>CM071638.1:6582652-7276205 GCA_036419045.1 Scirpophaga incertulas
ACGTATTCACAAACTCAAAATAAAGTCTCTTTGTGCTACTGTATAATTTATCTTCAATGTTAGCTCGTATTTTAATTAGGCTAGTTTCTATCATTAACATTAAAAGTTGAGATACCTATCCGAATAGTATGTTAATGCCTTATTCCGAGCCCTAAAAATACTAATTACCGAAATTACATATTTTCATAACAACTCGTTCCGAAAATAAGCTATGAATAATTCTTAAATCTATCTTTGGCAGTAACTCCAGTTTATTAACCTTTAAAAACCTGCATTATTAAATGAACGAATTAAATCACAGACAGTCGTATATAATTTTTGAAACAATTACAGATTGTTAAGTTCTGTGAATATAAATCGAACAAAACGACTTCTTAACAAAGACCAAAAAGAAACTCATTCACGCATGAATTACAGTTCAATTTTTAGAAAATAGCAAGTGAAACCCTTTATTTGTAAAATAATGGAATAATAGTAAAATAAAATTATTTGTATAAACGACGTCAATTACGTTAATTTAAAGATTAAAGTAAATCCTATTACTATTATAAAGGCGAAAGTTTGTAAGTATGGATGTTTGTTATTCTTTCACGTAAAAACTACTGAATGGATTTGAATGAAACTTTACCATAATATAGCTTATACATCAGAATAACACATAGGCTACAATTTTTGAGGTTTCTAATGTGAGGTCGTAAAAAAACACATTTTTTGCGCTTACATTGCAAACGCTGACTGAATCCTACAAGATAGATCAAAACAATTTACTACAGTATTGTACAACTTAAAAAGGTCTACAAAAAAGTCCGTGATGGTATATGTTTATCTCTTAGGAATAACCCACAAAAGGAAAAAGATCGTTAAATGTAGTTTATAGGAGCATACTGCAGTAGCTACCTATAGGCATATGATTAGGGCTCTGCAGTGCTTAGTTACCGTATTTCTTACTTATTACTAGACTAGACGGGACGAACCTGAAGTCCACGCGAACGAAGTCGCGGGCAAAAGCTAGTTGTTAATATGTTGTTTACAGCTCAAGGATGGAATAAGATATAATAATATAATACATAATCTTAAAAGAAGACTATTTAAATATCAGGCAGAGTGTGACAAAGATCACAAAAATAACTCCATGTATTTTTTTTAAATTACTTTCTTAATATCGAGATATTAATTTCCTAAATGACTGGCCTAGAATAATTGTATTGTGGTAGTAATTGTTTCTAAATTGTGACGACACAGTTGTACAAAAGATGAAACATTCTCTTTGAATGAGTCAATAGATTTATTATTCAAATAACTAATACAAGCAAAAGCTACATTGATCAGATATACAATCGGAAACATTTAATTTTGTTCGCTATTGAACATGACAATGCTAACGATATCGCCAATGTAAAAGAATCACCGAGCCAATAGTTAGAAACTATAGGTGGAACACTTGATCATACTCTGGATCGGCCATAGCGTCCGAAGCTTTCACCGGACTACAGAGTATACGCCGACTGAATACATAATCGCACATCAGTAGCCGTCAGGCAAATGAGCTCTGGGTGATTGGCATAAGGAGCAATTTGGATTGAAGATATACGTAACACTACAGCCAATAACAATGGCCGTTTCAATAACCGAAAATTTTTGTTCTGTGTTACATAACATTGTGCAAGCATACTTTGATAATTTGTTCGTATCAAAATCTGGGGCAATTTGGAATTGCTAATTGGAAATACTGACATGCTTAAACGCAGCCTACATTAGCTAGCAGGATGATAAACGGTGAAACTAACAGGAGCGATCATGCGAAGTGATTGAAAACTGTTATCAATCATGCACGTAATCCTTGTTTGGATTATGATAAATAAGCAACTACACTAAATACAGCAGTAACTATTCAAATACAATTAAATAACAAATTGTTTTGACGAAACAAACAACTAATTAAAGATGTTTCCCAATTAGCGACGTCTGTATTGATGTTTTATACACAATAGTAAATAAACATGCCGTCTATTGTCTCTTTGATAACTATTCTCAAGCATTTGCTTATAATTACATAGTCTGAAAAGTCACGCATACTTACAATCGAATTGCTAATACACTGACTGAATAGTAGCAAAGAATGAATAAAAAATTTGTAACGAGTTTTTTTGTTATTTATTTGTATGATTAGTATAGTGAAAAATAAACGAGTCCACATTCCATTCTTGAGCATGAGTGGCCAACATAATTTGTATGTTTAGACTCAAATATGGTATTGTGTTTTTTTTTGGTAGTTAACAGAGGTTGTAAAAAGAAAATGTAAGAAAATAGTCAATGGAAAATAAGAAAGTAATGACGTAATGGAACGCATTAGAGAAAGTATAGAAGAGTTACAATCTGCATAGTCACTAGATTCACAGTATGTAGTGTACATTTATTACATTAAGCAATTAGTAGAAAGTTTTATAGATGTTATTGATAATGTTCATGCCAATCACCTCATACTTTATCGTGATGTTAAATAACTTTTATATGATCAGTTAAATCCGGATGTAATTACCCAAGAAAATCCAAATTTGTACTAAATCCACTTATTCGCAAATTTTCATTGACACAAACATTTTTCACATTGAAGTGTTTGTCACGATTCACAAAGGTACGATCGAAACGTTGGAAAGGCGCCCGCGCACTTCGTGCCGGATCTCGCGGCTGACTGGTCCCACGCACAGACCATGACAATGTCATCATGCCCCACTACTAAAAAAGCCGAGTTAAAATCAAACCGTAACGCAATTAGAAGTAAGTTGAAGATCCAATGGAAATATTGCGTAAAGCCTTCCGAAACTCTTGAATTAACAAGTAGACGTCGGATCGGGGAAAACACAAGATTTGATTGCAATTGAAACGCGTTCGTAAGTTTACCGAGTATTCTTGCCCAGAGCGTAGTTAGCGCGTAGATCACGAGGAGAACTTTTGATTACTTATTTCAAATCTTACTCCTGTAATCAAAACTTTTGCTCATCTAACAGTCGTTACGAATAAAGAAATTCAAGTTTTATATACTTTTTATGTTCCTTGAAATAATATTGCATTTCTTTACATTGAACTGGAATTGATGAATTTGGCTAATGACAATATATTTTGGAATTTCTTGCAGATATTAAAACAAAATGTCTTTAAGGGCGAGTAAATATCTTAAAACATAGAAAGAAAATTTATTTATATGCATGTAATTGCAAGAGGGTGTGAGGAGAATTTAGTTTATTTTCTTCTATTCCTATAAATTATATAAGGATTCTTTCTTACACAATATATAGCGATTAAACAAAATATACATATAATATATAAGGTTTTTAAATGTTAAGCACTCCAGTCTCTGTACTGGCCTTCTAATCAATAGTTCTGAGGTTTGAACTTATCATAAACCAATAAAATTAATGAATTACAGCTGGGCATTTATTAGTTGAATACTAACGTGTATGAGCTGTAATGAAGGTAATGAATGTGTAGTGAGTAAATAAAATCAGTAAGCCATCGTGAGAGAATGGAAACTAAATTAGAATTTAATGCGTTATAGATTTCTGTTTATAAAAAAATACTGATAAACAATACGAGTTCTGTACTTATGTTAGAAAACAATTATAATAGTTATTATTTATGTATAAAAAGTCTTGTCAGTTATGTCACTTATAATCCAAGAAAGATTTAAATTATATTACAGATGAATTATAAAATTAACAAATTGAAAGGATTCAAAGTAAATGAAATTATGAAGATAATATAATAATAATTATATCAGTTTTGGTATTCCACCTCTTCCACAGATAATTAATTACTCACGTCTATTCATTGACTTTTAGGCTCTAGTTTATAAAGGTCGTATTGACTTGAGCATCAAACTCCAAAGTAACCTACAAAAATTAGGTGTGCATTGTATTATTTTTGTTGCGCTGTTAATTGTTTGCAATTTATATATAGAGTTCGTAGATTGTTTTTCGGAATGGCCACATCTTTTTTAATTAAATATATTTTATTATTTTGTACAAAACTTCCAGCATAAAATGGAGTAGCCTATTTATATTCTTGATTACAATACAAATCGACATATTCTATGTAGCCGAGCACTCGTTACTCTCAACTCAGTGAGAGTAACGACCAAAAAATTACCGCGTATAAATGTAAAAAGTGTTGTTTACACAAAGAACACAGACAGCAAGACAGATTTAACAAAATAAAAAAACTTGTATTTGAAGGTTGCGATCCAAATTAAGTCTTAAGGTTGTATTGTAAAATTCAAGGTATGACTGATAAAAAATTTAACTGTGCTAGGGATTTTAATGAATCAATCATTTAATTCTGGATACGATAATAAGAAATATATTAAGGCAGGCCTTAAAACCTTACCAAGGTAATGAGACAAGATTCTGAAAGTTGAGTTTTTCTTATCCATTAATTATTCTCTTTCTACTTTACTCTACTACTAGGACTCTTCTCACACACATCTATCAATTGTTTAGAAAGGCACAATGCATTCATCCATCTCGTAAAAATGAGGATAATATTAAAACATTCCGTATTATTTCAGGTTAGGTTAGGTTAGGTTAGGAACTATCCTTGTGATTTTTATCACTTAAAGTGCTTAATCATACCACAAAGGTATTATTATTATACAAGATCGCATTTATTATGTCTTAATACCTATGTCTTATTATTTAATTATTATCAAATGTACGTACTAGATACTGAAGAAAAATACGAGGAATCCTGCTTACGCCTACGAGTTTACCTTACAATGATGTGTGAGGCTGTGTGCTTGAATAAGTTCAAGCTAATTTCACTGGGATAGACTTGTACTCATTAGCCTCATAAGAGCACCACGTTTAAACCATAACCAACTTAAGTTAGCAACTGACTAAAGTTAGTAACGTAACGAGGTAACGAGATGTTGTTGACTGCAAATTTGTAACTTAATTAAAGAAACTTTAATTTTTTTAATGAACTTCTGTTGTTAGCTACAGTTGCTATAATTTTTCCTTAAGATTAGTTTGGGGAGGAAGACAACTACTCTGCAGCTTTGCTGGCGAATAAAGCTAGGAGAATTTATTTAAGTCATATTATCACTGATTGATTTGGTGGTTCAAACTATATGGGTCAGGCTCAGAACTTTTGAGTTTTTAGGACG
This sequence comes from Scirpophaga incertulas, assembly GCA_036419045.1. NCBI lineage: Eukaryota > Metazoa > Arthropoda > Insecta > Lepidoptera > Crambidae > Scirpophaga > Scirpophaga incertulas. The sequence goes on from CM071638.1 coordinate 6,587,814, forward strand.
CTTGACTTTGTTATGTAAATAGTATAAAATTTAAGTAAAAAGTATCATATTGAGTGTAGACTGTGTCTTTACACACGTTTTCTACAATTAATGGTTATACTTTGAAACTCTGTTAGAAAATTGAGGCAGAAGTTTGTTAACGAATCTGATGAAATCGGGCGAGTATAAGAGAATATTCTTCAATAGACAAACATTAATTGAAATGCCATCGATAGCAGTGTACTCTATGGCTTAATTAAGTTGGGTGAAGCAGATTCGATGTGTTAATAAAATAGAGTTATGAAGTATTTTTGAATTACGTTGAATTCCATGGAAGAGAGGACTATATTATTGCTTAAATAAAATTGTCGCTACGATTAACAACAAAACTAATATCTTAACATTTAATAGCATAGACAACTATTCCTAGGTTAAGGAATCCAGGTCAGTTTTTGACATTTTGTCAATCACCTTCAAATGTTACAAAGAATTTGTCTATATTATTTACGTATAAAAAGGTGAATACAGCAACCTGAGACTTTACATGTTAACCTTGAAACAGCTCGTATTGGCACTGGATTTCGCGGTACATCTGATGCTTGACGTCTGATTAACCGTACTTATGCGAACCGTAGTTATAACTATACATATGTATACATGCTCGTATTTATAACCACTTTTAGAATTAATGTGTAATATATATTATTATGTAGGTTTAGTTAGCCATTTGGATAACACTGCAATAAAAATTGCCATAACTACTAATTGATCAGCGTTGGTATCGCCATTTTGATTAAAGGTATAAGTAGAATTTTTTATTTATCATCAAATACGATACGAATAATCTAACGTAAGTTAGATCCGATTATGTTGAGTTCATAGACATTGACATCCCCACCATGATATGCTAACAATTTCATTCAATATAGGACAGTCGATTAAGTATACCTATAAAGTTGGAAAATTGTCAGTTTGAGAGAGACAAACTGTTGTGTGTGTAGACATCCGAAGGATACCCAAACCAGTCTAGCGATGTTCACATCCTATGGCTTTTTACGTACTTCATCAGATTATCGTGTCGATCCACCTGTTGGTAATGAACGGTTTTTACTCGTTTAAAATAAAACGTTATAGTCTAGTCATGCTTGTATTTTTTTTTTATTGCTAAAGTTGACAAACAAGCAGGCTGCCCACCTGATGGTAAGTGGTAACAGTCGCCTATAGTACATGTGGTTCCCACGAGATTCGCAGCAAATCTGCAAACCTCATAAGAACCACAGTGTACGTTGCCAACTTGTGACATAAGATGTAAAGTCACAGTACCCAGTAATTTCACTGCCTATCTTACCCTTCACGCCGGAACACAGCAAAGCGAACCCTGCTGTTTGGCGGCGGAAATAGGTAAGACGGAGGTACCCATGCAGATGACCCTGGTACAGAGTCTACCTCCTAGAAAACCCCAAGTGCCCAAAAAAGTTGAAGGAGACAAATAAAAAACTTCGTAACATGCTAGCAATCAATATATTTTTGAACGAATACTGCAAAAATAGCTCATTCCTAGTATGATACAAAATTGGACAATTATTTCATTTACCCAGTGAAAAATGTTTCATTTCGAGTTACACGGCGCATTTTAAGCGAAAAAGGCTTTAAAGATATTGATCAATCAATTATATCATACTAACTTAGACCTGAACGTCGTTGTTTATAACAATGAATAAATACATAATACAAATTCGTATTACTTATATCAATCATAAGATCAAAAACGGCTAATTCGAAATGCAAAGAACTAACTTATTATGGAAATAATTAGAGAGGATCTAGATAAACGATAAGAAAATCCAGTAAAACCAGCTGAACCTATAATGATCTGATAAAGCATTAGTTTCAGACCCGGGGAAGGATATAAGGCGATGGTGAATCCAATAAACGCTGACAAAGCCACGGACGAAAGTTGGCACTAATAAATAAATAGGTTTCTTCATCATTTCTTACCCCTGTTTTTTTATAATAATTGATATTTATTTTTTTCGGTGAACAATTTTATAAATGTGGTCAACTTGATAAATTTAGCTTTTCTTGAGTTACAATACTAGTGATGTAATGATTTTTTTTTCCTCAGGAGAGTAAGGCTGAGAATCCTCACAAGGAGCACGAAACGTACCCAGGATACCCCCGCAACGGCAAGTGCCACGGAGGTTATGTCGGACTCCACGCGACCGGAACGGTCCAGCCACGTGACCTACCGACTAAACTCAGCCTGGCCTAGGTTCTAAAACCATATAGACAAATACACAGCTTGATTCTATGTATAAAGATTATAACGCCGCGCTCATTAGACAATCTATCTTTACCTTAAATATTTTGATAGTGTTTATATGCAAACACTTAGGTTAAATAATTCCACACATATAAGTAATAACAATAAAAATCACTCAAGAATCCCAAAGAAATATTTTGCTACGCCAATAAAATTCATAAAAGGCTACCTCTATAAAATGTAGAGAGCTTCTTGAAAAAAGTGGAAGCCCCAAATGAGGCTTTTAATAAACCTACTAGTATCGGCCATGAGAGTGCTGGCAAGTATGACACTACCGTTATTCCGAGCCACTGGCCACGGCTAATGTGATGTATCGTTAGTCAACATCGATTCCAATGCGCCAATAGTAATCAATTCAAACAAATGATGCTTAATCACTTTTGTATTAATCGAAACAAAAGCATCTTATTCATTAATCATATGTATTTTGTTTCTACTAACGTTATCAAATTTGACGTAGAGACAACGGAAGATAAGACAAGATCAGTTTCAGTTTTGGTGAATAAAGTGTCTTATCATTTTTATGATCTCAAATGTTAAAAAAAAATAGATCTTTTCGTTTGATTCTTTTAGTTGCATTCTCGTACAATTATTACATTTTTGTAACCCAATTTGATAACTGTGTTAACTTAGATCACATTCGATCTCAATATCCTTAAATTAATGACATAAAAGTTTATTTTCTGACATTCATACCATATACGTAAATTAAACTGATGCAAAAGTGTTATTTAAAAAAATCTTAAGGTCTTTATAGTACGTCATACATATCCTTGGTCATGTAACCTCGACCTATATTTATGCTGTAATATAACAATATTGTTATGGTGTGTAATTACGTCCCAAGCGAAATTTATTGTGCCCTAAATATTGGTCACGGAAGTCCATTGAATGAGATGTGATTCAATAAATTATTCATTATAATGAATTTTGTTGATCATTTTGTTGTATTGTTTTGTCCTTTAAGTTACGTTCGATTAGAAAATAGATTAAGTTCATATTTTTTATAATATATTGTTGTATAAATATCTCTCGTATTTTTCATTATTATCACAGCTCATAATTATCCGTCATCGAGGGGTTCGAGTCTGCTATAACATAGCAGTAGTCAGTATAACGTAGTTTAATTAAGACTTAGTTAACCACGTGCCTACTGTGGATCGGCCGACTTCACAATACGCCTTTGAATTCCTCCACCGGTCTATATAAATTGCAAAATGATGTTTTCCTTCATAATAGAAGCGTCAGATAATGTTTCGAAAAAAGAAGAACACATTGGTACACCATATGCCAGGATTTACCCCGAGACTCCTGATTAGAGACCACTCCCAAAATCTCGATATCAACGATCGTTTATTTGAGTCAAATCTATTTGAGATAATTAGCATCAATACTAAATATATTATTGGTGATCAGTTATATCTGTTGCCGAATAATATTACAGTGTGTTTTTATTGACTGTCTTCGATTTTTAAAGCCCAATTTATTTTCTCAAGCTGCGCTTGACTGAAAGAAAGGAAATTCGTTATTTCCTTTCTTTCAGTCAAGCATTTATATATTTAAATAAATTTGAAGCATTATATTCGTTATTTGGTGAACACATTGTTCATTAATAATAATACAAAATACAAGTCAATCGATTTTAATACATGATTACAAAATCTTTAATATAGTACTCATTCATATAAAGTTCATCTCATATCAAAATCATTTATATAAAATTAAATAATTAGAATAAAGAATCATTCAAAAGATTCAGAAGAATTCTAAATTATATCCAGAATTAATGTATTATTATTAATTTTTATTATTATGTTAGTGAATTGTTACAGTATCATTATTGTCAGTTTATGATTTATGATCGGGAAATTCAAAAGTAATTACGAAATTTTCACATAGTATGTGAAATAATTATTTTTATTATTATGTTTATATAATTATTTTATATCTGCATCTATGAAACTGCAATTTTGAATAGACATTTTGAATGCTCCTTTTTCCATACTAAAGTTTTTCTTCTTTATTTATTTATTGTATATGTATAAGTCAATATAGTATACAATTTTAAGGAAAGAATTAGGATAAATATTCGAGAATTCTATTTTTGAATTTAATTAAAGAAATCATGTGACTCATGTAAAAATTACTTTAAATGGTTAAAATAAAAAGTAAAAGTCAAACAGATTTTGAAATTGACCAACCTAAAGTTGTACGAAGAAACACATGGTGTGAAAGAAGAACTTTAAGCGGAAAAGAACGACATAATAGTGAATTATGAATTTGATTCCTTGTAGAAGGATAAGAAATAAGCTTAATATATGCATGTTGCTTCAAAATAAATTGAAATATGAAATTGAAAATTTGAAAAATCATTTTAGTGTATACATGGCAAGATCGAACTCGTCCGATGAACGTTTTGGTTTTTTTATGACACCAAATACAAACATTATCTAGTAACAATGGCGTGTTTCAAAGTGTTCAAACAGAAACACCGTAGAACGTGCCAAATGATTGTGATCGATTCCATCTCTATCTGTCACGAAGTCGTGACTATTACGGAAAGAGAAAACTGGAACACCACTATAGAGGTTTAAATGATCTTTATTTTTTAAAAAATAACATGATTGTTGATATTAAAATTATATTTCTCAAGTATACGTAGAAATATTGTCATTGCCTATTTTATACATAAAGTAATGTTAATTATCATTTATACTCAAGAATTATTTAAATCATTAAGATAATAGATTAAGATAAGAAATATTTTCTTATCATTTAATAAGAAGAGTAGAATAATTATTCAAATATTAAAAAAACAGTGAAAGGAAATTAAGAAAAAATAGAATTTATTTATCTAATAAACATTTTTTGTGGACATAGAACTGTCAATAAATGAAGTTTATTGACAGTTCAACAAAATCTGTCAACTTGACAAAAATCAAATCAAAATCAAAAATCTTAATAATATTTATTCAACATAGACCTTTACAGGCACTTATTGACGTCAACAAACAAAACAAAAAAAAAAAAGCTTAAATAAAAAAAAAAAAACAAAAACCTTATCCGTACGTACGAATAAGGAAAAAAAAAGAAAAAATATATTGAACTCGACACCTGTTCGGAAATTGGAAGAGCCTTCTCGAGAAGAACAGGCAAGAAACTCTGAAGGTCTAGAAGAAGGTCTGAAGGTCCTCTTTTCAATGTTAATAATTATAAAAATATAATATAAAAATACAATATAGTATAAGATACAATCATACCTAATACGATTACAGTCTTATGTATGTTTACATACACATATGAAATAATACAAATATAAATAATGTTGTTACCAAACATGGCTCTATGAATAGTGTCCCTATTCCCAAACAGTGTGATCATTAAGATAATCACTTACTTTATAATAACCTTTACTCATGAGTGTCTTTTTGATATGGATTTTAAATTTATATTAAAGGCAAATCAATGACACCTTGCGGAAGTTTGTTAAACATAGAGTACATTTCCCCAAGAACGAACAGCTAGTTTTATGGAGTCTGAACATTGGAACGGCAAGTTTATTTTTGTTTCTAGTATTCACATTATGTAGATCACTGTTTTTATTGAATTTATTATAGTTTCTATATACAAAAACTAAATTATCATATATATATTGACTAGCTAAAGTTAAAATATTAATTTCTTTGAACAATTCTTTTAGGGATTCTCTAGCCCGTAAACAGTAAATAGCACGAATCGCTCTTTTTTGTAAAAGGAAAATACTTTCAATGTTAGCCGCAGATCCCCATAGCAGCAGTCCATAGACATAACACTATGAAAGTAGCTGAAATAAACAATTCTTGCCGTTTCAACATTTTTACTGCGTTAAAGTAAGTTAAAAGTTAAAAAGTCTAATCTTTTTTACTGCGTACGCCGCTGAACTAAGTTTGATTGCCAAAGTTTCAATATGTGGATCCCACTGTAGTCGTGAATCTAACGTAATGCCTAAGAATTTAGTATTATTTACCAAGTCAATGACATCACCATTCATATTTAAACGAGTATCAACCTGCCTTACATTGACAGATATTCTTACGGAGTGATATGGATGGCACACCTCTTTTGTAATGCCGCCATCTTCCGCAGTTGACAGATCAAATCATAAATTATGTTTAGCTTAAACATATTTAGTTATAAATTAACTTGAAAGAAGTATGAAGCTCGATGAAACACTAGTTTTTGAAAAAGTAACACTAAATGTAGGTATGGTACAAGAAAACACAAACATCATTGTCTGCGCGAGTTTCTTTCTAAATTTAGGAGAAAATACACGCCAGGATGTTGATATAGAAATTGATTGGAAGTGTGGCGGTTGATGAGTTGTCATTTGAATTTAGATCAATTTCATTGATCGGGGTACAAATTGTATTTACGTGACTATTCTGGATCTGGATCTAGATGGATCTCGATCGAGATGAAGAGTCTGGCACGGGGGTATTATGTCGAAGTACCATATGAGTCGCCCAAGGATTTATGCTAGCTTGTAATTGCGATTTAACGTCAGAGCCATAGTGAAGTGCTATGTAAGGCTTTTTTTTTGTTCCCCTGAGGAAAATGCTTTAAGTTGCATACCTCAGCTGTGGCGAGCCGGCGGTTATGTGAGGCTCTCCTCCCCAGAAGGGGGAGGCCTACCCACTAAAAACCTCAGGGATGGCCTTCCTCAGGCATGTAGGGAGCCCCCGCAAACGCCAAGCTAGTTCCGGGACCCCCAGTCTCCACTCCCCCGCTGATACAGGGGAGTCCTCCTCGGGGAAGGCTACAATGCCCCCCCCCGATCTCCACTACCGACGACGCCCCCCGGTCACGGAAGGGGCGTAGTCCCACCCGGGTTGCCATATCTGCGGCGACCCGCGGCGGCGCCGCAGCTGTGCTACCGAGCCCGGCGCCACCTCCTTCGAGCGGGATCGGCTATCTCCCGACCCCGCTCGGTGACCTCCTTCTTGAGCATCACTGCTTCACAGAAGGAGGCCACAGCCCTCCAACCTCCCTCGTCCACCAGCATTGCCGCAATCAATGCCGGCGGAGACAGATCTCGCCCGATCTCTGCGACCAAGACTCGGCGCTCGGAGACCCACGCGGGGCACTCCGCCAGCGTGTGCTGGGCCGAGTCGAGGTCGGATGCGCAGTGGTGGCAATGTGTCGATCCCTCCCGTCCTATTCGACACAGATACTCACCGAAGCAGCCGTGCCCGGTGAGTATCTGAGTCAATCGGTAGGTGACCTCCTCCTTCCCGTGCTATGTAAGGCTTGTGCTATGGCATCTAGGATAACGGATAATACATATATTATACATATATAAATATTTATCATCATAAATATATATTTTAACCAAAGATACCTTTAATCCTGTAAACCTTTAATTTATTTTTTTATTTATTTATAACTTCTAGAAAGACTTTGATTTTATATATTTTAAAAGTAACAAAAGCCAATAAAGCTTTATACTGCGCTATTAATAAGCAACCCATAAAATTAACAAACAGTCAATAAGTTGTACTTCGGCTTAACAAAAATAAATGGTTAAGAATGCAGTTTAAATATTCGATTGGGACGGATAGAGTTGAAACACCATTTGTTGAAAAGCCGAGTTCGAGTCACGGCCGAGTCGAGTATTATATTTGCATTTTGTACATATTTATAGTCTGGTATATATTAGAAATACATAATATTTCACATTTTGTAGTCAAGTGTGCCTACGTATACAAAAGTTTACAATGTCGCAAAAAGAATTTGCTTGTAAATTGCCTTTCCATTTTATTCTCTACATTCATTTTATCCCCTCTAGTTCCGATTTGTTGAGAACTACACAACAGTTTTCAGTACAATTTACTCGCTACGTGAGATTGTTGCCTGCTCTTTGTTTTAATAATTTAAAACAATTCCGCTTACGTTTTGTACTATTGAAAATGTACGCTGCTTTACTCTACATTGATTTTAAACTTTATGCTGGAAGCAAAAACCCATCTTTTATTTCAGTAGGAATGGCTTAACTTTATTATTACTGTTTAATGTACAAAAATAAAAAGAAAATAAATTAAATAACATAGAAAATATAATAAAAAGTAAGGACAAAGGTAGACTAATCTATACTAGAGATTTCTTTCAGCAAACATGTGAGCGTAGGTAGGTATGATAATAAATAAATAGAGACACCAAGAGAGTAATTAAATAAATTGAAAAAAATAAAAAGTTAGTGTGCTTATAAACAAAATATCCACATATCCACAATCTTAATATTAAATAAAGTATATAATTAATATATAATGGAAAATAAGAGGAAACACTAAGGTCGAGTCAAATGAAAAATAGGGATTTATAAAATTTATTTCTCTCGCATAATGCTTTAAATTTCATGTAAAGTGTGATAGCAACATTAGTTTGGATACCTTTTTTTCTTTTGGCGGGGGATGCTCCTTATGCGGGGCTATATGGGGCGGGGGTATGTGGGGCTCTCCGGTCTGAAGGACTGGCCTAAAGGACTGAAAATACCTACGAATAGGTTAAAGTCAACATTATGTAGTCCCCTGTTAACTCATTTAAATCTGAACCTATTTAACTTTCCACTTTCTCTAATAAGAAATAAAGAGAAGCCTTAAATGTGTCCCTGTTATACTTTTTTAAAAAGGTAAAGTGATATTTTATAGGTTTTTGTTAAAAATAAAAGGAAAATGTAGGAATCATGACCATAGAAGCCATAGATTTGTCGGAAAAAATATATTTGCCTTCTTTTTTTCTTGCCCTGTTGATCGCCGACCCAACATGTCCTTCCTTTCCGCTGTCTTCTTTCATCCGACATTTCAACACTCCAACACTCACACCACATAGGCACTTTACTTTACACAGGCGGATGGCCTGTGCGAATGTGTTTGGAACTCTTTTGTGTATGGAAAATATGATGCGACATTTACATACCTTTAAACAGGGATTTATAAACTTTTTGATGTTTAAATTTTTAGTTTATTATTTACTTACTAAATTGACAACTAGAAAGTATTGAAACCCAAACAGTCATGTTTAAGCAAGACATAACTTAAAAAAAAATAACTTTTTAGTTCGCGGAGTCATCAACAAATTTTGAGGTCTGTGATGTTTCTAGTGTAAAACGTTCTAATAAATAAATTTTGGTTATTACTTTTTGTTTACAAATATAATAAGGGTTGCAAAAGAAATAAAGTTAGATGGAGTTTCAGGACGATTCCCACGAAGTTGGTTGGTTAAAAGAGCTTACGGTAATAATTATTTGACTTTGTTACGAGTGTTGCACTGATTTACAGAATTGTAAGGCAAGCTTTACAATAAGTTATTAAAATTCATAATTTACGGATATATACAGAAATATTAAGCACGAAAATATTCCTCAAATAATAACTTCGATTTTGCAAATTACTAATAATAAACCAGTGCAATTATATATCTGCCTCTTGGCAAATATAAATTTCTATCAGATCTTTTTATAGATGTAATATAAATAAACTCTTGTCAGATAATATAAATAAGTTTTGCTTAACTTTAAAATTGAAACCATGACAATTAAGACAATTAAGCTGTCGTGATATAAGACTTGAAATTGTTATGATACAAAATCATTTTTCACAAAAAAAATAATTTTATAACTTATGTAGCCTTTTTTTTTGTTCCCCTGAGTAAAATTCATTAAATTGCATACCCTAGCTGTGTCGAGCCGGCGGCTATGTGGGGCTCTCCTCCCCAGAAGGGGGATGTAGGATTCTCAGGCATGTAGGGAGCCCCCGGGAACGCCAAGCGACTTCTGGGAACCCCCAGCCTCCGCTCCCTCGGGGGAGGGAGGGGAGCCCTCTATATATATATATATATATAATATATATATATATACGTGTGTGTGTATATGCATATTTTCTCTGTATATTTTTACTTTCATTTCTAATGATAATATGTGTCATTTCAGCCATAAAATATTCTCTAGTGCCTTCGTAAAAGATCACGGTAGGGTGATTTTTGACCATTTCCCACATGGTCCAGTGGGTCAGTAACGTTCTTCGTTACTGACCCACTGGACCATGGACCCACTGGACCACCCACTTCCAGTGGGTCCTTCGTTTATTGATTTACAGATCCACCGAGAGCAGATAAGGTGGGTTGAATCTTGCTTACTATTTTGTAATGAACTCGATAATGTCACTATACTCCAAGATAAAGAAAGCCACCAAAACTAATTAAAAACATATAATTTACAAATTAATAAATAACACATTAATTAATGAATAAAATGCTAATTATAAACACACTTTACAAATTAACGTAAAGAATGTAGGTATTAAGGTATGCGAGGATCGGTGAGCTTGCGTTAGTGCGTAATAAGGATTGTCGAGGTATGAAGTTAGTCGCATATTATCTCTTGTGTCAATAAACCGGGGTTGAACTAATTATGACTCGTATATTTTATTTATGCCCTAACAGGTTATGGGCCCAGTGATCTATATACAATTGATGAAGTGCGGTGAAGTTGTTTAACGTAAAATAATAGACTCGCCCATTGCACGCGTTCATAGTGCGTATAGTGGACTCGCCCAAGTTGTTTACGTAAAATAATAGACTCGCCCATTGCACGCGTTCATAGTGCGTATAGTGGACTCGCCCAACTTGTTTACGTAAAATAATAGACTCGCCCATTGCACGCGTTCATAGTGCGTATAGTGGACTCGCCCAAGTTGTTTACGTAAAATAATAGACTCGCCCATTGCACGCGTTCATAGTGCGAATAGTGGACTCGCCCAAGTTGTTTACATAAAATAATAGACTCGCCCATTGCACGCTTCCACTGCGCCACTGCTAATTTATGCAAATTATCATAGTAAAAATATTATTTTACCATTAATTTTATGCATTAATTAACAATTTCGAGCGGAATAGTTACATTTAAAAAAAGCATGAAAAATAAAACGGTTAATGTATAGTATAAAAATCCTTTAATTTTCTATGTTTTTTACAATAATCGCAGACAACGATTTCTTTTTGTCTTGTATCATATTCTTTAAGCGTTACTCACTTTTAGTGTTAATGACGAATAGTCTAAAATAACATTTGATATTTTAAATCAAAGACTAGCTGCCGTACACGTCAATCAATTACAAAACATCATTAAATGCCATTGCATCTCGTTCATTTATTATGGAAAAGAAAGGGACGAGTTATGTTTGACGAAGAATTATAAATGTTGGACAGTAAGATGTACGAGGTGCACGTAGCAAATACCGCGTCTCTATATTCACATTATTTGTAATAAGGAAAATGTTCTTGCAGGGCCCTAATTCTGCAATCTGCTGTATGCAATAAATGTATGACGCCAAGTGGTGTTGCAAGCATCCGTTAGCTGTGGTGATCGCTTCATCAGATGCCCCACTTGCTTGTTCACTATCTTGCAATCAACGTAAAAAATATTTTATTGACAATACCGTAAAGATGATTTTTGTTACATTAATCTTCTCACAATATGTGTACAAAAATATGAAATATAATTTGAATGAAGCGTTTCAATAATTGTTCATTTTCACAAATACATTTACGCTAATTAATTAAAAAAAAAATGATGTAACTTTTTTAATTATTACATTTATAAATTTTTTTCGCTAATGTCAAGATATCAATGTCATATTTAGTTTTAGGCCACCTAATTTGTCACAGATTTAAACTGAAGTGCGGGATTTTTCGCTTAGATTAGGCACTGGTTATATATACCGATTGTACATAAGAGACTGTTTAATAAAGGTAAAACTAATTGGTGTACAGGCAATTTCATTTTTATGTTCTTGACTTTAGAAATATGTATAGTTACAAATTTCTCTTTATGTTATTATTGTGATTCAGGTGCTTTGATAATATACATTATTAATGTGTACTATATAGAATAAAAATTTAATTAATAGTTATCATTAATTTTGCGGTATTATGTAAATATTTTCTGCACTAATATTAATTCTTTGGTACCTACTATTCTTCACTATTCGTAATTCAAAATCAAAATAATCTTTATTCAACATATACCTTTACAGGCACTTATTGACGTCAAAACAAACAAAACAAAAAAAAAGCTTAAAATAAAAAAAAAACAAAAACCTTGTCCGTACGTACGAATAAGGAAAAAAAAAATATTGACTCTACTAAAAACTCTACGACTCTACAAATTGACGAAACGTCAATCCGCATAAAAGTCAGAGATAATTGTTAAGCTAAATAATATTACCAAAATAATTTAAAACATTAAGTGTCGTTTCTCTTATCTCCAGGTGAGATATTTAATTTATATTTAATATTGTCTTTTTTTTAAATAAAATGTGTATTATAATATAAATAAAACTGTGATTTCCAGAGCAACGCACAAGTTTTTAATTAACACCAATAGATAAGTGAGAAATAGACTTATGTATATATATATAATATTATATATATATATGGACGCAACATGGACTCATATACATATATGAGTCCATGTTGCGTCGATCCATATCCAGTTTAAAAAGCTTTTTTGGTTTTATTCTGTCACAAATAGGAGGTAAGCTGCATACACTAGCGAAGAAATTGAAAGGTCTATCTACTCGACCAATCCACACTGGGCCAACGTGTTTCACTAAGACCCAATCGCTCAATATAGTTAGGATGGCCTCCTTTATTCAGGTGGATCGGAGCACTTTGTGCTACCGGTGCGGAGAGCCGGGGCATATTGCCCGTCTCCACCGCGAGTGCTCCCTCCTGCCCGGTCTGAAGGGACCTGGGCAGACCGGTAGGCCACCGGGTGGGTAGCAGGAGGTGCTGCCCACCCGGTCGGTGAAGGAAATCGGGAGAGGTAGTGTAGCCTCCCCAGAGGAGGGCTCCCCTGTATCGGCAGGGGAGCGGAGGCTGAGGGTTCTCGGAAGTTGCTTGGCGTTCCAGAGGGCTCTCTACATACCTGAGGCAGGCCATCCCTGAGGTATTTGGTGGGTAGGCCTCTCCCTTCTGGGGAGGAGAGCCCCACATAAGCACCGGCTCGCCACAGCCGGAGTATGGAATTTAATGCGTTTTCCTCACGGGAAAAAAAGGGATAGCCTCCTCGATATGGACGTGTATGAGCTGTGATAATGATGACGATGATGATGAAGATGCGATAATACTGATTTATATTGTTGTTGAACTGGTCCGGTAGTGATACGATACGTGATACGATACGTGATACGAAGAGTGAAAGGAAATGATAAATTAACATAGAACATGTAAAAATTTTGCATGAAAACCATCTGTGCTATTCTAATTACCATAAAATTTCACAATATAGCGTTGTTCACTAAGGATTAAAGGTTGCAAAATAAACTGTAAAAATTCGCATATTTCTCGATAACGATGTTACATATTTTCTTTGATTTTTGAAGCCACATTCGAAAGGCAAGTTTATTTTTATTTCTCGCGTTTAAATGATGAGTTTTAAAATTGGTATATTATCATTGGATGACACGTTCACTACTTATTAATGTATATCAAAAAATAAACTAAATAAGACAACAGAAAGCTAGCTTACAACCACCGTGACTAAAGAACTTACATTTTAAATCAATACGACATGTTATTATGATCTTATGAGCATGACCATCATTGGAGTGTGACAAGTGGTGAGTCGTTAAAGAATCGTATAAACAATTGTAGAACTTGTAGCTCAAGCTTAAAGTTCTAAATGTTTTACATTGAATTCGTAGTCGAGTCGATTAGTTGATCACCTTGTAGTTCGTTGCTCTACGATTGACACGAGTCTTGAAAACATTAAAATGAGAAAATCATAGAAGTATAAAAAGTTTAATATCTTCTCGACGAAGATATTGAAGATTACATTATAATATTAGTATATAGTATGCGAAAGTAACTCTGTCTGTCTGGTTGTCGCGCGTTTTTTTCCGTGAGAGAGCCATGCTTCGGCACGAATTGGACCGGCTCGAACGGAGTGATACCGCGGCCTCACAGAAAACCGGCGTAAAATAGCGCTTGCGCTGTGTTTTACCGAGTGAGTGAGGGTACCGGAGGCCCAACCCCCCCTTCCCCCTTATTCCCTTTTGAAAGGCCGGCAACGCATCTGTGACCCCTCTGGTGTTACGGGTGTCCTGGGCAACGGTTATCGCTTACCATCAGGTGATCCGTTTGCTCGTTTGCTGCCCTATCCTATATGAAAAAAAAAAAGTATACGTCCAAACTACAGAAGCGATATATTTAAAAGAAAGGACATAGGATACTTTTTAAAGATAAACAATGGATTTTAAGAGTTGAAAGAGGGAATTAATAATTGTATGGAAAACAGTGTTTTTAATACTAGTAGCTTAAAACTTATTTTTAAGCTGTTGATTGGGTTAAATACGATATTCAAAAGTGAAATAAATTCATTATTTTTGAAGCTGGAGCGATGAAACTTTTTTGTTTGCTGTTGATTAGATATAAATAAAAATGAAATCAGAAATTTTGTAAGAATAATACATCAAGACGGTATAATAACAATAGGGAATAGGGTATAAAATATTATATGAAAATATGTAAAGTTATAAATATTTTAATAAGCTCTTTGCAAATTATAATTTACAATGTTAACCAAAGTTACTTTTTCACACGGACAAAATTGCGGGCGCAGCAGTACTAGTTCCCGATATCAAATTATTTGAAGATAATGATGTAAAGACGAGCTATTTTGTATAGATATACACACCGAAGTATTAGGCTTTACTGGTTGATATTGAGATAGTTCTTATGGCACTTGTAAAAGCGCTGGTTTTCGTAGTGCAAATGTAATGCTTGCACTATGTGTTACTGACTATTAGTGGAGGGAATTCTATAACAGCAATGTTCGTATTGTTATGTTATCAAAAGGTAAGTCATACCAGTAATTATGCATCTTCCGTCACGAGTTATACCAGAAGTCACATACATAACATACTGACTGCTTGAGAATGCATTATGTTGCTGAATTCATCTGGTATTTGATTTTCTAATCTCAGCAGCTTCGCCATCATTGAAAAAATAAAAAATGTGCAACTTCATTGACATTATGTTCACAATTAGTCATCTTATTCCCTATGTTGTGCCTTAGATGGGGCAACCTCAAGAAATTTTCATCTTACTGATTCTATAAGACATCTTTTTATTTTCCTGTCAACAGTGATTATTTCATAGTGTAACCTAATCTAAATTATTTAATACATTGATTATAAACATAGCTCGTATACGTATTAGTATCTATATTCAATAGCTGAATCGATAGTGAATTCACGGTGTGTATTCTGTATCACGTCTATTAATTTATAATCGAATCGAAATGAGAAAATCTAATCTAAAGGTTTATTAATTTAACACGGTCGTTCCGATTATAGTATAATAAAATGCATTTTTTTTTCTTTTATTATTTATTACCAAAAAAAAACAATACATTTTCTTACAATTCTTACAATGGTACTACTAAACCCTCTTGGGTTTGTTTGTAGTACCAACTATGCTTTCGCGTTAACATGAAGCGAGACCAATGTTACAAATCATATAATATGTAGGTATTCGTACAATTTTCACAGATCAACATATAATATATGTACTGACAAAACACTGGTCACTGTCAAATATATCAAAAGCTAGTAAAATTATAAACTCGATTTAATTGCCGACCAATTTACTAAAAATATTACTACACATGACCTCACTTATTAATGTATAGCTCCAAATACAAACTAACTTTAGAACTTAATAAGTTTGAATAGTTTTTAGTAGTTAAGTTCCTTATAGTAATAGTGAAGCAGTCAAAAACTTCTCCAAAATTATAACAAAATTGCTTCATCAAATCGAAGGTTTCTTTAATATTACAATATAGTTAAGAATAGTTTATCTAGAAAACCTACTTGGAATAAATCAGTAACTTTATGGTGTGAAACTGATCATCAACTGTGATTTTCCTTTGTTTTCATTAAATATGAGAAAGTGTTACATTTCTTATCAGTGTTGTGACTTAATTAAGTTCAACTAGCATTTTTACTAACGGTACCGTGTATGAAGATTTAAAACAAGCATTCACATTCGTATGGTTTTAGTTGAAGTAAACAAATTTCTTGTCGACTGCTAATCTGTATTAATTGGGAAATCTATGATTGATGTTTTTGTTGGCTAAGCTATGGCTGTGTTTTGTATTAGATTTGTTATTGGGTTGTAATATTTCGGATGGTTAGAGGTCTAAGGTCTAATGTCCTGTCGAACCTTTGTTAATTAATACCATAGTTGTTTGCCATATTTTTATATCTGTAAGATAAATAATATTACGTTATTATTGACTAATCCAATTCAAAGTATATAGAGTCTATCATTGTTATAATTTTATACTTTAAATTTTTTTATAATTTTAATTGTAAAGTGCACTAATTTTAATTAATATTGTAATTGGTACTCAATAAAGGATCTTAGTAAATAATAAAGACTGATTACTTGAAATTACTTATATTGAAACTAATCTAAAAGAAACGTAGACAGGCTACCCTAGCTCTAAAACCTGGCTGCTTGCAAAAAGCCTTACAAGGAAGGTTTAAATCACCAAAAAGGTAATAAATCTTTTCGTTCTTGGAGTTTCAATGCGTGAGCTATTTAAAAATAATGAAATCGGCCTCGTGACTACCTTAAGGATCAGTTTTAGTATCCGCTGTAAAAAAAAACTAAACTAACTATTTGTTATTTATTTATTTAATATGTTTAGTAAATGAAGAGTTATTTTATGTAGTATTTTATTGTAGTGTATTGCAAAGTATTAAAATGTATTAATATGTAGTAATTATTAAAATAAGTTCTATAATAATTCATAAAATTTATCAGAATATATCAGTTAAAACTTATTTAAAAATTCTTCTAACCCTATTCTTACACTAGACAACATAAACAGTTATCAAAAGAAATAAATCTTAATCGGTGAGAAGTTTGCCGATCTAAAGACTACCTACCATTTTTAACTTGACACAAAACAATTAAAATTTCGGTAGGATTAGCCGCGGACCAGTTTGGCTCAAAAGAGACTAGTGTTATTATTCAATTTCAAAATCTACAGGGAGCTGTCCCATTTTGGTCCTTATCAAAAGACGTGTAACGATTGAAATCGCTCCACCTCGAATTTCGAAATCTCTAAGCCTTTGGCTGAGCCACTTTTATTTTAGCTCTTGGATTTATAGTCGTTGGTGAAAGCGATTTGCCGCAACGCGATTGTTGAGAGCTCTGATCAATGCTAATAGTCGTTCTATGCTTTTCTTTTTTTTGCTATAATTAATTTTATTACGAGATTTACGGCTATTTAGTTAACAAGAGATTTAACTAATTGCTTTGCTTTTAAAATTTTACTTTACACAAACACACCTACTTTATGTATTATCATGAGCCCAATCTGACATCAAATAACCAATTAGTTTTATTTTTATTCCAGGACTAAAGCCGGAAGCTTTTTTTACTTTTTTTTCAATTCGTTTGTATAAAATTTCTATATAGCTAAATAAAGAATACGTATTGTAATGTATTGCAATGTAATTTGAAGTTAATTTATTTAAATGCTTATTGTGAAATACCCGGCTTATATATTCAAAGTCGATTCATTATAGTTCTGGACAATTAAATGTCAACATTTATTCTATGAAAAATATAACTCTCTGTAGACAAAATGGATCGTTTTTAAATATGGGAACGGGCAAAAGATAAAATGAATTTTAAATATACCTAGATTATATCAATTAATTGGAGAACATAAATACACAAAGACGCCTTAACGACTTACCACAAATTAGGTAAACTTTTTCTTAAATAACATGGAACCAACCCTACACAAAAGTTAAACATTTATTTTGCCTTATAAAAACCGAGTAAAAGATTCGCTGGAAGTGAAAGGTACTCTTTACACTGGAAGTTTCAATTCTTGTCCCTTATATTTTAAAACAACGTCCTATATATTTTTTGTATAAATGGTAATTGAGTAACATTCGCGTTTGTAGGTCGCACCGCCGGCAGGTGAAGTTTTTTTTAAGAAATAATTGCAGTCCCTTTCAACATCTGAAACTTGTTTTCATCGCAAATGACAGCGAAGGTTATTTAAACGAGGTCCTGGTCCGAAAACTTGGTTCTCACTTATTCCATAAATTATATTACCATTGGTTTCACCGCAATTGACAGAGAAGGTAACTTAAAAGAAGTTCCTATGTGGAAACTATGTTCTCACTTCAATACATAGTATAAAACAAAGTCGCTTTCGCTGTATGTCTGTATGTATGCTTAGATCTTTAAAACTACGCAACGGATTTTGACGCGGTTTTTTTTAATAGATAGAGTGATTCTTAAGGAAGGTTTGTATGTATAATAAATGCATAATATAGTAGAGAAACACTGATAAATTTAAAGGTTTCTAATGTGATGTCGTAAATAAGCACGTTTTTTTGCGCTTATATTGCAAACGCTGGCTGAACCCTACGAGATAGACCAAAATAATGTACTACAGTATTATCCACCTTAAAAAGTTCAACAAAAAAGTCCACGATGGTATATGTCTATCTCTTAGGGATAACCCAACATAACCATTTTTTCACTGCACCCGTGCGAAGCCGGGGCGGGTCGCTAGTCCCAACTAATATTATAAATGCGAAAGTGTGTTTGTTTGTTTGTTTGTTTATTTGTTTGTTTGTTTCTTTGTTTGTTACCTCTTCACGCTTAAACTACTGGACCGATTTCAAAAATTCTTTCACCTTTGGAAAGCTACATTCTCCCCGAGTAACATAGGCTACTTTTTATCCCGGAAAAATCGACACATCCCACGGGATGCGCAATAAAGGCTTCGCTCAAAAACTACTGCACAGATTTTTATGCGGTTTTCATCAATAGATAGAGTGATTCTTGAGGAGTTTTGCGGCATTTTTTATCTCGGAAAAACGGATAGTCCCACGGGAAGCGCGATAAAATCTTCGCACCATAAACCGACTTCCGCGTATATGTAGCCGTGGGCAAAAGCTATGACCCTTAACCCTCTATACACCCAATCCCGAAATCCACGCGGGCGAAGCCGCGGGCAGAAAGCTAGTATTCTATAAATTATATTTTCATTGATTTCATCGCAAATAGCAGTGAAGTTAACTTAAAAGAGGTTTTTATGTGTAAACTTTGTTCCCACTTATTATATTTTCATTGGCTACAATAATAATATTGGTGGTAAATAATCAACTCAATTAAAAAAACTTAACATTTAAGCTATTAATAAATTATCGGTAAAATAGCCGGCTACAAATAAAACTTTAATTAGCGTTAATTGTATAAAGCCTTTGTAAATCAAATATCTGAACTGTTATTTTCAATCCGTTGGGGATAAAGAAGAATCGAGATTCTCTCTTTTAATATACCGTACAACATTCCCACTGGAGAACTTTCCATCTGGAGAAGTTCTTCCACATTAATTTTAAATCAAATGACAAGATCCTGTAAGTAATTAAATAAATATTTGACTAAAATCTTTGCAAACTTGCGATTGGAAATAAACAAATGTTTTACCTGTCTGTAGCTTTTGATATTTAAGGAACTCGATAAGAGGCTTACGTTTCCTCATACCTTTGTTTTAGACGTTCTATTAATACTACGTTATTACTTTCTCTGTCATAAGTAGGTTTAGGGGTTTTGTATTTCACAAAAAATATCCCAACTAATCCCAACTAATATTATAAATGCGAAAGTGTGTTTGTTTGTTTGTTTATTTGTTTGTTTGTTTGTTACCTCTTCACGCTTAAGCTACTGGACCGATTTCAAAAATTCTTTCACCTTTGGAAAGCTACATTCTCCCCGAGTAACATAGGCTACTTTTTATCCCGGAAAAATCGACAGATCCCACGGGATGCGCAATAAAGGCTTCGCTCAAAAACTACTGCACAGATTTTTATGCGGTTTTCATCAATAGATAGAGTGATTCTTGAGGAGTTTTGCGGCATTTTTTATCTCGGAAAAACGGATAGTCCCACGGGAAGCGCGATAAAATCTTCGCACCATAAACCGACTTCCGCGTATATGTAGCCGTGGGCAAAAGCTATGACCCTTAACCCTCTATACACCCAATCCCGAAATCCACGCGGGCGAAGCCGCGGGCAGAAAGCTAGTATATTATAAATTAAAAAAAAACAAATAAATTATTCGACTCGGACGGGACTTCAATCCGGGTGTTCAACTGCGTTGACCAAACCTAATACAACATATATTTATGATTTTACTAGCTTTCTGCCCGCGGCTTCGCCCGCGTGGATTTCGGGATTGGGTGTATAGAGGGTTAAGAGTCATAGCTTTTGCCCACGGCTACATATACGCGGAAGTCGGTTTATGGTGCGAAGATTTTATCGCGCTTCCCGTGGGACTATCCGTTTTTCCGAGATAAAAAATGCCGCAAAACTCCTCAAGAATCACTCTATCTATTGATGAAAACCGCATAAAAATCTGTGCAGTAGTTTTTGAGCGAAGCCTTTATTGCGCATCCCGTGGGATCTGTCTATTTTTCCGGGATAAAAAGTAGCCTATGTTACTCGGGGAGAATGTAGCTTTCCAAAGGTGAAAGAATTTTTGAAATCGGTCCAGTAGTTTAAGCGTGAAGAGGTAACAAACAAACAAACAAATAAACAAACAAACAAACAAACACACTTTCGCATTTACCTATAATATTAGTTGGGATTATTGTAGATTATGTCACGTGGTTTTATAAAACACGGTCCTTTATAAGGCGTGCGCAGGGACAGATCCAACGCGTAGAGGCCATTTAAGCGAAATTTAATGAAAGTGTGCGTGGAGTGTACCAACTGGGTATAATCTCTATCTGCATCATGAAAAATGCAGCTAAAGACTACATCCAGTTAGATGCACAGAAACTATTGTCATTAGTTTTCAAAAAGTTTGTGAACTATTGCATTTCGATTTTGATGGTAATGAAAACCGGGCTATACGAGTATAAGAGACTCCGGTCACCTTCCTGCTCAAAGCCTCCTAATTGATTTAAATATGGCACTCGCCGGTCACTAAATGGCTTTAATTATTCCAAGTAAAACCAATTTCTGTGATTCGATTGTAACAAAAACTTTCATTTTGGAGTTAATATTTTCAATAAGACTTAAATTTAAAAACAAATATTTTATTAATCTAAGAAAAACCGGCAACCTTATTATATATCTATGTAGATGTAAGAAATATTAAATAAGACAACTAGAATATAATTTAATTTTCTTTTCAATACTAAGTGCAGACGCCCAGTCAGCGTCTGATGCTTTATAAAGCTCAAATACGGCCGCATATGGAGTACTGCTCTCACCTCTGGGCTGGAGCCCCCAAATATCAACTCGACCCTCTTGACTCCCTGCAAAGGCGTGTTTTCCGTATCATCGGTGATCCCAATATTACGGCCTCAACAGAGACCTTGGAGCAGCGGAGAGACTTTGGCTCTATGTGTGTTCTTTATAGGCTCTTTAACGGAGAGTGCTCTGAGGAACTATTTGCGATGGTGCCTTCGTCACTTTTTTACCATCGCACCACCCGCCACCGCAGTAGAGTTCATCCATATCACCTGGAACCGATCTTGTCTAGTACAGTTCGGTTTCAGCGTTCATTCCTTCCGCGTACATGCAAACTCTGGAATGAGCTCCCAGCTGCGGTGTTTCCTGAGCGCTACGATATGTCTAACTTCAAACGAGGCTTAAAAAGAGTATTACTCTCCAGGTAGGCAGCGGCTCAGCTGTGCCCCTGGCACTGCAGATGTCCACGAGCGATGGTTACCACTTACCATCAGGTGGGCCATTTGCTCGTCTGCCACCGTACAGAATAAAAAAAAAAAAACTAAGGTAATTATAAAAATAATGACTGAAATGCTATGAAAATGATAAAAACATTCTTCATGTCATTTGTTATGACTGTGTTCCGGTCGAAACCAGTTCTAATGAACGCAGACCATCGCTCAACAGATGACATACAAGACTAGACATCGTAAAATTAATATCATATCATATAAGGGCGGGCTTATAACAATTTATCAAGCATCAAAAGCGATGTCAAGTAATAAAAAGTACGGTCAACAACACGTAAATTACACTACGAGAACCGCCGCTATTAGGAACGACATAAGAGCTTTCTGTGAGTCAATGAAGTTCGACGCATTGCAACAATAAAATACGAGTTTTTTTTTAACGTACAACTACACAACGATTTTATCGTCGCGACAGCAGTTTTAGACATAATAATTTATATACAGTTATTCCCATACAAAAAAAACTTGTGTAGGAATTCAATCCGAATTTCTTTACTAAATTGTCGATCACTTAGCCACTACGAGTACGTATTCGAAAAAAGAAAAATACAATAATCGTTAGCCAACAAATATTTAGGCGATATTATTGTTATGTTGGCAGCAAATAAAACGATTTCGCAATGCAAATCATTCCGTATTAATTAGACTGCCAAGCATTGATTAGACTGCCAAGTCGAAACAATTGACTTAATCTAGAAAATTAACATATCTATTTAAAAGTTTTCAACGATGATGAGCAAAATCTCAAGGTATCTTTACATGTGAAGGAACTGAACCAGTTGAGAAGGGATTGCGTTATGTGAACAGAATAGCGCTATCTCTTTCTAACTGTGCTCAGACAGAGATTTGAATTTGATTTGACTTTGATTATAGAATACGATTCTCAGACGGTGTGCGCAGGTTGGACGCGAATATACGAATTTGACTTGTTACTCGCGAACGATCCCAACATACAATTATAGTAGCACCTGTACAGGATACGAATTAGTCGTGCGTATACGAACATGTTGTTTGAACGTTCTATAGCCATTCGAGCAGGTGGGAATTTTAAAACACAATTATGCATGAAAATGGATGCAGAGTTTTAGAACTTAGTTTAAAAATATAGATATTTGTGTATATATTCATTATTTATATCTTCCATAGTTTGTCGAAATGTATCAAGGTCGTGTTGCATTCTATTCTATATTCTATCCTATCCGGTTCTTCGATAGCGAAAACACCGCCGCAGTTCCCGAGAATTTTCAACTTCGACATTCGCTCGCTCTACATTCAAAAATGCAACATCACCGAAATATAACTTATTTGACTGAGAAAAACGTTTTTATCGTATTCACTCAAGCATAACATTTTTTTATACATACACATATTGTATGATTCTTTGTTGATTTACACACAAATATTCAGCCATTCATCCAAACTCATGCACTTTACAGTTCAAGCAAGTGTGCAAGTGTAACACAATGAAAAACGCCGCTATCACGAGCGACATAAGATCCAAGTAAGTTAAACATTTAAGTTTGACGTATTCCTATGTAGTGTCATTAATACATTTTTGTCAAACTTTATGTTGTAATATTGCGAATTCTTTTGTTGTAAATGTGAAAGACGCTTCTTACATATTATATGATTTTTTATGAAACTGATGGAAAACTCATAAGGAAACATTGTTACTGGTACAGTAGTAATATATTATCTGTGCTGCTTCTTTATAACGCAATTCCCACTGAAACGATAGCTGTGGGAGTAAAGACATTCCCGGGTGACGAAAATTGTATTACTTAACTACAATATAAATGTAGAACAACTACAATTGAATATGGGATGTAGTTTTGAAATTATCAATGTCAAATAATCAAAATAAAAACTATGATTTATTTTTTTAATAAGTAATGTTTACACATTTCAACTTTTGCTCATTCAAACATTTTAGTATAACATCCCAACTAATATTATAAATGCGAAAGTAACTCTGTCTGTCTGTCTGTTACGCTTTCCCGCTTAAACCTCGTAACGAATTTTGATGAAATTTGGTACAGGCAATCTTTAGACCCTGAGACAGAACTTAGGCTACTTTATTTCGACAAAAAGGATGAAGGGGTTGAAATAGAGGTTGAAAGTTTGTATGGGATTTCTTAATTTTAAAAGATAAAACCATGAATCATTATATTCAAGCACTTAATAAGAAATAATTAAACATTTGTTCTACAATTTTTGAAATTTCGACCAACTAGGGGGTGCAATAAGGATTGAAAGTTATTATGCAAGTTCCTCAAATATTACGTCATAAGAAACAAAAAACGTTTGTTGTAGCATTTTGAATTTTTTACCACTGTGGGGGTGAAATAGGGGTTGAATCGAAGATAAGACCATGAATCTTGGTACCTTAGACATAAGGACCAGGATTGACAAAAAACTAATTTCACGCGGGCGAAGTTGCGGGCGGAATCTAGTTTTAATCTAGTTTTTGGCTCTGAAATCTCTAAAATGGCTGGACTCATTTTGAGTGGACTTTCACTGGCTGATGTAATAAGCAGTAACTTTAGCTACTTTTATTTTTGAAAAATAAATTAATGTTGTAATGGCTAAGTACTGTTCAATATAGAGATGTGTCAATCTTTACAGAAACGACTCCGTGAGTCGTTTCTTCCAAGCGATTCACTGATTCGAATCTCTAACAGCGCTTCAAATGAATCATTCGCTCAATTGCATCTCGGTTTCAATCGGCACGCGGCACTCGCACGTTTGAGATAAGTAAATAGTTCAGAGTCGGAGCGCTTCGGGTCACGTCGCTCAATTGCATCTCGGTTTCATTCGATACGCGACGCTTACACGATTGACTCAGAGTCACTAATACAAATGAATTAATATCAATATTTATAGTATCAGTGACTTTGAACCGATTTAATCGGTTCAGAGTCACTGATACAAATGATGCAAATGAAGCACTTTACTGATCCGAATATTTGTACTGATCCGGATACAAATGATCCAATCTCAACAAAGATACGTTTTTACCATCATTAGTCCCGCGTAATACAGAACATCGTCGACCCAGACACGTCCTTTCTGACCCTCCCGACTCATTGACGCTGGCTCTTCAAGCCTTGCGAGAGGCGGCATCTGCGCCGCCATCCCTTAGTTAGTCTATACTTCGCAGCTTGCTGCACATGTACGAGTAGGCCCCATCATTGCAAGGCCGGACCCACTTTGGCGTACCGAGCCTTCTTTCGCGCATATGTCCTCTACGGAGGGCAGCGCTGACGTGCCCTCTCCTGCGGGTGCGCCAACCATTCCATTCAAGCTGTAGGGCCATTAGGACCAAGGCTAGGCTGAGTTTAGTCGGTAGGTCTGTGTGGTCGAGCCGCCTCGACAGCACCAGGAGTCCGACATAATCAACACATCCCTGCTTGCATGTTGCGTTGGTATCCATGATGGATTCTCAGCCTCCTCTCCTGAGGAAAAAAAAAAGGCAAAAACAGAACTAAATAAACTAATTAAATTTTTTGTTGAATTCCACGCGGACGAAGTCGCGGTTATAGCTAGTTTACAAGAAGTTGCAATCTACATTGTCACCAGAGTTATGTATAAAGTATATCTTTTATTAAATCACAGTGAAAAGAATGTTTTGCTGTTCCAATTAAATACAGTTATGCTAATACAGTTTGTGACGTCAAACTCATTAAAAATAATCGAGCAATCATTAAAAACAAGCGTAGATTGTGATTGTTTATGGTTTGCCTTCTAATATATCTAGATAGACGATGTTTTGAAAGCGGATCTTACGGAATGCCGTCGCGACGGATCACTTGATGTGAACGTAATTCAATACCGGATTTGTGCTAACTAACGCGGCCCCGGGGTAATCCAAAGACGTAAAACGTTTTATTGTAACAATTCAAAGTATTACCAGTTAATTAGTTATCTAACTAAAATTGCCGAGTTTGGGTAGTCGTTATAGTACGGAATCTCATAAAGTTAAATTTGTCATTGTCGTTTTAATTTGGAGGAAGCATGTTCACGAAGCATTGTTGTTGTTTTTTTTTTTCCTCTGGAGAGGCTGAGAACCCTACTCCCAGAGAGACCACCGCAGCGGCAAGTGCTACGGTGATTATCTCGGACTTCATACCATCCAGGAGACCTATTTTTTACGTATGCGACTTCGAAATCACCGCTGACTGTCATTCATTCGTCATGTCTGAAACTCAATTTTTTTTTATCAAACAAAATAGTGTTTGTATAGGTCTTTGAAAAATGATATCGAGGTTTCTAATATATATTTTATATATAATTATTATTTTTTTAATACGCTATAAATCGAAAACCGCATTTTACCTTTCATTCAATCAACTCCAATATAATAAAGAAAAATATTTACTTAGATGTATGGTGGTACGGAACCCTACGTGCACGAGTCCGACTCGCACTTGATCGGTTTTTTCACTTGGCATGTAGGCATCTACAAGCGCATATAGAATGTGATTTAATACAGCAATAATCCTCCTTGTCTAAGAGGAGCCGTTAATAGTCTTCAGGATAACTATAAGTTGAGATCTACTTAGTGTTAATATATTTTTTGCTATATAAATTACATTTTTGTATATTTATGATATTTATGTCTAGCATTGAACTTGGAGGGTAATAATGGTATTTTATCCAGTAGGATCTAGTAGGACCTATGAGTTCCACGATAATTTAGATAGAAATCATAATTGATTATATATTCTAGCGGATTCTAGCTGCAGCGGAGCACGCAGCTGAATTGTACTCATCAATAATATTTTACTACAGTGGCTCTACCACGAGTTTGCTATCGCTTTCGACACGAACTACAGATGTAATGTCAATTTAATATGAAAAAATAGTACAATTACGTTTTGCTAGGGGCGCTGTACAAAATTTTCATACAAATATTTACGCTGTCGATATCGTTTGCAAACGAATGTTAACTCATAGTAGCTACATTGATAACGCTTATTCATGCCCTGCGATGATTAAAAACTGTCATGCATTGCATGTATATACTTACGTATAATGCTTTATGGGATTATTAGGGAACGAAACAGATTATATAGAATGTAAGAGACGGTAAGAGGTAGCGTTGCGCTAGTGAAACTTAAAATCGGTGCAAGAAACAAAGTCTTCCCTCTTCATATTGATACAAGACTAAATGAAATTACATATTAGTACTCAGTAAAAGTAATACTAACTACATCTACTTTTAAACGTATTTATTTCATGTGGTAAAGTCGGCAACAAGTCGTGCGGCAAAAATTTGATGTAAGAAAATCGCCCGTATTATGAACGACATAAGAACTGTCTCATATTCAGCAAGATAAATAATCCATGCATTACCACTAGTAACTCTTAAATCTACAATAACTTTAAAATCGTGTTAAAAGAGTTATTGTTTTATTTGTATTTCAAAACCAAGTATTTTTTTCTGTCATTTAATCAGACTCATTAATAAGTTAATTTGTAAGTAAAATTAAAATTTGATATTAGCTATAAATTTGTTTGAAAATGCTCTTGAATATTACTAGGGATTTAATAATGGTACAAAATGATATAAATACGTTTCTAGAGTATCTACAGTAAAGCTTTCTTAAATTTTCTGCTGTTGACTTAATGTTAACTGACATTTAAATTTGTTTACTGAACAAATTACGGACAAAATAAGCAATGTTTGATACTTCCCTAGAGATTTATCTGTCATTGACATTGGTTGTTTATTATTTACTACCCTTTACCTTATAATAAGACGGTTTAAACATATTCATTTCTCATAACATAACATAATCACTTCCCCGGTTCGTGATTGCGTCATAAGCTTGAATCAACATTTTAAATCATTTTGGATTATCACATATGAAAGAAACAAACAGCAGTTTTTATGTAAGGGCTTAATATTCTTACTGGAGATAAAAAGAGTAGTACTATTGTTATTCCAAAAACAAAATAACGAATTATTAAAAAATAAATCTTAAATAAATTAATCTCATGATCAATGATGAATGGGCTAAACCTATATATGTTTTATGTACTTAGTCTTACTATAATATTCTTAGAGGGAAAATTCTTTTTTTCTTTTTATTGCATATATATAATACTTATTATTTTAATGTAATATAAATTATATTAATTAAAATATCTAAAATATATGAAGTTTTTTAGGGTTCCGTAGCCAAATAGCATAAAGTCCGTCTGTATGTCACAGCCATTTTTTTCCGAAACTATAAGAGACATGTAAACCGCATTAAGATTTTGATGCAAAAATAAAAAATAAAATAATAAATATTGGGGGCTCCCCATACCTAGAACTGAAACTCCAAAATTTTTTTTCATCAAACACATACGTGTATCTATGGATAGGTTTTCAAAAATGATATCGTGGTTTCGAAAATATTTTTTTTTCTAAACCGAATAGTTTTGCACGACAGGCGCTTCCAAAGTGGAAAAAAGTTGGTCCCCCCTAACTTCTAAAATAAGAAAATGAAAAATCTAAAAAAAACATGTGATGTACATTATTATAAAAACTACCAACAAAAATTGTTTTGAACGAGATCTAGTAAATAGATTTTTTTAATACCTCGTAAATCGTAAACCTTTAATTTCATAAATCAATGGCACGGAACCCTTTGTGCGTGAGTCCGACACACACTTGGCCGGTTTTTCGAAATGATCTCCAGTAGCTGCAATTTTTTTTTTTTTTATGTGATAGGGGGCAAACGAGCAGACGGATCACCTGATGGTAAGCAATCACCGCCGCCCATGAACGCCCGCAACACCAGAGGAGTCACAAGCGCGTTGTCGGCCTTTTAAATGGGAGTACGCTTTTTCTTGAAAGTTTGGATATCGTAACGGTTCGGAAACACTGCAGGCGACAATTCATTCCACAATTTAGCTGTGCGAGGCAGAAAATTTCTAGAGAAACGCACAGTGGTGGACTGCCAAGTATTGAGATGGTGAGGATGGAAGGTTTGTCGCGTGGAACGATGTCGGAAAGTAGTAGCAGGGATTAGTTCAAATAATTCCTCTGAGCATTCTCCGTAATAAATGCGATAGAGTATGCAGAGAGAAGCTACATCTCTACGCAATGCCAAAGGGTCAAGCAATACGGTCCTTTAAACGTTAAGGCCAGTTATTAATAGAAGCACTCTTTAAGTGACTAATGGCCGTTTTCACCAACCTTGTCTTAGCTTAGGCGACTCCTAAGTGACATGCTGTTACTTTTGTATTAACCAAAAAGAGTGAGACAGCATGTCTCTTAGGAGTCGCCTAAGCTAAGACAAAATTGGTGAAAACGGCCATAAGAGTAACTAATCCGTCCATACTTACAACCTTTCCCATTTATAATATTAGTAAGCACTATTTATAGTAACAGTATTTATAGTTAGACTAGTAACAGTACTTATGGCTAGACTAAGTATCCACATCATGAATAAATCCACACTACAATTAGAACAACCACTTTACAAGCTTTCCAATGTTGTCGCGTTTAGGCGAAGCTTACAGATTTGATTCGGTCGATATCAAAATAAATGTTAATTAAGCATTCGTGTTTAATTCAACCGTAATCTGTACAGTTAAGGTTGCTGTAATAATGTAGAAGATTCAATAATAAAGTATGAGCCGATATATGTAAAGTTAGTCGATTGAATAGGACAACAAGGGATTTTCTGAGTGTCAATTCAATATACATTTTCAACCGTAAATGATGCTGACATTTCAAATTTAAAATCTCAAAATTTCATACAATTAAGATTAGATTAATTATTTTGTTTAAAAAAACGTACTCAAGGCTATGCAACATACAAACGTTGTTTTACGAATAAAACGTATTAAGGGTTATATAAAATACACTTCTAATAAACATAAGATAATTTCATGGCAAATATACATCGACGGTTAAAAGGAAACAGGGGATAAGCGACAAAAGATGAAATGTTCAGGAGACCCGTTTAAAGTTTAAAATTTTAGAAACACGTAGTTCCGTCATTTATTAAGAAATTTTGAAAAGTGAAACAGCTATAAAATCGTATAGAAATGGAACAGTTACTGTTATTCTTAGTTTTAGTGATTTGACGTTATTTAAAGTAGTTTTGGTCGCTTATAACCACAGCTTGGTCATAAACGCCAAAAAAGCGCATTCGAAAGAGCAGAAAATTTTGAGTCCAATGGCATATATAACGCATTTATGACCAAAATGTCGCTTATGTCCTATTTCCTTTTAACCGTCGACATATTTATACCAAATAGGTGATATATTGAAGGATCGCCAAATCAAGAGTACACGATACTGACGAGCGTGCATGAAAATTTTATTGAAAGTCGAGGAACCTATGGAAGTATATTTGGATTGTAGCAAGTGAAAAACTACCCCCATGGGATAAAGCCGTCAGCGTATGTATGTAAATATACATAACTTTGATGTGTACTTAGCAGAAAAGCTCTACCTGTAGAACTTTTTTATTTAATTTTTTGATGTTTCAGAATTATTTGATACTCTACTTCCCGTCTATTTCATAAGAGTACAGTAGCAGGCAGTAGTGATAGGTGCGCTCCTACTTCATTGAGTTTCATAAAAATGAGACATGAGGTTATTTATTACCCCTTTGCCTATCACTTTGAGGAGAACAGATATGATAACGGAATGATGATAAAATGTACGTATGTACTTTTAATCTTTACCTTGAGCAGCTTATATACGAGTATGTCCTACTCTTTGGGTAAAGAAGGGAAGAGGATCACCACACTGGCCAGTGCAGGTGCAAGCAGGTTATCTTTGCCTTTCTTTGATTTTCTTTGCCGTCGGAAGTTTCTTTCTTTAACAAACTCACCAATCAACTAATTAATACCAATAAAGGAGTATTAAATTGTATAACTGTAAAAGTACATTTTGTGAAATTAGTTATGTTTAAAAATAATATGCGTCTTAAGATTGACAATAGTGATATTGAATCAGTCGCTTAAAATATTGATATCGTAGCAAAAAGTACGATTATATTCAAATTAATAGATCCCGTTCATTGCCTTTGCTCTGTGAATAACTTTTTCTGCAAGCAAATTAATATTAATGGTTAAATAAATGACCTAAAACCCAATACCAATTCACAAGACATTTGCAGAATAGTGAACAAAAGCATTTAAATATCATTTGATCTCAACTTCACGGTATTCATGACTAAGCAACAAACCGGGGTTTCGACCTTCATGAATTCTATGTATACAAGTTTTGGATCTCAATAAGCCCTTCTATACGGACTTAGCCTTGCCACACGGAAACATAAGCGATAATACTCTAATAACTTTACTTCCCCGTTATCGCAATTGGTTTTAAATTATCTGTGTCATTATCTTAATTACGGGACTAGTGTAAAAAAATAATCTCATTAAAATGTCATGTTCATATTTTTAGAACATTACTAAAATATGATTAGTTGTTTGATTGTTTCTGATGCAAATAATTTGAACGTACCATCGAGATTTTCAATGTTACTGAATTATGAAATCCTTTTGTTGGCAGTCACTTATGATCAATCAGTCACATCCCGGCACTTTCACTCGTATCAAAAGCAGTTCTGTCACGATTCAACTATACGACGAACCGTTAAAACTGCCCGCACCAGCGCCAGCGTCACACTGGCTGATCGCATGCGCAAGAACCTCCTTTCCCCCACCTTAACCTACCACATTCTTTTGCACTAAACACAAAACTGTGCATTCTTTATTTCCTTTTTCACAGAGTTGAAATTCGCAGGTCAAACATTTTATCGAAGCTTTTCATATTATTGCTTTCAAAGCTTTGAATCAAATGCAAAAGTTAAGGTCGTGTTAGATTTTCATCACGAGTGTTCCGGAGTGGATATTTGTATGACGTGGTAAAGTATTTAATTCACATAATTATAAGTAAATAAGTGTTACTGCAACAATAAAGTGCAACTTTTACCTACCTACCTAGTCTTGCCATAAATATTGAAATATAGAAAAAACATTTTTTTTTATCTGCTTAAAACATTTATTACTTTTACACTATGTTAGTTTAGTACATAAATATAAATCAATTAAAAGTATATAAAGCTTATTCGAAGTGGTCTCCATTGGCTGCAATACAGTCCTTTAAACGTTGAGGCCAGTTATCAATAGAAGCACGCACTCTTTCCATGGGAAAATTCTTCACTGCCAATCGTATAGACTGTTTTAGGGACTCCAAATTATCATGGCGTTTAGAGCAAGCTGTACTCTCTAAAATTGACCATAAATCATAATCTAGTGGATTAAGATCGGGACTAGACGACGGCCAGTCTTCAGCTCTGATGAAGTCCGAAACGTTCGCTTCTAACCAAGACTGCGTGGAACGAGCTTTATGACCCGGCGCCGAGTCTTGCTGGAAGGACCATACTTGGTTATTGAACATGGTGATGTTAAGGGGCTTAACTACCTTCTCAAGAATGGTATCTTGATATACTTGTGCCGATGTTTTGATACCTTTTTCACAAAAATATGGCTCAGTCACTCCTTCATAGCTAACACCCCACCAAACCATCACTGAAGTCGGATAATATCCACGTTGCACTCTGTCGACTAATTGGGAAGCTTCCTTGGTGCTTTGAGCATAAATACGGTCATTTTGTTTGTTAAAATGTTGCTCTATTGTAAAAATTTTCTCATCCGTAAACAAAATTTTTCTGTGACCTCCCTTTGCGTACCGTTTCAGTAGTTGTTTCGATTTTACCACCCTATTCTTCTTTAAATTATCAGTTAAGAAGTGACCAGTGCGTCTCTTATAGGCTGCAAGTCCTAAGTCATCTTTTAAAATACGTGACATGTTTCTAGGTGCTATCTTCATTTCCCGAGATAAAATCTTTTGCTTTCGGACAGGATTTCTTCGAATTCTTTCCCTTACTGCTTTGACCCCTTTTTCGTACGAATACTACGTGACGGCCAGATCTTTTTCTATCGCAAACAGAGGAAGTCTCATTGTACCTATTAATAGCCCGGTACACAAACATTTTACTAATACCAAGGGTATGGAGAGTTTTAAAAATTGCATTTGGTTCCATACCTACTTTGTGTAATGCAATCACAGCGATTCGGTTCTCTTTATCACCCCACTCCATTTTAATATCGCAAAATATTATAAAATGTATTGGCGCCAAAATGAGAAAACACAATGAACAACCGTATACAAATGACAGATTCGAAATTCAAATGTAATATTTTTTTATTTTTAAGTGTAACAGTATTTATGGCCAGACTAAGTATATTATTCTAAACAGCAGAAGCTGGACGCGTGTTAACCGCACATTTCTATGTCGAACCATAATCATTTTTCTATACATCTATGAAGGCAACCAGATACTGGCCATATGAAGTAGCTAGTGGCACATATAGCTGTTATGAAAGTTGCAGCATATCTGCAAATCCCAAAATATCGACTACACTAGTTGACAAATTGTGACATTGCATATTAAGTTCCGATACCCAGTATTATCACTTTTTTTTTCGAGGGGAAATGCTCTTTATGCACCGTGACACCGGTATGGCAAGGCGCGGCCGTGTGTGGGGCTCTCCGGTCTGAATAGACCGGTCTACCCAATAAAACCCCCTAGTGTCCTCTGAGCCCATATCGGGGCGCGTGGCGGGTTGCGCTTTCGCACGGGCTAGCTTGACCTAGTTGGTCGAGCCATGGCCAGGGAGGGTATTGTCCGAGAATACTAGGACAATCCTCCAGGTAGAGAGGCACTTCCACGGCGTGCACGGTAGCTGGCCGCACTCGCTGCCTTCGCAACCATTATTATTACCTTTATATTACCTTTCATACCAGAATGCAGAAATGCTGCTTTGTGGCAGGAATAGGAAGCACCTAAGCAGACGACTCTGGAATAGAAACCCTTTGAATAAAATTATTATTAAACAATGAATAACAGTTAGTATAAATTATGTCTGAGTATGAAATTTTCCAAGTTTTTACATCTATGCATCTGTAATGCAAACTCTCGTTGCTTCCTATTCGCAGCAGAAACCTGATACAAGTAAACTATCTTCAACGGTGTGTACTATGACATACTTGTGCCGCGTTCTGGTGAGTGTAAGGCTATCGGATCTACTAGGTCGATTGATACTTAACTATGGTTAAAAGCAAGCGGAGCGTCTAGGAAGCCGCTCAATGTAAACAACACAATAGATACGATCCGTATAGATATTGTCTTCTAATACATGATTGTGGAGATGATCATGATGAATACGATAGACTAATACTACTTAATGATATTTTAAGCTAGTAGTAATAAGTATTCTGACGCCCTGGTTTTAGCTCCAGGAGGAGGAGGATATAACGAGTTTGTCCCAGTATTTACATAGTATGTAAACTTTTTATTGTGTTTATTTAGCACAAAGAAATCAAGGAACCTAACTTGGCTCAATCGCGAGTAATTACGCGGTATATTCACAGTCGTACATGTATGCGTTGCCATTACATATGGCACCGATACCTGGTTTTAAAAAAACCTTATAAGATGGCTTATAATCGACTAAAGGGAAACAAAGAGAGCTATGCTTGGAGATTATCTGCCTGCTGGAGTCGCAACTATTGAAATTCGTCGAAAACCTAGGTCTATTTAAATTGTCCAGAGAACTTTGAACCTTAAGTACAGTGGCAGCGGAGGACTAGCGGCTGTTCTGAAGTACCAGGCATATATTGTGAAACGCAGCATTGATAGGGCTCCAACAAGGTAAGTCGACGATTTGGACGACAAGGAAGACGCTGAATAGATGGTCGATTGGTGCGTAGATACTGAAATTACGCCAAATAATAACACAGCAAACAATTTTAGATAGCGCCTGGTAAACTGCAATAGAAGTTGAGCCATTTGAGCGAATTCTCTTGGAAAGTAAGTAGAGTACTCAGAAAATGAATCATCTTTACAAATTAAAATCATTGCATGATTATATGTCCGCAAACAAAATAAAGCCCATTCGATTTTGTTGCATTTAAACGATTTTGAGTTTGTAATACATTGTATAAACGTTAATAATGAATATACCATTTCTTTAAGTTTTACTCAACTCCTTATATATTTCTTACAATACCAAATGTATTATAATAATAAATATAAGCCTTTATTTTCCTTTAAGTCGTATATATTTTACTTTACGGGTACATAAAAGATTGCCTCGATTGTCATACAACTTTGGCATGACGCCAAAAACTTATGTAACTCGAAAAAACTTTCCGAGCATAGTAGCGGTAGAGATTTAAATTTACGCGGTTATTATATTGTTGCAATTGTTTACCTACTGGATCAAATCAGTGAAACGAAACTTCATTTTTAGTTAATTAACGATGTAATATAAGAGTTTTTAATTTTTTAATTATGTTATGATAAATTGTTTACTAGTATAGCATTGAATTTAGTTGTTGGTGTTGGTTGTTGAGGATAAAAACGTGCTTGAAGCCCCCACTAATTCTTCTTTAAGTTTCAAGAGAACAAAAGATATATCAAATGCACTTTCAATCATAATAATTGTCTGAAACAACAGATTAAAGTTGAAGGATAAGACTTAGTAAAAACATATATTTCAAATGTTTAGAGATCGGATAATCGGATGCATATTTACCTAAAGTTAATTTTTGGCTGACAAATTATGGAAGCGGCTTTTTAAAACACATTTTGTTAAATAAAAATCCCGGGAAAATACGGGACTGCCAATTTAACGCAGTGATATTGTTTGAAAATTACTAAATTAGCACGTGGTATTTATTTTCAAAAGACCGAGACTCCGGGTTCATTTATACAACTATGCATACGTATTTACATGAAGTTTAGTTTCAGTTCCCCGTGCGATTTATGAATGTACGATTTATTACATGAAGAGTGTTATACGAAAGTAGTGAGCTAGTTTGACTAAAACAATAATCAATTAAATGATTGAATAAAAAAACAGAAATGGTGAAAAATTTTATTTCACAAAACAATAAAAAGCCGTTTCCATACTTTGTCTTAAACTAACTTTAGGTAGGTTAGATTCATGGTTACAAAGAGACTCGTATATTGAAATATTGACAAACAAGACTGACGATATTCCGTAAATGCCTGGAATTTAATAACAACTCTAATGTTATGATTATTAAATTCTTGTAGGATATTCTTGGAGGTTAATAATATTTCAAACTTAACATATTGGTATTTTTAGCATATTTTTTCCGACAGTACGGTACAAAAAAAGTGCCTTTTGAACGTGAGGAAGTCCTGGGCACTCTAATATTGATTCTTCATAAAAGTTCGGCCGAGTCAATATTACTAATAATTATTTTGTACGAAAATACTCCACCCAGAAAATTACGCTTGGAAACTAACAGATGCAAATTATGTTTCTTTGCACTACGAGTATCCATGTAGTCATTGTCATGCTGGCCTGTACGATATTCAAGGGATTTAACTAAAATTTTGCACCAACTGGATTAAGCACACTTCACGAGTGCTAAAATCAATCAATGTAAGTACGCAATAAACTCTCACTAATCGGTGGTATAAAATGATTTAAAAGGCAAAGCAACTATTTCCATACCACCATGTTTTTCATAAAATATTATTGTTAATATAGTAGATAACAAAATGATAAGTTCAAGAATACAAAAATAATATGTTTATAATAACGTCTATGATTTTTATGTATTCCAAAAAAGGCTTCAGTTATGTACATAGTGACATATGTTGCTAAAATATTAGCATTTAATATTAAGTGCGTTTTAGCTATACAGATAAAAGTGATTCGCGTTGTTAACAATTTACGTTCAGTAAGAAAATAATATTTCATCTTCAGCTGCTGGTTAATCTTCACTACAAATTAGTTTATGTCTTTAAAATATCGCAACTTCAATATGTAAGGTCACCTTAGTAAAATATACTTTCCAAGTAACGAGTATCGATACTTTTTTTTTATTCTTTATTTAATGGCCATGCACCTTAAGGTTAAGCCGGCCGAGTATCGATACTTTGGTTTTATTGAATACTTGACGTTCCGCTGTTTTGGCTGTGTCGGTAATATTAGTTTTGCCGACCAGAAGTCGTAACGTCAACAATATACGAGTATATCGATCGATACTCGTCACTTGGCAATAAGCAACCGACGCGAAACGTGGTGCAGTGAGAATTAAATCAGTGATTATCCTTGCAATCCTCGTTTTATTCTTGAGTTAGAGGCATATTCCTTCAAATAAAACGATGATTTTTGAGATAATTATGTATAATGCAAATTCAAGAAAAAAATAAGCTTCCTATTCCAATTTTAAACATATTTACGTTTCTCTCTTCTTAGCTTGCACGTGTTTGAATACTTTTATAGGTCATGCATGCTCATCGGTTACGGATACTTCTGGCCAAGCCTTTCATTCCAATATAATGGGTTCCATAAAACTAGCAGTGACTTTTAACTAAGTAACTTTGTCTAAAGATTTTTTTACATTATTTTCACTTATACGTTAATCACTCTTTTTTTCTTGGTTTATCTATAAAAAATACATTAACACATATTTATTCCTTCCTATGACCATACCATATTTAAAAATCTCCTCTTTTCTATTGTCATTTACAATATAAAGATAAAAGTTTAAAATTTTTCGAATTTGTTGCCTGTTCTTCTCATCTAGACTTTTCCAATTTCTAAGCAGATAACGTTTTTTTTTTTAATTTAATATTGTACGTTTTCACTCACAAGGCTAAATATTGGTATTCCCTTGATACAAAATTTGTTTTAACTTCTATAAGCGCCTATATGTAATACACCGTTGTCAACGTTGAATAATATTTTTTTTAATATGAAACTACAGAGGAATACATGATTCATACAGCCAATATTTAGTATTCATTCTTAAGTCATAAATGGAAATCCCCTGTCAATTTACAAGGTTCTGTGCTCTATACCATGTGTCACGTACAATGATTATTAGTCTTCTGTTTAAGATGTAATGTACGTAATGCATGGTATATGCTTCTCTGTATTAATATTTGTTATAATTAAAGCTACCAAACTTCAACCTGTAAATATTTTAAAGTGGTTCACGTTATAAAGAAATAAAAACCTGAAAAAGTTTTCAAAAAGTAGATATAATAATATATAACATATAAATAATCGCTTATTGTGTTGCGTATTGGAAATAGAACAATAAATTGAATGAAGGATCATTCAATTTATTGTTTAGTGTTAGTAGACACTCAACCTTATAATATGTCTAAAAAAGGATTTCTTCATATATAGAATCACAAATCATTCCACAACAAAATCGTTATTTATAAAACTAAATGAGATGCCACGTTATGATTCCTTTATTGCCAGCATTCCCAGCATTACCGCAATCAATGCCGGCAGAGATAAATCTCGCCCGATCTCTGCGACCAGACTCGGCGCTCGGAGGCCCACGCGGGGCACTCCGCCAGGTGCTGGGCCGAGTCGAGGTCGGATGCGCAGTGGTGGCAATGTGTCGATCCCTCCCGTCCTATTCGACACAGATACTTACCGAAGCAGCCGTGCCCGGTGAGTATCTGAGTCAATCAGTAAGTGACCTCTTCCTCCCGTGGAGCCAAGCTTCGAGGTGCGGGAGTATGGCACTGACGGCCCGCTGGCGCGCGCAGATCCGTAATTCGAGCTGCGCACGCCAGCCCGCCACAATCCGGCGGTGCCACTCCCGCTTAGGCACTTCGTGCGCGGGTTCCAGGGCGCTCCGCCCATCGCTCCTCCGGTCGACACGCGGCGACGCATACGTCGCCGCGTACATGTCGGCCAGGATGTCGAATTGGGGGAAAGCGTCCCAGAACCGTCGCCGCCTCGTACGAGATGGTACGGTAGCCTCGTACGATCCGTATGGCCATTATCCGCTGCAGGCTCCATAGCAGAGCTCTGCAGCGGGGGGACCTCGCGCAGTCTTGCGACCACACGGGAGCCCCATACATGGCCACGGATCGCACGACGCCCTCGTACAGGCGGCGAACTCCATCCCTCGGTCCCCCGAGATTGGGTGCAGGTGATGCAATGCGCCCGCCACGACACATGCCACCCCAAGCTCGGCAAGCCTGAGCACCGGCCCGAAGTCGGCCCCAGTCGTCACGACGAGAGTGTCGTCAGCGTAGCAGACGACACTCACGCCGCGAGGAAGGCTGGTGCGAAGGACAGTAGTACTTTATCTGCATGGATAGTAGATTTTATACTTTTTACTTAACACATATTGTATGTAAGTATTTTGGATAATTTACATAATATCTTTATAAATTGTAATCTATATGTATGTGTTATTTTGACGTGTAAGCTACATTATTATAAAGTTTTATTAAAATCTATTTTGGTAGTTATTATGTGGAAGAGTAACAAATATCCCATACATACTTACATACTTTCGCGTTTATAATATTAGTAGGGATTGTGTGAAATGTCCAAAACATGACAATAAGAGTCAAGTAAGAAAAAAAACCATCTGGGCAGACGAAATCGCGGGCACCAGATAGTATCTTCTAAATGAGTATTGTGCTTAATTTTCTGGCTAGCTAAAAAGTGAAGTAAAACAGTAAAGAAAACTTTACCCATGATAGTCAACCTTATATGAAATTATTCGGATTCTTCATAACTTGCTTCAATAATGGATAAAAGAATTTTCACTTTGCTGAGTCTGAATAACGGTATTCATGACGAATATCACATCCATTGTTTGGCTTTCCTGCTCTTAAGAATTCCTTTAAAGCTTCATAGATGAAGTAAATATCGGATATCTGATGTATTAAAAAATGTTTCTAACATTTCTTTAAAAGTATTCAATATCTTTTAAATATGAATGTAAAGGGCTATATCTGTGGGCAATGTAACAATTGCTTCGGTATAGAAATCGTTTCAGTATCAAACAGAAATGTATATTTATTTTATATATGGTACAAACACAGCACAACATCAAAAAATAAAAATAGAAAATTATTTATGAGGTACTTAACCGTTTCGCAACCCAAAGAAATGTACACAACACAATGATATTATGTAAAATCGGAAAAGTAATTATCAAAAATAAAAGCAAAAGTTACAAAACTAATCATATTAACATTAACTCAAATAAAACAATACAGTTTAAATGATCATTAGTAGACATGAATTGTTTGGAACAATGCTGAGAATAGGTTACCGCACAATAGGAGGGTCAAATGCGGCGTTCCGCAGGGGTCAGTGTTGGGACCCCTGCTATGGAACCTCGCATACCTACGCTGACGACACTCTCGTCGTGACGACTGGGGCCAACTTCGGGCCGGTTCTCAGGCTTGCCGAGCTTGGGGTGACATATGTCGTGCGGGCGATCCGCCGGCTGGGTTTAGAAATAGCGCCTCACAAAATTGAGGCGCTATGGTTCCACGGCCTTCCGAGGCGCCGGGAACCACCTAGCTGCCGGATCCGGGTGGGTGACGCGGTGGTCCCGGTGGGGCCGTACATCAAGTACCTGGGCCTCACCCTGGACCGCCGCTGGAGCTTCGAGGAGCATTTCGTGCGGTTGGTCCCCGAGCCAAAAGGGTGACGGGCGCGTTGCATCGAATGCTGCAATGCATTAAATTGCATACAAATTGCGAGGAAATCGCGCCCGCGGATACGGCCACCCGGGAGGAACCACGCCCCTTCCGTGGCCGGGGGGCGTCATCGGTGATCGAGATCGGGGAGATATTGAAGCCTCTCCCGAGGAAGGCGCCTGTATCAGCAGGGGAGCAGAGTCTGGGGGTTCCCGGATGTCGCTTGGCGTTCCCGGGGGCTTCTTTCATGCCTGAGGAAGGCCATCGCTGAGGTTTTAGTGGATAGGCCTCCCCCTTCTGGGAAGGAGAGCCAGCCTGCTGGCAGAATACACTGGAAAACGTTACATAACCAACAATATGAATACTGTGTTCTTGCAAATAAAGGATTGATTTGATTTGATTTGATTTGATTTGAGAGCCCCACATAACCGCCGGCTTGCCACAGCCGGGGTATGCAATTTAATGCATTTTCCTCAGGGGAACAAAAAAAATAAGATGAAGTACTTCTGATGAATATCAGCTAGTATCTCTACAAATTGTAGCCTATGTATTATTCTGATGTATAAGCTATATCATTGTGAAGTTTCATTAAAATACATTCCGTGGGAGAGCCATGCCTCGACACGAATTGGGCCGGATCGACCGGAGTAATACCACAGCCTCACAGAAAACCGGCGTGAAGTAGCGCTTGCGCTGAGTTTCGCCGAGTTAGTGAGGGTACCGGAGGCCCAACGCCCCATTCTCCCTTATTCCCTTTTAGAAGGCCGGCAACGCATCTGTTTGCCGGTGTACATGGGCAACGGTTATCGTTTAACATCAGGTGATCCGTTCTGCTCGTTTGCTGCCTTATCCTATAAAAAAAAACATTCAGTAGTTTATACGTGAAAGAGTAATAAGCCTCCATACTTACAAACTTTTGCGATTATTAGATTAGTATGGATAGGGATTCGATCTTTTGGCATAAGGAGACAAATAACCCGAATTCATAACAGAGAAGATGCCTGAAATGGAAATGAATCTGCACCACAGGTCATCAGGCAGAAAAATTCAATTTTTTTACAGAACAATCGCCCCGACGTAGATGTAGATTTAATCGGGCATTACTTTATCATGGTTTAACAAATATAATCAGCGTAGTGTTTTACGTAATAATCCAAATTTGATAGATCAATAGTACCAACCTTAAAAAGAGAATATATTATTTTACATTTAGAGATTTTTACCTTTGAAGACTTCTGTTTTTCTCGAAATGATAGGCAGATTTGTATCAAATATAAAAATATGACAAAATGTATAAGGGCGAACGTTTTGATTTTATATGGGCTTTAGTAGAGATAGCTGATTGCGGCAAACTTCTTTAATAAGCTTGCACACAAAACATATGCAACACAATGTAATTTTCATTTAAATAAATAATCTCCTAAAAATAATATGCACATCTTTTAAATGTTTCCTACGTACAACAGGTCAAATATTTGTATATTCTCCCGCGGTTTCACCCGCGGATGTTTTGCATTGTTTATATATTTCTATAGTAATCTAGTACTAAATATAGCCTTTGTTACTCAGTGATAATGTAGATTTCTAATGAAAAAAGAATTATTAAAATCGGTCTAGTACTTTTTGAGTTTATTCGTTACATACAAAAATACAAATCTTTATAATATTAGAAACAATGAAACCAATGAAACAATTTTTATTGTGAACATAAATTTGGGCACATTTTGAGCAGAAGACAATATTATATTATAAGAATCGCCAAATTTTATCTTTACATTATGTATTCACATTACAATTCAGTAAGTACTTAATTTAATTCTATACCAATAATACATATATCAAGACACAATAAGCACATACCATATAATAACAATTGAAAAAATTCGCTTAAGAAGATGTTTGTGTTTATACACAAACACACGTATTTCGTATATGTACAAACATGGCAATGGTAAAATTCCATAATTCTTAAAATAAGGCGGCACAATATGGTACTTTTCAGGCCAAATATAGCTCGTATGCAACGTTTTTGTAACAGAAATATTTATTTTTTGTCTGGAGTTGCCCCACAAGATGATGCCGTAGCGTAAAACAGATTGTACATAACCATTGTACGCAGTTACGATTACGATTATTGATTTAGTCGAAACTGCTTTGCTTACTTTTCTTCTAGCATATATAAATTTATTGACTTTTATGCACAGATCTTCAATGTGATTTTTCCAACTACAGTAGCAATCAACACTTAAACTCAAGAATTTGTTTTGTGAAACTTCTTCAATTACTTGACTATTGTATGCTACATGTAATGGTTGAACTCTGGCTTTTATCGTTCTAAATTGTATATAATTAGTTTTATCCATATTAACTTATAAATTATTAAAATTTTACCATGACATCACCTCAGTTAAAGCTTTATTTACATCATCATTATGTGTTTTTACATCTTCACTATTAACCATCAATGTGGTGTCATCGGTAAACAAAATACAGTTCTGTGAGAGATGTTTGGGTAAATCGTTGATATAGATACAATAAAAACAATAAGGGTCCCAAAATGCTTCCTTGGGGCACACCGCATTTATTTTCTACATAGTCAGATTTATATGACAGCACTGTTTTCAATTTTGCATTATATCTCTTGGTTTCAACACATTGTACCCTTATATCTAGATAAGATTTAATAAACTCAAATGCTGATCCTCGGATACCATATTTGTACAATTTTATGAGAAGCCGCCTATGACAAACAAAATCAAATGCCTTATTCATGTCCATGAATATTACAGTGGTGGCAAATTTTTTATTTAAAGACATGTTTAAAGATATGTTTGATCAATTTCAATGAGGCGAGAGATGTGCTTCTATTCTTTCTAAATCCATTGTGTTCATCGCTAATAACATTATGTTTCTCTAAGAAGTCATTAAGTCTTATGTAAATAACTTTTTCTAGTATTTTGGCAAATATTGGTATTAGAGTGACAGGTCTGTAATTACCTAATGGTCTGTAATTAGTGCAGATAAATTAATAACAAGTTGTATTGTTAATTTTTACAAAACTACAAAAGTATCACGATTAAGGTCCCAGGTAAAGATTTACCCCACATAAAGCAAAAAGGAAAACGTTTACGAAAAAAAAATGGTTTTTTTTTATTAAAAATTTAATGAAAAATACCTTCATCATCACACTGTTATAATCAGAGGTCGGAGTAGGTAGATTGATTTTATGTACTTGCATATCATATTCATAATATGGACATGCCACTTTATCCACAATGTGCTGGAAGTACCGAAAAAAGTTCCAAGATTGGAATTATGGAATAAAATAAAATAAAAAAACATACAGATAAGCTAACAAACTCGAATGATTGATTGAATTCAATGAACAATTATTTTTAATTAAACAAAAACATAATTAAATTATTTTTAGTCCTCATCGGATACATTTTCCATATTTTGGCTTTAATCGTTAATACAATTAAAATAAATATTCATATTTTTTTCAATATTTTCTAATTTAAAAGTATTCATTTTGACGTCTAATATCCATTTATATGTGGAAAATGATCGTTCAACATCTGTAGATGTCAATGGAGCAAATTTAATATATGTTATCAGATTATTTGCTACGTTTTTTTCAATACTTTCGCTGTATTCTCTAATTGTGTCTAAATTCGGATTTCGTTCCATGACATATTCTAATTTTCTTTTAATATTGTCACCGTTGCACTCCTTAGCTCTCACTTGGTCAAACATTAAAAGTGAATCAACTATGGATAATTTTTGATTTTGTAAC
Organism: Scirpophaga incertulas; assembly: GCA_036419045.1. NCBI lineage: Eukaryota > Metazoa > Arthropoda > Insecta > Lepidoptera > Crambidae > Scirpophaga > Scirpophaga incertulas. Next base: position 6,632,288 of record CM071638.1, read on the forward strand.
TCTTTTAGAACTTGTTGAATAATACGGTAATGTTCTTCGATATATTTTAATTCTTCCTGTAAATTTGGTTTTTCTAAAATATTTTTTGCATTGCGAATGGCTATTAAATCAGTACTATTGAAGTTGTTAAGAACATCTTTTATTTTTTCGAAGTGTTGAGCGTAGTAAAATGCTGCTGAACAAATATTACAATAAATATGAACTTCCGGTATGTATATCCATATTATCCTCTACGTTTGACGTCAACGACCTTAAATCAATATACCTACTCCGACCTCTGCTTAAAATTAAACTTACTTCTGATGGTCTGATTAAGAGTGCTTAGTGCAAGAGTGCGAGTGCAATAGAAGTCAAGAACTTCGAATTTGACGATTTGAAGATGACTCCAATATTATTTTTAATTAAGGAAAAATCTATTGAAATGTATTAGATAACAACATTATTTCACTTTTAAATTTACAAGCAAAATTACAACACCAGAGGACTTAATAGCTTACATATTGAACTTGTCAATTTAAAACAAAAATTTAATTCAGCACATTTTTCAAAAATTACATACATATAAAAACTAAGTACCGTATAATAAAGTTGTAGTCCGAATTCAACTTTTGCCTAGATGCGCTCTTTTGAGAATAGATTTTGGCGTAGTATAATACTGTCGGTTTTATTAATTATTCAAAGATTCCCCGGTTTCAGAGGCGGTGAGGTAAAATCAGTGGAGCTCAGAACTATTTCCCAGCAGTCGTAAGCTCATTGGATGTGGCAGCCGTTTTAATCGAACCTTTTGATCGGCTGTACGTACCACAGAAGCTCTATTTAGTTTGATCTGACTGGAAACTGTTACGTCATCGGTATTCATCAAAGCCTGTGGATACGCGAGGCATTGAAATATGTGCATTTTTGGAATCGATTTGAAAATCGGTGCTTACTAAATTGGATTCTGTTTCAAAACTCTGAGGTTTGATTAAAGTTTTGCTTGCTGATGCAGTGATATCCTGGGTACGTTTCGTGCTCCTTGTGAGGAGTCTCAGCCTCTCGCTCCTGTGAGAAAAAAGAAAGAATTCATAAAAAAAAATGTAATAAAATGAAAGTTGTATTGCAATGAATTAACCAATCTAAGACCATAAATGTTTCAGTTTGGCCGTACCCTAAAACGCAAGATTCCATAAATAAAATAGATCTTCCGAGTGCTTTTGTCTGTAACTAAAGTTTTCCAGCGATTTGTCAGTTCATTGTACTTAATTCCAGTATCAAAACTTCAAAGTTAAGATGAATTTGCCAAGTTTTGCTTGAAATAGTTCGCAAACTTCTGAAAGTTAAAAGCCTGCGGCCAGACTGTCGGTGTTTTGCAAGTGCACCAGATTGTTTGCCAATATACTATATTGCTATCAAATTTTGATGTCTATAAGATAATACACTTTTTTTTTAAGTTTATAGTTTCAAAAGCTTACGGCTTAACTTGATTAATCTGAACAGGACAGTACAATTTTTTTTAAAGAAACCCATTCATTTGACTTATTTAGTTTCAGATTTATAGGACACATGATGTGATAATTAATCAAGTTATTTAGAAATTTTATTCTTTATAGAATGAATATTTCAAATAAAATCTAAAATAATATTTATTGGCGGCTTCCCATTACTTTTACTTGTATATTACAATCATCATTTACCTTACCCAAACGCTTGTAAACTGAACGCTACGAGTGTATTTGTACAAATAGTAATTATAAAAAAGAATCAACCTTACTTCTGTTGGAAATAAAGAGTAGAAAATTCTAATCGAAATTAACAAAAGATAATAAGATTAATAATCTTTTTTCTCTATCCAGTTTCTCGACACATCACAGCTATTATTAACTGAGCTTGCTGAGTCATGCCCTATCTACAAAGAGCAAATGTATTCAAGTATAATAACTATGCCGTAGAGCTGAAGCTATATGGTAATCTGGGAGTCTACCCAATTGAGGAGAAATCTATTCACCGAAAGGTATGTAGTCAGCATATATAAATATTCAGGTCGATTGCAGAATTTTGTGTAAATATTCATATTATTGGAAATTACTCGTCATACAAGCAGCAAGTAATTTGAAAATTGAGAAAAAATTCAGTCTGAATGCATTCTATTGTTTTATAGCTTACTAAAGTACAGTAATAGAAATAGTAGTAGTATTTTTCATTTTTCTGAAATTAATTTGATTAATTCTAATTTTTTTGAAAGTGTTTTGTTGATATTTGGTTTTAGATCTGATGAAGAATCAAGTCCTAAATGTGTTTAGGAGTGAGAGATGTTCAATGTTTATTCGTGATGTAGGATAGCATTGAAAATGTTTTTTCACAAACATAAGTGGAACCAAACCTGTTTAAAATTTGCATAGCAATGTTCAAATGTTCCAAAAACTTTCGAAGCTCTCTGTAACTTACTCCGAAGAGACATTTTTGTAGAAATTTTATTTCAGAGCAGTGTGGTTTTGAATATCTGTCACTAGAATTTGAAATTTTGTTAGATATTCAAGCAGCGCAGCGGCAGTGGAACATATGACAAATGGATTAAAAACAGCTTAATCTGAAGTTTGTCTGATTCAAAATCCTTGAATCTCTATCGTTGAACGATGCAAGCTCTGGTATTATTGATTGTGGATCGAAGTCGTTTTAACGGGCCACCCCGTGGCCCGCGGGCCTGGGTTTCGCCAGCCTTGATGTAAATGATGTACGCTAATCTTACAACTCTTTAACAATACCGGAGTACACAATCTCATCTCATTGCGAGTTCTCCACCTGCCAACCCTTCAATATATCATAATTCTTCACCTTTCTCCTGCCCTGTTTCCAATTTTCTTTGGGAAGCGTAAAATATGTCTTCCTTTTTTTGTATCTCTGCAGCACGCATGTATGGTATCATTATTTAGTTATAAGTATGTAGTAACATGGACTGGGGTGAGTTGGTTGCTGGTTCTACGTATACGTATTTAACTCGTCAGAAGTTAGCAATCCATCCTTTCCTCGTTCAATTTGTTAGTTATTAAGTTTGATTTATTTTATTTTATGTCTGTTTTTGTGTGTTGTGAAATGATGCAAATAAAGTATTCATTCATTCATTCATTCATTCCTCTTCTACTCTAATCTATCGCTATTTCGACACTCATTCAATTCTTCAACATTGTTTAGGATTTATGACCAGCACTGACAACATTCGGACCGTGGAAAAACAAGGGCAATAAAAAAAAAGATTTTGATTCGATACGTTACTGTCATTACGGATTTAACTCGGTCGCATTTTTCAGCAATATTAATTCGTAATTGCATATTTACGAAAGTGTATCACAGTGCTTAAATAGCGGGTGTATAGTGTCTTGGAGACGGATTGGATTGAAAAATGGACGGCCACGCGTTCTCCCATTTACACTGCAAGTATCGTAATATCAATACATAGTATAAAACAAAGTCGCTTTCGCTGTATGTCCGTATGTATGCTTAGATCTTTAAAACTACGCAACGGATTTTGACGCGGTTTTTTTTAATAGATAGAGTGATTCTTAAGGAAGGTTTGTATGTATAATAAATGCATAATATAGTAGAGAAACACTGATAAATTTAAAGGTTTCTAATGTGATGTCGTAAATAAGCACGTTTTTTTGCGCTTATATTGCAAACGGTGGCTGAACCCTACGAGATAGACCAAAATAATGTACTACAGTATTGTACAACTTACAAAAATCCACAAAAAAGTCCGCGATGGTATATGTCTATCTCTTAGGGATAACCCACCATAACCATTTTTTCACTGCACCCGTGCGAAGCCGGGGCGGGTCGCTAGTATGATATATATTTATAAAAACATACGGTACGTCACATTAGCACACATAATACATAAGTATAAATACACAATTAACATAAGCAAAGCCGCAAATGCTGTATGGCAAGTACATAAACATATAATTAAACAATTACACAAATAAATATAACCACTGCGGGTGTTTACGGAACAAACATATTATCACTTTCACTCAATCCATCAATATTTTCTTCGGTCTTCCTATCTCTACACGCACATACACCTTCATTTCCATTTTTATTCCATTAACATTCGTAGTAACATGATCATTCTCATATACATATATCGCAATTAAATTGAACAATCAGAATAATTCTGAAAATATATATATAATAATAAATGAACTTTCAATGTGTGCATGAATGTTATAATAGAGGGACTTCCCTGTATATAAGCAAGCAGACTATTCCAGAATCGAGTAACTTAGACGGTGGAGTTAAAGTAAATATTTGAATTGAATTGGAACGTAGGAATATTTGGATTGAGTACCGGGTGAATAAGTGACAAATATAGCATTGTGTAACGTGTTTTTTTAAAAATATAATTGAAGATATTTCTAAGTAGTAGGAACAGTGCAGGCGAAAACAAAGATTTTCTGATCAGAAAAGAAATGTAAGGGAGGGCCCTTACATTTTATGTGTCTTCTTATATTTTAATATATACGTGATATATTCTTGAAGCTATTTATTGGTAAAGTTAAATTATGAATTATTTGCTAAAGCAAAGGACTATAATGGGTTTAATACTAAGATATCCACAGAAATTTACACCACATAAACACTATGTTTTTAAATATATTGTTACGCAATGTACATAAATAACATGCCCAAAAATATTAAAAGTTTACCATACAATAAGCCCTGGTCTACGTTGCGAAACTGGCTACTGTAGAATTGTTTTTACACAATTTTGTGTAAAAAGATTTCTGCACAATTTTGTGAAAAATTGACAATAATTTGCTTGACATAGTTAATGTACACTAATATTATAAAGAGGAAAGATTTGTATTTTATTGATATTTTATGATTACGAATAAACTTAAAAAGTACTGGACCGATTTTAATAATTATTTTTTCATTAGAAAGCTACATTATCACTGAGTCACATAAGCTATATTTAGTACTAGATTAATATAGAAATCTTTAAAAACTCTTATTAAAACCAACCAAAGGTTTAAAAAAAAATTGCCATAAAATGTCTTTCATCGCACACGCTGCGAAGAGTAATGTCTACCCGTGCGAAGCCGGGACGGGCCGATATTACGTTGATATTGTGTATTTATATTTGTATGCAAATTTTTATGAGGTAAATGTGTATTGTTTTGTAATAAAACCCATAAGATCTATGTATATTAAAGACAGATAGCGTTATAATCAGCCAAGCACTAAACTCAAATCATTAGGAAAGTTGCTTAGTTCATCTGAAAACCGAATCCCGCAATTCTAGGTCTTAAATAAAAATAAAAAGAAAAAAGATTGATTATTTGAATGACAGCATTGAAGATATGACTTATAGTCATACCTATTATTATACTTTATGCGGGTGCAAGTTGTAAATAAATATATTTACAACTTGCACCCACAAGTTGAAATTGAGTTTGGTAACACCTTTATTCAGATTGGTTTGTGATTTTTTTAGGTTTTGTGCTTAGCAAAATGTTTTTATTATTACTTTGCCTTAATAATTATCACAGGTTTAGGCGGCATAATATGTTAGTAATAAAACTTTACCTTACATAGCTTTAACAACTGGTCTACTCGCGTAACTCTCACTCCTCTAGTTTATAGTCGTATATTTTGCGGTAAATTAATATTTTTACAAAATTATAACCACACTATCCAAATATTTCACTATCTTTCTCTAGGATTAAAAGTCGAAACTAAACCAGTACAATATCGGCATACGTTACTTGAACTGCTGTTCAAAATTTTAGACGTTTTATTTATACACAATTTCACAATAAATTTAGTCGGGCGATAAATTGTATGAACACAATTTTCCTTACTATAACTTAAATGTTTTGATGTCTTTTTCTACAGGTCGTAAGTATTTTTTTTCGTTTTAAATATGTTCTGGTCGAACGAGATCCCAATTTACGAAGAAATCGTAGGTTATTGATGTGAGATAAAAAAAAAACTATTACTATTTTGTTACTAAAATAAAATAACAGAAATTAACAAATGTATGCTCGCCTACGAAAGCATTTGTATTGCATTTCAAGTTATTTTCAAGCTAATTTTCCATCAACGATTTAAAGGTTTAAAATTAATGGTTAAAATTTAACGATACAGTAAAAGAAATGTAAAAACGATAAAATAGGCATTGTCATTTCATAATTACCGACATTTTATGATCTATATGCAATTTCCTTTAGAGTCCTATACTATTGTTCTCAATTACAAATAAAAGATAGATGGGGTTCTAAGGATATTAATAGTGATGAAGGCTGCGGTTGATAGTGTAATGGTAGGCAATCGGTCGGAATGATTTGTTACACAATTGAAGAGTGGCCTATATTCCTTCGAAGGGTCGAAGTTTGGTTTGTAATCAAAGTTAATATGTAAATTGGAATTGTTTGTTTATGTCAGTTCCAAGTATATTCTATTACTATTAAACCACTACTCTCATCATGTGAACGTGGACTCTGAGAATTTTTCGCTATTAGATCTCATTGAAAAGCCCGTAAAGTGTCAATAAGCCCGAAAAAAATATTATTTCTATAATTATTTCTTAAATTAGTATTTTATAACATACTAGCGGACCACCCCGGTTTTGCACGGGTAGGTAAGCTTAACGACTTTCCATATAGATAGTGTAGGTGAATTTTGAATCTATGTCAAACGTTCTCAAGGAGTTAAAATTACACTTTTGGTACTGGATCTAGATTTGTTTAGAATATATTGGTTTTTCGTATTGGCTAAATTAAAGTTATCTTTTTGAAATTAATCGACTATTAAATCTAAAAAATTCATACAAATTTTTAAACCCGTAACATATTTGGAGGTATTTTTTTACTTGTTTAATTAATAGAAGGTACTTATTATTCAAATTTCATCATTATAGGTTAAGCCTTGGTTGGTGTAGATGTGCTTTAAGTACTAATTCAATACCCTGTTCTTCAAATATCTTGGTTTTCTATTTTTTTATAATTGGTTTATGTATATTTTCTATTGGTTTTCGACACAAATAAAACAATAGTAATTTTCGTTAATATATATAGGTATGTATGTCAGAGGCACTCGAGGAATTGAGTGTTGTTGATTTAAGTAATATAAAATAGATTGTAAAAAATATAATTTTAATTCACTTATGATCTTAATAAAACACTACTTTTCACTAGTTCCACTACTATATAATATTTTATATTTATTATTAGTTTCACTACTATATTCACTTAATTTTGTATTTGTTATATAAAAATAATAAGTATTGTAGTCAACTTAGCAGAAGCGTGCTTCGAGCGGGATTGAAGCGCCATCTAGTTTTGTATTGTAGCAAATAAGAAGTTGCGTGATTGCCATGTGGATTTTAAGAGGCGCAGCTAGATCGAGGTAGATAGATCCGTTTTAAAGACTCGTTGCCCGGTGCAGTTAGGTCGATGCCCCGTACCCGCTGCTCGTGTAAATTAAATAAATGTTGCTTATTGCTAAGCTCATATATAAAGTCGTGTCGCAAAAATAAGTAATTGTTAGAACATTGATGTCGCCCACTAAACCCTCGAATATTTGTGAAAAGGACATGGGCGGTTATTCTGCGGTCCCTACAAAAAATAAATTCCTGTGGTGTAGCAATTCCTTCGATAGTCAGAGTAGGACACAGGGCTGGCCTATCAGCAAATTTTTACCATCGTGCAACCAACACAAAAAACCTCGTCGTATTAATAAATGTACACTCACCCAGCTAGTCTCCAGAAGCGATCCCACACTGCTTTCCCTTTTTAATACTTGAAGATATTATCCAGGGATTTTTGTGGTGTCGAAATTATAGCGGATTTTAAAATATTTGAGCACACAATGTATCAGTGCTAGACAGCGGCAAACACGACAATCGCCGAACACACCGGTCAGTTGAGCGATTTTGTAGATAATCTAGATGTTTCTTATGCGCTGCGTTCTTCATCCAGATGACGCGCGGAGCGACACAAAACAGTATGTGCCGTTATTGTTAGGTATACACAAGCGTAGACTACTATCCAGATACCTAGGATAGGCTTTGTATACCAATTAACACGACGAGTATGTTATACCAATTAAAACTGGCGCAACCATCCTGTAATATTTTGATTTAAATTACTGAATAGCTTGAGTAGCTGATTAGACAGGAAAAGAAAAACACCTCTAATTATTTTCTCTATAAATAAACCAACTTTAGAAAAATATTAATTATCATTTTAGCCAGAAGACGTCCACTAGTGGATATATCCTTCTACTTTGTTGTTTTTGTTTCTTTTATTGAATTTACTACTTTTTCCTTTATTTATATTGTTTAAAATATCTACTTAAATAAATTGAATATGTCAAAATGACATAGCAAACTTCAAATTAAAAACAATCCATCAGACGAGTTTTCTGTTAGCTTGTATAAAAAAGATAACTTTGAAACGAAAGTTAAAACTTTGCTGAGGCTAGCAGCTTTCCAGTGCTGCAACTAATTGAGTTAAAACTTTATAGGCTATTTGTTGCACCACGCCCTCTCGTGATGAGCGATCACTCTCAGTAGATAAGATCATTAGGACCAAGACTTCGAGATGACTTTGGTCGGTAGGTCACATTGATCCAGCCGCCTTGATCGATCCAGAGTTGCAGTGGTTTCCAAGAGAATTCTCAGCCTCATCTGACGTGAAGGAAAAAAAATGAAAAAAGAAGCCTGGGAAATGGGATTATCAATTTTTATTTATCAGCCACACAATCTTCTTGATCGATTAATTTTTTTTTTATCTATTGAGTTAAAAAAGAGATAGGTGTTATAAAATGAGTTAGCAAATATAATTTTATTCTATTCGTTATTCGTTAGCATACGCTTAATAAAAATAAATATCCAAAAATATTTACAGAGTAACACAATTTTTTAAAAGGAATTTTCTCTTGTCTCTTATGTTGATGTTGCAATGAAAATTCTAGTCACTAATGGTCTTCCATCATTCACCACGCATTTAATTATTTATGGATAACGGGGATCAGTTTTATCAATTTTGGCTATCGCAATGCAGTCAAAAGGCATTTGTTGGATAACACCTAATTCCTAAGCAATAAACTTTACATACTGAACAGAACCAAGCAACAGCCAGGAGACAATTTTGGTTGGTTCAGTCTCTTTAAGAACAAGTCGTGCTAAGCAAGCTCCCCCGAGGAGGGCTTCCCTGTATCGGCAGGGGAGCAGAGGCTGGGGATTCCCGGAAGTCGCTTTGCGTTCTCGGGGGCTCCCTACATGCCTGAGGAAGGCCATCCCTGATGTTTTTAGTGGGTAGGCCTCCCACTTCTGGGGAGGAGACATAACCGCCGGCTCGCTACAGCCGGGGTATGCAACTTAATGCATTTTCCTCAGGGGAACAAAAAAAAATGTAACATTTGATGCTTTATAAGCACTCCCGAAATTATGTACGTACCTCTTCCTCTTTCTCTTTCGTAGTTCGTAGTGTTCGTAAAGAAAAGTGCCTTGGTCAGTTTTTCACCATTGAATCACTCACTATTGCACTCGTAGTAGAGTTCATCCGCATCACCTCGAACACAGTTCGAACTCAATTTTCACATTCATCAACTATGATATGTCCGTATTAAGAACTGGTGATGAACACTTTTCCATGTAAGAAGTTAATGACCTTTGACATTTCAAATGTTAGTGATGATTTTTTTTTGCCAGCGTGTAAATACCTATGGCACATTTAGTAATGTATTTGCTATAACTAAGTCAATAATAAAGCTTTTACGCCTCCGCCTTTTTATTTGAGTTTTCGTAGTATATTGTTATAATAGAACACATGTCTAGATAAACTTATCAAAAGTAGAGCAAAATAAAACCGAATATGTCAGTTGTAAAAATCAACCCAATTGAGAGAAACAAATAAAATACTTAGGTAAGTTATGCTAAAGTTTATGTAATGAAAAATAAATTATAGCCGCACTTCATCACGCCCCTGGTAACGAAAGGTATTAACAAGGATAAATATATGCTAAGTCCAAGCTATACTGCTCTAATCCGCGTCAGAGTTAAAAAAGGTAAAGAACTGTAAAATGCCAAAGGATTTTTGGGATACGCTTTAATTCATCAATGCCAGTGAAGGGGTTCTTTATCTATGCCAAATAAATGGCTAAGGATGATAAGGCTAAATCTGGATACTGTATACAGGACTCCGAGAACGTTGGAACGCTTACAAATTATTATACTCGTAGCAACTAATGAGAGCAAATATCTTTCAATTCATTGATAATATGAATAAAAATCTCTCCCTGCAGACATTAGGCGAAATCTAAATAACAAAATAGTTAAGCGATTGGTAAATTGGCAATGAATTTAGGACAATATTAAACTATTAAAAGAGATTATTAATAAATAAAAAAAAGAAATAAAATAATATTGCGTGTGACTATGATCATGACACTGAACATAATGACAGACTTGAACAGTAATCTTAATAAGGAGCCCGAGTTGAACCAAAATTTTGCCAAGCATGGACTATAAAGCCTTCGTCCTTAAACCCATCTTAGAATTTTATATATGTTATTTAATTGTTTTCTACATTATATTAATTATATATTTTTTGAGTTTCATAGAAATAATATCTAATTGATTATTAATTTACATATATTGATAAATGAATAAGAGTAATTCTTATATCATTAAATAATACTTTCAAAACTAACAGTAAATTCTAATAATCACCAAATAAATTTAAATTGTAATAATTAGAAAGTTAGATATTTTTGATTACAAAAATCATATAGCTCTATGATTCCCAGAACCAATCTCTATGCTTATATTCCCTTGGGTTCCGCATAATCTTTAAATACGGTGAGTGATCAAACAGACTTCAAAGCATGTCCTTGTTATTTGGTAGAATTAATATTAGCAAAATTGTAAATGAATATTTAATTAAACTAAGTAACTAGTAACTAGTTAAATAAGTAACTAGTAATAATATAGATTTAGTATAACAAATAAACCAACCTTTGTAGGAATAAATAGAATCTTTCTTATTTCTTTTTTCACCGGAGCTTAAGAAAATCGTATTACAATAGCCAAACAGTTTGTAAAACACTTTCTTAGAAATCAAAGATCGATTTTGATAATACGTTCAGACTTCTTGTGCCGTAATCACATTTTGAGCTGTATTAGGTTTAACACCTAACAAAATATTCTTAACGATGAACTGAAAGTGAAGATATATGTACCAGGAAAAACTGAAGACTACAAAGTAAGTATATAAAATAAGAGGGAGTCGGAATGACCTTCAGAATGTACCATTATCCTGAAATATATGTGAAACAGAGTGTTTTATTGAAACTAGCTTTAAACAGAGTATGGAAGATCTGTTTATCATTGTAAGCTTAGAGGATCGGAGGATACATTTAAGTGGTATGTTGCCAATTAACTCAGTAATTTCGCAGTCTATCTAATCTTTAATACACTATAACTACACACACTATAAGGTACACTGCAAGGTAGTATCAAGGTACTCAAGCAGACGACACTATAGTTACCTGGTATAAACCAAATCACCTTGGCAAACTTATTAGCGCAAGAATACATAATCCAGAAGGGGTAAAGAGAAGAATAGAAATTAGCGGTATCACAAATATGGGCACGTGACGAATTTGGTTGCAAAGAAGGCGCTTTGTATGTTTGTACGACTCGAAAGGAGAAGAACGACCATAAGGTAACGACGATTGAAATGATTTGTAAGGAATCAAAGATTGTGCGCAATAAACTGCAGACACGTGACTGTAAGATCAGCTTTGGCTGCGTAGAATAATAGAAGTAGGTGGGATTTGTCAATGTATGTCGTCATGAAAAGAAGTGTTAAAGACCGTCCACTATTCTCGCCAATCAGAACTAATTATTAATTTAAGAAAGAATAAACTAAGTAATAAAGACAAGGAACATTTTACTGCGACAAGTGAATGATACCATACTTTCAATATTGTTTACATTATAATTAAAGTGGGTCTATTTTCTGTTTAATCTAGTCAAAATAGACAGTTAATTTGCGCACTGTTGTCAAATTGGCGGAGAACCTATTTATACGTATTATAAACACTTGCCGTTTATAAGAATAATACTTTTATTTTGGGCATTTGACCGTGAATGTTTTTTTGCATAAGTCAGATAGGCGTATATTTTTGTGTGACTTTTTGGTTACGAATGGTGTACTTCAGATATTTATAAATGTTCATCTCTATGCAAACTTACCATTTTTCGTAACATTAAGGGCTGGTTTCACCGGTTGCTGATAAGGTCTCTGATAGCATAACTTTCTCTTATCTGTCATATTAAATGCAATTTTCGGTTTCACAGGTCTCGGATAGAGGTATCTGACATATAAAGTTGCCTGTAACTTAATGGTCACATGAATTGGCTGATAGCGTTGTTATCTGTAAGATCTGTCAAAGAGAAACATATTTGATAGACATAGCGCGAAAAGAAAAAGGGCGGTGTCTGGCATCTCGAAACACAGTCCCAGAAGAACTATTGAATGCAAATTCAATGCCCTTCCATGCATTTTCTTTGGCAAGCCATGTTGAGGCGTCGCTTGTTTTGTTTTCTATTACATGCTTTTTTTCTTCCACGAGGGACACCAGGAGCTCCATTTCCTCCCTCGAGTAATTGATGTTCCTCTCTCGTTTATTTTTTGGAGAAGCCATTATATTCTTAGGAAAATACTATTAGAAGAATTGAAAAGTGGCGCCAACACAGAAATGACAACAGTTTATGTCATCAATAGCGCGTTTCGTTCTTATTCAATAAAGTTTGAATAAAAATATATTAGAATTTTATTAGCACATAGTAAATATTCACAATAACAGTACAAGACTAATCTAGAACATATATTTATTAATTTCGATAACAATATGTTTAAGATATTAATATTTATTTAGTTTTTTGAAAACACCGGTAATTAGGTTAGTGAATCGAAACGTTAAAAAGCGACGTTGCCGTTTCGTGACTTAATAACCTGTCGGCAAATTTATCTATCATTTATTTTATCTGTCAGTTAGATGGTGACACGAAAAAAAAATTCAGTAACCTTTATCTATCGGATAGCGTTATATGTCAGACAACTATCTAAGAAATTATCAGCAACCGGTGAAACCGGCCCTTAGTCTAGATTAGTATTAATATGTTGGCGATAGCTAACATTATTCTTAGACGTTTATTTAGCAGCGGGGTAAAAGGTTGGCCGTGGAAATAATTTTCAGCTATTTAATCTAACTTATAGCGGTCTTTAATAACTAATAAAGATTCTTTTATATCCATTTTATGGAGGTTGCAAAATTGAATGTCTTATTTCTGCTTTAATGATGGTCATTTACCCCCGTTTTACCTACTTCTGCCGCAAAAGCAACATTCTCTCGTATGTTCCGGTGTGAAGATTAAAATTAGCAGTGGATTCACTGGGTACTGTCACTTTATTACATCTTATCTCATATGTAACGTGGTTTTTGTGTGGGTTGCAGTTTTGCTGCGATACTCACAGTAACCACGTGTACTGTACAAGTACACGTGGTTGCTGTGGTATTACTACTATTATTATTACTACTACTACCACTATTATTATAACTACTACTACTACTTTCTACGTGAAATATTTTAATATTACTCAGTATCCAATAATTTATGTCTTTACTCGCATGTGTCAACCACACTGTCGGGACAAATTTATTAGTGACCGCACTTATATTTCTACAATCGTAATTAGCGCGATGTTATTCGTAGCGGGTAAGTAAAGTAAAATAGATGTGTGTAAGTGACAAGTGGGTCTAAGCTCTGATATATTTCATAGGGTATATTGTCTTACATGTATTTTATCATCGTGTAAGTCCTATGGTCTCAACAAATATATGCAATTACACATGAACATATAAATTTTCTTTATGAAACAAAAGTCTATGTGTGCTTCTATTAAATCGAATTGCTCTTGATACGACGAGAATACTTGATCGAATTTTAATAATTAATACTGCAAAATATTTATTAGATAAAAATTACCTAATTGTATTCGTTCCAATTTTAAAATTTCCATAAATTGCTATACCGTAAACAAATTAAACGTCCCATTTTTTAAATCTTTTTTTTAATTCCAACAAGAATCGTGGGTAACAAAAAAATATTCAGAATTGATTTGATTCGAAATTAAAATAAATGTTGGATTTCATAATGGATTTTATTTGTCACACCCTATGTTCCAAAGAAACAATTTTTCTTTAACATCGGTTGCCAGTTCGTATAAGCTTTTCAAGCAAATTTGTGAATGAAGTTGTGTACTTTTTTTAAAATAAACGAATGTTTCCTCTCAGGAAAATGAACTATTTTGAAAATTTAAAGCGCTCTCCCTCCTGGTTCCTCCTGCTTTCCTTTCCATTTCATTTCCACATTGTATATATTGAGAATACATATATATATATGTATATAATGTACACCCTATATACAAGCAGAAATATACTTTTTTGCATTATCAATTATAACATTAATTTAAACGTTACACGGCAATTTAAAGGGAGCGATAGATAGATTAGTCACTATAAAAGATTTCTAGAAATTGCATTTACTTTTAAATCGACGTTAATAGTAAATATCTTCAAACTAAAATTAAACTAAAAAGAAGCTAAACAAAAGTAATGAAGAAAAAAAGAGATACAAATTCTAAGCGGTCACCTTGCAACATGGATCCCATTATAATACCGCGTTACCTATCTGCATTGAGAGGTAAAAAAGGTAAGAATAGTTTAAAAATGTTCAGAAGTAACAATATTTACCACAAGAACATTTTAAATTGACGACCTTTACTCTCTTTTAAGAATACTACTAATATTTGAATTTACTCATTAACAGTAGTACCTAAACCTTCTCATTTTGCTCAGAAAAAAGGTGAACCTGAATAAAATAAAATAAAATCATATTTCTTATGAGAATAATAAAACTAAGCGTATAAACCCAGAGTATTACTTTAGAACATAAAAATAAAATTGATTCACTATAAGGTCGTTTATTTTATTTCAATCCACTGGAAATATTTAATAGTCTTGGTAGATTAGGCTAACTGAAAAAAACATCCTAAAAGAAGTCGGGAATTATCCACATTGCATAACTCACTCTATACATTCGTGCATTTAGGCTCGAGGCAAGCCCATTTGCTTTCTCTTCTTAATTCGTTCGCTAGTCGGATTGACAGCAATATTCAATGAATAGTCAATGAGTGTGAACGTAGATTATGGGAATGTGGGCTTCATGGACCAAAGCTTTCATTGGTTGTATTTGAAAGTTTTTAAACTATTATATCAAATGAAATAAATACTATTTTCAATTTTTCATATCGATAATTTTTATAGATAACCACTAACCACTTTTTTTATTTTATGCTTGTATTAATAAAGAATAAATAAATAATTATTTCTTGAACTTACACCAATTAGCGTAGCCCAAAGTAAGCTCTTTAAGGCTTGTGTTATGGGATCTAGGGTAACCGAGAAACATACATATATTATACATATATAAATACATTTTATAGAAATATATTATAACAACCTTGAGGTACAAATGCTCGCATTCATCACACAAATATCTGCCCTCACCGGGACTCGAACCCGGGACCTCACAGATGGCGATACCTTGATACCGGTATACCAACCATTCGACTACGGAGGGCGTCTAATAATCAATCTGTATTAATCAAGCATAGATAGAATAGATAGTATGAAGATATCATAGATAGGAAAACTTTGTAATGATTAAGAAGCAGTTTATTTTAGAGGCAATTTCCGGCAAAATCAATATACTCCATAATTAAGGTACGTGAACTTGTTACATCAAATCTTTTACTAACTAACGGTTTTAAAATCAAGCTCTGAAATTAAAGGTGAAGGGTTGCGAAAACAGAACTGCAGTGTCTGTACAGTAATCACGTCATCATGGGTGTCCTATTAAGCTCCAAGCTATTCATTATGGGAACGTAAATTGAAATTGCCTTCGTTGGTCTAGTACTCGTACACACAATTCTGGTAACTTGAATGTTTCATTATACCTGTTTGAATGATTAACTCATTAGTAACAGAGTTCTGATAACTAAGTTAGGTCACGTATATTATTTGAGGTTTATACTGTGATGAAAAATACATCAGTAACTTTATACTTTCTTCGTATTTATTATTTATTTATACGAAAATCTCTAATAATTAAATAATTGAAACATAACATTAGTAGGTTACATAGTCATAATACAAAAAAAAAAATACGAGTAAATATACCAATGGTGGATTTATCTATAATTTATTCACAAACCTCTGTTATAGATATATTGCAGTAGAAGTCACTCCATTACAATAGAAGTGGTAAAGTGACAATTAAGTCTGTTGAAAGTCCAAAAATAATGTAACAAAGTTATTTACATTTGATTATAGATAGAGAGATAGTTTTCCCTTAGAAGTTTCGGGGAGATAGTACGAAAACTATCTCTTTTATAAATTATATAAAGTTAATTGTATATAAACTATAATAATTATAATTGTATATAGCCTTTATACCTTCCTCAAATTATATAACACTTACTAGAGCTTAGATGTTTTTGAAACCACCTAAATGTACAATTATTAAAAATGATGAAAATACCAAAATATTAAAATACTGGAAAAAGCTCCACTTTTACAGATCCTACCTTAAGCTTAAGATGATACTGTTTAAATGGCCAAGTGGTTTTCGGGATCCAGGTCTAAATTTTGGATATGTTGTTCTCTTGGTTGAGCTGAGCAAAAAATGTACTGATCGCAAAAAAAGTGAACGACTCATTTTCCCGGTAGGGGGCTCTGAAGTCTGAATTAGAAAATCGTGGTTTTCGGCAGAATCTGCTGATTTTTGGATATGTTGTCTCCTTGACGAGATGATTCAGAATATGTAACTTTAAGAAAAAGTTGATGACGTATTTTCCCGCTAGGGGGCTCTGAAAAACTAGGAAATCAGACTTTTTTACCGAAACTTCATAAAATTAATTTATGAAAATTGCATTCTCTAAACGCCCGGATCTCCATGCAGCCTGCTACGATTTATTGAACAATGCATATATTATACCCCACCAGCCTCAATATATTATTTATAGTTGCAGCTAATATAACCGCCGGCCGTAGTAAGTCAACGAAATACAAGCAGCGCCGCCGTAGCATCTACGAGTAACGATATCGTAGTAATCATTGCTACGATGTAAAGGTAGATCACTAAAATATCTTAGCAACGAAGATGGGCTGTTTATATTCATCAGTCCGATGTGTAATTCAGACTTATATATCATTTTTATGAAAATGGAAATAATAATAAGCAGAACTACAATAAACCTTCTTTTGTTATTTTTTATGTTACGAATTCTTGAATCTGTAATAATGATTTATTTATTCATAAATATACTGGCGTGTATCTGTCTATAAAACTTAAAAAAATATACAGATCGTGTGCATGTTACTATTTACGTTCTCCGAAAGTTTCCGACTCAAATATAACTCAATGGACTTGATTGAATCGATATGAAAATAGAAAGTGACCTACATCGCAGAGGTTATTCTTACTCTAAAATTGTTTTAGAATCTATCACTGAAGTATATATAGGTGTTCACAAACCCATATGGTTTACTAAAATTTATGGTTAGTCAATATTAAACATATTTTACAGTTAAGTAAGATTAGTGAAACATACCATATTCACGGGAGATTTGAGGAAGCATAAATGATTGCGTCAATACTCTTAATTTTAACGCACGTACTTTCAAAGCACGGTGACCTTTTTTTTTTGTTCCCGCTGAGGAATTTCGCGCGATTTCCTCGCGCCCGCCGGCGACCCGGCGGCGACCCGCTGCGCCGGCGGCGGGCGGCGGGCGCAGCTGTGCTACCGAGCCCGGCGCCGCGCCACCTCCTTCAAGCGGAATCGGCCATCTCCCGACCCCGCAAAAGCACGGTGACCTTAAGATGTTTTACAGCGTTGGCTGTCCTTTTATATTGGAAACTAGCTGACCCGGCGAACTTCGTACCGCCTTAGCGTAGCTTTGATGCACTACTTTATTTTGTATAGTTGAAACGATGCTCTTTTAATATAGTCTATGGCTGTGAATGACGTTGACATTCGTATAAAAAAAAAATTGACATTCGTAACGCGCGTTTTTTAAAATATGCGAAATTAAATGTATATTTTCAATATTTCTGAGAGATTTTCTTAATATTTTTTTCCGTAAGAACCATCCTTGGACTTCCACAAACATTTAAAAAAAAGAATTATCGAAATCGGTTCAGCCGTTCACACGTGATGCCGTGACAACGCGAAACGGGTTTCATTTTTATATATGGTGATTCGACTCAAGACATGGCGGTGAGGATCGAAATGCATCTTGTAATGTATTTATATCTAATAACTTACAATGACTTAATTTGATAAAAAATGAAATTGGACCCAATAATGAATCCTTCGCAATGGATTCAAGTGTTTTGCAAATTCTGTCACATTATAAGAATCATTTTGCAAATAAATTTTTCAATATCTGTTCACTTGCCCTCTGCTAACCATTGAATTGGTAAAGATTTTTGGATAAGTATAAACATCGCAAATAATAATCTTTTACGTAAGGTACCGGTAATTCCATTAGGACTGACTTAATTCCAGTAATTCAGCAGTATCTGTCTAACCAAATGCGGTTTCTCATTAGTACCATAGCTATTACGCTGTTGATAAGTACACTATTCCTGGAATAATCTTGGTCTAACATATGAAGTTAATTTCTTAGATAACTATCTTCTATTTCTGGGATAAATTAATGTACTGGGATAATTGTCATTAATTTTAGATTTTTTCTGTAGTATATTGAGGAACAAATGGGCTGCTAATCTGGTTTTAATTGGTGACTATTGTCTGTACATTTTGTTCTTGCGAGATTCGCAGAAAATCTGCAGCCAGCACAAGAAATTTTAAATCTAAAATCCAAACGCAGTAATCTGAGCACTACTGGCGACGGAAACAGGTAAGAATATTCAAACTGATTAGACTGGAATAGACTGTGCTTAAAATGTTAATAATTGTCTAAGATGTTAATAATTGACGACCTTCGTAGCCGAGTAATTAGTACACCGACTTCAGGGTACCATCTCTGAGGTACCGGGTTCGAGTCCCGGTTGGGGCAGATGTTTGTGTAATGAATACAAGCATTTGTACCTTAGTCATAGTTGTAAATATTAAAATATTTATATATGTGTAATATATGTATGTCTATCCGTTACCCTAGATCCCAACACAAGCCTAATAGTGCGTACTTTAGACTAGACTAATTGGCATATTTATGATGTCTAGGTTGCACAGTACAGTATGTTCATTCATGCGGAATACAATATAATAAAAACGACGGAATCGTGATACCATAAAAAACAAAATAATATTTTTATAGTATTAATAATACTTATCGATTTATATATAAATAAATCTATAAGTGCTTGTTAGAAGTTAGATAGAAAATGATTAGATAACAAAAGTTTAAGCCCGATTTCAGTTTATCTAGTACATTTTCGCGATATAAACAATTGTATAATAAATTTATTTTAAATCACATCTATGAAATACCATCAATTTTCATTTCAAGCAAGTCATAAAAATTAAGTAAAAATATTATCTTTTAAGTAACTATTAAATTGAACATGTGTTTTTAATATCTACTTCAAATTTATTAAAGTCAGCTCAGAATCAGTTTGAGGAACACTATTGTAAAGTTATACATTTCTCCAGGTTTCAACCTGTCGAAATGAACCTTTAGTTTTTGAAGCCTGCAATTTGGAAGTATTATTTACTTCAACGGATTTTAGTCACTTTAACTCCCAGGTATGAAAAACGCTTTCTATGTATGTATATATAAATATGTATGTATATATATATATTTATGTATACACATATATTTCTAAAAACCTATCTTAACAGAAATGTTTCCTTTGAGCTGCAGCTCAAAGGCTCACCCGGTGTACTGGATGTGTTCGTAACAATGGCAAAACATCGTACAAAATAAAACCCTACCAAACAAGAGTTTGATGACCCGTCATTAGTCTGGCCAAAGTGAGCCTCCTAACAAGCGAAAAAGCAATAAACGATAATAGGAAATATACCAGCCGTAACGGTTCCGATAAAATGAAGCACGTCTGTTTGACATCATTTAATTAGACAACTCCGTATATCACTAGCAGTCGAACACAGGCTGATAATTGCCTCAAGTTGGTCCAATGAGCCAAGACTTACAATATAATTTATTCTGTGCGCAAAAAGTGCTTTGTTTATTTTTAAATAACCTCGTTCAGCCGTAAAGTTGGTTTATTATGAAGCGTTAAATTAAAAATTTTAGGTAATAACATTTTTACTTTGTGTTTGCGTGCTCTTGTGGCTTGTGGTTATTTTGCTAAGAGCTTATAAAACGTTATTACAGTCTCACGGCTACCATTACACCAATCAAAAAAGCTCTCGTTACATGTTATCTACATGACAATCAAAAAGAGTAGTATTAAGGTAACAAAAAAAATTGTTCAACAATAAACAGAAAAACAGACAAATCGAATTTCTTTCAGACTATCATACGAATATTAGTAGAAATTGGCAGGGATTTTAAAATTTTATTTAAATAACAAATCAAAAGTAGAAAAATGATTTGCAACTTACTCTCACTTCGTTCATTTCTTTTTCCCACGCACCTCCTATATAAGGATTGTAAAGTCTTAACTGTGAGACAACTATTTATAATGAATACAGTCCTTAAACAGCACTCAACACTTCCCTTTAGCACCGAATATACTAACAAAAGACGAAGGGATATTGTTTGTGCTCAAAATATGGGAATTAAGCATACTTTCTTGGCCAGATTTTATGTATTCCTGGGACCATTTATATATAATAGATTAAACGCCAAGCTATGTATGTTTAATTGTACCTATCATAAAACTAAAATACTTCTTCAAGAAGCACTTCAAGTTATGTCGTATGACGATACAGACAACTATTACTAGTTACCAAATAATTTGTATTTTTATTTATATTTTTATCTCTTTCTTACTTTGTTTAAATTTAGCTATTAATCAAATATAATATACATTTTGCATTTGATTTATGTGTCCATATTTTTATTTTGTAATTACAAGCCTGAGATACAGGTTAATCCTAGTTCAGGTATGTTCACAGTTATTATAATACGTGTATACATATAATTTAAGCTAAAAAAAAATGTAACATTGACTATAAGAGTGTTTATTAAATAAATATTATTATTATTATTACTTCTTGCATATTTTATCAATGGAGAAGTTCCTGCATAAGTCTGAAATAATTACCTAGTAAATAAACAATAATGAGAGAACTCCTGACAGATAATCTGGGAAGTTTGTAATACAAACTTTAAAACACCGTTTCAGTTCAAATAACAGTTTTCAAAACTTATAGAAACCTATTTGACAAATTCGCATTGTTAAATGAAATATTAACACTTAGAGTGTAACTTTTTAATACTCCTAAATTTCACAATTAGTTCATTTAAATTAAAAAAGAAATTTCAAAAATAGCAAAGATCATTATTTCTTTTCTCAGCATTTCGTACATTATTATTTTATTAATTAATTTAATGCCTACTAATGACTGTGGGTTTGGAATGCAAGCTTTAGATCATTGTATTAATTCAGATCGCAGTTTCGAAAAAATCTAGGAACCTATGTACCAAATTGGAGTCCAAAAATAGTTTCAAGAACACACTTCTTGAACAATTCTTAAGACTCAAATTTACTTCGTTAAAAAATTCCAGAAAATCTTCATATAAAATGTTAATCTCGTAGGTAGATAAGAGCTAATAATAACAAAGACGCAAGTCATTATTAAACGTTATTTAAGTAAATGCAAATTTGTGAATTTATACAGCATTCTTCTAGTTTTCGTTGAAACGTGTTATTTGAAGCAAAACGTAACGATAAAAGTCTTCAGCAGGAAGCGTTTTGTCCTTAAAACATTTTTCATTACACCTAATGCATTTTTATGACTCTATTATATTCAGCTTAAACTGTAATGATGCTCATTTTATGTCGAAGAATATTTTAACGAACGCACCCTTAAATTGTCCTGTACTGTAATAATATTCTGTTCAGAGTTAATATATTTTTTTTAATATACCATAGCTTTTAAAGTGATAAATATATTGTATGAGTAAAAGCTTTTCAATCAGCACTCAAATTTTTACATCTAAGTTAAGCCTGCAATTCCCCTCAGGTATGGCTTAAGAACATCATTATATTAATGTCATTTCTTAATGTATCCACAGAATTTTATTCAACCGTTTGCATAAGTTAGAAGGCTATAAAGAAATTTGTATGCAAAATTTAAATAAAATTCACTGTTGGACTAAGTCATTTCTTGAACCTGAATCTCTCCTAAGACAGGGGCGATTGCGCCATCTCCATTACGAGTTGATGAAGTAAGTAAATAAAACACTAAGATTGACGTAAGATACGAAATGCTATTTTTATTAAAATTCTGTAGATTAAATCTAAAAATTTTAACTAAGCAACAAATACACTAATAAATGCACTGTGCATTATTTATTGCTTGTCTATTATATAATATTTAGGTGTATCTGGTAGTATTTCTTAGTACACAACTCTATTTATTATGATCAGCGATGAACAGTTTATAATCTATATATCTATACATATAAATAAATTGAGTGTCATCTGTCTGTCTGTCTGTCTGTTTGTTCCGGCTAATCTCTGAAATGGCTGGGCCGATTTTGGCTGGACTTTGATTGGCAGGAGCTGATGTAAAAAGGAGTACTTTTATTTTAGAAAAATAAAGTAATGTTGCAATATACCAAGCGCAGCTCACGCGAGTGCCATTTAAAAAATACAAAAACCAAAAAAGAAACTAATTAACTATTTTGTTAAATTCATTCTTTTTTTTGGAAAACCACGGGTACAGCTATTATGTAATAAATGCGATAGTTGAAGAGTGTTTCTTGAAATTATTTTTTGTTATTAAATGCTAATAAGAAATGGATTTAGAAAGTTTCATGACAATCAACGTGAGGCAATCTTTTTAGTCTATCGTGTGGCAGAAAGAGAAACTCCGAGTAGATCCCGAGACTTGTGAAAAGGGTGTAGGTTTAAAGAGCCTCTTTTTGACGTAAGCCAACACTCATCTTCACCAGCCGTGTTTCTCTCCCTGCCCGGCCAAATTTGGTATGAACCCGCTAACGCAGCTTTAGACACTACTTCTGGACAAGTCAAGGTCTTTCAGAAGGTTATAGAGAGATTTTATTGGTATACCTCTCACTCCTACTTCCACAACATATAGACTATCTTCATAACCATTTTTTGTTAATTAATTTAGGAGATCGTAATATTTGTTTTGTTTCATCGCGTGGTGTAAAGATATGTTTGTTTCCCACGGCACGGTAAGCTCTAAAAGTACTATCCAT
Organism: Scirpophaga incertulas; assembly: GCA_036419045.1. Classification (NCBI taxonomy): domain Eukaryota; kingdom Metazoa; phylum Arthropoda; class Insecta; order Lepidoptera; family Crambidae; genus Scirpophaga; species Scirpophaga incertulas. The sequence continues at coordinate 6,655,787 of CM071638.1, forward strand.
TTTATTATAGCACTAGAAAAAAGGAAAACGTGCGGTCTGGATTATACAACAAACACATTCTCTGGCATTTTATATAGCTTTAAAATATCCGAGTGGTTATTACACCGGTTTCAAGGTGTGATTCAAGGTTTCATCTCTGAGGTCCCGGGTTCGAGTCCCGGTGGGGACAGATGTTTGTGTGATAAATGCAAGCATTTGTACGTTAGTCATGGTTGTTAATATATAAAATATTTATATATTAATAATATACTTATGTTTATCCGTTACCCTAGATCCCATAACACAAACCAGTCGAGGGTAAGATATAAGTTTTTATTTATAATATATCATCATCACTTCTGCTCTTATCTCACATTTGGGCGGGATAAAAAATCACTTTATATATATCGGGTAGCAAAAAAGTAAAACAGAAAAAGACGCCTTACATTCTCGTTATATATATCTGTTTTTTAAGGCTTTGGATATTTATCTGCATGTTCACTAAACTCTTTTCAATTTACAAACATCCAGTGTTCGGTTTCGGTAAATTACAAAAAGAACGTCCCTGCGGTAAAGAGTTCCCAATATCTAGATTTGAGACTTAAATTTATATACTGAGAATAGAATGAATGGATGGAATGAATGAATGGTTATTTTGTAATGCGTCTATATATCGACAATTGTACCTAATCAAATTCCAAAATATATTAAGAAGACAAAAAGGATTACCGGAATATTTGTTAAATGAAATAACAAATGTCTAAAAACTGGTCAAAGACAACAGTGAAATGCTAAATACATTATACTAATAATTCCAGGCACTGTTCTTTTATATGAATTCAAATGGATAAGATGGAATCGCCGAATAAGTAATAAAATAAACCATCCATTTGTCGACATCGATAAAAACTCTTTCGTTGCTCGAGTTTCCATTAAAAATACAGAATCACGAAAATGGAAGCAGAGCCGCCTACGGTATAATATTTTAAAGTAAATATCTTTGAACTGAATAGATACTGAAGAACGAAAAGGAATATGCTGAAGAATGATGAGGGTTAGTTTTATTTGCACATCGCCTTTGTCAATTACTATAGATGTTTCGTAATAGGGACGGTCCGATGCGCAACTTCAATTCCATTATACAGCTTTGTAAATAATGAAAATCTGTATTTTTTGTATTAAGTCTTTTAGTATCTACCTGCTTATTTGTAAGGTATATCTTAATCAAATTGAGAATACAAAGAAATTTTATAAGAAAACCTTAACCGAAGATCTAAAGTAAGTGTATTTGATATATTTGTATTTGATAAGAAAAATTCAGTGCTTGAAGTATACTTAGCAATCATTTTATGTAAAACATATAGGTAATCAAAATACGAACGAGTGATCTTACAATATTATGTTTTTTATTATTATAGTATTATATTTAATGTGTGAATAATTATAGTGTTCCAGAAGCTTTTTAATATACGTAGAATCAATCAATCAATGCGAGCAATCCCCAGACAAGTTATTCAGGCTTAAATAAATTGATTCTAAGTTATTAGGTCTTAATGTTTTTTTTTTTAAGTTTATCAGAAATATATGTGATGAAAATGTTAATCAATTTAGAATGGAATGAAATTATTTATACGCTATTATGTAAGTAAAAATAATGGTAGAATATGACTAAATACTTTTTCATAATGCATGAAGCTCATATGCAAATGTGGCGTTATATTGGCTGCAGTGTTATAGTACTAGAATTTTAACAAGATTCTTCGAAACAAAATCCATTTGTTGTCTAATGGTCAACGAAAACGTGGAAATTGATGCTTCACAATGTATTTTATCTCGGTTTTATTTAGATTTCTGAACTCATATATCTAGTTACTATCATCTTTACCAAGATATAATAAAGTCAATAACATTGTTATATACCTTGGAGGGAGGATTAGTTATTTAGAGTCCAGCACTAACTCACTTTCATGACATATACAGAACCAAAGGAGACAAAGGTCGTATCTCGATACTATTATATTATATAGATACGTCCTTATATATATATAGGTATCTCAATATTACCTATTTTTGTCGCAAAGCAGCAGTACTGTGCACTTGCTATGCTGGGCTGAAAGAGAAGCTAGTAATCTCATGTCACGACTCATCATCTCTAGTCACGACAACCAGTCATTTCACTGTTACGAGTATATATAGCAGTGAACACTAAAAGTAAAGTCATGATTGTCTTTGACGAGTGAGATCACTCGGTTATCGTAACCTTACCTTTCAGAGTAAATTTTGTAGTTTTATGAGAAATACCGACTTCCTACGAACCTCACTAAACTATAATAATTTGACAACTTACTATCAGGCGAGGAGTTTGCTTGCTAGTTAATAAAGTGTTGCAGAGACACAAAAGTCAACATCTCATCAAGTCAGGTAATAAAAATTAATTTAGAACCAATATTTCCCACAGATAAGTAATGATTCCACATTATCCGGCCAACCGAAGCGTCGACTGGCTGATGTCAATATATATGACTTACGCGTTACATCATACGAGATAAGATCACTCAATGAGGTGTTTTATCTGATATTAATTATAGAGTTAGTGTTCGTAGAGAATACATAATGACAGAAATACAATTCAGCGCGGTCGCGTAACGTGTAATAATTATCTTGAATAAAGGTTATATTTAGATATCTTACAGATGGACGGTAATTTGAAGTTAGGACGCAACGTCTAGCCGAAATAATAGACTAGCATTATTAGACGCAGATTAACTGCCGATGCCTTTTTCTAGAACTTATACATATTACACAAATATTGAAAATGGAAAGGCAAAATTTATAAATTGCATTTATAATTTCGATTACGTAATTGCTTTTTCATAGATCAATAAGAAGTCGAACATACTTTTTTCATCGACCAATATCGACGAAAATACAATTAGCTAAGATGACTTTTACAGCGTCGCCTTGACTTAATTTGGAGAAGTCGAGACATGAGACTCGGATAAGGGTCTCAGTACTAATAATTGGTTGATTACTTTTATTACTATTAGTTGACCTCCGTAGGGTGGTATACCGGTTTCAAGGTGTCACCACGTCTGAGGTCCCGGGTTCGAGTCCCGGTAGGGGCAGATGTTTGCGTGGTGAATGCGAGCATTTGTACCTTAGTCATGGTTGTTATAGTATATTTTTACCAAATTTATTTACATATGTATAAGCTATATATATCTATCCGTTACCCTAGATCCCATAACACAAGCCTTACAGAGCTTACTTTGGGCTAAGCTAATCGGTGTAAGTGTAAGAAATATTTATTTATTTATTACTATTAGCACGTTATGATACCCTGAGGACCACATTTACGCGCGTGACTACTCTTTTTTATATATCTCAATTATATATATATATATATTAGAATATAATAATTAATTTCTCTTTACACACATCATATATTTGAACTTTAGTGCAAGTATCCATATTAATAAATAGGAGTACATAGCATATGTGTAAGCCATTATAGCAATATAGACATATCTACAACTATAACTTAAGCTGCTAATCTGTAGCCTGTGAGCGTGGCTTATCGCTTTTAGATCATGTTGTTGAATGAAGTGTGGCGATAGTGTTATAACATTTGTTATTTATTGATTAAATTTGTATTCATTCGGTATTAGTTCTCTAACAGTCAATTTAAAAGTGTGAAAATGCAAGCCTTTAGGCACTGATTTATACTATGAGAGCACGTTCTGTAACAGGAACACCGTTATAGGTCGCATTTTGTGCTTTATGGTTTTGAAAAGACTTTGACGTTGACGTGTGATGGTGTTCCTGACTTGACAAGAATTGTCATTCTTGGAGATTGTGTTTAGAGTTTGTGTAATTTTCAAATTTTAAAAGATACGTTAAAAATAATATAATATATATCACTTTCTGGATTTTGATATAACAGAAACACCGTTATAGGTCGCATTTTGTGCTTTATGGTTTTGAAGAGACTTTGAACGGTGTTCCTGACTTGACAAGAATTGTCATTCTTGGAGATTGTGTTTTGAGTTGGAGTAAATTTCTCTTTTTAAAAAATACGTTAAAAATAATATAACATATATCACTTTCTGGATTTTGATTTTGGTTTGGAAGAGCTAGTGGGAGGCTCACTGGTTTACGGTGATAGTTCACCTATATATATATAATATTCTATTTTGCAGTCTTCGTTTACATTCTTCGTTACTTCGTTTATATTTCAATCATTAATTACGATAATATTATTGGCTACAGTAAAATTAATTAAAAAAAAATATGGAGCGTCTAATAAATCATCTTATAAAAATGTACATTTGAATACATTTAAATAATTTCATTTTTAACTTGCAGACTTTTTGACATAAATGAATGACAGAAGCTGCCAATTGCAGAAATTGCGGGGCTTAAAAATTGATATAAAAATATAAAATACATTTCTTTGCATTTCTAATAATTTTTGGGAGCAGGAATTGCGTTCCAAGAAGACGACTTACTCGTCAACTACGGGTATGGTTGTTAATGCGGCAGCGTCGTTATAATTAAAAACACTGAGGTGTTATAAACTGTGTAATTAATGTTTTCATAAACATTTAGAAAATAATAAAATGTAACAAATAAACAGAAAACGTGAATACGTGACTTCTTATAAAAAACAATTGAATTAATATTTTTTACGTCATCCGAATCATAGACTCATATCATTTCTATATTCGACCTCTACGGGCAACCACGCAGGGACTACTTTTAAGTTAGAAAATTATTAATATTTATCTGCTGCAATATGATAGGTGGATATTTATGTATGTGAACCAACTTACAATAAGCTAATGCAATTCAATAGTACCTTAAAACCCCTATAGTATGCCTTACGGTAAATTAGTTGCTGATAGTGATAATGATAAGCTGAAAATGTTATTTGCCAGTGCTTACCCAAGTTAATTGAATCCAACATTGATTACGCCGGCAGAAGTGTTTACAGTGGACGTCGCCTGTCGGCAGCATGCCGTCAAGAATATTTTTAATTAATTTGACAAAAAAAAATCAATTCAACCAGTAGTTTCTGAGATTGGCGCGTTCAATCAAGCAAACTCTTCAGCTTAATAAATTAATGCTTTTCATTTAATTAATTTGAAATGTATCTATTTCAAGCAAATGTTGACTACAATGACTTAATTTATAATTGTTATGTATATACAGATTGTTTAGGGGTAGGTGAAATAGTATTTTAGGAGCACAGAAGGTACATATTAGACAGACACTAGGACCTGGTCTCGGTCCTGAAAATATAATATCTTCCGAGTTAGGATCTAATAAATATTGTATTACATTGTTTATTTGTTGTGGATGTATAATATTGTATGTATAACTTTTATTTGACAATAATGCAAACATTGCAATGCCCTTATACGGTGTCACATGTGTCTAAAATATGTAATAATTACCATCTAATATAATAAATATATCATGCAATAAATAAATAAATAATGAAAATAAATTAACCCGGCGTGAATGAGGTGAGAAATTGTTACACCAGCTATAAGGTGGGTATGATATACCCAAAATTTTGATGTAAAATTTTTGATACTATGATTGTGTAATTAGAATTAATGCTTAAGATATATTAATAATAGTAACTATTCAACAAGATGAGTAAATAAAATATCAACATTAAGTTAAGCAGCATTATTTTTTATTGAAATAACAAAATATCTAAATTATTTTCGAAAAATACAAATTTAGGCAATTAATTTCTTTTGCCATAAAAATCTAACAAAATTCCAACTTTGGTTTATCAATATAACAATAGTGTCTTCTAATTATTATAAATAAAAAAAGAACTGAAAAGTCTTGTGAGATCATGTAATAGAGCACAAAAATTACACCTACAAATCAACACAATTCCGTACCCCAGCCGCGGGTACGCATGTGTATTTGCCATCGCCGCCGGTGCAACATTAAACTCGATACCGTACCTCACCCCTTGCATCTTTACCTCCAGCTACTGAAACAACAGGACTTGCATGGCAACAATAACATTAAAATATCTGCGTTAAGAAATTTTTCGGGTATGACATACCCAACCTCACTCACGCCGGGTTAATTAACTTACAAAATTAGACCAAACACTTTGAAATGATACTCCCAGTTTCCTAGAAGAAGTATCTCTACTACAACAATATCTATAATCATCTGTCAAACGTGTTGTCTCTTATAAAACTATTCTAGGCTATAAATAGAGCAAGCAACTGAAAATAAACCATTTGTCATTCCACTACGTGACCACATTGTGAAATCGTTACAATAGGCACCCCGCTGTCTGTATTAAGCGCCAGAGAGTATTTGTGTTTTCTATAATATTTATTGAAATGCTTCATCTGTTTACAGTAATAGTCTTACAGTAATATTTTTATTATTATTTTAAATTAATAAAGAGGTCTATTTTTATCTATATATTATTAGGATTACATTATATTATTACCTAATAATATAGGTAAAACACCATATAATAATAATAATAATAAATAAATATTTGTTACACTTACACCAATTAGTCTAGCCCAAACTAAGCTCTGTAAGGCTTGTGCTATGGGATCTAGGGTAACGGATAGACATACATATATTATACATATATAAATAATTTTTATTGAAATATATATCAACAACCATGACTAAGGTACAAATGCTCGCATTCATCACACAAACATCTGCCCCCACCGGGATTCGAACCCGGGACCTCAGAGATGGCGACACCTTGAAACCGGTGTATTATCCACTCGACTATGGAGGTCGTCAAATCCGCCATGTACCCCGCATGGGCCTAAAGAACTCAGGAGGGTTTTAGTGGGTAGGCCGGTCCAGTCAGACCGGAGAGCCCCACACACGGCTGCGCCTTGCTAGCGCGGTGTCACGGTGCATAAGGTGCATTTCCCCTCAAAAAAAAAACACCATAGCCCAGTGTGGATTAGTCATATACACCTTTGAGTTTCTTCGTAGGTGTACGCAGGTCATAATGTATTTAATATAAATGTACAAATTATATACACATTGGTGCATGGTGGGATCGACTCCAGGTCTCCCGAATCTCGCAGTTCGAGAACAAAGCGCCACCGACGTTCAAAGTCTATTTACCATCCAATTTTTCACCAAAAATCTATTTACTATAAAAAATACCTTTGATAATTTAAATAATTAAAAGTTACTTTTGATCATTAGATAGGTCTCCTGAAATAATTGATAATGTTTAATTATTGAATGTACTGCCAATTCTAATAACGCAAAGCAACCGTTAAGCGATGAACACTGTTATTAATTTATTCTACATATATAATACAGTATATTCTTCTGTGTATATTATTATGTAAATGAAGATGCTTAGTAATTAAATTTTAATCTTGCTTAAGCATTATCTTTAGCAGAAAATAAAATATTTTTCATATCATATTTAACAGCGACCTAAACCTTACAGATTATTGTATTAATAACGACATTAAAAGTATAAACTCTTAACTTTGTGTTGCTAACAAGGTAATCAAAACAATTGGTACCTACACAGCAATTTGTAATCAACTTTTGAATGCCTACATTAGAATAAATTTAACGGAATTCACGGTTTAGATAACCTAAATCTGCGAAATGAAACTTCGCATACTAAAATACCTTCGCTTATAATTTATTCCCGTTTATGGGCAGTAAAACTGTTTTAAAAAGCTACTACGCATTACTAAAACTTCAAAGCGAACGAAAGCTTTAACTCGAAAGTTAAGACTCACGTATAACATTTTAACGTTTTATTAGCCATTTCTCAGCTTTCTTGAAATTTAATTCGTTTTTGTTGCCAATGTTATTTTAGTCAACGTTTTTTTTGTTTAATGCCTGCTACGGCCGATTTTTTAATTAGATGAGTGAATTTTTACTTTTTTTTGTTCCCCTGACGAAAATGCATTAAATTGCATACCCCGGCTGTGGCGAGCCGGCGGTTATGTGGGGCTCTCCTCCCCAAAAGGGGGAGGCCTACCCACTAAAAACCTCAGGGATGGCCTTCCTCAGGCATGTAGGGAGCCCCCGGGAACTACCAAGCTACTTCCGGGAACCCCCAGCCTCCGCTCCTCTGTCGATACAGGGGAGCCCTCCTCGGGGGTGGCTACACTACCTCCCCCGGTCTCCTCCACCGACGACGTCCCCCGGCCGGCGACCCGCGGCGGCGCCGCAGCTGTGCTACCGAGCCCGACGCCACCTCCTTCGAGCGGGATCGGCCATCTCCCGACCACGTTCGGCGGCCTCCTTCTGGAGCATTACTGCTTCACAGAAGGAGGCCACAGCCCTCCAACCTCCTCGTCCGCCAGCATTGCCGCAATCAATGCCGGCGGAGACAGATCTCGCCCGATCTCTGCGACCAAGACTCGGCGCTCGGAGGCCCACGGCAGGGCACTCCGCCAGCGTGTGCTGGGCCGAGTCGAGGTCGGATGCACAGTGGTGGCAATGTGTCGATCCCTCCCGTCCTATTCGATACAGATACTCACCGAAGCAGCCGTGCCCGGTGAGTATCTGAGTCAATCTGTAAATTTAATATTTATAGCGCCCAGGAATTTTTGAACCTAAACACATCAATGTAATAGTAAAACATTTGCATGCTATGAGATTAGCTAAACATGTTTGATCAATAATATAACCATATGACAGCTTGTATACCATGTTTACGCAAATAAATGAATTATTTATTTATTTATTTATTTATTTAATCGGTAGGTGACCTCTTCCTTCCCGTGGAGCCAAGCTTCGAGGTGCGGGAGTACGGCACCGACGCCGACGGCCCGCTGGCGCGCGCAGATCCGTAATTCGAGCTGCGCACGCCAGGGCGCCACAATCCGTCGGTGCCACTCCCGCTTAGGCACTTCGCGCGCGGGTTCCATCGCTCCCCGGTCGACACGCCGCGACGCATACGTCGCCGCGTACATGTCGGGCAGGATGTCGAATGGGGGGGAGCGTGCCAGAACCGTCGCCGCCTCGTACGAGATTGTACGGTAGCCTCGTACGAACCGTATGGCCATTATCCGCTGCAGGCTCCGTAGCAGAGCTTTGCAGCGGGGGGACCTCGCGCAGTCTTGAGACCACACGGGAGCCCCACACATGGCCACGGATCGCACGACGCCCTCGTATAGGCGGCGAACTCCATCCCTCGGGCCCCCGAGACTGAGCAGCAGGCGATGCAATGCGCCCGCCACAATTTGGCTCGGGGGACCAACCGCACGAAATGATCCTCGAAGCTCCGAGTGAATTTTTACTTAATAATAATTGTACAAATCCTCTCGGCACTTTATTAAACGACTCAAACCTAGGCAACAGGCTTCACAGATAGGCTAAATTATTACAGTATCCAAGTTATTATATCCATTATAATATCCCGAAGACTCCTGCACTACAATATTATTATCAACAACAAGCTTGGCTACGGAGCTGGACACGAAATAACAAATGCACGCGACACGCAACAAAAGGCACTCTGTAGTTGATGTATGATTATTTTCATTTTGCATCTCTTTTTTGTATTGTTTTTTCTCATAGGCAGCATTAAATTGTATTTTAACCATGTTGTTGTACTAAAATATTTATAGCAAGTTATTTACAATATTTTGTATTGTTAACACATTTATTTTTATAGTCAAATATTTAAATTCATATAGGACACTTTGGTAAAATCAATAAATTTTATAACTACTATTTTATAACTCGATATTTTAACAAGAGAAAGATTAACGAAAGAGATACACAAGGTAAGAATGATAGGATGAATCGGTGCAGGTCGACCTAGGCGGACATATGTACTCGCAACCGACGAGCATGCATAAAGACGCTCATAAAAGTGGAGGAAGCAAGAGAAATGTGCCAGGATCGTAGCAAGTGGAGAGAGGTGGTCTCTGCCTACCCCATTTGGAACAAGGCGTGACATATATGTATGTATGTATTTTAACAACATATCCCTGTTATATTTATAACAAATGTTATATATATCTGAGTGAGAACTCGCATTCGCTTGAGTACCTTTTTCTAAAAGTTTCTGTCCACCTCACTGACATTCTGTTGGACATAGATTATAGTCCTAATGACAAAGTTGAACATTTAGATACTTTGGAATCTATTCTCTAACCTCACAGTTCCACTTAATGCCATGTAATACTAAAAAGCGATTAAAATATTTGTTTATTTATAAAATCAAAGATTCTTCTCTTTATTGTACGTACATTATATATTTCCAAGGTCAAGGTCGCTTAATGACTTCAAAATTTTTGATTTCTTGGGTAATCATTAAATAAAAAACCATATGGGAATGTATGAAAAAAAGAAACTCCCGTTAGTTATTCATGTGCCTATTTCATAATTATAAGTAGTTACTTAAAAAAAGGAACATTACATGAATTAGTAAACAAAAACTGTAAATTCAAATCAGTGACTTCAGTGACATAATAAGTTCATTCAAAATTATTAATAGTATTGCAAAATCCTTATTTCATTTGGCTCTTAAGAAAACAGCTATTCGAACCAGTTTTTAGACCTGATAATAATATTTTTTCCATTCCAAGTCAATTCAGTGTCTATTTAAATAGACCTTTTTTTTTAATGTTAGGAAAATGCGTTATGCATACCCTGCGGCTCGGAAAAACCGCGGGGTTATGTCGGACTCTCCGCGCGCTTGGGGGCCGAGTGCCAGCCAAGTGCGCGGCCTACCGAGTAAAAACCTAACAATGCCCATCACTGACGCCTTGCCGCTAGAGCTTCGATCGTCGGCAGGTCCTCCCCCCTATCAGATGAGGGGGGGACACGCCAAGGAGAGCTGCATCGCGGCGTGACAAGGTCATGGGAACTCGAGTACTTCCACGAGTCTATTTAAATAGACCTGGAAATTGGAAACATCCACGTTACGAGGTCACCAGAACCATCCAACACCAACGCTCAGAACAGGTACGCTGAGCGTTGGTGTTGGATGACTGAACCAGATGTGTCCATGTGACACGTGCATTTGCTTTAGGTTGTGCCGTTGTGTATTGAAAAAAAACCAATGAGGATTGTAAAATAATAATTTTAAAATATGTTGCTTTGTGTATATTGTCCATAATATAATAACATCCATAACTTACACGTCATAAGTTATATCGTGTATATATAATAATAAGTTTTATTACAAATTAATACTTATTGGAAGAATGGATGTCTCCCTGCCTATTATTAGTTCTACCTTGTAAAGTAAATTAATAATAGACAGGGAGTTCGCTTTGTCTCTTATTTGTTAAAAATTTCAATTCCTTAACGAAAACAATAAAGGCATGTAACTTTCAATTTAGATTTGAGCCCAACTCTTTACAAGATCTTCAAAAATGTCACATTAGATTCACTTCTTAATTTATAATGATTAAATTCAATGTCGGCATTAATATTTAAATGTCTTTAATATTTATTTTTCTTTTTTATATTTAACATTAATTTATGTCCGTCAATTCTATTATTAATCTATATTAATAATTGAGCTTTAACACATGTTACATATCCATCTTTTTTTTTCATTCTTACATCGTTCTCTATCTACTTATTTCCGGTCACAATCGCCTTCTTAACTGTTCTAGTTATGATATTCCAATTTCGTCTGACCTTTTCATGTCTAATATTCTGCATTTTTATTTAATCCATACATCTTAACAGTCTCATCTCATATATATTTTTTAATTTATTAAGGAACAGCAAACAGCTACAAAATACAAATAAACACAAAACATTACATAAAAGTTGGCAATATTGTAGCCCACAACGCTATCCACATGTTAATTAATATTAAAATATTAATGATAATAAATACACAGTCACGAGACGCTGTATAATACTAACAGTAAAAAAAAATTCAATAGCGTTACAAAGTGGAACAGAAAATAAAATAAAATAAAACTATATACTACTTAAACAACTAAAATAACACACAAAATTAAAAAGAGATTAAAAACCCTGCAGTTCTTTGAGGATAGACTTTTTAAAACTATTCATATGACCACAAAATAACTCTATATCTTTAAAAGATTAGTTATAATTGTGCATCATTTGATGGAGTGGCACGCGCAGACTGGCGTTAGTGCGACATGTCCCGGGGGGAAAAGACGGCCCGTATGTATAGTCCTTATTACACCCTTACTACACCCTTTTCATGAAAATTCTCTCCAAAGTTTAGATAAAGGCTTAAAGTCCAACTACATGGAAATAGCAGTTGGACTACTGCCCGTGACAAAGCATAATGATGGATCTTAAGAGAGATTTCTCTCATCTGTTGTTCAATTAAAATATATAAACAATATTATATTAGGAATCAGTTGTATTCACAAGTTCAAGTATTTCAAAGCTCGGAAATTCACCAGCTACCCTTTTAACAGCTGCATGCCTCTTAGTTTCATATCAGCTAAGATAATTTCTTTTATAAAAAGATATTTACTCCGATAATTCAATAATAAATATATATAAGATACGTATTACATTCTTTGAATTGGAATTCGTGTTTATTTATGTCATAACTACTAAATCATTTGTATTGTAACAATCTAACCGTAAGTATTTATTTTTTATTTTTGTGCAACTTGTGGTCGAAATAAAACAAACAAAATGAAGTTCACGATATCTTTAATTTGGTCGAAAAATATGTCTACATTTACACAACATATTATATAAGATCGCGATTTCAAACATTTATCACAAATTTGACAATTATATCCAAAATCTATATACAACATTTTCATGACATATTTACAAAATAACAAAATACAATTAGTTATAATATTTCATAACAAATAGATAACCGACATAATAACAATTATTCATATAATATCCCTACTTACTAGCAACATAATATGAACATATAAATTATATTTATAGTCATTCACTAATTAAAACATCAAATATTTTGCCTACATCTGAGCTAAATATGGATCGTAAATATGGCTCTTATATGTGGGTCATACAATTCTAAAAAACTAATAAACCTTTTGATTTTATTGTTTAAAACAGTTAATTGTAATCTTTTTAAAATTGTTTTATTTAATTTTATAAATACTCGTATTACATTATTGCACATTTCAGTTAAATATAATAAAAGTTTTTTTAATTTGAAAATGAGGGAGATATTTTTTCTCACAAATATAAATTTAAAAGTTATAAAATATAATAGGCTTTGTAGTTATCAGTTAGTCAAAGAGATCCGTGATGCAGAGTACTTCACTGTATTATAATAGGTTTAAAATAAAGAGATGTGATGCGATTTTCTATGCTTAAGTTTCAATATCGTAAGTACAAACAAAAAGTTGAAGTTATTAAAATATAATTACAGTGAGTGGTGAGAGTGTTATGTTAATATCTAATTAATTAATTGGAAATACATAATTGATAAGTTCTTTGACAAAGAAAACTTACAAATTTATAAAAGGACAAGATCGAAAAAGATAATACATATAATTTTATATTTTGTGTAATGAAATCAAACTAAGATTTTCATATGATCGGAACAGTGAGTACTTTTGATTAAATTAGATTCTTAAAACGAACTGTTCTTAAAAAGTTCAATCAAATCTATAATCACAATTTCAAAGCAAAAACAGTATAGACCCGACATTATTTTTCGTGGCTTGAATAATATAACTTTGGTTTGAATTCTAAAATCAACTCTTAAACTCTCAAAAACTTAAACTCAAGCACAGATTTGAGTTATGATCTGGCAATGGAAATGAACTGAGTCCTCTTTGGCCGCTTGCGAAACTGAAGCAATTCTGTCCTGGTCAAAATTAGTTACGTTAGGTAATTGAGTTACGTATATAATAGTCAATAATATGTAATGGTAGAAACGGTTGTATTATTATAAAAATCGAACGTAAACTTAAATTTATATTTTCAACCGTATTTTACTCTAGGCTATAAGTAAAGGTTTAGTGAAAGTGTTATAACACATAATAAAACAAAGCTTAAATGTTCATTCCATTTTTCAGTTTCCGCTTCATACTAATAAATATCCGAGGCTCTTTTTACGATAGTAAGCGAAAAGTGGTATTACCAAAGAAATCTGGGTCTGCCTTTACTGCCCCTTTAGCCTTGATGTGACACAGAGGTTGGATTAAATACTACCGTTATACCAAGCTAACAGAGTACAGATTCGATTGCTATTCGTTTTGATTATCTGAATTTAAGTTTACGCTGGCCATTTGCGTTGCCTAAGTAGATAGGCCTATCAATTTTAGCGCCGGCATTAAATACTTTCATAAATATTTTTTTTTATTTGGTTTTAGTCCACTCTTCTTAGTTCACTTTTACATTATTACATGTAGTTTTGACAACAAAATTTTTACCGTATGTTTACACGATTATCATAACACCAATGTCAACTACATCATAACAGCAATAATGACATAAAACAATTTATAATAAATAAAAATAATGAACAAGTTAATATTTTTAGCTATATATGTTTTTAAAAACACAATTGATTTGATATATAGTTAAACATTAAATAACTAAGCAATTTTAGCTAATTAACGACTTACAAAATCGTTATCGTACATATCATACATACACACATATATATCTTTACATGAAATAGATACAGGACACAGAGTAGTCACTTATAACAACACCAATGTTTGGAGACTACAATTTGACAAGCAATTAATTACGGGTAGCGCGTTAAAGATTTATTTCCTCGTAGCACTATGCTACGGATATAGACCAGCAAATTATTTAATTTGGTGGCCTATATTTGTAGGCCTACGAAACACGGCTACAAATTCTCGGGTTTAGAAAAAATGATAAGTTTTGGTTTAGTTTATGAATTGTGACCGGCGAACTATACATATTAAGTAAACTTTTGAATTAATTTTCACAAACTTTTAAACGTCATCATTATATTATTGTAGCAACCTCATAATCATTCTTAGTAACAGCAAAACTCATATACGTTACTACCGAGGGATATTTGTGAAACATACTGTTAGTATATATTTACTATATTGCTGCTAATATGTTTACTATATTGGGAAGTGAAGTTTGCTCGATTTACATACACATTTGGGTTTTTTATAGGTATATGCAAGATGCTTTACGATTGTCATTATATTAAAAAGTTTCATTATGAAAATTATATTCAACATGAAATTCAAAAGTCGAACAACCAATTGGAATTCTAACAAGGATTGACATAAGATAGGTTTCGGATGCTGGATATCCCCATTAGAAGGTAAAACCACTGAACTACAGATGCTGAAAGGCTCAAAAACAATTATAAAAAATACATGAATAAGATTCTACGTTTTCTCTATTATATTTAAAGCACTGAATAGCTGTAAAAAGATTTTATGTTTTATATGAATGCCCGATCGCGCTCGCGTGTGCATGCATGTGTGTTTGTGTGTATGTCTGTCGAAGTGTGGGTGTGAGAGTGTCTTTACGGGTTATTGTGAGAGTTAGTTATTCATTAAACCTTTATGGCTATTGTAAATTTAAATTGATAATGATTCTTTAATGTCATGGTTGTCTACTATTTAATAACTCGCGAAGAATTATTTCAATGGTGGAATGATAAATGACATCTAAAAAAGATTTTTTTTACATGTACATGTACTATACACAGGTACAAATTAACAGGGACGAAGAAAATATTTCTTTTATTTATAAATTGAGCTCCCAATTTTTAACTGAATGTTCAAGCACTTTGTAATTATAGAATAGTCACTAGATTGTTGCTAGAGAAAAAATAAAACTTTGAAGATTCCTACGATCTTCTAAGTTTGTCACGGTGCAACAACTTAACTATAACGTTTTATTTACATCATACTTTACTTTAAACTATAGATATATAATTTAATAGTTTACTTTTAATAACATGTACAATTTATTATTTCACTATAGATTCAAATAGTTTGAATATCGTGTTTTCCGGATTTAATTTAATATATTTATATAAATATGTATAGATAAGGTGTCGACTTCCATGGCCTATATAAGTACATCATTTGCATTATGCTTATTATGACAACCTATTCCTAATAATGTTCAACTCTTAAATTAAAATTGAATTAGAATCACATACGTGGCATGACCAGAATATATAATGTAGAGGTAGGCATTGACATATATTCTACCGATAGACAAGAACACTAAAGGAAAAAGTGTGTTCAAATACTGGTGAATGTTAGAACTATAATCAGCTAGATCGCTAAATCTATGTGACCTCGTCTGACCATAGAAAAAAGACAACTACTGGATCGCTTGTCGAAGTATAGATTTCGTTCAACCAAAACGTCGTAACCGCCGCTTACTTATGACGTTTTGCCGAGCGCAGTGAAATATGACGTTAAAGCGCTTTGTATCAAAGAGTTTTCACCGCAGAAGCGATACCAACTTTAATAAACACATTGTACCTCATACACTTATTATGTTTTATAATAGAAGGAATGGCAACATAAAAGAAAACAAGATATTAGGACTTTATTTAATTATTACTACTATATAAATTTGTACTAAACAATAAAAAATTACGAACTAAACATTTTATAATCATCCCGTCTATACATATATTAACCTAAAGTCGCCGCGTACGCTTAGGAATGGAGGAACATCTGTATGGCTTTACTCTATGATTTTAGCAAGCACGTGACAGCGCGACGTCAATAAATACAAAATATTGTTTACGTTGTATAATTATAATATTATTATCCTTATTTCCACTTAAACAACTAGATATTTTACTCATTAAATTTTCAATAATTATTTTTGTTCAGGTTTACTATTTAATCACTGTTTTAATTATGTTTATTGTCGGCCTATGAGCGATGCACACTGCGCGAATGGCGACGACTCACTGAGCGAGGTGCAGAGTGTACCCTGCACTTCACTTGAACGTAATGAGTGTTCGGGCGGGCGAATCTAGTACGCAGTACATATATATCGATGGAGGTAGGAAACAGCGGAGCTGTTTCTAGCTAAGCTTAATCGCCTGTTTGGCCTGGGTAAAACCTCTCTCTAGTTATTTTAATTTAAATATAGCTAGCAAAAGTCTGCCGTCCGTCTGGGGAAAGACCTCCGTATTGTAATACATCGCAAGTAAGCCGGCAGCAAGGATATTACGTTTTCACCGTTTCAGTTAAATGTTATTAAAATTCCCGCCACAAAGAGACATAAGGTACGTTTATAGTTCCTAATTTTGTTACAAACCAGTATATAATTAATACGATAATACATATAACATAATCTCTTTAGTTCGCCAAGTACAACGTGAGATCAGTTTTTTCGATACTACAATTAATTGTAGATCAGTAATCAGATTCACTTATATACTCTGTTCCATCTACTCGACTGTAGTACTTGACTTTTGTTAATAAGCAACAGTTCCTTAGAGCATGTTCTAATCTCTCACTGTCAGCTGTAATAAGTAACGTGGTCTTTATCAAAACCCGAACTTCAGAGCTTATAACTATTTCGGACGTTTCCGCACAGACTTGGCTTGGCTATTCATCTTATAAGTATCTAAGTTATGAACTCTTGATAGGTGGAATTGAGGTCATATTAATATTTAGTACATATCAATCCAGCTATAAAGATTTCGGAACGTATCTATATTAATGGATTAATAGTAAATACAAATCAAAATGTATTTTAGATCATAAATAATATTTGTATTTATCATATCATTTATTTGACATAAATTGATAAGGACTTACTTTTATATACATAAGTGGTAAACATTTGTTTGTTTTCCTTGCTCTGTATTGGTAAACTTTTGCGATTATTCATGTTGCAATACTGTGGCAAAAATTGAATCACGATGTTATTTTTATATTAACATGGCACATCCTATAAATAATTCCAAGGCTGGAAGATAGGTCAAATATTAATATTTAACAAAAAATCTAAATATTTGTATTAACTAAATTATTTCCACAAAATACAATAGAAACGGCAATGATTAAAGTTATTTGGAAAATGGAGAATGACTAGGTGTTTTGTATTGACTTAATTGACAAAATTAGACGGGTTGATTTTAAAGCCAGTTTTGAAAAAAATAGTTTTTTACTTATTTTTTCTTTGACGTCATTATAGAAGTAAAAATACGTATTCATATGTTAGAGTATAATTTAATATTTCTTTGAAAATACCATCGCGTTTCATTTACATTACATTATCTTTCGGTCGAATTTTATTTCACAATTACTTATATTCGAAATATTATACAATCTACAATGTTGAATTTCATTAAACTCAATAATTATTTGATATTTCCTTATGAGAAAAATGTGTTTGATAAAATTCAAGGTAAATACATTCAAAATTAACAACAGGTACTGAAATAGAATAGATGTCTTGGAGTGAAATAACTCAAAAGGAACTCGTAGCCTCATTACAAATATGTACTGGTAATGAGAGAAGCTCTTTATAAGTACAAGTTAACATTCAAGTACATGTATCCAAGTACATGGGTAGTCTAAAATTCATAAAATGCCATGTAATTGCTCAAAACCAGGCATTCAAGTCGATTAGAGACATACAATTTAATATAATCTTGGTAATTTCAAAGTCTTTAATCCTAACTTTACGCCTTTCATTTTGACGTTTTTTAATGATATTTATACAACATTACCTCAGCCTCTTTCTATGTAAATACAAACATATATTAAGATCAGATAATGAGCCAAATTCATACCCTAAATTCGTAGTAATACTAAAAATTTTAATACTCTAAGACTATTGTCTAAATAAAAAGTACTTAACTAATGAACATTTTCACACTTTCCTTCCGTGAATGTAAGCTGCAACAAAAAGAAAATATTTAGGAACAAATAAAGGAAAAAATATTTGAAGATTATATTTAGATTAGGTTTTTCGATCGCCGCATAACTTACATTTTTTTTTTCGAGAAAACAATATATGTTTCTGATAACTTTCGAAAATACGTAAACAGGTATAAACAATTAGTCACAAAATTATATTTATTTTACAATTAGAAAACAGAACATTGAAAAATCGCCCAGTAGTACATTTCCCACTAATGAAATTATGGTGAGAAGAAGCGACCTTTTTGACTTATCAGAACCCGACGCCAATTTTTATCAACAAAACTAATAGTGAATATGTACAAAGTTATACGACTAGTAACATACTCATATTGTGATCTTGATTCGGTTTGATTTTAGAAGTCAAAGTTTGGTTGTTCTAGCATAATGATCATTTCCGTCTTAGATTTAACAATTATTTTTTTAATTTACCAACTATAGGAACTTTGGGCAGCTAACAGACAAAGGCGACGTCTGTGTCCAGTGGTTGAACTAAATACAATGCGATAAACGCGCCCGTAGGATTTATATTTTACCAACATAGAAAATATAGATGAACACTTATGATAATTATAATGCAAATGCAGTTTATGCAAACGACGTTGGAACTGCCTATGATACTTCTCTTGATGATTCACCATCCTGATATATGGACTGTGAATGCTTGGTGTTTCTAGGATAGAGTAAGGAAAAAATATATCAGGCAAATACTTAAAGGAGTCCCTATTGTTGAAAAATTGAGAGAAAGTAAACTTTCCTGGTATGGTCACGCATTAAGAAGAGGTAATGATCATGTTACTTGTAAAGTTATGGAGGTGAAAGTGAATATGAGAAAGAGGAAGAACAAAGAAATGATGGATGAACTGTGTGAATGATGATAATGTTGAAGCAGGGAAGTGAGTGTTGAATTTTTAGTGATAGAAGAGAGTAGAAGAGAAATAAAATGTTGCACCGACCCTAAATAAAATTGGAAACAGAACAGGAGAAAGAACAAGGTAAACAAATGTGATCTGAGACTGGTGTTCGAAGTTAGTCCATAGTATAAGCATGACAATACTTGCTGTATTTAATGACTCACCATCATAGTAAGTAGAGTGTGGGCACTTTGGGCAGCTAGCAAGCAAAGGCGGTCTCTGCGTCCGGTGGTCGAACTGCGTCCGATACGATGAGTGCGGCCATTCGAGGATTACATTTCCCCTTGAGTCTTTGAGTTCCTCGATACCTGTAGAGCAATAAACTTTAAACGCTTTATTGCATGCTTCTACTTGCAAAATAAATTGAAAACAATTGACTAATTTACTACTACGATTACTAGCAATTCCTAAAATTGTAACCCTATCAGTTCGAGAAGTTTCCGCTTTCCGCCCGAGGCTTTGCCAGCATTATCTAGCATTTTCTCGACGAAAACAGATATTTTCCCGTCTTTCCTCAAATCTCAAACTATCTCCACACCAAATTTCATCAAAATCGAATCAATAAACCGGAGATTACCCCGGACATCCGAAGTCACAAACTTTACCTCTTTGATAGTATTGATTTGTTGTACTGACTACAGCCTATACATGCTCCTTGTGTCCTTGCTTCTGTTCCCTTTGTAATAAAGGATTTTTTCATTGATAAAATATTAACCTTAACGTTGTTGCTGGCTGTACCTATATTGTGTATTTTTATGGTGTATTATCTGTACCGAACAAATGATTCCTATTCTATTCTAACGAGTTTATTACTAAATAGAATCCATGTTTTATAAACATTCTTTAGACATTTTACAAGAGGGGAATATTGCTAGTTTTTGAAAATGATCTCACAAAAGTGGCATTCTTGTAAAGTGGGGAAGGCAGATTGTGGTCATTTCGTCAAACGTTTTGTACGTTAATAGAAACAATATTGTCCTAATGTGAATATTACCCCTTATTAATTTATTTATTAAGAATAACTAACAGCTATCACAATAAAATATTAACTATAAAACTATACTTAATATAAATAGGTACAATAGTTTTAAGGTACGTTTAGTGTTTACATAATATAGTCTTATCATTGTGAAGCCCATACCGTTATCCACAGATTATTAATAGTAGGTATTACTCGGTCTAACATTTATATAATTATATCTAGTGATTAATTGTTGGATCACAATAGTAGGTATATGTAGTTTAAAAACATTATATACTAAATAAATTGAAACCATTGGTACCAAACCTGATGACCTGAATGATAGATAATTTTTCACTAATTCTAAGAAGTTTCTTTTGTATTTACTATATGTCATGGAGTTTATTAAAAGGAATAACTGTCTTTTTGACGTGAAACGTCTTTAAAATCGCGCCGAAACATACTGGTACTCGTACCAGGTTTAAAAAGTGGACCGTAACGAAAAGGTCTATATCATCGTACCTTAATAATCAAAAAACTATTAGTCTTAAAAACAAAAATGTGGTGTGAATATTTCACTTATATAGTCAGCTCGCTGTTGTCACCGTCAATCTTGTTTTTATTTCAATATTTTACTTTATTTTTTATAGGATAGGCCAGCAAACGAGCAAACGGATCACCTGATGTTAAGTGATAACCGCTACCCATGGATACCCGCAACACCAGATGAGTCACAGATGCGTTGCCGGCTTTTTAAAAGGGAATAAGTAAAGAAAGAATAAGTAAGGAAGAATAAGGAATAAGTAAAGTAAAGGGAATAAGGGAAGGGGGAAGGGGGGGTTGGACCTCCGGTACCCTCACTCACTCGGCGAAACACAGCGCAAGCGCAATTTTACGCCGGTTTTCTGTGAGGCTGTGATATCACTCCGGTCGAGCTGGCACAATTTGTGCTGAAGCATGGCTCTCCCACGGTAGAAACGGTCTAGTCTTGTTCTCATTTTTATAGACGTTATTATCAAAATTTACTCGATTGTTTTATGTGCTTTATTTTGTGTAATTTTCATTTATATCTGTTAAATTAACATCCTACTCACCATTGAGATATACAAAACACGGAATATTGAATCGGTAGCTGTAAAATGTGAGAGACTCCGAACTTGTCAATTTATTCGTAACAAGTTCGCCTATCATAAGATCGTATTCTGAAATCAAATTCGAACTCCAATGTCTGTTTGTGTTAGAAAGGAATAGTGCTTTTATAGCCCATAAAGCGAAATCCCTTTCTAACTGTACTTCAGCAGAAATTAGAGTTTGAGTCTCGTTCTGTAGACTGTAAATTTTCATACGGGCTTAAGACTTCAAGTTTGCAAAAAAAGTTGCGTCTACATCAGGACATATTATATTGCCAGTGAAGCATTAAATTTATTGAAAGAGAAATCCAATTGTCTCAAGATTCAAGGATAAAAAATATACTGCATGATTATGTGATTTAAAGCCCTTTGATTATTTTTTGGGGTTGCATAAGGTCACTAATACTCGTATATGTCAATAAATCCAGATCTACCGAGAACCTAAATAACAATATACGTTATAAACGAAATAGAGGTGCCGTTATATCAAAAAGTATTCATGCTTCTACATGAAATCGAGGTGTTTATTTAAATAGACATAATGGCATATATAATGTGTTGTTGTTGGAGGCTTCCAAAAAATGATAATATGATTAACGCTTAAGCAAATATTGTTATTAAATATACCTACACCTACGCTCCCTATTGAAAAACCCTAAATCAATATATACGCAACAAACACACATATTTACGAACATTGGACATAAGTAAATGCGCTCGACTGTCTTTGAATTAATAGAATATAGTGGTAAAAAAGTAACCTTAATAGCGATTAATTTCAATAGAAAAAAATTATTGAATGAATTATAATACCCAAATTATAAAGATGTTTTCTGATAAAATGTCTAACCAAACCAATGAATTCATATTAAAATCCATTGAATTGTATACAAAAAAACAAATAATATCTTGAAAAAAGCCTAACCTCCATTTAATATTACTGGAAATATATTTGTGGGCACGCGTCACGCTTCCCGTTACCTGTGCAGAGAATGGCCAATAATATAATTACGACCCACATCATCGCAAAAAAGTACGGATAGGGATAGGATCATACTATCCATCTATTCCCCTTTCCCTAAGGACTTCACAAAGCCGGCGGTTCGCAGCTCACATCTTTGCAAATGTAAAAAACAAAAATATTTCAGATCTTTGAACATACTGATGTAGTACATACATACAGGATAGCAGAGTAGGTAATCTAAGATGTATCAACTGACAGGATTCACTCTATATAGAATAAGTTATAATTAATAGGGTATTCTAGTTATGAACGCAAAAACTGCAGCAAACATTCTGATTGCGACTGTTTAATGTACAGTCAGTTGTCTCGCTATAGCATTTCTTGATATATATGTGATCAGATTGAGCTCCGCGATCTTAGCACCTCATGTGCGGAATTTCGATTGACCAATTATATCATCTGAAAGGTCAGAAATTGGTCATAAAAGGTCAGTTGATCTCATTAATTGGTCAGCATCAGAATTTTTTTTATTAAGGTTTAAAGTTTTTCAAGGTCAATTAATAATTTTAGCACCTCATTCGCGGAAAAAATAAAAAACTCCACCTATGCGCGATCGGGAAACATTCGCTGATAATTGGTCAGCTAATATAAATAGTTGGTCAGTTTAATTTAATATTTAAAAAAATTAAAAAAGTTGTCTCTGTCGTAACGCGCATGCTTTGAGCCGGATGATTCTATCAGGGCAGTGAGTACTTATTTATTTATTTATTTACAATAAGGCACAACTACAGAATACAATTCAAAACATTCACAAGACAAATAATTAACGTTATATAAATTAAAATTGTAGTCCGATAAATGCTGTACACAACGTTGACATAAAAAAAAAACATGTAATGGTCTGATACTAAATATAACGTGTAGTTATAATTTTTACAGTTCAATATAGATAGTGGACATCAATCAACAGGCGTAGTATATAACTGTTTTACCTTTCTATAAAATGCACTTGAACTATGAGTAAATAAATCCAAACCACCGATATTATCATTAAATAGTCTAGACATTCTAAAGATTGGACTATTGTATGTTACGTTATTATCGCAGAACGGGACGAAAAACAACTTAAATTTTCGGCTACTACCCTTTGTTCGAAATGACAGAACACTCAACAACTCCATGACATCCCATTGATTATTAACTATCTTATACAGTATGTAAAGATCTTGCATTGAGCGTCTAACCTCCAAAGAATTCAGTCCAAAGTACTGCAGTCTTGCACTGTATGTTGATAATTTACGTCTGAGGCCGAGCTTCGTACTCAGATGCCGCAAGAAACGTCTCTGGACCGCCTCCAATCTATCGATATGAACGTTGTATTGCGGACACCATACGACAGAGTTATATTCCAGAGCACTTCTAGCAAGGTATAGTACAACGTCAATATACCATCCGACCTACGAAATGGTTTTGTAGTCCTCCAAATGAAACCAAGGGTCCTGTTAACTTTAGCTATAATGCTATCATAGTGGTGTGTATAACTTAACTTAGAATCTAACCACACTCCCAGATCTTTGACCAAATTTTGTCGATTTAATCGAATATTGTTAATGTTGTAAGAGTAAAGAATTGGTGTTTTCTTTTTTGTAAAAGTAACAAGACAACACTTAGAGATGTTTAGAGACATGTTATTGTCACTACACCAACGGAAAACTCTATGAATATCATCCTGCAGTACTATGGCATCCTTTGTAGACGCGATCTCACTATATATTTTAATGTCATCTGCGTATGCTATACAATTAGACGACATTGATTCCAGTAAATCATTAATGAACATTATAAATAAAAGAGGTCCCATATTTGATCCTTGTGGTATTCCGGATGTCGATATATACGGTACCGAATCATAACCATGCACCGCCACAAGCTGAGAACGATGCGATAAATAGGAAATGAGCCACCGCAAGAGAACTCCATGAATTCCAAGATGGTATGCCTTGCAACTCAGAATATGGTGGTCCACCGTGTCAAAGGCCTTCGCAAAATCAATATAAACGGAGTCCACTTGGACATGCCTGTTGAAAGCAACATTGAGGTCATGAACGTAAGTCAAAAGATTTGTGGTTGTAGACCGCCCAGTGACAAAGCCATGTTGTTTGTTGCTAATAACCGGTTGCAGATGAAAACTTAAATACGTATAAACCAAACTCTCTAAGATTTTTGCAAAACAACTGAGTATACTGATCGGTCTATAATTACTGATATCCATCTTATTTCCCGACTTATATATAGGCACAATTTTAGCAATTTTCCAAAGCTCTGGAAATACGCCCGTACTTAGGCTTTTATTATATATTAATTGAAGCGGTCGTGCCAATGATGTGCTACATTGCTTTATAAATGAGGGAGGTAATCCATCAGGCCCCGCACCCTTAGTAGCATCTAGGGCTTTAAGTGCCTCAGTAACTTCACTCTCGGATATAACAATAGATGAAATATTTCTATTTGACTCTGGAAAATGTGGAATGTAATCACGTTTAGTAGGATGATTGTAAACAGAAGCAAAGTGCTTAGCAAACAGATTTGCAATGCCAACACCACTATTAGAAGACTCAGTTTTGTTGAACATTTGATTCGGTAATGCATTTGAGGAACTTTTTGATTTTGTGTATCGCCAAAATGCTTTGATATTAGTCTTAATGGTTTCTTCAGTCAATTCTATATAGTTTTTGTAACATTCATTAAATTCAATTTTACTTCGGAACGAAGTAGACTGAACGCATCATAATCACGTGGGTTTTTGTAATGTTTAAATTTACTATGAAATTTATTTTTCTCTTTAAGTGTTTTAATCAATTTGCATGAAAACCAATGGGGCCAAGTATTATTTTTTACGCACAGCTCTTTACTATAAGGTGCTAAAATTATTAATTGACCTTGAAAAACTTTAACCCTTAATAAAAAAAATACTGATGCTGACCAATTAATGAGACCAACTGACCTTTTATGACCAATTTCTGACCTTTCAGATGGTATAATTGGTCAATCGAAATTCCGCACATGAGGTGCTAAGATCGCGGAGCTATCAGATTGGATTGTATCAATCATTTCTTATTAATTAGATAAAATTGCGGTCCAAAATGTGCTGCTAGTTTCAACTCGTCCATGTGCCTTCTTCCACAAATTAATCAACATTGGAAAGTTACGAGTAACATGTTTTCTATTTCAAGTTCATCATAGCTCTTTTACAAACAAAAAAAGCATTTCCACGTGTACTCGTGTACAAAGGAAATAATTTAAACATGTTTCGATTGGATAATATTCTAGGAAAAAGGTGATGCTATAGCTTTTAGGGTGTCGTCGTTTTTATTCATGCAAAGACTTGAGAGGGCTATCGTCTTGCTTATTAACTGAGTCTTTGGAGAATAAGACCATTGTATTACATAGGGCTATTTTTCTTTCAGAAAACGGTCCTTTAGAGATTAATATAAGGGACCGTATTCACATTTCAATACTGATGTTTGTTAAAAGAATGTGAGAATACTTCTTTTTATGCGCAATACACCATACGTATTGTTTCATAATAAATATCTTTCTGTTTTATTTTTCGTGAACCTGTTGTAGTAAGTAGGGTAGAATAAATGTGATAACCAGCCTAGCAAGCGAACAATTTTTTTTTGTTTTTTTGTTCTATATAATTTACAATAAATTAAGAGTGTATGTGTTATTAGAAAAGGAATATTACTAAAATTAGGCTGTACGTGTAAATATTACTTTAACCCTTTCACGCCCAAGGGAAAGATTTTTCCCTTTTAGAAAATTCGTAATCGATTATTCAATTATCACCGAATCGATATTTTTTGCACTGAACATCAAAATAAAACGTATGTCCAAGGCGGCAAATGTGTTCCTATGCGTTTAAAAAAAAACTGTCAATCTGTTTTTGCGCCATAATCAAAACGCTCGCGGGTTGAATTCTGATTTATCTAAAAGTTTTTTTTAGACTAAATAATAATTAAATTACTGTGTTTTTTCTCGTGTTAGTTAGTTATTCGGTAAGTATTATTTTATGTAATAATAAAGTGTACTGCAGAAAATTGGCATAAGTCTCTAAAAAATGCAAATTACCTAAAGGGAAATATTTTTCCCTGTGGTCCATAACTGGTGTATATTATTATATTTCATTTACCTTTATATTATTTACAGATATGGCTAAAAGAGGGTGCAGAGAATTTCATATTAGAGATGAAGAAATATTGCAGTTGTTGATGGCAGATGAAGAAGATGACTTGCAGTTAGACGAAGAAGACCAGCAGTTCATAGCTCAAGACATAGAAAATGGAACCCGTCTAGTTGAAATTGAAGATTGTGTTCAAGAATCGTCAAATCAAAATCATCAATCATTACTTGCGCCTCTTTTTTGACATAATGGATATTGCAATGAACAACTCGTACTTAGTGTACGTAAAATTGCATGAAGCACACCGAGTAGAACGACCGCTTATGAGCAGTCTTGAGTATCGCCAACATATAGCACGAGGTCTAATCAATAATTTCACGTGTAGACAGCGATCAAGACCCACATTAGTCTCCTCTGAAAAGCTTCGTATTGGCAACAAGCGCAGTTTACCATCTCATAATATGCAAAAAGCAGAGAAAATGAAGAGATGCGTAAACTGCGCTAAGCGACGCATAGAAAATAGGACACATAATAAATGTGTAATGTGCAATGTCCACTTGTGCTTCACAAGTAAGCGAAATTGTTTCGCTGAATATTATAATTGATTCCTTATATTTTCTTTTATTTTTTAATTATCTTTTTCTCACTTTATATTACTTTTTTTTTGTTAAAAATCTTTAAATAAAATACTTATATAATAAAATTAATCATTATAAATCATTATATACTCATCATTATATAATAAAATTAATCCCAAATTACATATATATAAATTGTCCCTCAATGACTGTAAACATGCACTGAAGAAATGGCTACTCGATCTGGATTATGATGATGTTGAGTCCCTTATTAAATAAATAAATTAAACATATAAACATACACACACACCCACACACACACACACACATACACACACACACACAACACATAATAAACTTAAAATTTATTAGTTTATATAAGTTTTCTTGTTAAGAGGTTGTTCGAGGTGGGCGTTAATGACTGCGACACAGTCTTTGACTAAAGCAGTTATTACCGTTTTATATCAGTTTGTGAACTTTATAATTATTATTAATAAATTATTATTATTATTATTATTATTACTTATAAAATAAACCTAACTGTTTGTTTATTTACTTTTATGGCCCATAGGGAAAAATATTTCCCATGAAATTACAAAAAACCTATTCGCCTTGCATTGTTTTTCTGGAGATATTCCTTTAATATACACCCAAAACAGCTAAAATATTGTGTTGCATTATAATATTTAGTCTTAGATACCTTATGGTCCTGTAAGGGTTAAAAAATTATTTGTGGCTTGGTTGCGAATCGCTTACAATTTCTTCATATCAAAATACCTTGAATTATGAAGTCACAGTTTGGTAAATCACTTAATTTTTATGAATATATTTAGAAAGCCAAGGACATTGTTATTTGTATATTTATATGTATCTACATAAAAAAGTTGTTTAATGTAGGGAAGCTTAAAATGTTCATTTAATTAACACGAATTATGTATAAAGTTACTAAAATTATAAAATTTGGAAATCAATATATGTAAGTAATTAATCGCAATATTTATTTGTTACATAAAGTTGCTAGTTTTTTTTACAGTTTGTCAATGTTTTACAGGTTATATAAGTATATATTAATTTGTAATTGTTTTAAATTATTTAAAGTTATGTAACTTGCTTTCTGAAAATAAAAGTTATTATTAAAACCTAATAACGAATTGAATTGAATTGAATTGAACGAGCTCTCAGACTCCAATTATGAACTGATCTGTAACAACGCTGACAAATGTTTAAAAATTATGCGCAATATATATTTAGTAAACCCTAGCTGATCAGGTCAAATTGTTTATTATTGTTTAATATAGTTATGTTGATGTAATGCATAGTACCTAGTATATAATACTCGTATATAGTAATGTTGATAGTTTAGTGTTAAAATTAGTTCCAGTCAAAAAAGGCAGCGACAGATAAACCTCTTGGTTTTCGTTCGCTGGTATGTTTTGTTTTTTGATTAGTTATTAGTATGATATGTAATTATTAAATAAAAAATATATATATATATTAACGTTTTTGTTACATTATCGTAAGTAAGCGACATTTTAAATTCATATAATTGTGAGTTACATTTAATTTGCAATAAAGCAAGCATAAGTAGATTTCTTAAGAAACCTCATTATAAGTAATTATATGAATTAACAAGATAGTATTTGATTGCAAGATGTTAGCCTCAAAGGGCATAGTAGGTACCCTAAAGAAATAATTCCACGAAAGCTTTAGTTTCATTATGAAATGGGTCGACCGTCATCCGGCAGTAGTAGTAGCCTTTTTGCAGATATAGCATTTATTTATGACGCTGCTTCGCCGCTCACTAATGAATTTGGAGCTTATTCAACGAAAATGTATGTAAAGGTGACATTGAAAAATGGTTCTTATTTACATTGCGGGGAAGTATACTTTAATAGCTACTCATAACTTTCATGTATGACATTTTCTGGGAGATGTTTTTAAACACAACACACATTCTTTTAGGTCTTTGGTTGCGGAAATGTATTAATATTTCCCGTGGTATTTTTTATAGAAGATCAACGGTGGACAAAACAACTTTTGCATGTCAATAGCGCGCGAAGGTCAGTAAGGTATGCGTCCGCGGGTAAAATGTATTGATTACGTTCGAACTAGGTGTAGGCTATTGCGTACTGGCGATAAGCAAACAATTGCAATTCGTAAAGCGAATTGCACTCCTTGTGCGATGGGAACAAGTAACATATTATGCAGGCTCAACCTCCTGACACATAACAATGAAAGGACATCATTCAGGCTTCATACAAATTTGGGCTATTTTTTTTTTAGCCGGCCAACAAAAAATAATTAAATTTTATCATAGGCATAATTATAATAAACATTTTGTATTATGACAGTAAAGCTCGAAACCTATTGGTTGAGATGATAATCAGCCTCAAAGTATTCATTTTATTACCTACGGCTTGCACCCGGCTTGCGGGGTGAGCTCGTGATTTCCAGGTAAACATTATTGTTAATGGTGTTGGTGTTCCAGGTAAATATTTACAACTCTCCTGGCTTTACAATAATATCTTCTAAATCTTCGGCAGCAATGTGTATCGTTGGCTCGTGTCTGGCAAACCCATGTACCACACAATGCACATGACGTGTGAGCACCAGCCAATGGTTCTTCGGCCAATGTTACATGTACAGTAATAGTGTTTTATAGCCTGTCGTTGCCCTTAGAGAGCCTATCTTGCTCACACTTGCAACTCGGCAGGTAAATGTACTTGTAACGTCTTCTCGCTCGCGTACCTTTTATGTCTCTTGCTCATACATGCAACTCGGCAGGTAAATGTATGTACTTGTAACGTCTTCTCGCTCGCACACCATTAACAATAACTGTTTAATATTTGTTTTACCTGGAAATCACGAGCTTCTATTACCTTTTTTTTTTTTTTTTTGTTTCCCTGAGGAAAATGCATTAAATTGCATACCCCGCTGTGGCGAGCCGGCGGTTATGTGGGGCTCTCCTCCCCAGAAGGGGGAGGCCTACCCACTAAAAACCTCAGGGATGGCCTTCCTCAGGCATGTAGGGAGCCCCGGGAACATCAAGCCCCTTCCGGGAACCCCCAGCCTCGCTCTCTTATCTAGAGGGGAACCCTCCTCGGGGAGGCTACTGCCTCCCCGGTCTCCTCCACCGACGACGCCCCCCGGCCACGGAAGGGGCGTGGTCCATCCCGGGTCGCCGTAGCAGTCGCGACTTCCTCGCGCCCGCCGGCGACCCGCGGCGGCGCCGCAGCTGTGCTACCGAGCCCGGCGCCGCCTTCTTCGAGCGGGATCGGCCATCTCCCGACCCCGCTCGGCGGCCTCCTTCTGGAGCATCACTGCTTCACAGAAGGAGGCCACAGTCCTCCAACCTCCCTCGTCCGCCAGCATTGCCGCAATCAATGCCGGCGGAGAACAGATCTCGCCCGATCTCTGCGACCAAGACTCGGCGCTCGGAGGCCCACGCGGGGCACTCCGCCAGCGTGTGCTGGGCCGAGTCGAGGTCGGATGCGCAGTGGTGGCAATGTGTCGATCCCTCCCGTCCTATTCGACACAGATACTCACCGAAGCAGCCGTGCCCGGTGAGTATCTGAGTCAATCGGTAGGTGAGCTCCTCCTTCCCGTGGAGCCAAGCTTCGAGGTTCGGGAGTACGGCACCGACGGCCCGCTGGCGCGCGCTACTCCGTACTTCGAGCTGCGCACGCCAGGCCGCCACAATCCGTCGGTGCCACTCCCGCTTAGGCACTTCGTGGCGCGGGTTCCAGGGCGCTCCCCCCATCGCTCCCCCGGTCGACACGCCGCGACGCATACGTCGCCTCGTACATGTCGGCAAGGATGTCGAATGGGGGGGAGCGTCCCAGAACCGTCGCCGCCTCGTACGAGATACGGTAGCCTCGTACGATCCGTATGGCCATTATCCGCTGCAGGCTCCGTAGCAGAGCTCTGGCAGCGGGGAGACCTCGCGCAGTCTTGCGACCACACGGGAGCCCCATACATGGCCACGGATCGCACGACGCCCTCGTACAGGCGGCGAACTCCATCCCTCGGTCCCCCGAGATTGGGCAGCAGGCGATGCAATGCGCCCGCCACCCTTTTGGCTCGGGGGACCAACCGCACGAAATGCTCCAGCGGCGGTCCAGGGTGAGGCCCAGGTACTTGATGTACGGCCCCACCGGGACCACCGCGTCACCCACCCGGATCCGGCAGCTGGGTGGTTCCCGGCGCCTCGGAAGGCTGTGGAACCATAGCGCCTCGGTTGTGTGAGGCACTATTTATAAGCCCAGCCGGCGGATCGCCCGCACGACACATGCCACCCCAAGCTCGGCAAGCCGGAAGAGCACCGGCCCGAAGTCGGCCCCAGTCGTCACGACGAGAGTGTCGTCAGCGTAGGAGACGACACTCACGCCGTGAGGAAGGCTGGTGCGAAGGACCGCGTCGTATGCGAGGTCCCATAGCAGGGGTCCCAACACCGACCCCTGCGGAACGCGAGCTTGTTTTACCTGGAAATCACGAGCTCACCACGCAAGACGGGTGCAAGCCGTAGGTAATAAAATAAATACTTTGAGACTGATTATCATCTTAACCAATAGGTTTCGAGCTTTACTGTCATAATACAAAATGTTTATTATAATTATGCCTATGATAAAATTTAGTTATTTTTTGTTGGCCGGCTAAAAAAAAAATAGCCCAAAATGGGTGATGTCCTTTATGTCAATGTAAATGTATATAATATAAATATATATTTTTTATTATTACATTTGCTACTCCACGGCTCGTAGTCCATGCCCTTTATAATTCTTAATGAAATATTTTTATTACAATTTCTCTAACTAACATTTACTCAATTTTATTTATTTTACGCAGCTAACAATATAAATACAAATACTCATTTAAACTTACGCTATATATATTAACATACATATACATACTTAATAATGATTAAAAATAAAAACAAAATCAATATATATATACATATTGTATAAGTATATTAATAATATATTTTAATATAATAAAAGATATTACCAACAACGTTTTTTTTAAACATATTATAAATATTGATGTTTTAATTAATATTATATGTGTGGTATGTATATAACGTGTTTATTTATTAGTTATATAGGTACACCGTAGATCCTTCAAATTATTTTTTAATATTATTACAATAACGACATTTTAAATATTACAAGTTTCTTAATACGTAAATAGTGACAAAAAGACAAACTGCTAAACTTTTACTAAGTAGTTATAGTAGTTTATAGTTTGTGTACAACCTCTACTAGACCCATAGTGAAACATTATCAAATTGTACAGTGTACATGACATAAAATGTACAGCCACAGTACCCAGCGATTTCATTGCCTATTCTTACAAAGGAAAACGGTAAGTTCAATTCAACAATTTCGGAAATTGGGAACTGAAGGTTTTATTATTATCTCCCTTTTAAAATCATAACACCATACAATTACACCTATTTATATCGAAAGCTATATTGTATTCTTTATAGTATTATAAAATAGTTGTAATTACACGATTAGATAATAAACAGCAAGAAAGTCATAGCTAACATATGATTTTGAAACTAGAAATATTTCAGCGGACGAAATACACGGTATTTCGCTTTCAACCCAATATGCCTATTAATATTATTAATGGGAAAGTAACTCTGTCAGTCTGTTACGTTTTCACATCAATACTACTGAACTATTCCTAATGAATTTTGCTATGGAGATAATATGAGACCCGAGAAAGAATTTATTAATTATAACTGCGGCACTATATCCCTCTTGTGTGGGAAACTCCGACAAAAACAACTGAACTACTCCTGATGTAAATTGATTTGGGGATAGTTTGAAATCGAGTGAATTGCATAAAATATTTTTTTTACTTTAAAAAATATCTCTTTCTTATAGAGATATCAGATATAACGCGGGCTAACATTCGGGCAGAAAGCTGTTTTTCGGATGAACGTCCCACAGGAAGATACTGTTCTAATCCACTACTCTTCTTTACTCTCAATAAATGGGGAATCCAACACTAAGATATATCTTTCAAATTTGTGATTTATTATATAAGATGAGATGAGTGATTTGTTATCTAGACAAATCAATATTAACAAATTTAAATGATTATTCACGGCATTCAACGATTTTTTTCACGGACCTCTCATTGATGGTATAGTAGTTTTAAATGCTTATTAATCAACATAATAAACTTAAGAACTTTCTACTCGGACGGTATTCGAACCCGCACCTTGTGTTGTGCTTTGACCAGTTTAGCCAACGAATACTGGCATTGTTTACCTTTTAATTTGTTAAACCAATGTATACATTATTCGCATTAAATAATAGTAACTAAATTTTAGATTTAAATTTTAACTTCGCGCTAGATTTTTTTCAGATAACGGTTTATACATCTTCTGCAGTGATAATGGAACACCACAGACCAATGTGGGGTTGTTATATTAGCCTAACTATTAGGCAAACCTTATCCTAATTTTTAATTGGATGATACCTTATTCCCCACCACATAAAACATGGAAATAATACAGACATATAATTATCCAAGTTCAATTGTTTAGACCTTATTCAACATTTAATAAGGTTTCAAAAATGACCTTAAAATATTTAATCATTTATTAGTGAGAAAGAAACTTATTTAACTCTTTATTTAGCTTCTAGACCCCAAAGCTAAACAGGACCTCCATTTTAAGTTGCATAAAATAGGACACAACTAACTCTATGAGATGTAATATCGTAATGATACCAGTTCAATAAAGATATCACTTCATAATTACGTTAACGAGTAAAAACCTGATCGGGATCTACTACCGGACTGCGAGACACAGTCCGGAGGCGAATCTGGTAGTGGCCGCTTCCGGCGCCAGAACGCGTCGCGCCACCGGCATAATATGGCCGTGCGGAAGTAAGTCCTGAACCTGCAACAATCATGCAATTTAATTACTTGTTCAAAGTTTTGTAATCCTCCTAGCCCCCAAGCTAAAGATAATTTCAACCTATTACTTTATCGATTCAATCGATCGATTGATCCTATCCAAAAGCTACACGTTTCTAGATCAATCACAACTATTAGGAATATTCACAATAAAAACTATTTCTAATATAAATGTCGTTCAAATAAATAAATAATATATTATATTTTGAATATTATTTATTTTCAAAATATATAAATACATTGTCTCGTGCGACTGCGTAATTGCTTTATCTGACAGGTGTTTTGTGTTTGTGTACAAAAAAAATATCGATATTTAACCCACTTCCCGTAATGACATTGAACTGAATGTATATCAATTATGTCAATCAAAAACTGGTTTATTGACTAAAGACTAACTAATTGATTAATACAATTGAAATTCACGGTGAGTATAGGTGAGCGTGGTCTCGGCATTGACCTGTGACCTGATTAGAATATGTACGGGGCTGATATATAACCCTTCTAAAAGAAGGTGAGGAAAAATATTATGAGGCAACTCTCATACATGTGCACAGAAATTCAAAGATCTTTGTGAAATCAACGAACCCGTTGACACTGGGGTTGACCAAGGTCTAATCTCTCCAACATAGTTACAATAGGCTCGTATTCCTTGGTGAGCACAAACGTTAGCCATCCTTGTTTGAAAGGTTTGACGGAAGTGTTCTTAGCTCTGTTTTATACGAAACGGATAAGATTGCAGCCATCACAAAAGGACTGACTACATATCTTGTCACAACTGTCTCAATATAAGAATCAAATAAAAGAGCTTTATCAATAGGCCATGAAAAATTTCACATCAACGTTGGCATGGAAATTATGAAAAGGAGATATGCTGAAGTGGAGTACCTAGAGAAAACGTGAAGTGATTTTATCGAGTCTTTGAAAATTTGATATCAGAGTACTTATGAATTATGCATAACTTCAAATCCACAGTATAAACCAAGATCATTTGCTTTGATATCTACTTATTTCTGCTGTAAAGCTTTTGTTTATTTTCCTTACAAGCGCTACTCAACTTGTGCAATAGCAAGTTGAGAAGCGCTTGTTAGCTAAGTAATAACTTAGCTAACTTAGATTCAACGTTGGCATCTCCTCACATTTCGTCGATTAAATTTTACTTGATTATTAATATTAAATAAACACACTAACATCACAGTACAATACAAATATACACGATTAGATATATAACAATATACTCGTACCTACTTATGCAAATAGAAAAATAATGTGAAATTTTTATTCTGTAAATATGATCATAAATATTAATTAGCGATATAAAATATTTCGAAAATATATAAATTTAATGGAAATATTAAAAGAATGGAATTGCTACAGCTATTTTGTAACGTTATTGTTCATTATAAGCTTTAACTGCAGGTTTGGTTCAGTTTATCACTGCCAAAATCTATTAAAACATGAAATTAAGAGAAAACGGCCGAAATTTTTCTATATAAAGGGGTTGGTGTAACATTACAATAAGAGTAATTAGCCATTTTACCAATTATTACGGTCTGTTCAGAAGACTTTAGGCAATTAGGTTAAAGCCAAAAGAGGACTGTGAAAATCTCTTATCGTTTTATCGCAACGAAATTGTCTTCGAACAAAATGGCACATATAGATTTTAATCAAAAAATAAATTTAGAAATACAAATTTTTTGAATTTTTGTATAAAATGCAAAGAAACTTTTCCCTACCCGAATAACTAAATGTTTCTGTATAATTGAAACTTATAGTTATTCGTTAATAAAATAAATTTAATGCTGACTGAATGAAACATCTCCACAAGAGAAATGAACTGAACAAGAAATGGTCGCGCTAAGATCACGCACAAACCTGAGTAGTGCTGGAGATCATTCAATGATAATTTAAGTGTATAACAAACTGCCCACAACGTTGCGTCAACTGGAGAATGACAATTTTGTCGAGACCCTGTGGTATATTTTGTAAAATGCTACTAAGCCCTTGGTGAGTTTCGATCGACCAAGCTAACTTTTGACTGATCTGTCTCGGTAGGGTTCATTGAGGTGGTGTTTCATATATTTATGGAAGTGTGTATTTGAGTTTGGAACCCAAAAATTAGATGTCAGACTTACTTGGCATTCATCCAATAGTATATGATAGGGTTGACCATGGCGTTCGCCATTGCCAACCAGTAGAAGCCAAGGTACACGTGCTGGACGTACTTCATGTACAGTATTGACGGGTTGAAGTGGGTGTAAATAAAGTAACTATGGTATGGCAGCCAGCATATCCCGAAGATCACTATCACTAAGATGAACATCTTCACTACCTGAAACAATAGATATTTTCTTAAATAGTTTTATTCTCTCTACCACTATAACAGTAAAATTTATTTCTATATATAAGAGTTTGACTTGTCACCTAAAATATGTTGCGTAAGTGAGATCATCCGAGATTTTTAGCTGATGGTGTTAGGTAACGCTTAAAACAAATAGATTATCAATTAACATCACAGGTAGATCTGCCTCTTTCAAAAATATTTAGGACGCTTTTGGTCTCTAGACACGATGTCTTCTCCGATTAAACAAACACACACTGTCACCAAGTGAACAGAGCAGAAATCGCCACACATCGCGAATCTCGAAACCGGAGTTTTGTGGGGAATTCAGAAGTCTTTCGCGTAGCCACGCCAAACTAAACTATAACGCCAGAGAAGTGATTTAATTTGATAATTTATTGTTTTGCTTACAATATAGAATCGTAAGATGATCATAAAACATTCGTATTGTGCACGAGAATTTGGCAAATACAAAAAAGAATAATGTCGAGATTGTGTAATTTACTGCTGGTGTTGGAAACTGGCTGGAGATCATACTCTTTTATATATACATGTGTTTTATACTTTTTATAGAATGTTTTCCTTTTCATATATTATTGATTGATGTTATCCGTCAACTTGTCAGTGTCTGTAACATATCGATTTAAAGTGTACCAATTTATCTAATATATTAATATTTTGCAATTTAATACGTGTTTTCATCATCAGTTCACGCTCATAGTTATCATTTTTGGTCCTTCTGTAGCCGTAATATTTCATTTACCAGGTAAATACTCGTTTTTTCATCTTTGTATTTTTTTTCCATACATTAGTAGTTCATCGTAGTTTTCATTTCGTTTTCATTTCAAAGCATTATGGTGCGAACACGTAGCCAAAACAAATCGGTTGCAGACACGCCAGCACCCGAGGTCGATCGTACTCGTGAATATGATTCACGGAGCGCGCCACCACATCGCGACGATCACATCGAGACTTCGGGCGCTGTATTAACTAATATTGCATCGTTGCCATCGAGCGCGAGTCTGAAGGCAGAACTCACACAGCGCCCAAAATCTATCGTTGGCAATGTTACAATCGAAAAAGATTTAACTGTTTGCAGAAGCTCTAAGGGGAATTGCTCTCACTCATCCCACTCTTCAGCAACAGTACGCGCGCAAAAACTCGCTCTTGAGGCAGAGCATCTTCAACGTCGCGTGGAGTTGGCCAAGCAGCAAGCTGAACGCGAACGTGCTTTGGCATGCCTCGAAATCGAAGCTGCACAGACGGAGCTGCAGGCGAAGCTTGCCGCTCTCGACGCCACAGATAAGTCCTCATGTTCTAAAGTTTCATCTCGTACTTCCGGTAGGTCAAAACAAAGAACAGAGTCATGGGTTCTCAATAATGGCACGTATTTGCCAGAAGCAAGCACAGTCACGACCGCCGTTCCAACTGTCACGTTGAATAATCAACACATTTTTCAGTCGGTTTCAGCGGTACCATTGATATCTGAACAACCACTTACGTCAGCAATGCAACCGCCGCTATCTTCCGTGACCCAGCATAACCAGCTGGGCCCCCTTTCACGGTCGGTACCGCCAGCGACGGACAACCTGACATCCAAAGTTGTAGATGCATCTGAGCCATTGAATTCAACTAAACCATGCCCTGTTAGTCAATCTCTGTTCAACCAAAGCACCACAGATCCAATAGCACAGCTCACAAAAGCGATTGTTGCAGCTTCTGACCGACCGAAACGGCCCGATCTACCTACGTTTTCAGGCGATGTTAATCAGTGGATGCCCTTTAAATCTAGTTTCGATAAAACAAAGAATCTTTTTTCTCGAGCTGAGAATTTGGTGCGTTTGAGCAACGCCGTTTGCGGCCCAGCGTATCAAGCCGTGGCTTCTCATTTGTGGGGTTCAAGCGATCCAAACGATGTAATGCGCACACTTGAGCAGAGCTTCGCAAGACCAGAAGTGCTCGTGGCGCGCGAGATTGCTTCTCTTCGAAACATAAAGATAAGTAACGCAGAGCATTTAAACATATTAGCGAATAAATTGCGCAACTGTGTGTCCACTTTTAAATACCTGCGACAAAATGAGTATCTGTACTCACCAGAACTCTTTCGTAGCATACTAACAAAGCTAAGTGAACACACGCGAAATCGATTCACGGACTACGCTGCTACAAACCTTTCTAATAATTTATCTCGGTTAGAGTTGTTGTCTCAGTTTTTGTTAGTTGAGGCAGATCGGCAGTTAAAATTCAATTTTACTCTCGATACAAATACTGCGTTTGTAAGTAAGCCCACATTTTTTAAACCTATCATAAAGGAGTCCATACATGCTACAAATGCTAAAACTACTATCGAGTATCAATGTGTATACTGCAAGCAGGGTCAGCACATGATTCTTAAGTGTAAAGCTTTTGGACTTCTGAGTGTTGATGCTCGGTGGCAGTGGACGCGCAAATTTAAGGTTTGCTATAGGTGCTTGAAGCCACACCCACATAGATGGAACTTTTGCCGCGCAAAACCTTGTGGCTATAATGGTTGCATGCGTCGCCACCATTCTCTACTTCATGGCGCTACACAATCCGAACTAACTACGGACTCTAGCAACACAATTACTGAGCAGTCGCACATAAACTCTATTGCCACAGCTAGCCCTGACATCAACTCTACCTCTGACAAACCGATTCAGGTTACAAATGTATCTGAAACTTTTTTTAACACAACAGGCACATCGGAAACAAGATCGCCCATTTACGGGCTGTTGAAGGTGCTTCCAGTTGTACTGGAAGGCCCAAAGGGACAAGTCGAGACAGTAGCACTTCTCGACGAGGGAAGCACCGCCACTCTCATTGACGGGGACATCGCGGCCCGCATCGGAGCGACGCCTGTGTGCCAGAATCGTCTGCGGCTGGAGGGTGTCAGCGGCATGGCGAGAGACGTCGACGCCAGTTACGTAAACTTTTTTATACGTGGCCATAACTTACCAGACCGTTATTTGGTCGAGAATGCTCGAGCGATTACCCCCTTAGGTTTACGTTCGCGAAATGTTGGCTCTATAGATTTTTCTAAATTCCATCATTTGGCTAACCTATCGGGCGAGTTATCGCTAGTCAACGCTACGCCAACTGTTCTCATCGGAGCTTCAGACTGGCATTTGTCACTAAGCCGTGAAATGCGAGTAGGCAAAAAGCACGAACCGGTTGCCTCGCGGACGTTGCTGGGTTGGGTGGTACATGGTTCTGTCTCATCGGTTTCGAAACCGGTTGATTTTATCAATACCCTTTCTGACAGCAGTACTGACGCCCCATCTATGCAACGTCAGTACGATGAGCTAGAAAGCCTTATTAAGCAGCAGTATGAGATTGACTCATTAGGCATTAGCAACAAACCACCTAAACGAAACAGTGAGGATGAGAGAGCTGTTGATATTATTGAAAAATCAGCGCGTAGACTTGACACTGGTCGTTTTGAGGTGAAGTTACCTTGGCGCCAAAATATATTACCAATTTCGTTGCCCGATTCATATCCGTTAGCTATGGCTCGCTTTAAACTGCTTGAGAAGCAATTCTCTAAAGACCCAGTACTTAAGACCGGCTATGAAACGTTTATTAATGGTATTGTCGAAAAGGGTTACGCCGAAGTATGTGCCCCATACACATACCATAATACACATTGTAAGGATGCTCAGAGTTGTAATATTCGTTGGTACCTTCCTACTTTTAGCGTGATGCACCCACAAAAGCGTAAGCTTCGAGTAGTGCATGACGCTGCAGCTAGGAGTAAGGGCGTGTGCTTAAATGACTTGCTTTTGAAAGGCCCTGATCTACTCCAGCCATTGCTAGACATATTATTCCGATTCAGAGAAGGCCCTATTGCCCTAAATGCAGACATCCGGGAAATGTTCCCTCAAATAAAAGTTGCACAATGCGACAGAGATGCGCAACGTTTTTTGTGGCGGAGCGAGGATGGAGATGGTATTCTAAAAGAATATCGAATGTCGTCAGTAGTGTTCGGCGCCATCTGCAGTCCTTTCATCGCTCTAGCCATAAAAAATAAGAACGCTGAGGATTTTCAGGAACAGTATCCTGAGGCATGTCGGGCTATTTTAGCCGATCATTACATGGATGACTACCTCGGTAGCTATTTTGATGTTTCCGAGGCTTCCAAGGTAGCATCCGATATCATAACCGTGCACAGCGCATGCTGCTTTGAAATGAGGTCATGGGTTTCAAATAACTCAGCGGCACTAGATTTAATTCCTACCGAGCTACGTAGTGAGAGTAGTTCAGATGTGAGTTTGCCTCCGAACAGCAATATAAGCGTTCTGGGTATCAAATGGAACCCACGGGCAGATCAGTTCAGTTTTCATTTAGTTCAACCCGATTCCACTGTTACATTGACAAAGCGTTATCTTCTCTCCATCGTTATGAAAATCTATGACCCACTTGGCCTATTAATGCCAATAATTATACAGGGTAGAATTATTTTACAAAAATTGTGGAGGGAAGGTCTGGCTTGGGATACACCTATTCCAGCGAAACTCGCTGCTGAGTGTAACAATTGGTTCGGTTTGCTTGAGTCTATTAGTAACATTACAATTCCACGCTGGTACATGTCGCAGTCGGACCTGTTGGACACTCAGTTGCATGTATTTGCTGATGGTGGCGAACATGCGTATGCATGTGTCGCATATTTTCGCTTTACATACAAAGACGGGGTGGTGTCATTAGCGTTGGTTGGTAGTAAAGCAAGAGTAGCTCCATTAAAACCTGTCTCGATCCCGCGACTTGAATTACAAGCGGCTCTAATCGCGTGTAGGTTTTCGCAAAAAATACTAGAAGCACATCGCATAAAGCCATCATTGACATGTTACTGGACTGACTCTACTACGGTCCTTAAATGGTTGAGGGGAGATGCAAGGTCCTTTAAACCATTTGTAGCTCACCGTCTGGGGGAGATTTTGGAAGCTTCGAACCCTTCTAACTGGAGATGGGTACCAAGCTGCCTTAACAACGCTGATGACGCCACCAAACCTAAGTCCCTAAACCTTGATTTTACTCATCGCTGGTTCTCAGGACCCTCATTCCTTCTTTATCCTGAGAGCGAGTGGCCCACTGAGCCGGACTGCAATCCGGAGGAGGTCACACTAAGTTCTGACGTCCAGTCGGAGTTAGTGGGACTTCTAGTCGATATTCCTCTGAAAAACTTACCTGTTCCCGACTCTTCACGGTTCAGCAAATGGTTACGTTTAGTCAGAGCTACCACTTGCTTCCTACGCGCCGTTCGATGTTTTCGTTCGTTTTTGTCAAGGCCAATCGCACAAAATTCGTTTTTGTACACAGATAACACCACGTCCCCTTCGGAAATATCGGCATCGGACATACTACTAGCAGAAACTCTCCTGTTCCAACGAGCCCAAGTCGACAGTTTCCCAGAAGAGATGAAATTACTGCAGTCATCGCAACCAGTGGCCAAGAATAGCAGAATCGCTGCACTTTCCCCAGTTTTGAGCTCTGACGGTTTGATACGGTTGGATTCCAGAATTACATCTGCACCTGGGGTTAGTGAGAGTGTCAAACGCCCGATCATTCTCGATGGCCGCCATCGCATGGTACACTTATTAATTCTTCATTACCACTGTCAGACAGCCCACGCATTCAACGAGACTGTTTTAAATGAGCTTAGGCAGAATTTTTGGATACTAAGAGCGAGAGGAACGATCCGCAGTGTTACTAACGCCTGTTTCGAGTGTAAGCGGCACAAAGGCCGCCCAGAAGTTCCACAACTTGGAAATTTGCCGCCTGAACGGCTGGAACATAACAAGAGACCATTCACCAATGTGGGCCTTGATTATTTCGGACCGATCGACGTCACGGTAAACAGGCACCATGAAAAAAGGTACGTGGCTCTTTACACGTGCTTGGTAACCAGAGGAGTACACTTAGAAGTAGTTGGTTCGCTGTCTTCGGATTCTGCACTTTTAAGCTTAAGACGCTTTATCTCACGTAGAGGTTCTCCATCGGTGATTTATTCCGACAATGGTACCAACTTCGTCGGGGCGAATAGAATTCTGAAGTCTTTACATGGAGAGGACGTGCGTCAATTTGCTACAAATCACAAAATCATATGGAGATTCATTCCACCGTCGTCACCTTTCATGGGAGGAGCCTGGGAGCGGTTAGTCCGAACCGTCAAGACCGCCTTAAAACACATTCTAAAAACAAGAGCTCCCAGGGAGGAAGTTTTGACAACATTACTGGCGGAGGTCGAGTCTATTGTCAATTCGCGTCCACTCACATACATATCATCTTCCGCTCAAGAACCCGAGGCAATAACACCATTCCACTTTCTTTTTGGATCATCATCTTGCGCTCCCTGGACATCATCACTCTCAGACGCAGATTTGTTGAGGCCATGCGACTGGCGGCGAACGCTACGCTTAGCGGATCATTTTTGGTCGCGTTGGTTGCGTGAGTACTTGCCCACTTTACGACCCAGAGACCCCGGAGCAGCTTACAGAATATTGCTGAAGGTGACGTGGTGCTTATTGCAGACGCATCTATGCCGCGTGGTCTCTGGCCTTTAGGGAGAGTATCGAAGGTGTTCGTAGGAGCGGACGGACGGGTGCGCGTCGCGGATATTTTGACAAAGGGAGGAGTGTTGCGCCGCCCAGTCCGAAAGTTACTTTTGCTAACTACTGCTCTCCAGCCACTTTCCCCCGATAAATTAAGTGTTCCACTGGGGGCGGGAAATGTTGGAAACTGGCTGGAGATCATACTCTTTTATATATACATGTGTTTTATACTTTTTATAGAATGTTTTCCTTTTCATATATTATTGATTGTTATCCGTCAACTTGTCAGTGTCTGTAACATATCGATTTAAAGTGTACCAATTTATCTAATATATTAATATTTTGCAATTTAATACGTGTTTTCATCATCAGTTCACGCTCATAGTTATCAGCTGCCTCAGTCTTTCAGTTTGAATGTGTGAACAAAAACCCATGGAAAATACAATAGGCACAGAGTAAGGTTTTTTACTCTTTTTAAGAAAGTTCTCATTTCTATTTACGTTGTTAATCCATTTTTATTAAGATTTTTTATTTTATGATGAATACAAAGTAAAAAAATTGATAGCTGGTATTATATTTTAGTGCAAATAAATCATTTAGTGATATCAAACAATTTATAACTAACTAACAAAAATATTTAAACAATAGAATTAGTATTTGAAAGAATCCAAACACTAGTTCGCTAGCAAACCTAAATATCTTATAAGGTTTTGAAGCCTTAAAATTCCTATGAGTCGTCAGGAAAGTTGATCGTAAGTTTAAGCGTTTATAAGCGAAGCCTCGAATTCGATTTAAAAGTCAAATAACATTTTATTGATATTTTCTTATTACAAGACTGCTAACTTGTAGCTTTAATCTATGTAAGAAATATGTTCAACGATTTAAGGAGATAGTGTGTGACCTAATCATTGTACCAAGCAACGTAACAAAATATTTGAATCAATTTAGATTGACTTCCAAATTGTTGCAAATTTATCAAATATTTACTATCAAGTTCTTCAAGAGCAGGACTATACTTTAATCTCTCCAGATGTCCCCCATATACCCAAGTATTGCTGTAACTATATGAAAACACCACAATGTTAGTCCGCCTTCAGGACCAGAACTCAAGACTGATATGGTTCATCAGCTGCATGCGATACAGAGCAATGTGATTGCCGCAAGCTTACAGCTACGTTTGAGGTGTGTTGAAGCTTATGGGCTGCAGAGAGCTGGGTATTAACCCGGGGTGAGTGAGGTTGGGTATGTCATACCCGAAAAGTTTCTAAAACGCAGATATTTTAATGTTACTGTTGCCATGCAAGTCCTGGTGTTTCAGTAGCTGATGGTAAAGATGCAAGGGGTGAGGTATAGTATCGAGTTTTAGTGTTGACCGGCGGCGACGGCAAATACACATGCGTACCCGCGGCTGGGGTATGGA
The DNA here is from genome assembly GCA_036419045.1 of Scirpophaga incertulas. NCBI lineage: Eukaryota > Metazoa > Arthropoda > Insecta > Lepidoptera > Crambidae > Scirpophaga > Scirpophaga incertulas. The sequence goes on from CM071638.1 coordinate 6,700,607, forward strand.
ATTGTGTTGATTTGTAGGTGTAATTTTGGTGCTCTATTACATTATCTCACAAGACTTTTCAGTTCCTTTTTTATTTATAATAATTAGAAAACACTATTGTTATATTGATTTACCAAAGTTGGAATTTTGTTAGATTTTTATGGCAAAGAAATTAGTTGCCTGAATTTGTATTTTTCGAAAATAATTTAGATATTGTGTTATTTCAATAAAAAATAATGCTGCTTAACTTAATGTTGATATTTTATTTACTCATCTTGTTGAATAGTACTATTATTAATATATCTTAAGCATTAATTCTAATTACACAATCATAGTATCAAAAATTTTACATCAAAATTTTGGTATATCATACCACCTCATAGCTGGTGTAACAATTTCATTCATTCACGCCGGGTTAAGGGGGTAAAATGAAGTACTTCGGTTTGCTGAGGATATAGTAGTGACTCAAACCGTGGAAGATTGATGAGGGGGGGGGAACACGCCAAGGGGAACTGCATCGCAGCGTGACAAGGTCATGGGAACTCGTGAGAATACTTCCACGACCCCGTCGGTGTCGGCCCGCCTTGTGCGGGCCCCTCTTGCCTCCCCGCTAAAGAGGGGGGGGGGGGATATCGTCGATCCCCCGGGGCATCCGGGGGATGGGTAGGCATAGGCCTGCAGCATATAGCAGTATATCTCTCGACTTACATGATGGTGATGATAATGATCAGTAAGAAATTTAAGAGCTATGAGTAAAATTTTTGTTCAAAAGCGTAACTAGTAGAAATTGTAACTTTTAATAAAGAGGTCTAGTTAAAAATACATATATGTATATATGTATATATATATATATATATTCATACACACATACAAATATATAACTACATATATACACATATACATATAATTAGAAGGTTATAATCATATTTTATATTATGTAGGACGTAAACTATCAATGTCAATTGCTAGAGACAGGAATTTAAATAGTACTCTCAGACGCGGCGCTTAAAAGTGTTTTATTACGATTAAAAAAAGCTATAACATGTCAGAAATGACAAAGTAAAAATATTGGTATCTCACATATACGATCAAATCATAACGATTTGTAATTTTATTATAATTTTAAAGAATTTTTTATTTAAATTAATATGTACAATGATGCAGAAAGAGGGATGCAAAAGAATGTAAAGAAATCGATAATGTAATAGGAATTCAGTGAAATCTAAATGCAAATGTACTCTTAACTGTAAATAGAATTTAAATTCATAGAAATGCGTATTAATTGATTCTGACATAATTTAGGTTTGAACAATAATAACTAATTGATAAAGCAGTTACTTAAGTCAGCAGAGGCCTAGATTTGGATTTGATTTCTTAATGAATAAAGTTTGGTGTTTGATTCTGATGTATAAGCTATTATTGTAAAGTTTCATTAAAATTCATTTAGTGGGTTTTACGTCAAAAAGTATTCAAAATCAAAATCAAAATTAACTTTATTCATATATGACTTTATAGAAAGCTCTTTTGAATCGTGCAATTTTTTCCCCTACCACCTATTCAGGGCGTATTTTTTAGCTGATAAGAAGAATGGGCGCTAGAAACTTATCAGCTTTATCAAAAGTAATAACATCATTTACAATTAATTATGTCGTTATCATACAATGTACACATGTGTTTACAATTTATACTGGATAACTAATATATACAATTTAGAATGTAATATCTTCAAATCAACACCAAGCATTGACATCATTTAAAAATTCATGACTTTGTAATAGCCCTTACTCATTAGCGTCATTTTAACATGTATCTTGAACATATGAAGGCAATTCAGCTACACTATGTGGAATCTTGTTATAAAAATTTATACATTTGCCCACAAACAAGCCTCTAGTTTTTTGTAACCTGTACATTGGAACGGCAAGTTTATTTTTATTTCTTGTGTTTAAATTATGGAAATTAGTATGAAATGTGTGACAATTTTTATACTAATAAATCATATTTTCATAAATATACTGGCCCGCTAAAGTCATTATAATAAACATCTATCCATACTTAAAATATTCGCGGTAATATAATTAGTACGGAATGTGTGAAAAATTGAAAATCCACATCCAGTTGTCACTGACATGAAAATCTTTGTAACACAGAAAATGTAAACCACACGGAATTTGTAAGATCGTCAAGATGGATAATTTGTTTCCTCCAAATTTTATAAAAAAATCAAACTTATGTAAAATATTTAATGTTTATACAAATAAATTAGGACTACATTAAATCTCTATAGTTAACTAGCGGACCCGACAGACTTCGTCCTGTCAAAAAGATTTGTACAGTGGCAGTTTTTTGTTCCTAATTATTTCATATATAATGTCGCATAGCCAACCAAATCGCAAAGAAAGTCTAAATGACCTATTACATTTTGTGGCTATTCAATTTTGGAACGTGACATTATACTCGTATCCTCCAACGATGTATTCTGTGCTCCAACGCACGCACGCACACTGTTTTGATAGATATGATTGAATTTCAACTATATGTAGCGTTAATAAAGCGCAAATTGACTCTTTGATGTTAGGCAACACACCTTATTGCTTAGACAACAGTGAGTGCTTGCAATATGAACTTTAACAATAACAATAAAGCTCAATTCGACTGTACGTTTTAGTTAGAAAACGTTTGCATGGGAAAATAAAAGGGCTGTTTTTAGGTATTTCCGATAATTATTCGAATTTTTGTCATTGTAAAAACTCTCCTTGAACTTCAACGAACATTAACAAAAAAGAATTGGCCAAATTGGTCCAGGCGTTGTTGAGTTATGAGCTTACCAACACATTTTGCGATTCATTTTTAATATAAGATATATGTACGAATTTTAACTGTCGTGTGACCTGTTATTTTGTCATCTGTTTTAAACTGGCTGAACAGAGAACACTTATAATGCTCTTCTGCATGGAAAACCATTAGATATATGAAATTAACAGCTATATAAGGGAACAGTGTTTTGTTGTAGGAAATCAGGGCACAGTTGTCCTTCATCATCTTTTTTGTTTAGCAGTCAACACAATAGTGCTCTAGTAGGTCAGTGAGTTTTGCATGGGAAAATAAAAGGGCTGTTTTTAGGGTATTTCCGATAATTATTCGAATTTTCGTCATTGTAAATACTCTCCTTGAACTTCAACGAACATTAACAAAAAAGAATTGGCCAAATTGGTCCAGGCGTTGTTGAGTTATGAGCTTACCAACATATTTTGCGATTCATTTTTATATAAGATATATGTACGAATTTTACTGTCGTGTGACCTGTTATTTTGTCATCTGTTTTAAACTGGCTGAACAGAGAACACTTATAATGCTCTTCTGCATGGAAAACCATTAGATATATGAAATTAACAGCTATATAAGGGAACAGTGTTTTGTTGTAGGAAATCAGGGCACAGTTGTCCTTCATCATCTTTTTTGTTTAGCAGTCAACACAATAGTGCTCTAGTAGGTCAGTGAGTTATAAGTACAAGTGCTAGAGAAGCTATAACGAACAGAAATGTGTCGCAATATTTTCCAAGGGCTTTAGTAACGTTTAATGCCGGCTAATAGGCTCTCTATTAGCCGGCATTAAACGTTTCAAGATTCTATACTTATTTATGTGATATGTGTTTGCGGCTAGACTTCCAAATCACAAAATTCGTAGTTCAGTTTTGAAATATATGATAAGCATCGGCTCTACATTTGCAATATGAAAATAGTCACTATTACGAGTGACATACGACCTATATGATATTTTCGTTATTCAAATTTAATGAGTAAATTTCTACGACGCCACAGAGAAGTGAAATGTCGTGAGGCAATTTCCTTTTTGGCTTTGAAATTCAAAGGTGTAAATGAACCAACTCGACCTCAACTAATATCAGTGATGGTAGACTCGTGTCCCTTGGCATAGAACTTACATGACTTCTTAAATGATATCTTATTTGATAAGTGACTAGCTTTTGCCCGCGACTTCGTCCGCGTGGAATAGTGACTTCCGGCAGATTTTTGGTTAACCAACAACATATTTATATTTATATTTGAATAAAGATTAATATTATTATGTTGATACAACTTAAACAATTATTTCGACCAAATTTGGTACCATAAAAACGGTCATTGTGACTAAACCTTAAAAGATAGACATATGCCGTCGCGAACTTTTTTTAGATCATGTATAGAGGAATAATTCTTTCATACATATTTTTTGTGTATCTTGAACCGTTTTCGCAGCGCACGCAAAGAAAGCCTTCAAAAATGAATAATTTTCCCCGTTTTTTACACATTTACCGCTCTGTCTTTGCTCCTATTGGTCATAGCGTAATGTTATTTAGCCTATAGCCTTCCTCGATAAATGGACTATCCAACAAAAAAAGAATTATTCAAATCGCACCAGTAGTTTCGGAGATTAGCGCGTTCAAACAAACAAACAAACAAACAAACTCTTCAGCTTTATATATTAGTATAGATTAGTATAGATTAGTATAGATATGTTTCAAATATTGCGTAGTTTAAGGTGTATCAATTTTAGAACTAAAAATATTTTTTGATATAAATAAAAATAATAATAAAAATAAATATTTGTTACACTTACACCAATTAGCCTAGCCCAAACTAAGCTCTATAAGGCTTGTGCAATGGGATCTAGGGTAACGGATAGACATAAATATACATATATAAATAATTTTTATTGAAATATATATCAACAACCATGACTAAGGTACAAATGCTCGCATTAATCACACAAACATCTGCCCCTACCGGGATTCGAACCCGGGACCTCAGAGATGGCGACACCTTGAAACCGGTGTATTATCCACTCGACTATGGAGGTCGTCAAATATATTTCGTTTATATACCTATATTGATATATTTTTATCTGGCTGAATAACAATACTTAATGCCTGGTTTAACTTCCCGCCTTCACCTTCCTAATATCTGGATAGTAATCAAGGTACAGAGCGGATCGTTTTCACCGCCCATTCTTCAATTCAAATTTTAAACGAACTTCCTTGTGTTATTTTTCCGTAGCCAAACATCAGCATCATACCACTTACTATTATGTATCTGTCTGTTCTTCTGTCTTTTAGAAACTAATAAAAATGTTTATGACAATCATTATTGTCGTATTAACATCCCCATTAGTTTCATTTACGAAGAAATACAAAAGGGATATTTGACATGTTTCACGAGAAACCAAAGCAATTAACGTTACTTAATTTAAAAACAAAACAATACTCTACTTATGTGAGAATAAAAATATGTCAGTCAGATTATATTTCTTTGTTATTTTGCAGTACGGATGTCCTAATAAAGGTAAATTCACTGCGTTATAATTTCCTCAAGAAAACCTAAGCGCATTTCCGGTGAGAATATACTCATGTATTAAGTTACAATATGCTTGCGTTACGTCATAGAATTTTTTACGAAACTCATATTCGATACTGAAACCAGACTAAATTTCAGTATCGAATACCAGACTCAGTATTTAAAATTAACGTTTATTTTCATTGGTAGTTATCTAACTCGGGTAGTAAAATAAAAAAAAATCTTTTTAGTAGAATTTTTAATATATTTTTGTTCCCTGAGGAAAATGCATTAAATTGCATACCCCGGCTGTGGCGAGCCGGCGGTTATGTAGGGCTCTCCTGCCCAGAAGGGGGAGGCATACCCAATAAAAACCCCAGGGATGGCCTTCCTCAGGCATGTAGGGAGCCCCCGGGAACGCGAAGCGACTTCCGGGAACCCCCAGCCTCCGCTCCCCTGCGATACACCAGGGGAGCCCTCCTCGGGGAAGACAACTACCTCCCCCGATCTCCTCCACCGACAACGCCCCCCCGCCACGGGAGGGGTTTATAATACTTTAAAAGCAATACACTAAGTTCAACACACTATACGTTAAATTCATTCAAGAGGATTCATTGCCATTTTAACAACCACACACACAACAAACTAATAATTCACAATTCAGATCATCTGTAGTTAAAAACGTAATGGCTTACCTTTATGAAAAATTAATTTTAATCTCTGATTACTTGCAGACTACGCCTACTAACCAACTGCAAGGTTGAATACAATTATATGCATTTAAATTGCACGTTGAATTAACAATTTCATTTTAATCCCGATATATTCAAATTGAAATTTGACAGTTGAAAGATAGAGGAAAGTTTGAGCAGTAACTATTATACTAATTGTTAGTTAGGAATATGAAAGTTAATTATCTAGCTCTGATATTAATAACATTACCTTTTTAATGAAATCCGTAACGAATGCAATATTATAAATTTAATTGGTAGGCCTCAAAACTTTGATAATGTAGCTGTACACGTGATCTCGTGCATACCGCTCGCAACTTAATTAAATCAGGCCCCACTGACGTCTCGTCTGACGAAAATTTCCTAAAAATACCGCGGGATTTTTCAACAGGGCATGACTACATGTACTACATTTTTCATTACATTAAATGCATTAAGCATTGAATTAATTAATCATTCTTGAATATAAATTTAGTTCTGTGTGTACATGTCAAAATCAATATATTATTTTTTTATATAGGATAGGGCAGCAAACGAGCAAACGGATCACCTGATGGTAAGCGATAACCGTTGCCCAATGACACCCGCAACACCAGAATGATGGTTGGGCCTCCGGTACCCTCACTCACTCGGAGCAACACAGCGCAAGCGCTATTTTACACCGGTTTTCTGTCAGGCCGTGGTATCACTCCGGTCGAGCCGGCCCAATTCGTGCCGAAGCATGGCTCTCCCACGGTAATATCAATAGCATATTATCAACAGCACGCATTCTATATCCAAAATCATAGTCAACATTCATATATTTGAAGACGCTTGTTGATATAAAAAAAGATAAGGTATGTAAAAACTTTGTCGGTTGATCAGCAGAAACTACCACGCAGATAAATTTGGCTTTGTTAAGATGTTACTTTAAATTTCTTACATTATTACAATCAGCCGTGATGAGGGCTGACAGGCCAAACTGATTTTGTGGGTATGCTTCTCAGGAAGTTCCCGACATACGCCTCGCAAGTAGGCATTGTGAGATATAGTACGCAACAGCGCTCACTTCGAAATAAAAAAGGTCAGAAATTGTTACTTAAGTCAAGTTCGTGGTGACCGTAGTCGAAAGGTTAGTACACCGAATTCAAGATGTCACCATGTCTGAGGTCCCAGGTTCGAATCCCGGTGGGGTCAGATATTTGTGTGATGAATGCGAGCATTGTTAGTCATGGTTGTTAATATACATTTCTATCAAAAATATTTATATATGTTTAAGGTCCATCCGTTAACCTAGATCCCATAACACAAGCTTTACAGAGCTTGATTTGCGCTAGACTAATTGGTGTAAATGTAAGACAAAAATGGAAAAATTTTTGTATCCACAAAATTTTAAGGTTCTATTTCATTGTGAACAAGTAAACCAACCATTGGATAAAGTAAGTGTTCAAAACAAATTAATAGTTTCTTGTACCCATGCTATAAAAGAAGAGGATAATTTAAATAAAATATGTTATCTTATTATTCCCTTAATTCACATCATTACAATAATGGATAACTTAGTTGGAACATAATAGAACATTTCTCTTTCGAAACTATCGTATCGTGAAAACCTCCGATAATATATACAAAAATGTATCAATAAAACAAGCTCCGACAAAATATTACAACTGCTACATTACAGCTGTAATACCACGCAAATAATAAAATAAAATAAAAAATTCAACGCAATCAATGTAAACATGAAAGAGACACATACAAATTTAATCATCTTAACAAAATGAATCTAGTAAATAATACGCACAAAAAAAGTACAATTTACAATAAACAACCCATATGAGCTCGTGTCTAAACTCGAATTTGCTGAATCAATTGTTGTTTCGAATTCCAATTCACTTGTTTATTTATTCTAAATAGAATTTGTACGGACCAGAGCCTGCGTTGGTATTTTGAACATTTCACAGAATGGCCGCCGATTGTGACCGCGTCCACGACAGTGAATGTAGAACGTTAGAAAGGTCGGATACTTCCAGACCCATTTTTGTCATTGTAAACTAAAAGACGAAGGTAAGTTTACTATTGATACGTTTCTTAAATAAAGTAAGGTGTTATGCAAGCTAGTTCTTTTGTTGAGAGTAAAATAAATGTCTGTTTTTATCTACCACTAGCAAGACTTTTATTTTACTTAATTGTACGAGAAGATAAGTTTGCTTTACACGTTAAGTATAAACACTTGAAATTAATTCCGACTTCACATTGACATTGTGAGATGTTTCTCGGTAGTATGACTATTCTAATTAAAGGTGTTTTTAGTCAAAAGGACTATTGTTGATACAGTACCTCCGAAGAGATTGTGTGAGATTCAATATCCAATGAAGACACAGAAGAGCTACGTGCTGTCAGCTTGAACAGTTATTGAGATAACTTTGTCAGAAATCTCAAATTGCTGTTATGCCATTTGACATTTATGACATACAAAGTTCTTTTTCACTTATAGTAACTTATATATATATAATACTTTATTGTACAATAAAAAAATGAAAATTATAGTTATTGATAGTGTACAAGGGCGGACTTATCTCTAAAAGGGCGGACTTATCTCTTCCAGCCAACCCAAGTAGTGGTGCAAGACGTTAAAATTGCAGGCGTAATTAATTGTTTAACACCTATTCAAATGTACACATCATTAAGCATATATATATACATATACATACTTACACATAAATAAATATATACACACATGTATATATATATATACATACATATATACATACATACATACATATATATACACATATATAAAATAATTATGAAAGTAGATGAAGCGAAAGAGATATGTAAAGACCGTAGCAAGTGGAAAGACGTAATCTCTGCCTACCCCCGTGGGAAAAAGGCGTGAGTGTATGTATGTATGTATAAAATAATTATATAATATAATACAATTAATTAGACAGATAGTACTCTTTCAGAAGACATTTGAAAGATGTAAGGGATGGTCTCTCACGAATGGAAGCGGGCAAACTATTCCACAGCTTGGCAGCACGAACGGAAAAGGATTTTTGAAAAAATACGGAAGTGACCTTAGGAATTTCAAGGACATTTTTAGTAACACAGGATCGCTTGGGGCGGGAGCTTTCGGCACAAAATTTAAAACGGGTTCGAAGGTAAGTTGGAAACTGGGGATAGTGGAGAATTTTGTACACAAGGGAAAGCATGTGTAGATTTCTACGCAAGCGAATAGGTAGCCACCCTAACTGCTTACGATAATCAGACACGTGGTCAAATTTACGCAGACTGAATATAAAGCGAATGGCTAAATTTTGAAGGCGCTCTAGCTTATTAAGTAGCACTTCGGTTGCATCTAAGTAACAGACATCAGCGTACTTACATGCTACTTCATTTCTTATCTTTAAACTTGGAACTTATTCAGTTATTAGTATTACCACCAACATTGCGATAACTTACGTCTATACTATTATGTGAAGTAGTGACAAGTGTCTTTTACACTTGTCACTTCTTCACATGAGACAGTGACAGCAAACCACAAAACTATCCTAAGCAAAGATAAGTATTGTGAAATTGATCATTGATATGCTTCTGTCTTGACATGTTACTAATTAAACTTTGTTATATAATAAGTATGTATATAAATAGTTTAGTAATAATAGCTAAACTAAAAAAAAATAAAACTTTTAAAAATTTAAAGTCCATTGAAAATACATAATTTTGCATTGCCTTTTAACTCTAAGTGGAAGATTGCTAACAATTGAAGATCAGAATGAGTTATTTTAAACTGTAAATAAATCTAATAGTATCTATTGTTTGTTTCGTCAGAAGTTTGTACATTATTGATAATTTTTTCTTGCCTTCATAATGTATATGTTAACGTACAATATCGTAATATATCCATAGACATTAAACTAAGTAATATGTTAAATTAAATGTGTTACGACTTATTGTTGTTATATATTGACTCAGTATGTGACAAACTATGGGCTATAATGGCCAAAATCTTTATCTTTATGGCCAAAATTAGAAAACTAAACCACGGTTTAAGAGAAGTCTGTTCTTGTGTAAGAGCTGTTGCCAAGCCTTATTTAAATAAACTGCAGGAAAGAAACAAGGTTATGGCTGTTATTAGAATATGCGTAAACATCTCCATCATTGACTGCCTTCGAAGTCAATCAGTCTGCATTCTCACTAACAGTAAAGTCATCATGGCAAATCCATGTTAAAATGATGTCATAGTTGTCCGTTGACTGGCTTTTAACCTATTATCTTTAATCTGTGGTACGTAGCAACGATATGGTATTTTTCTAATTTCACCTATAAAAATAAAGAAGTTAATGGTCTATAACCACACAACTAGGTATATTTTTCTATAATAACAAAAGGTTAGTTTTAATACTCGTATTTAAGCAAAAACACAGCTCTACTGAAGAACAAATTATATTCTTAGCAACATCCTTATTAAGGCGTTGCGTATATATAGCTTGACTTCAGAGCTCATTAGGGCCAAACTCGCTTTTGCCTTTCACCCATTATGCTTCGTTTTCTCGTTACATTATTAATTTTAGCTCTCGTTCTAGTTTCTCTTAAGGTGGATTTAGACTAAAAGAACATAGAGCTAGAGCTAGAACTAGAGCATTCTTTCGTTAATATCTAGTGTAAACTAAAGCTTGATGTATCTATTTACATCAAACGAACACCGAACTAGAACTAGAACAAGAATGTTCTTTCTTAATCTTTTGGTGTAAACAAGAGCTAGATCGAATGTTCTTTGCTCATTCGAGTCAATTCTTTTGTTGGTATTGGTAGTGCTTTGTTATGTCTGATTCTGACAGTGAAATCATTATTGCAGACTCAATTATTATTTTGAAGCAAAAACTCAAAAATAAAAGACGGAAGAGACGTTGGTGGGTTACAAATTTAATGCAACGAAGAACACTGGATAATATAGGTGAAACAATGAAACAAAGTTGTATTTTTATAGTGTTCATATGTCGGATCCCATAGACATCTGGCATTTTGGTAGGCTTCTATCATTAATAAACATTTTTCTTGAGACCAATCCATAATTTAATCGATACGATACGTAAACAATCGCTAGAACACAAGAACACTTTGATGAGACCGCTCAGTGGAGCGAGCGCGTCCGAACACGCTAGAATGTTCTAAGCAACTGTTCACGCGCTCTTGCGCCGTTTACATCGAGCGAGCGAGCATTCTTAGAATATTCTATAGAATCTTTGCGAACGCACTAAGAACAACGAAAGAATGCTCTACGCCTGTTTACACTAGAAGAATTTGACGTAGTGGGGATAGAATGAGCATTCGCTCGTTTGGTGTAAATCCACCTTTAGACAATAACATGATTATGATTGGAAACAAATGGAGTTTTATTTCCCCTAAATAAGATATTTTGTTAGAAATGGAAATACCGGATACGAATATGTAATAATCAATTAAATACAATACAAACTGGTATGATAGGAATTAAGCATCTACGTATAAAAAACAACCACCAAACAATATACGAAACATCTGACGTAATAAATGCTAGTTCGCCAGCTCTCTGACGTCAAACATCGTTCATTGTTCAGTTTATCATGACAGCATATCAGTGATACAAAAGAAAATATCGAAGAGGCTTCGCAGGAATGATTATCAATTGGCTCTCCTTTACTTATTCAAAATTCTATTTTAACCTACAGAGGTTACAATATCAATACAGATAGATTGTGATCTGCAGGTAGGATAAGGATTTCAAATATAATTTATTAGTTGTTATATTATTTCATTATATGTTATAATAAATTATTCAATATAGGTTAAGCATTGGTAGGGTATTGCATAATTTATATTCAATACTTAATTCAATTATATCAAACGTGCAACGTCACTAAAATAAATTACATCGTGATAGTTAAAGAAATCACGAAGAGATTTTATACCGTAAATAAAATATTACTTTTTACATACACAATTTTACAGAATTTTTTAAATATTAATATGATTTTTTTTTTATCTTATTTATCAGAATACTAGATACACATCTTTTTTTTTAGTTTTGCTTATATTTAGATTTATATTTTAATAATTGTCTCTTACTCTTTTACCTAGTACCTTTCTTTCAATCTTTTAAGAATACGTATAAATACGGACAAATGTTTTTACATACATTTACATTCATTACATTATGAATGTACAGTGAGCAACACATTAATGTTTAGAGTGCGTAAGGGTAACGTGGCCTTCAGGCTTCACCACTTCTATTCCCTATCCATATTCAGTTATTCCATCTCTACCAAAATATCTCGTCCATGGGAATTACAACTTCATTTGTTTCTAGTACATTATCAGATCATCACATTCAACGATTTATGTCATATAGTGCAACACTAGAACACGAACAAAAATTAATAAGGCTGATGCAGATTATGCACACAGCACCAGGAGACGTATTTTTGAATCATTAGACGTGAATTTCGAATTCGAATACAAATCGTGCGCGAAATTATTTTCTACTGCTTACAATTTTATAGATTTTTGAATCACTCGAATTCAGTGTTGTCATTAAAAACAAATTCTTAATTAGGTTCCGTTTCACGCAGAGAAATTTCAACACGTGAAACGGATCACTGTCAACGTCACTTCAGCGTTGGATATTCTACCAGTAGAAATCGAAAACGAGTGGGTTGAACCACTCGTTGCACAACGCACGAAATGAAAGTTCAGAAATAGTGAATTCGGTAATTCGTATCCGAATCTCACGAATTCGAATGCGAATTAGTTTTCTATTGTTTCTAAAATTCGACTCCAGATAGTGAAACGGTTAAACGAAGTATAGGTAAATTAGTATGGCCAATTAAGCCCTAATGAGCTCTGAATTCATACTATATACTGAAAGAAAAATCCTTAGTAAAGACATTTTGAAATATAATTTTTTGTTCTGTAGAATTTGTCGTATTACTGAATATTAAAAATAACCTAAAAAAAATAAATTTTATTAAAAATATAGCTTTATTTGTATAAGTCCATTATCTTCTTAGAGAATAAAACACTAGAGACTATTAGTGTTTATTTTTGATATAGAATTGTAACCTCCAAGATTTGTACAAGAATTTAACAATCATAAAATTAGACTTTTAATGTGTCTCACACTAAAACTTTTAATAAATAATTACCAAATTCTAATATTACAAACCACTAATCTTAGTGATACTATTCTATAAATATGCCAAGACTTTCAAATGTTCAATTCGGTCTACGAGTTTTCAACTAAGATTCTTCAATATCGTAATTTCGTTTGGAATGAACGTTACTGTTTAACCTTTGTTACCAAGAATGTAATTGGGTGAATTCTCATTCACAATTAATTAACTTTTATATTAGTATGAATATGTAGTAGTACGAAAAAATAATTACACTCAAAACTAACCTTAATAGCGATTATGGATGTTGGTAAAGTTGCTATTGTAGCAAATTATAATATTTACTTTATTTGGATAAAATGTTTTTTTTTTTTGTTTTGCAATAAAACTAAACATAGTTAAAAAACTTTCCATTCTGATTCAATAAAATTAATATTATTAAGAATCACTATTTATTAGATTAGTAGAAATAAATGTATTTACCCTCATTTATCATTTTTTTAGAGGAGAAATGCATTATGCACCGTGACACCGTGCTGGCTAGGCGCGGCCGTGTGTGGGGCTCTCCGGTCTGGCAGGACCGGCCTATACACTAAAACCCCCCTGAGTTCTCCAGGCCCATGCGGGGCACATGGCGGGATGCGCTTTCGCGATTCTACCTCCATGTGCTCTGGGGCCGGCTCGATCTAGGTCTGGTCGAGCCAACGCCAAGGGAGGGACTGTCCGAGAACCCTTGGACAGTCCCCCAGACGGAGAGACATCACCACGGCGTGCGCGGTAGCTAGGCGTCTGGCGTCTGGCTGCGTCGCCTAATGAGGCGAGCACCGTTCTTGCGTGTGCCCGCCTTCTCCTACCTATCCGTCTGCGGCGGAGAGGAGCGGCCTCGACGTCCTCCTTCCGCTCCCTCTCCGCTGCCTCCTTCTGCGAGATGACGTTCTCGCAAAAGGAGGTGACAGCCTCCAATTCCGCCTCGCCGCGGAGCATGGCCACGACCACGCTCGGCAGCGAGAGGTCGCTGCTTCCCAGCGCAGCGATAAATCAAATCAAATCAAAATAATATTTATTCAACATAGACCTTTACAGGCACTTATTGACGTCAACAAACAAAACAAAAAAAAGCTTAAGTAATAAAAAAAAAATAAAACAAAAACCTTGTCCGTACGTACGAATAAGGAAAAAAAACGAAAAAATATATTGACTCGACACCTGTTCGGAAATTGGAGAGCCTTCTCGAGAAGAACAGGCAAGAAACTCTGAAGGTCTATTTTTTATCTCCTCTTTTCAATGTTAACAATCACAATAATACAATACAAAAATACAATATAGTACAAGATAAGATAAGGTCGCTGCACTGTAGCTGCCACGCCAAGCACATAGCTAGCGTGTGCCCGGACGTGTCGTCGGGAACACCGCAGTGGTGACACCCCGGTGTTGCCTCCCGACGTGCGACTGGCAGCTGGAAAGGCGAGTGCCTCGCCCCACCAATGCGGGGGGAGAGACACTCCGCCCACACCGGTGCTCCGTAGAGTACCATCGACCGTATCACCCCGTGATACAGCCGACGGCACACCGATCCTGGTCCCGAGGACCCATTCGAGTGCGGCTGCTGCGGCAATCAGCCGTGGAGCGAGGAGTTTAAAGTGCTCCTCGAAACTCCATCGGGAGTCTAGAACCAGGCCGAGGTACTTGAGGTGTGCCTCGACCGGTATATAGACCCCCTCCACTCAGACGCGGAGCCCCGGTGGGATCCTACGACGGGATACCTGGAACATGATGGCCCTCGTTTTGTCGAGAGCCAGGTCCCTAGGAGGCGGATGCGTCAGACCACTAACGACGCGGCGACCGACGCACGGTGGACCACCTCCTCCCCGGTTTTGTCCCTCGCCGCGACCAATGTGTCGGCGGCGAAGCAGAGAACCTCCGTTCGTGGCAGGAGGTTGCCTGGCAGGACCCAGTTGTACCCCAGGTTCCACAGCAGGGGGCTCAGTACGGAACCCTGGGGCAGACCCGCCGCCATTCTCCACGCATAGACACCCCCATCTGGCCCCTCGTAGATGACTGACCTGCCTTGCAGGTAGTACTCCACGAGGGCGCAGAGGTACGGAGGCACTCGATGATACTTGAGTGCCTCCAGCTCCGATACTTGAGAGCAGCTCCACCGGTCGGTACCCAACCGGGGAGTCGGCGGGGCGGCCCTCTTTCGGAGCAGGCGCAGCCTGCCCGCCTTCCACCGGCTGGGCAAGCGGGCCGAAGCGATGCTCAGGTTTACCAGCGATCAAACCGCTCCTCCAGGTGTCCCAGGGCGAGGGCCAACACCCTCGATGGGACAACATCCGGCCCCGGCGCCTTCTTCTTGCGCCGGAGCCTGTCCCTCACCGTGTCGAATTCCTCGTTAGACACGGGAGGGAACACCACCGCGGCAGCCTCCGGTGGGGGCATTCTGGGGGGCCAAACGGACCGGGATCCGGGAACAGTGTCCCTACCACCCGGTTCAGTAGCCCCTGGTCCATAGCGGAGGTTGAGGGGGCAGAGGATTTAAGCTTCCCCCTCACCACCCGGTATGGACGCCCCCACGGTAAATGTATTTACCCTGGTAGAAATTTTAAAACCTTGGTGAGACTAGAAGGAATAACCGAATAAGTCATTAGTTAAGTAATAATATACTTTTGACATTTCGTCCATATAATAACCGTTAAAACGAGTTGTTAATTAAATAAGGCTCTGTCAAACTACTCTTAAATTTGGACTTACAAATAACATAGTTGAATAGAATTATTTTTGGCCTAATTAATTAACAAGTTTTACTTTATATAATGGTAACACTTTCGCGTTTCTCACTTTTTCTCTGAATTATTATGTATGAAAAACATAACTAACATGATATAATATTGAATTTGATTGAGAATATATTTTCTAAAACGATAATAAGGTTTTCATTAACATTTAAACAAAATCTATACAAAGTCATCTTATAAAAACATGAATCGAATAATTTAAATAATTATAATTTCAAACCAAACTCTTAATGAAAAACTCGTTTTATAGAAACCTATTTATTGACGTGCAACATCGCTCACAATAAATTATGAATTTCCTTTGATTAATTAGTTTCAAAGTGAAATTAAGAAAAGTTTAAGGTCCAATAAGGCTTTTAAATAGAGATTGTATTAAATTTCATTTAAATCATCTAAATGTTAGAAACTAGTCAAAAATAATATCGTAGTTAACATTTAGATAGATAGATTAAGCGTTTATTATTTTCTGCAAAATACATATAAATATCTACTAAAACAATGGTAATAATTGAGAAAAAATAAACATACATGTTGCAGAAAGCAAAAGGTCAAAGCTCAGCTAAATATTTGCCTAGTTTAGACAAATCACAGATTTTCAGCCATCACCTTTTTTGAGTGAGTGGAGTTTTCCAAACTGAGATTACATTTAATAATGAGTTCAAAATTACTTTGATAAGATGATCTAATAAGGTCATCAGTTATACAAATTCCGTTTTGTTCATTGAACTTTTTGTTCATTAACATGTTCCTAAATTAATAAACCTTTCACAATAATGTCCATAGACAATAAAGTAACTAAAAACGTAATACAAATTTAAGAAAATTTGTTTTCAGTTAGATAGCTATATTAATTAAAGTACGAACTTCAGGAACGAAACATTGGCGTTACTTTCAACACTTATTTATTCAATTAAAATAAACAAAAACTCTGGACCTGCTGTAATCAAAATTTATAAATTTAGACGTACAAAAGAAATAAGAAATAAACGGTAATTTCATTCGCCACGAGCCGTTGTCTACTGGAGTTGCAATGGTGAAATATGCGAGATTGGGGTGAGATAAGAAAAGCTATTTAACTATAAAGATACATACATATACACTTCCCCATGGGGGTAGGCAGAGGTAACAGGTTTCCTCTTGCTTATTATCTCAGCATTCTTCTCTAGCTTCCATCACTTCCATTAAACTTCCATGCACGTTTGTCGGTTTTTATTTACATACATTATGAACTTATTATGAAAACAAGGATCTACGGGTCAAGTTTGACGCGGTGACTATTATACAAGACAAGCTCTAAAAGTCATTAACGAATTTGAGCCAGTTAACTATCGTTGTATGGTACATAATGCAATATATAGCGAACTGACTTATTCTGTTACTCAACTTCAAGATGCTGACAGGCAGAGCGTACATCAGTCTAAATATGTTTCACTACGCTCTGATCTCTCCTTGAGGATTGGCTTACCGCGTTACACTAGTTTGATGGATTCTCAGTCTTTATCAGAGATTTTTAAAGGAACATCTTAATTTCATAACAACAGTAACAGATAATGGTGAAGGTAAATAAGGAACACGCCAACTTATGAAATATTCTAAACTGTTAGCATTCACAAACTAAAAAGCCCGTTTTATTAACGTTTTAAGTTTATCTGTTAAAACTATGACAATTTGAACTATAAAATTGACCATAGTTGTCAGTCATTACAGTAATAAGAATCTTATTACTGTAATGATCTATCTTTAAAGGGGACCTAAAACAGAGCCTGTATGTATGTATGTAACTATGTAAGCATGACAAAGTAAATTCACTTCACCATAATAAATATGCAATTATTTTAATTATGCATAGGAGAAATATTTGCATTCCTCCTTCATCATCACAACTCATAAGCGTGGGTTCAAGAGTTCGAGCCTATCCTAATTATATTTAGGTGATTAGGTCAAACGCTTTTGAATTTCTTTGCAGGTGTCTGCAGGAAGTCTCAGTGGAGAAGATGAATCTTAAAATCAGGAAAGACGACTACTTAGGAAGTAACGAGATAAGACGAGGTAAATGATTATAATAGTACAAAGAATCTGATGAATTCTCATCAACTTAAGTTTATAATTAACATATATTATTTATTAAAAGCATGTATAGTACTGTTATTATGTATTTATTAATTTATAAGTAAAATATTATAAAATTATAAAATATGTAGTAATATATTATTAAATAAAAGTTGCACATAAAGTTTTCTGGACGTCCGTTTTAGTTGGCTCTATTAGAGATAAGTCCACCATTGTACATATTCTTTCTTGTATATTTTACATTATGCCATATTGTGCAATAAAGTGTTATATATATAATCATTATTGAGCTGAAGTAGCGGATAGTTCTTTAAACATATTTTGCTTCAGCTTGTGTGTAAATTACAGCACCTATAGCTTTCACTGCAGTATCGGAGTGCAGAGTTAGTTAAATAGTAAAGATCCCAGAAGAAGATAGGGGTATCATTGGTTGGTGAGTTTAACTAATCCACGTTAGTTTTTGTCACTAGATAGTGTATAACAAAGTCACAATCTCTGTCCCTATATCCCTATGTATGCTTAAATCTTTAAAGGTACATTGTAAGGTACCACAAGTATAGGAACCCATATACACTTATATTAATAAGTGTATATGGAAAATAAAACACGTACACCGCGTAACTCCGTATATTTGCGACTGCTCTATTACCGTTCATGCGAATGCGTCGGTGGCGTAGCAACACAATTGCTACGTTTGCAACATGCAATGTTTCCCTATATACGTTGCCCCGATATTACATATTTATCAACAATTTAATACATTGTATTAATAATTTAGTAACTGTATACAAGATTCACCGAGATTCACGGCTGATCTTGTATTACAGTATGTTTGCCTGAGCGTTGGGTGCTCTCCGCCTTCTATCTCGAAAAGGGTTGAGCGTATAGAAAAAAAGTTGAGACAAAAGTTGTGGCAAATTTTTTTATCTTCAATTTTTATAATAAGTGTTGAAGTGATTAGAACCATAGAAACGGAGATAATTGCAAAAAACCGTTTTCGTGACCTTTGATCTCGAATAACTTACGACGCAGACACGAGATAATATGAGACTTTTGAGACAGTTGTCTCAGTATACAGCTTATTATCTCAAATTCCGAGGTGAAACCCTAAAGTGACTGGACTATTACGCAATAACTATTCAAGGGCTTGTCTTGATACGAGTAGTGTGTAAGTTTATATCATTACTCTCGTAGTGTATTTACAAAAACAATTTTTCTTTGTACCAATGATGTTTTTGACATCAGACATCTGTTGCCAATCCGTTCGTAATCATACTTGCCAACTTCAACTTGTCATTTTCAAGTAGACTATATCAATTACAATTTAAATGAATTCTGCTAAAACAGAACCATACATTAATCTAGTATAGATATAGAATTTAAAATGATAACTTGGATTTAGTAACGTCATAGAAGTAGTGGTCCTTTAATCATATGATACTAAGGAAAAGATACATTTCATTTTAAGCTATTTATTACTGTATCCTATAGACAATTGTAATCAGTTTTTTTTAAGTAAACTCTAACTACACGCACCCAAAAGTATTAACAAACTTTTAGTCACAGTTATTTAATAAAATTTTTAAATACTTACTTTCCGCTTCGATCGTATTGAATCCACCTGTCTTTGCGTGAGCTCCCCTATCGACCTCGAGCCCCATAACACTCTTCCCATGGCGGAGTAAAAAAATGTCATGCCCAGCATTGGCACTGCATACGTCACCACGAAAAATAACACCTGATACCTGCAACAAAAATAAATTGGTTAAGTATTTTAATTACGGAGTTATGTAATATTTTTTTATATAATTCTAGTGATTTTATTTTTAATTAGTTTAGTAAAGATTCGTTACCTACTATTTGTTGGTATTTGAAATAAAACATTTTGTTATTTCGCCATGTTGTTTCATTTATTCTCCTCACAAAATACAAAACAAGACAACCATTATTCCATACCAGCAACTTCTGTTCAAAGATAAGTATTCATTCAGGTAAGAACACCGACTATAAAATAATAGTTCAATAGTATTAAACTATTCATAAAGTCTTTCCGTAAATTATGTTATAAATAATAAATAATAAATAAATATTTGTTACACTTACACCAATTAGCCTAGCCCAAACTAAGCTCTGTAAGGCTTGTGCTATGGGATCTAGGGTAACGGATAGACATACATATATTATACATATATAAATAATTTTTATTGAAATATATATCAACAACCATGACTAAGGTACAAATGTTCGCATTCATCACAACAACATCTGCCCCCACCGGGACTCGAACCCGGGACCTCAGAGATGGCGACACCTTGAAACCGGTGTACTATCCACTCGACTATGGAGGTTGTCACCACAACGTCACCACAACAATACACACGTCACGGTGTTGAACACCACACAATGTCTCTATTGTCAAAAATTTACGAGATCTATATATTTACATTAGCAGAATAGTCATCGTACACAGTCGGGCAAAATTTACAATAATTTCGTCAAATCATAACCTTTGATCACCACATTAACATTCACAAAGTCAATTGCAAAGTTTTCAGTCAAACTTCTGTGACAAAAGCTTATCAGCGCCACGACGCGACCCAGATGTTTCCGGGCAGAGCTATAACGCTCCGTGATTTCAAACAATGGTCCATTAGAGTGACTCCGAAAAGGAAGCATAATAAGAGTATAATAAAAATATTACAACGGAATGTGTGAATCTAAAATTAAAATTTTCCAAAAATATTATGGTATGATTTGATATCATAGTCGATTTAATAACTGTGTATTACTTTAATTATCATAGGTATTCTCTATAAAGTATTTTCCGGGTGTCATGACTTATACAAAGAAACACATAGAATTTCATATCGAAAAACAATTTTCTCAATGGTTCATGCAGGAATTCAAAATGAGAAAGAGTTTTGATTAATATCTCCGATGCTCTCATTTATAAATGGAAATGCACGTTTTAAGAGATTATCGTCGGCGTTATCAAAAATAAATTTTAGAGTAGAATAGGCATTTTCCAAATTGCAATATAATTCACACCAAAACCTATATGTATTCAATACTAAACCCAATTTGAAGAAATATCGTTACAATCTAACAATGCTTTAACGACGGAAGTCTACTTTACTAGACAGAAATGTCAATTGATGGTTGTATAATATGTCTAGACCATAGAGTTATGCAATCTTAACAAATCAATATTCGTAGCTCGTAGCTATGGTGTCAGCTGTACAATATTCAACCTGAAGTGGGTCGGAAATTAAATTGATCTACTGTACAAAATTCTCTCGTTTAAATTATTTCCATATTTTCTTTACATAATAACAATAATAATAATAGATAAGTGACGACCCCATCGCCCGCTGGTGGGGCATTTAATGCCCCTTGACTGCCATAAATGCCCCATCAATGCAGTCAGTCGCCCTCAGGGCAGCTTGTGGTGACCTGTCGGTGAGTTGCGTCACCGAGGGTACCGATGTGCTTCAGAGGGCCGTGTGCCACCCGCCTCTGTCTTGCCTTAACCAGACGGACAGAGTGGAGTCGCAAGAACAGATGCTCGAAGGATGGAAGTGTAATAATGTCATAACGCCGACGGCGTCTCGATCGCTGTCGCAGACACACCTCTCTACACCCTTAGCCGTTCACACCAATGTTGCTCTCTTCGCACCAATATTGGTCTGCTTTTTTGGGGGGCCCATTTAGTGACCGGCGAGTCACCACCTGCCATATTTAAATCAATTAGGAGGCTTTGAGAAGGCAAGTGACCGGAGTCTCTTCCAAAGCCCGGTTTTCATTACCATCAAAATCGAAATGCAATAGTCCACAAACTTTTTGACCACTAATGACAATAGTTTCTGTGCATCTAACTGGGTATAAGTCTTAGCTGCATTTTTCATGATGCAGATAGAAATTACACTCAGTTGGTACACTCCACGCACACTTTCATTAAATTTCGCTTAAATGGCCTCTACGCGTTGGATCTGTATCCCCGCACGCGACTTATAAAGGAGCGTGTCTTATAAAGACACGTGATGTAAGCAACAATAATAATAAAAAATATAGCTCATAGTATAAAGACAAACAACAGTAGCTATTTCTGTAATCTTTATCGCGGGAGTCTTGAGTGCTATTCACAGATGAGTGGGTAATGGTATGCTTCCGTCAAGAGCGTACACGGCTAAGATCATCGACAAGAGGCTGTCGGGAAATGTGTGATGCCGCCACCGAAGCAATTACTCGTATTACCTACTACAATATTGTTCTTTATAACACAGAAGTGGCAAAGATACTGGTGTTTCATGGGATGTAAGCATAGATTCTATTGACGCTTACAACACTATTGTTACTATTATTTTTATAACAAGATTCCACATAGTGTGGCTGAATTGCCTTTTCATAAGTTCAAGGTACATGTTAAACCGCAAATGGCTAAAGGCTATTACAAAGTCAATGATTATTTAAATGATGCCAATGCTTGGTGTTGATTTGAATACATTACATTTTAAGGTGTAAATATTTGTTTTCTCGTATAAATTGTAAACACATATGTATGTAAGTTTCTTGCACCCATTCTACTTATCAGCTAAAAAATACGTACTGAATATTATATATATATATATATATATATATATATATATATATAATATATATATATATATATTATATATATATATATTATATGGGAAAATAAATTTGGACGATTCAAAAGAGCTTTCTATAAAGTCATATTTAAATAAAATTAATCTTATTTTTGATTGTTATTACTAGCGATTTACCGAACCCGTGCCCCAACGTACCCAGAACCATTAAGATATAATCAATATCTTGCCCTTATCTCATCTTAAGTAGGGTTGACATTTTGTCTTCTTATTCTTCAATAAGGGTAATTGACACGATAATAATATATATTTGAACTTAGGAATTTGCAGTAAAAAAAGTTGCTAGACAAGAATACAAAGAATAAGAATACTAAGGTCCTTAATCATCAGGCTAAAAAATCAAAATCAAAGCAAAAATTTATTCTTCAAATAGGATTTTATTTTACAATCACTTTTGAATGTCAAAGTTGCTACGCCATTGGTTGACAAGTCTACGGTGGGTGACCTTGTACTGGAAAGAAGCAGCAAGGGCAATTTTTTTTTTTCTCCCTGTATCATTCATTACAGAGTCGTCAGTTGGAAGCCGGCTTCAGATACACAGTCTGAACCCAACCTCCGATACAAGTTAAAACAACTAACAAATGTATATTTCCGTCACAAGAGTCATATCGCATTAAACAAATCTGATATGTATATGTCCGGTATAAAACAAAAATATTATTTATTATAGAATCATTAAAATTATATATGTTATATGTTTAATTATTCAGGAAATTAAATATCGTAAAAATTACATCCAAGCATTTTTATCATTCAAGAAATTATTGACCTGGTAATACCCTTTTTTCATTAGAGTATTTTTAATAATGTGCTTTAAATTCATGAAACGGTAAAGCAGTAATATTTTCTGGAAGTGTGTTAAAAAGTTACACATTTCCCTAAGAACGAACCTCTAGCTAAATCAAGCTAGCTGGCAAGTTTATTGTTTCCTACCTCTCCTGATGCGTGTTATCAGAAAAATCAAGCGATTGTATATTTTAGCTTTGTTTTATATCTCATACTCGACTTGTACCTTTTCTTGTAGTTTTTTTTAACACAACATTCAAATATTTAAGCAAGTTTTAACTTATAAATTGGGTTAGATCCTATTATCTTTATCGTAAGTAACATTTAATTTATATCCATTTGCAGTATATTTCATTTCGAAAACTTCATTATTATCGCGATTTGTATGAAAATTAAGGGATTCACAGGTATTATAGAACTAGACCCAAACTAGATCCATTACTGTAGATATTACATTATGGTTAGTGAAATTTTGATTCGAAAACTTATTTTTGTGTTTAATTTTCTTATTAATCGATTCTGTTATTGTTAATCGACTATTCCAGAATCACTACATAGTATAAAACAAAGTCGCTATCCGCCGTCTGTCTGTCCCTATGTATGCTTAGATCTTTAAAAGTACGCAACAGATTTTTTTAATAGATAGAGTGATTCTTAAGGAAGGTTTATATGTATAATACATGCATAATATAGTGGAGAAACACTGATAAATTAAGAGGTTTCTAATGTGATGTCGTAAATAAGCACGTTTTTTGCGCTTATATTGCAAAAACGCTGGCTGAACCCTACGAGATAGACCAAAATAATGTACTACAGTATTGTCCACCTTAAAAAGTTCAACAAAAAAGTCCACGATGGTATATGTCTATCTTTTACTGTCAAGAGTAACCTCTAAGCAAAACATGTTTGTATTGTCTATTGTAACTAACTAGCTGACCCGGCGAACGTTTTCTTGTCATACAAATTATTTATATAGTCAAAGTCAAAGTCAAAATATTTATTTCAAGTAGGCAATTAGATATGCTCTTTTGAATAGTCCAAATTTTTTTTCCCTACTACCCATTCGGACTTCTTTTAGTTATAGAGAAGAACGGGCGCAAGAAACTCTATAACTTTTACAGAAGCAACGACATTTACAAAAATATATATCGTTACCAAGTCATACAAAAGTCAACTTATAGGTACAAGTATAATTACAAAGGTTCATGGCAATGCCTGGTGGAACTAAGAAACATTAAGTCTAAGCATTCATGTCTTTTATATAATCAGTAACCGTATAATAGACTTTGCTTATAAGTACACTTTTAACAATGATTTTAAATTTATTTAGGCTTAATTGTACAATATTGCTTGGAACTTTGTTGTAAAAACGCACACAGTTGCCTCTGAATGAGTTATTAATTTTATGGAGCCTAGTGTGAGGCAAATGTAATTTATTCTTATTTCTGGTATTGAAGCTATGGACATCACTGTTTTTACTAAATAAATGAATGTTTTTATGGGTATATATTAGATTTTCATAAATTTATCTCTTAAAGAGTCTTGCATTTTTGATTATAAATTGCTCGAATGGCCCTCTTCTACAGCACAAATATAGTTTGAATGTCGGCAGCATTTCCCCACAGTAAAATACCGTACGACATTACACTATGAAAGTAACTAAAGTACACCAATCTAGCTGTTTCTACGTCAGTTAATTGGCGTATTCTCTAAACTGCAAATGCTGCAGTGCTGAGCCGTTTTGACAATTTATCAATATGTAGGCCCCACTGAAGTTTGGAATCAAGAGTAATTCCTAAAAATACTGTGGTATCCACAAGGTCCACATTTCTATCCTTTATAATTACTTCGGTTTTCACCTGTTTTACATTTGGCAATACAAATTTGATACATTTAGTTTTACTTTCATTTAGAAGCAAGTTATTAACGTTAAACCAGTGGACTACTTTAGAGATTGCATCGTTCACAGTGTCATTAATATTTTGTCTCCGTTTAATTTTGAATATAAGTGATGTATCATCTGCAAAGAGTACAATTTCGTGTTTATTATTAACATAAAAGGGAAGGTCATTTATATATATTAAAAATAAAAAGGGACCAAGAATTGAGCCCTGTGGGACGCCCATCTCGAAAATCATTAATATCGACTCTCTGAATCCTGTCACTCAAATATGAAATAAGAAGGTTCAGAGAAGAGCCTTTGAAACCATAATAACGTAATTTCTTAATCAGAGTTTCATGGAGAACACAATCAAATGCTTTGGATAAGTCGCAAAAGACACCCAAAGCATCGTGTGAATCCTCCCAGGCGTCAAATATCTTATTTAAAAGCTCTACACCTGCATCAGTTGTTGAGCGACCCCTACTAAAACCGAACTGATTATTATGCAGAAGATTATTAATACGAAAATAGCTTTGCATTTGGTCTAACATTATTTTCTCAAAAATTTTACTAAACTTTGGTAGCACTGAAATAGGTCTAAAGTTTGTGGGATCAAATGAGCTACCAGACTTAAACAAAGGAGTTATCTTGCTATGTTTCATTAAATCAGGAAAAACACCACCTTCAATAGAATCATTAAATATACAAGCTAGAATTGGAGCTATTATTTCAATTACTGATTCTGTGACAACTACGGAGTTTCCCCAAAGGTCCGCGGTTTTCTTTTTATTTAATGTTTTAAAAGTCTTAATTATATTAACCGATTCAATTTGTCGAAATTTAAAAAGAGTCTGACTATCCTTAACATTTTCTTTTAGGATGGATTCTGCTACAGTTGGGGAAGAGTTTAAAAAATTTGTTGATAAAATAGGAATATTGGTAAAAAAGGTTTCAAACTCTTTAGCTACCTCACTATCTGAAGTTATTCTTTTAGTTCCTATATTTAAACTGTAGTTACTGTCACGAAGTTTAACTCGTCCAGTTTCAGCGTTAATAATGCTCCAGGTCATTTTAATTTTATCAGCACTGTTTTTAATTTTCGAACTTAAAAAACTTGACTTTGCTTGGCGACAAACCATTTTAAACAATTTAGAGTATTTTTTTACATATTCATAAAATTCTACACTCGTGTTATAGTTACGTTCATTATAAAGTTCAAAAAGTCTTTTTCTACTTTTATATATTCCGGGTGTGGCCCACTCACTAAAAGTAACAACATCATTAATTGAAATCCTTTTTGGCACAAAGATATTATTGAATTCTTTGCAAAATAGATTAAAAAAATCATTGTAAAATTTATTTGGATTATTTGTGTATTTTAAGTAAGGTATTTTATCAAAAAGGTTACTTTTAAAATGTTCTAATCTATTTATAGTTTTAGGTATAACAGTGATGTCTCTCTTTGCCTCATGTTTACACTGATGTGGGACAGCGATTATTAGTCCACAGTGGTCAGAATCTAATTGATTGATAACTTGTTTAGATTTTAGAATAAGATCTGTATAAATATTGTCAATACATGTGGCAGAGTTAGCAGTTATTCTGGTTGGCTCAAGAAAAATATTTTTGAGATTGTATGATTGAAATAAGCTAATAATTTTAGTACATAAACTAGAATTTTCCAATAAATTAATATTAAAATCACCACATATAATCAAACTCTTGCCCAATTTACAAATCTTCCTTAAAACTTCATCCATGGTAGCCTCAAAGCAATCATATAATGCTGAAGGGGGCCTATAAATGCTTAATACAACAAGATGCTCCAGTTCCACACAAGCAATCTCAATCGTTCGTTCAACTGAGAGATTCACAACATCTCTGCGTTCTTTAAATTTAATTTTCTTTTTCAATAAAATTAAGGAGCCACCACGTATTGCATTTTCACGACAAAAAGAACTAGCTATTAAATGATTGTTAAAATTAAGCATGATCTGATAATTTTTAAGCCAATGCTCTGTTACACAAAATATATCTATATTATTACAATTTATAAATAATTCAATTTCTAAGTCCTTTCCTAACATTCCTTGAATGTTTTGATGCATTACTTTAATTACATTTTTACTATGTAGATTAGTACTAAGTGGACTCTTTAAATTTATTTCAGTATTACTAATGTTTTCTAAGCGAGAGGAATTCTCTTTTGTCTTAGAAATTAATTTAAAGAAATATCAATAATATTGTCAGTACAAGAATTACTGACAGTCAAATCTATAAAAGCACATTGCTCAATAGGAGCAGTTATTGTAGCCAAGTTCTTGGCTGTTACTGAAAAAAAATAAGATAGCGATACTGCTATTTGTCGCTTAAAATAATTACAAATATAATATTTATTTTTAGTCAAATAAAAATTACTAACTAGTCTGTTAGTGTCAATCATATGCAATTTTTTATTACTGTTGCATACAGTATTTAATGTGAAATTTAATTTATACCTATAACTATTTTCAACCTGTGACAAGTTGCTGCAATAAGGCAATGAGAACAATACAATATTGTGTATGTTAATGTTACAATTTAGATTATCTAATAACTTTAATAGGGTCCTTTTATTCAAATCACCTCTATTTCCTATGAGAAATATTAATGTTGTATCAGGTAAGTAATTTTGTAGTGTTGCTTTTTGCAATATTTCTATGAAAGAGGCACCTGGCATACAATTATTGACTACAGAATTACCCATATTACATAAAATTTGACCCATGTTTTTGCCAATTTCATCACTGAATAAAATTGTATTTTTGAATAATGTGATTGTACTACTTCTGAAGGTATTGACTGAGAAGCTCTGTATTGTTGATTAGACTCATTTTGTACTAATGATTGTAATCCTATTATATCAGACTCAGGAGCAGTATGTGACTGTGTCGATACCTGTGTACCAAATTGAGTATCGACCTGCTGTTGTTTTTGACTTTGGATACCCAAGCACTTGCACAATTGTTTTTTTCCTAAAGATTCAAATCTATCAGAATTATAGTTACAAATTATATCATTATATTATCAGAATTATAGTTATAGGAACATATATATATATATATATATATTAAGTCTAGTCTATTTAAAGCATTCGTTGGTAGGGTATGCCTCAAATGAACATACTAACACCAAAGAGGTGATGCAAGGAAAGAAGGCCACGTGAAGAATACCCGTAGCTGTCGACCGAGTCGAGCGTGCATGAAAGAATTAATAAAAGTCGAGAAAGCTAAGGAAGTATGCTTGGATCGTACCAAGTGGAAAAGTATAATCTCTGCCTAATCCTATGTGAAAGAGGCGTGACTGTACATGTTGTTTGTAACATAGCTTAGAAACGAAAAGCTTTACGTAGATTTCAACATTATTATTTTATTGTTTGAGTATCTTTTACAGATCAAACAATAGAAGAGAAAGCGATTAACATAAATCTTAATTACATACATATTTACGCAAGGTTTTGCGAAACATTCTATACTTATTTTAACTACAAAAAAAAAAGATTAATTAAATGTTATATAGTATTTTACAAGTCTCTTCTACACAATATTCAGATCACCGTTGTAGATAGGATCGCCTTACATTGTTATAGGGCATCCATATTGCGTTCAAGCTTCGCCCACGGATCTTGTTAAATTAATGTTTGTGGCTTCACTCTACGATATTTAGATTTAGTATCATGGATTACTCGTCTCCTTTGGATTTATCGTAATATTCAATGTGGACGATATGTGTATGTTTAAGAATATATATGGATGTTATTAATATTACACAATCCATCAATAGAGATTTATAAAATCTATCAAAAATAGAGATATAGAAAACTGTGTTATCTAAAACCCATCTTCAGGTTCTTAAGGTCCGGAATACTTTACTAATTGTAGCAGGAAAGACCGAAAATTTTCCTTATTTTGATAACACAAACACTTGACATCTGCAACTTACAAAACTTGTACAAAGATTTTTTCGTTATTTGTAAAACACCACTTCTTAATGGTTAAACAACATTTTCTATAAATTTTGATATAATTATAGTTACCGTCTATACGTTACGTCTAAGTTATATAAATAAAAACAATCGCATACCGAACTCAATTCAATCAAATTTAAGAACTATTTTCAAACTCCTATCCAGCTTAACGAGTATGCAAACAGCTTGGCACTCTTCCAACGAATGCGCTTCGGGGCTCAACTGCAACACAGTTCACTGGAAGCACTTACAGTAATGACCATAAACTAACCTGATTTGTGTACTTAAAAACTAACGAAAGGGTAAAAAATGTGTGTTTGTATAAGTGGAAAAAGGATAAGAGTATATGTTTCCTAAGATTCGTAGTATATTTATTAATGTGAAAGCATTTTTAATTCATAGTTTGTTAGTTATCACAAATCAATGTTGTTACACAAGTAAAGGTTGTGTCCAAAAAAATTTTTTTTTCTGTTTCTTTACCTAGAATCAAATTTGAAAATTTGTAGCAGGAAAATTTGTAGCAGTGTCTTAAAAAATATTTTGTGCAATTGTAAAGTTACACCCTCGCTGACTGAATCCTACACTAGGCCGGATAATGTTTTTTTTTCTGTTATTATTATATTCCATTTAGTCTATGAAAATTTGGCTACCTCTCCCGAATATAGAGTGCAGTATAATTGAACATCAATTACATATGATTCATACAAAAACCTACATCAAGTTTCTCTCACATTATATAGATCACGTATTCAGCTTTTACTTTCTTCTTATCCTAAGCGATCATATAGTGAAATTGCTTATTTAAAATATAATCGGAAATTCTGTGCATTCCACAGATATGAAATAAATTTTCTAGAGAGCTCAAAGAAACTTCAGCAAAATTATATTTTAAATAATTTTACAATCATTTTCTTTGCAGTGTTTTCCTTCCATTTTTATAATGCGACCTGCGAAGGGTGAATTTTTTTACCTTTACGTTAGTCTCTTGACTATGTTCGTTTTTTAATATATATTTAATAGGCATGCTCCACTTCAGACTTAATCTACGTTTATTAACTTAAGAGACGAGGTCAAGTGAGCACTCAAACGTAACAATAAGTCTTTACTAATATTATAAATGCGTACGTAAGTCTACCTGTCACACTTTCACGTCAAAGCTATTGAAACGATTTAAATTAAATTTTATACACAGATAGTATAGAACCTAAGACGAGTCATTGGTTATTTTATAATGTCCCGTTGATATAGAGAAAAGTACGATACTTTTAAAGCTTTGTGACTTATTTTTGACGTTTCATTAGATATAAATAAATACTACATTCAAAGATTATGAAAGAAAATATGTTTAAGTAGGTTCATAAACTACTTAATAGAATTTAAAAAAAAAATTGTATAGGTAGACATCGGCTTTTTTTCTAATTTTGTGATTCATGGTCGTTTTAATTAGCATGCTTATAACTTAAATATCTGTACCTATTTATGTCTACCCGAGCGAAGCCAGGACGGGCCGCTAGTAATAAGACAGAAGTTGTCAAATATTTTTCGAAACTATTCTGTAATTATTGTAACGTTACCACCGAATAGTTATTGTTATGTTACAAAATAAATATGAAGTTTCCAGAAATCATTACGAAAACAGCTATTAGGTAAAATTTGTGTAATGAATCATAACAATCATTTATTCGGGGATTGATTGATAGTTCAACCTTCCCATTAGCCCAATATTGGAAATTTGGAAAAATTTTCTGTTGTTCAATACTATATGAAAGCAGGTCGCCTATATCCAATTGAATTACGCCTAATTATATTACAACAAATTCCACGAATTCGGTTTTATCGTTCGTTTGTGATGTTGTGAAAAGTCTTAAAGTGCTTAGCTCGAGAAATATATTAAAAACAATATATAATAATTTTTTAAAGTGACACATTTTATGTCAATTTTATGGAAAATACGTTCAAAGTGATCGCTCAAAGTAAGTCGATCGACATTAAAACGTGACCGTTTATTTCCTTTGATCCTTGCGTCATAAAGCAAAAATTAATTATCTTTACTCACACAAAGTCCATGTAGGAGACGTCTGGAAGGCCATCCGGCCATGACAGCAGGCATGCGGTCTTGAGTATGCCCTTCGATCTGGGGACAAAGTG
The DNA here is from genome assembly GCA_036419045.1 of Scirpophaga incertulas. Lineage (NCBI taxonomy): Eukaryota > Metazoa > Arthropoda > Insecta > Lepidoptera > Crambidae > Scirpophaga > Scirpophaga incertulas. Next base: position 6,732,135 of record CM071638.1, read on the forward strand.
GATATTAATTAATTCAATTAATTAAAAACGTCAGCCCTAAGACAGAGACAAGATAGCGACGCCGCCACTGAGAAAGACAATTATGTTCTCATAATTTGTAAAAATCTTTACATATCATTTTAGACTTGACTGGGGTAAGCTTGTTACAAGTACAGATTCTATAATATGTTTGCAACATTGATATTACTTTGCGTAAATCAATTTTTATTCTTTTTTTTATAATTACAGTCACATATATTTATTTATGTCTGCTCTGACACTTGATAAGTAACCAACAAAGTTGAGTTCTGTCAACGTTATTAGCCAGCGATTTAAATTGCAGCTTGTAAAATATAGGTTTCTAAACTGCTTCGTATTGTTTCGTGCCATCATCCTTTTTTATCTAAAATATATTCCGACATTTTGAACTAATTGAGAAATATTGCACTGGTGGCAATATTGCTCTTACTGGTTGGAGGTTGTGGATGTTCTCTCCACCCGTGTATATTGTTCCATCGCACATGTTTCTGCCGCTGGTAAGCGGACCATAGAATTCCCCTCTCTTACTGAAAGCGATCGAGGAGTTTGAGAAGACAACTTGCAGCCTCAAAACTAAGAGGATTGGTTCCGATCCCGACGGAAAAGGAAGAGGCGATCCTAGTGCTAACTCACCTGAACGATACACCTGAACATGGCTGTGGGAACTGTTTAGCTCCTGTCTGCGCATCAGGTAGTTCCAAATGATATGGAAAGAAGGAACGTCATACCATCTGCGAAAGAATTGTAGATCAACCAAGGACCCCTTGACGTGTCGCTTTATTATTCTGAATGACATCGGCAGTCTTCGAGAGGTGATAAGCCTTGAGGCAGTTTCTAGAGGTAAGTCATGTTTTATCGTCAGCGCAGTATGGGCTTCAAAATGGAAAGGCGGTCCCTCGATATTTGCTCTATGATGTGGAAAATGGACTTCAGGACCAGAGAGTTCGCGTACATGACGACGTGTAGAGACGAGTTATATCCTACATTACGAAATGTAGGATATAAGTGTAATCTGCACCTTTTTTTCTCGCCAAATGTCTGTTTTTCTTTTACACAGACACTTCACGATCAGAGGGAGGATCTATAGGTAACTAAACGGCTAGCCACTGCATTAGCATACTCTAGTAGCTAGGCCAGTAGGGTCTCTTGATCTTAGCGTATCACTAACGTGGGCCTTGATTTTCCTTTTGTTGAAACTAAAATAATAATTGATGGAGAATCAGTTACTCTGAAGCTCCATATCAAATGCCTGGAGCTGAATATTGCCTAGATGTGGGTATTCAAAGAAAACTTTCACTGCCACGGATCCATGTTTAATGAAGGCCTCTGACATTTTCGATACTAACTGTCGAACCCATGTCGGCGCTGATTCAATGGGCCATCGTACTATTAGGTCCCTCGGCAGGATGCAGTGCGCGGATGACATTGAGGGCCATCCGCAACTGTAACAGGATATCGCATACTGAGGCGTGCTCCTTGGTTAATATCCCTCCGTGTAAGGGGGTCATATATGTCGTTATATTCGCATCTCTACAAGGTTTTGCATGGTGGCCGACGAGAGAACTGCAACTTTATAGCAGGGGTGAAAATTGATTCTTCTGCTCGTGTTCTAAGGTGGTAGAGTAGTTGTTAACATAATATTCTCTTCACAAGACCATCGAGGCAATGAGCCACTTCCTCAGCATGTAGTGGAATAGAGGCATGGCCCGCAATTCCAATTTTTATTCGCAATCTACATCAAATCCCTCATTATGTGACCATATGTTATTACGTAAATATCGAAAGAGATTGACATTATCTGGTAATTAACTAAAAATAGCACTAAAATTGTATTGTACATCTAAAAAGTCATCATAATCCTCTTGCGCGTTTCCCATTATCTGGGGTCGGCGCAGTAGATTTAAAAAGTAAAAGCCCAAAAAAATATCAGAGATTATCTAATGTTTGCGATCAACGATGAAAAGCAAAGCCGAATGTACCTAAAATGACTATCGAAATTGAAAAATGCGAAGTTGCCAACAATTGTACAAAATCCGTTGATGTGCGTGTGATCCTGGAACTATTAATCTTGATCGTACGCAACGTCTTCCAATTTAAGCTTGCTAATTCAAAGTTTCAAGACAAATTGGTATCGGTGGTAGGTAATTATTTAATTAGCATAGTTTCCAACACCATATTATGTCAATTATATTGTGCGTTCTGTGTTTACTTTCTATTCTTTATACACGCAAATTTAAAACGAATAACACTAATGTAAACTATATTGTAGCACACTATAATGAAACCTTAAAGGTTTTGTTTTATTTTAAACGAATATTGTCTTAAACTTTTATTTAATCATGTGTTGCAATACATTTCCCTTGCAGGAATCGAACTTACAATGCGTAGCAGATTATTCAACCACTATGTGCTTATCACGTCGTCAATAAGTAATAAATATATAGAATTATTTCTATATTAAGTAATTTTTCAAACAATGACTTGAATATGCTACCAACTCTAAAATCGCGAAATCTTTTATGGGTGTTAATAGATGTTTACTTCGTCAAGTCAAAAAGTACTTTTTCAATGACATAGTAATTATATTACTATATGCCATAAAAATAAATCCCAGAATAAATAATAAATATATAGGTTTATTTTGATTACAAAAACTCACTGTATCTTGAAACGGCAAATTATTTTATCTTAAAATATAAATAACCTCTACATTTTATCTTACTGAAGTGATATGAAAACAAAGTATTTTTTCCAATTTCTTTCCGAGAATATTACATACAATATAAGAGCATGACTGTACCAGAGATTGTGTCAGAGATTGTGGCACAAACAGAACCTATTATTTCCTTTCTTTCAATGAATTTAATTTATGAGTTTATTATGTATATATAATTTCCTGAAAGTCTTTGGTTTACAATATTTTTCTTTTCTCGTTTACTTGACATGTCATATTTATTATTTTTATAACCAAGACATTTTGAGACGACTGTAAAACTCGGCAATTTAACAAAACATCGTTCCATTATCATAATTTTACTTTTTGCGATATATTGCGAGGTCTTTATGCGGCGTTTTCGAAATGAGTTGCTGAATAAAACGTTGTATGTTCTTGTTTCATTTCTTTTTACGTGCGACAGGGAAACTCTTAAGAAGAAAATTAACTTCACTTAAACTCTTCAGCCGTGAAGAAATTAACCTCATACCTCTAATAATCCGTACACAAAAGACTATCAGCATAGGTGGTATAGCAGCAGTCTAAGTAAGGAGATTCGAGAAGCTCTGGATCGATACTGTCATGTACCAATCTGTTTTTCGAATTTCATATGTACATCTGACGCTCTTGCGATTAAAGAAAGCATCGTGAGGCAAGATGCATACACCTGCGAAGAAATTCGAATGTGTTTGTACTCCTATCTGCACTGGACCAGCGTGAGTCAGCTAAGGCCAAATCACTCTAAAATAGGGTAGATTCGAACTTCTCGATGAATATGTATGAACTGATATCTATAAAACGGCTGGTGGGATGTTCCACCATACGATTTTTTAAATACTAAAATCCAATAAATAAGATACCTACACATGTATTTTATTAAAAGCAAATTGTCAGCAAAGGAATTGTCTGAAGCAGATAATCGTAATTTATCGATATATTTGCTTCTACTCCCACACTAAATAAGTGGCGTGGGTGACAAAGCGACATTTTATATAGAATGATTTATCTATTTTTTACGCTTTTCGGATATTTCTCAGGTCAACAATGTTATAGTTAGTAAGCAATAACTTAAGTTTACTCATTAGCTAATTCAAAATCTTCGACATAAATCTTACAACAAATAATTGACAACATTTTTTTTTACATCCTATCAAACTACAGTATGAGGTACTTCAAAAGGGGACTAAATTGATTTTTAAAGTCGGACGGTAACCATCTACTATCACCTGGGCTGCAGGCCTGTTTGCTACCATCGTAGTGTAAAAAAATACTAACATATATATAACACATTCCATGCATCTCATTGTGTAGTTTTTGTTAATGAATGTACTACTATGGCCATACAATTTGAGTGTTTGGTGTCTCAAACGTGTCTATTTTACAAACTAATCGTCATGTAGATGGCATCAAACGTGTTAAACTTTAATAATAATATTAAAATATAGTATTTACTATAACTTCATATTCCTTGTCGTCTATAACAAAATATCTATATCCTGCTAAGTGATTATTGACAGACAGAACAGTAATTCAGATACCTTATGCTATATTTAAAAGAAAATGTTCCTATGAAACCATCCAAATATTTTGAGATGATATCTGATTTCGTGAATAACTTCCAGTTAAGAAAGCAATATACAAAAATCGTGCCAATGACCTATTTCGTGAAGGTCTTGTTTGAACAAATAATTTTCCACGTTGTTTTTTTAGATTATATGGTTATTAAACAGACTAAAGTTTAGCACCTTAAAAGCATGCCAACTTAACTTGATTAAAATGTGAAGCATCGTTTAAAAAGTAATAAGAGTTAAGGCACTCCACCTTTACGTACGTATTCACCCTTGCTGTTCATTCGGGAAGTAGATATTTTGAGTACGAAAATCGTGTGAGAAATATAGTTTTCGATATACAAAGAATTTAATCCAAAATCTATGCATTTATTTTTATAGAAGCCAAATCGATAGAAGCAAAAAAATATTTCGAACTATATAACAGTAGGTAACTTGTCTATTGATATTGAGATGTAGTATTATGGATAAACAAGAAACTGAAGTAGTGTTTTTTACTTCCTGTATTTAATTTGTAATTAAAAAGACAGTAAGCTAAGTTGCAAGTATTTTTTTTTGTAATATCAACTTTTTTTGCGTACGGACGAAAATCTGAGTCAGGCAAAAATAATGTGTACGCAGAAGGGATCGCAATATAAAAATTAATGTAAAAACACGATGTATACGTGCTTATGCATTATAATTATTGTTTAGGCAAGAATATGTATATCAAATCTTCTTAATTTAGAATAAAAGACTGGATTTGAGATAATTTTATATTGCAAATGAATTAATAAAAACAGACATGCGTATTGAAGGTGAGCTGACATAAAAGTGAATTATCGCCAACAGATGTTAGGAGTACAACATTGCTGCTAATATTTTGGTAGGGTCTTGCTGGCGTGAACAATTATACAAAGATTGAAACATTGTTTGAACAAAGACAAAAACAAATAACGTAAATAGAAAACAGAGAGAAACTGTTCACTTTTTAGTCTCGTAATTTATATAATACTTTATTGTACAACATAGATTTGAAAATTATATTTATTTATAGTGTACAAGGGCGGACTTATCTCTAAAAGCGATCTCTTTCAGCCAACCCAAGTAGTGGTGCGAGACGTTAAAATTGCAGGGGTAATTAATTGTTTAAAAACTTTTCAAATGTACACATCATTAAGCATATATATACATATACATACTAACACATAAATAAATATATACGCACACACACACATATATATACATATTACTATCTCGTACATATATATATATATATATACATACATATATATATATAAATAATATAATATAATACAATTAATTAGACAGATAGTACTCTTTCAGAAGACGTTTGAAAGATGTAAGGGATGGTCTCTCACGAATGGAAGCGGGCAAACTACTCCACAGCTTAACAGCACGGACGGAAAAGGATTTTTGAAAAAATACGGAATTGGACTTTGGAATTTCAAAGACATTTTTAGTAATACAGGATCGCTTGGGGCGGGAGCTTTCGGCACAAAATTTAAAACGGGTTCGAAGGTAAGTTGGAAACTAGGGATGGTGGAGAATTATGTACACAAGGGAAAGGATGTGTAGATTTCTACGCAAGCGAATAGGTAGCCTCCCTAACTGCTTACGATAATCAGACACGTGGTCAAATTTACGCAGACTGAATATAAAGCGAATGGCTAAATTTTGAAGGCGCTCTAGCTTATTAAGTAGCTCTTCGGGTTGCATCTAAGTAACAGACATCAGCGTAGTCGAGGATAGGAAGTAAAAGGGACTGAGCGAGCATAACTTTAGTTTTGAACGGTAGGAAATATTGTAAGCGCTTGAGCGAGTAATATGAAAAATGCAAACGTTGACTCACATTATTAATAGGGGCCGACCAAGACAGATTACCCTCAATAATCAACCCCAAATTCTTACATTTATTGAAAAAAGGTATCTTAGTCCCATTTAATAATATTTCAGGAAGCACCTTCAAATCAAACTTTTTAATCATACGGTTGCTGGCCAAGATAAATGCTTGTGACTTTATAGGGTTTACGGGTAGTCCAAAAGAATCCGCCCAGTTCATAATAGAAAGAAGATCATTGATGTTTTGGATTGTGCAGCAGAGGTCAGACATATCTGCGGGGCGGTAAATTTGCAATGTTTGAGCAAAATAATAATTAGATATTAGTAAGCATTACTAGAAAATTACTTGAAACCGTACTTAGTGGTAAACTATGAAAAAAAAGGTCTATAGTTTTACCTATTTTCTTTTATTCACACTCGGTCGCTTCGGTGACCACCTAAAATTGGCGAAATTTTTAACCAGTAGTTCTATTTTATTTATTATTTTCGTCTCTAAATTGATTTATTTGCATGTTGCACTAACGTAGATTCATTTTTAACTTTAAGATATATCAGATTGCCTCTTTATATGCTTTACCGGAGCATCCGATAAATGTACGTTTGAAACACCAAAATTGAAAAACACAAGTACAGTCCACATCACGTCTAGGAATGGAGATGAACTACAAAAACAGTTTCTATTACATAGAGAATAAAGCCAGTCTCCAGGTCAACATGGATAGTCTGACTGGCACCCTTGGCTACATTTTTCTGGTGTTATTGAAGTGAAGTTTATATGATCTAATGAATAAGAAATAAGTTTATAAAAAAAACTTTAAAGATACAAAACAACAAGCAACTCTAATATACATGATACCTTTTCAATTTATTGTAAAACAGCTCCATCTAATATATTTAATGGAAACAAAGTCCCAGAACGAAATATAATCTTACGATATTTAAATGGCGATTTATTAAAGATAACCTTCAAATGATTTCGTCGACACGTTGTAGATCAAAGGCGACAGTTTGCACTGAAAGCATATTAATAAGAAAAGATTTGTGAGAAAAATATCATCAGTCGTTCGAAAAAAATGATCTCATGGTACGTGCCAGGAATATTTAAAGCAGCAATGAAACGTCAATTTTTTCTACAAGTTTTCTAGGTGTTCAAATACATTACATATTTCGCCTTCAATTCGTTTTCATTAAAAAGCTTTGTCATCTCATCGTCATAATTCTTCATTTCAGCTGAGACAGGTCTATTTCCAGCCATAGGCCTTTTACATCGGTTTGGACCACACTACGCTGAGCCGTTGTAGATTGATGGAGATCAGCAGATCAGCTTATGTTCGCTAGCAGATAAAGTTATCTTAGTAAAGTTAGCTGGTGTAGATCGGAACTCCTTGCACTTCCTTTGCCATAGTAAGTAAGTAAATATAAAATATGAAGTTCATTTCAATTTTAACAATTTAAGTTTTAAATAGAATGGGTGAATTTCACTATAGAGACTCGTTCTTTGTAACGATAATTTCTGGTGAGCAGATTTGAAGCAGTCTAACCATTACGGTCAGACCGTTTCAATGACGTCACAATATTAGTGCTAACAAAAAATATCTAATGTTCTGTACCCAGAACTTCCATAGGTTCATAATGAGCATTATGGACCAACCACTTATATTATAATTCCAGACACCGCTCTTGACAGCAAGTTTTGGACACCAAAATTTACATGTACCTTTATCGATTTTATCTCTGAGATAAAATAAAAAAAAATGCTAGTTCGGACTTTAATTCTGAATGAGCACTAGGTCACACCTCAGCATAGCATATATGACAGCAACATACTCGTATTACCGTTTACGTTTAATTAGAAATTCTATAACTCTTTAAAATATTAATAAAATTTATTTATTTCAGTTCATGGAATATACTGTGTGCGCCGGCGAATATACTGGATCCACTACAGAACCGAGGCAACCCCAACAACATCCTTGGTTCTTTAATATGCGTATACGGAGATCTTCGTATTTTCATTTACTTTAGTTGACCAATAAGACGCGTATATAGAGGTATGCAATATGCTCTGAAAATTACTATTTTTACCTCTACAAAGCATCACGGAAATTTAGACATAGGCATAGACATAGACCGCCGAGCGGGGTCGGGAGATGGCCGCTCCCGCTCGAAGGAGGCGGCGCCGGGCTCGGTAGCACAGCTGCGGCGCGCCGCGGGTCGCCGGCGGGCGCGAGGAAGTCGCGACCGCTACGGCGACCGGGATGGACCACGCCCCTTCCGTGGCCGGGGGCGTCGTCGGTGGGGACCGGGGAGGTGGTAGCTTCCCCCGAGGAGGGCTCCCCTCTAGAAAGGGGAGCGGAGGCTGGGGGTTCCCGGAAGTGGCCTTTGTGTTCCGGGGGCTCCCTACATGCCTGAGGAAGGCCATCCCTGAGGTTTTTAGTGGGTAGGCCTCCCCCTTCTGGGGAGGAGAGCCCCACATAACCCCGGCTCGCCAACAGCCGGGGTATGCAATTTAATGCATTTTCCTCAGGGGAACAAAAAAAAAAAAAGGCATAGACATAGACATAGACATAACTTTATTTGCAACCTTGACACAAAATATAAACCAGAACATTATTAAAAATACGTAGGTAACATTGTGGCCTAGTAGCAAACAGGTCTCGGCTCAGCGTTTGTGCTTCACATAGCGCGAAGCGCTGACATTCTGCCGAAACCCTTTGAGAGGGTAAGTAAACCAGACAGCAGACACACAGAGAGAAACAGACAAACCTAAGCATACATATTACATTAATAAATAAAGCGCAATACGTGAATGTAGACAGATAATATTAATATATATATACACACATACATACATATACACATACATACATATACATATATATATATACATACAGATACATATTTCCCAATTAGCCATCAGCATACAAATGGAGAGTCAGTTCATATCTATCAGGCAAACCAGTTCTTTGTTTTTGTAACACATGTTTTTTTATTTTTTTTTTTAAACGTAGATTTACACTTCAGTTGCCGTATGGGAGGTGGGATGTTGTTCCAACATTTGGTTGCCTGATAGCGAAAACTTCCTTATCTATAACTCAAAACGGTAACTCTTATTATTAGGGGCGGCCTCCGCACTCTCTCAATATCTGCATCGTCCTTTGAATACGGTGATAATCATATCCTAAATATTTACAATTTGTCATAAACCCCATTATTAAGCATTTAATTTTATTTTTAATTAAACATATCACAACCGAATACACGCTTTATTGCTTTACATCAAAGCTAAAAGACAGATTGATATTATTGATATTAATACCTCATTAAAATTTTCCTACTAATATCTTATATATAAAATTCTCGTGTCACAATGTTTGTTCCTGTACTCCTCCGAAACGGCTTGACCGATTCTCATGAAATTTTGTGAGCATAAAGAGTAGGCCTGAGAATCGGTCAACATCTATTTTTCATGCCTCTTAGTGATAAGGGTTGTTCACCCTTAACATTTTTCTTTAATTTTTAGACAGAAATTACTTAAAAATTAATATGGCAAAACAACGTCTGCCGGTTAGCGTGTTGTTGCTCACTTTTTCACTTTTTCACCAAAACCTATTGACTGGATTAATTAATGATTATTCTAAAGTTTTAATGAAACTTTAGAATAATCATTAATTAATCCAGTATAGATTATACAACAGAACAACACATAGGCTATAATTTATAGAGATACTAGCTGGTGCCCCCGACTTCATCTGCACAGGTTATGCAATGTTACTTCTTTTCTATTTCTACCCAAACAACCTTCAACACATCTGTCATTCATGTCAATTTAATGCCATCAGGACTGCGTCAGAAACTGTTTCTCTTATCTATGTGCTAATGTAATGAGTTATCCCCGACATTGTTCATTCTGCATATCAATGATTTGTTGCATACCAGTAGCATTCATTGCTATGCGGATGACAGTACCGTGGATGCACTGTATTTCGGCCGCAGCAATATCTCTCGGAGTCACGTCGATGAGTGTCGGAACAAACTTGTGTCTGAAATCGAATCATCCCTTGTGAAGATTTCCAATTGGGGGGGACTAAATCTAGTCCAATTTAACCCTTCTAAGACTCAAGTTTGCGCGTTCACCGCTAAAAAAGCCCCCTTTGTCGCATCGCCACTCTTCGGAAACACTCACCTTTGTGCCAAGCCAAACATTGGCATTCTGGGCGTCGATATTTCGAGTGTTGTACAGTTTGGCGGTCATTTGGAGAGCAAGGCTAAAATGGCCTCCAAAAAACTCGGAGTACTCAACAGGGCCAAACAGTACTTCAAGCCGGCTCACCGCCTTAAACTGTATAAGGCACAGGTGCGGCCTCACATGGAGTATTGTTGCCACCTTTGGGCCGGGGCTCCGGGTTATCAGCTATCTCCATTTGACCGAATCCAACGTAGGGCATCTCGAATTGTCGACGATCCTGAACTTTCCGATCGGCTAGATCCTTTGGCACTGCGTAGGGAGCTATCTTCCCTATGCATACTTTACAGAGTCTACAATGGGGAGTGTTCCGAGGAGTTGTTCAATTTAATAGAAGCCGCTGATTTTCGCAACCGATCGTCTCGCCGGAACTATCATCCGCACCATCTGGATGGTTGGCGTTCCACTACAATGCGTTTCAAAAACAGTTTTCTGCCACGCACAGTAAATATCTGGAACTCGTTGCCATCAGCTGTCTTCCCCAACAACTGCGACATTGGGTTGTTCAAGAAAAGAGCATACTCTTACCTGAAGGGTAGGCAACGCACTGGCGTCGCTGGTGACGTGGGCGGCGGTGAATCACTTACCATCAGGTGACCCGTCTTGCTCGTTTGCCACTTATTACATAAAAAAAAAAAAAAAAAAAATGAGCGTAGTAGATCAGGTGGAAATGTCGCAAATATAATATCATTGACGTCACATTAGCTTGACTCGAGCAGCACTTCCAATCAGGAGATATTATTATATGGAACCTGTACTCCTGCGTATATTTTAATAACTGTTAGTAACACTTTGTAATAGTAGAAGATTCACATACCTATACTCCTTCGTCGTAGAGTAAAGAAGACAGGGTATAGCTAGCAGCATACCGCTCACCCAAATGAGCGCGATCATGATGAGAGAACACGTCTTGGACATCCGCGGTCGCATCGCCTTACTATAGCTTGATACCTGTGGAGATATTTATTGACGCTTAATACATACATATTTAAAGCAGGTTTTACTTAGAGATTAGTCCTCTGGTATTTCTGATAGATATTTTGGCATATACATAATAAAAAACAATTAAAATTATCTGAAGGTGATTAAACCAGCCTTCAGCTTCCAACGCCTAGTAACAAAATCGAAACATTTGATTAACAGTAATGTTTCAACTGTCAAATTTGTTTAAAAGATTTACGGATTTAAGGCTACATAAGGCTTTAAGGATATGTGTCTTCAATCACATGCCAATCACTAATGTGTTCCGAATAATCGAATTCGTTTACAGCAACTCGTTAAAGGTTATTTTTTGATCATGAGACAGTTTTTATGTCGCCTGTAATAACGGCGATTTTCGTGGTGAAAATATAAAATTTGTGGACTGTACTACAGCGTCAAAGCTATTAGCGCTGTACACAGTGAACAAAGAAAACAGATACAGATCTGTTTTTCTTGTAAAGAAAACCAACTCAACATACGTTTAGATAAACCAACGTTAAGATAAATCAAAAACGATTACGGTATAAGACCCTGAAAAATAGGTTCAAGTGATGTAGGGTCGAGCCTTTTAGTGGAACCTATCTGATCTTTTGAAGATTCTTTATGATATTTTACATGTTATTTTCATAAGGCATAAGCTTTATTACGTTTTTGATCAAAACGTTATACAAATAAGTAAAATGCATATTCCTTAGTCTCTACATAGAGACAATTTAAGGCTTTTAGTGAGGTCACATATGTAGTCCATAACAATAATATAGGATATGGTAGATTGGATGCTGGCTGTGTCGCATCACGTCCCACTTACGTGACCGATATAAAAAGTGTCGGGTATCCCTTATCCGCCCACAGAACTCGCTCTCCAAGATTTATTAGCATAATAAATAGACAAATCTATCTGTAGGCATAAGAATGCATCGTCGCTATGATATTTTTTTTAGTGATTTTATCGTAGTTGTAAGTGAGGTTTGGAGGGCTGTGGCCTCCTTTTGTGAAGCAGTGATGCTTCAGAAGGAGGCGGCGCCGGGCTCGGTAGCACAGCTGCGGCGCCGCCGCGGGTCGCCGGCGGGCGCGAGGAATTTGCGCCCACGGATACGGTGACCACGCCCCTTCCGTACGCCGGGGGGCGTCGTCGGTGGCGCAGATCGGGGGAGGTATGGTAGCCTCCCCCGAGGAGGGCTGTATCGGCGGGGCAGCGGGTGTCGCTTGGCTCCCGGGGCCTACATGACTAAGGAAGGCCATCCCTGAGGTTTTTAGGCCTCCCCCTTCTGGGAAGGAGACCCCACATAACCGCTGAAAAAAAGTGTAAGTGAAGGTAGACACAAGAATAAAGGATGTCTTTTCGCTAGTAACAGGTCCCCCGTTGTAAGTTTCAGGACTGACAATAAGATGACAAAATTTCCGGAGTTTGTATACAACACGTCAACTCTTAATCCGTGACCGCTTAAACTGTCACCGTCGTTATTTTTATTGTAGTTGTGATATAGTAACGCCAGCAGCTGTTTTATGTGTTAAGATATAATTAATCTTTGTAAATTTGCAATGTAACTATGAAAACGACAGGAGATCCTAAGGGTGGCTTTTACTTCGCCCAACGTATCGCTCTGGCGGTGCAGAGAGGACTTGCTAGACAACCCCGTTTTCTTTTTATAACTGGATTTATTTATTTATATATATATATATAGAGAGAGAGAGAGAGAGATATTTAGAGTTATATGTGTCTTCGTTTCTTATTATTTTTCTTAGGTTATTTAAAGATTACAATAAATATTTAAAGATATTTACAATAAATATAAAACCATGATAGTATAAGATTTTAGTAAAAATCATATGATAGATATTAATCAACATATATATATTGTGGTACTTCACTATCTGTTCAATCAAATTCGAGAGCGACAGAGTTGTACGTCTGGGAGCTGATTGATGAAGTCTTTTATCAAATGTCAAATGGTAAGTGTGAACAGATTTTCTATGGTAATACAGATTTTTTTATGTAACTACAGTGACAACAAATTTCATTGGTCGATATAATAAAATGACTAAATATTTATTGATAGGACAGTTCTTAAAAAATATTTTGCAAATGAACAGATTTGTGATCAATGAATCATAAATCATAAATCATTTTATTAGAGTGATTTTTGATACATTAAATTGGTCTGAAATAAAAAAAGGTCTACCACACGGGTGTACACAGTAAAATTTATATATATATATATATATATATAATAAAATAAAACAAATAGGTAATAACAAACTTAATATAACAAACAAAAGCAACCCTAGCTTTTGTCTTCGAGAAACTGTTTCACATCACAATATGCCTACTCTATCAATTTTTTTTAAATTTTTTTTGAAAATGTGCAAATTATTACATTCTAGTATATGTAAAGCAAAATGATTATATATACGTGGTGCTATGCAACTCACACTGTTACTGAATTGAGCAGTGTGGTTTGTTGGAAAACATATTTTTTTATTATACCGCTTACTTCTGAGAAACTGAAATAGATTTAGATTTGCCGCAACAAACACAGACACTTCATAAATATAAAGTCTAGGCAGAGTCAAAAGTTTTAGGCTTATAAAAAAAGGTTTATAACTGTCAGTAACTTTTTCTTTATATATTGCTCTTACACATCTCATCTGTGCCCAAACAAGATTTCTTTGTCAATAGAGTTCCCCCAGAAAATTACTCCGTATTTTAGGATAGATTCTACACTGCCGTAATATGCACTAATAACTGTAGATTGGTTCACAACTTTACTAAGTAAATGTAGTGCATACGAGAATTGATTTATTTTGCCGCATAGTTTATCGACGTCAGATTTCCAATTTAAATTGCAGTCTAAAAGAAGCTCCAAGAATTTTACGCGCCCCACTTCTATAATAGTTTGATTTTTTTCCATTGAAATAAATATTAAGAACAAATAAATTTATTTTCCATCGACATCATGTACAACATTACAAAATTCCGACATATACGTTGTTTCTTTTTTGTTTTTTAACATATTCGTGTAATTTGAGTGCATTGCCTTCGATTATTGAGGTAAGATTTCAAAAGACTTAAGACGTTTCCTGGGACTCAATACGCCTCCAATTTTTTAACAATATTCTATGATTTACATGATCAAATGCTTTTTGCAAATCCATATAAAGTGCGCCAACCATTTTTTTATTATTAAGTCCTGTCATTATAGCTTGTAAGAAATGGTATATAGCTAAGTTAATTCCTTTATTCCTTCGAAAACCCATTTGTATATATATTGTTTTTTTCTATGAAAGAGCACAAATTTTCTCTGATCACTTTTTCAAATATTTTTATGAAGTTATTCTGATGAAGTGTATTTATTGCTTTATATCCGAAAAAACGAGTTTGAAGCCATTTCACCAGGAACGTTATTTATAACATTAACAGAATCTAATATATGTGATATTTCATCAGTTTGTATACTTTTCAACCAACCAATTCACAATTCAAATTTTTAAGGCTCATTTTATAAAAGTTATATTTTACACTAAAAGCTGTTCGCAATATTAGTCTGAGTAATAACTGGCACATGTGAGATGCGAAAAATCGGCGGATTGGTAATCGTCTGGAAAACTCCATATCAATATATTTTACAATCGAAAATTTTGAACATTAAAATCTAAGTTCCCGATTCATTGTCGTTTCTCTTAGACATTGATTGTATGGAAGTTCAGAGAAAAATACATTTGTATGCCTAGTAGAATACAAAAAATTGCTAACACATATTTTAAATATACAGGGGGATCTGTCGTTTACACCACCAAGAACAATAAGGTAATCACTGCTTGTTAACGATTCAATTTCTTTACGGTTAGACACGAGTACATCCTGCAAATTTGCAATTGGTGTCAAAAAACAAGTTACTTGATAACCATCTCCAATTAAAAGCTGTAAGTTACGTTGAACGTCTCTGCCCATATTATCTCCAATTATAACTACTTTATTTTGTGGCTTCTTTTCTTCTTTAGTAATCAGCATTGATTGCCCTGATGACGAAGCATTGTTTTTCATAATTTTCATTGTATTGTTTATTGGGGTGGTGATCTTTATAGAATGCATTGATTCGTTATCAATATTATCCACGACTGTGTTTGAAACGTCTTCAGTTTCTATTTGATCTGTTATTTCCGATTCCATTTTATTCCTTTGAAACAATTGTGTACGGTTAGTATCATAATTGATCTTACTAGCATTATGGTTGTTTTGTGTTTTTGGAAATACCGACAAAGTTGGTGTATTAATTATATTTTTCAATCTTCGACGTGTCATAAGGGTACTTCGAATGCTCTCTGAGGTATTAAACCTTCTTGTATGTTTCTATTAATTTCAGACCTTTATCTAACTCCGCTTTTAAGTAAGTGTTATGAATATTAAGATTTTCGATTTCTTTATTTGCACTTTCTAATTGTATTGTCAGTGAATTTACTTTTTCTTGTATTGTTATTGCATTATCTTCCACAACAGATGTATTCAGCAAGCTTAACATAGTAGTATCAAAAAGAGATGATTCCAGTTCTGAGCTGTCCAATGAATTTGCACGCTGTTTTCTGTGGAAACGATATGTTCGGGATCCACATTTTGACTTGTTATTTATATCAAGCTATACAATTCGAACACAAAAGCGATTCAATATAAACTTAAAGCATACACCACTTAAAATTAACTTCAGTTTCACAACGCTAATCTATCATAAAATTGTACACCGCGTTAGAAAAGAAATCAAAGTTTGTTACTTCTGATACAGGTCGTAGCCAGGGGAGAATCACTTTTGATATATGAAATTTAATAATAAGCACCATAGAAAAACATGAAAGAAAAAATAACAATAAAAAAAAATAAAAAAAGAAATAAAATAAAAAAAAGTAAGCATCATATGGGAATTGAACAAACGCCGCTTAGAACGTCTGTAGGCACTTTCGATTAACTGACCAGCTAAACACTTAACTTATATACGAAATACAGAGCCAAAATCACACGAGCAGCAGCGCAGTTGACTTTGCTAAATTGCAAATCATTCACGTAACAATTTGCTTCAAGTCTTGTTGCTCGTTGACTGTTCTGTTATCTTCAAAAGTTTGCACTTCGTAATTATTTAACTTTGATTTCACGTTAAATACTTATGTTACACTATATATAAGCATTCAGTATTGCACTTGATTTAATTAGTGAACTGATTACACAAAATTAATATTTAAAAAAAGTTGTGTAACTATTTAATGTTAAAATATAAATAAAAACTGCGTGCGCGGGTTGTAACAGTGTTAACCGCTCGAGCGGCGATCGCGACTATAACTGTAATATAAATGAAGACTATAACTGTAATATAAATGATGAAACTATAACTGTAATATAAATGAAGAACTCATATAAGTAATACTCATAAAAGATAATATGACAATATTCTCTGAATTCAATTAAAAGAGGACGTAATTTTATTCTAATCTATTACCATTCTGTAAAATTTTTCAATTTCTTTATATTATTATCTTCAACTTTCTTCTAGGCTCATCAAAGATCACTGACCGCTAAATCGTAAAAACATGTCACTTCGAAAGAACCTCACCCAGACCTTTATTGATGGCTAGAAAAACACTTTGGTTCAATTTTTGTCGGCACTAAGCTCTCCGACCAATTAGTTTCGGTGATTGGATCCGAAAGATTTCTTTTTCTAGCGGCATACTTTATTTTAAATAGATAGTCTTTATTTTTTATTGGCTCTACTACTACATAATAAGAAGAACGCAAACAGACAAATATAAAACATAAAAATATAAATAAAAATATAAACAATAAATACAGCACAATTACATGGTCACAGCGTTCACATTCCCATATGGTATAACTCAGCGTCAATATTTCCTCACGAAATACCAGTAAATCGCTGATTTTCAGTTACAGCCTGAGAGAATTACGTTTGCGACTCTCAGCTGTGATGCACTGATGCAAATTTTATGTGCTTTTGACAATTTAAACTAATATTATTAGTATTTTGGAATTATATAAAAAGATAGGATTGTGTCTGTGTTTAATAAATAGAAAAATATGTCAATCTAAATTATATAAGTTCAATTAGAAATATAAATCACTATATACTAATATAAATAGTACACACTGTTTCAGAAAGAATGGGGGGGTCTTTCATGCCACCTCAACTATACTTATATATGCAAGACATTTCGATACTCCAAATACCGTGTAATATTGGTGAAACGTATACTAGTACGAGTAAATGTATGATAGAGATTGTAGAGTCTCGATAGCGCAATGGTCTCGCTATTGGTTTACGAATCAGAACATTCGTGCAGTCTGGGCTCGATGTTTTTCGTTTTTCGAATTCCATATGTACGTGACGCTCTTATGGTGAAGCAAATCATCATGAGGCAGTCTTTTTTTTTAGGGGGGGGGGAATGCACCATGACACCGCGATGGTAAGGCGCGGCCGTGTATGGGGCTCTCCGGTCATAGAGGACCGGCCTACCCACTAAAATCCGCCCGAGTTCTCTAGGCCCATACGGGGCACATGGCGGTGTGCGTTTTCGCGATTCGACCGCCATGTGTCCCGGGGCCGACTCGACCAAAACCTGGTCGAGCCACTGCCATAGGAGGGACTGTCCGAGAACCCCTGGACAGTCCCCCAGACAGAACGACTTCACCACGGCGTGTGCGCTTAGCCGGACGCGCACGCAGCCTCGCGGTATCATGAGGCAGCCTGCGTACTCCTACGAAGAAATTCGAAAGTGTAAATAGTCAACCAATCAACACTAGGTTAGTTGACCAACTGGTTGACCAAGGCCTAATTACCCTAACGTAGTAGGCTCGAGCCCTTTAGTGGGGACGTATATAAGTTGTGATGATGATGAAGATAGAGAAGAGTGTGGTAAATCAAAGTTTTAGTTTAACCTTGAACATCTCGAAGAGTATTGGGATCCTCGGTGTCAACATCTCCAGTGACGTTCAATTCCGAAGTCACTTAGATGACAAGGTCAAGTTGGCTTCTAAAAAACTAGGTGTGCTTAACAGAGCTAAGCGGTACTTCCTTCCGAGGCAACGACTGCTATTATACAAATCGCAAGTCAGGCCCCATATGGAGTACTGCTGTCACCTATGGGCGGGAGCACCTCGATACCAACTTGATCCTTTTGATTCCGTCCAAAGACGCGCTGAGCGTATCGTTGACGATCCCATACTCACATGCGGTATTGAGCCCTTAAGTCTGAGAAGAGACAGTGCCTCTTTGTGTGTTTTCTATCGCTTATACAACGGGTTGTGTTCCAAAGAATTGTTCGACATGATGCCCACGGCCACATTCTACCATCGCACCGCTCGCCATCGGCAGGGTGTTCATCCGTGTTCGTAATTTCCTTCCGCGCACGCTCCGATTGTGGAACGAGCTACCTGCTGAGGCTTTCACGGGGGATTACAGTATGGGGTTCTTCAAAAAGGGAGTAAATAGGTTTTTAAAAAGGTCGGCAAAGCGTTTGTGATGCCCCTAGTGTTGCAAGCGTCCATAGGCGACGGTGACTGCTTACCATCAGGCAGGCCGTAAGCCTTTTTGCTACCGTTGTAGTATAAAAAAAAAATTCTTTAAGTATCTCATTAACATTCTGCTTATTTATAACAACATATCTCTTATAAACTTCAACTTATACGTAGATACAACAGTTACTTACAGAAATAAGTTACCATGCTTTGACTATTCATATTATGGTATTTACTGTACTCAACCGACAGTAATATTGGTTTGTTGTTTATTTTTTTCTTGTTATACAATAACTATTGTTTAAGTTGGATGGAAGAGACCTCTTCTTGAGATAAGTCCCCCTTTGTACTTTTATTATTGTAAAATACATTACTTATAAATTTATAAGTAATGTGTTTGTGTATAATAAAGAATGGTTTCTATATTTGTTTAATTTTGATAAGTTAAACATGGTTGTACAGTTAATGCAATTTGCGGTAGGATTTGTTTAAGTAGTAGTAATTTATTCAAGCTTCGAACTTATAACTTATAAATGACCATTCAATTGGTACATTCCATGTATTGTTAGACAATTTTTGTTTTGTTGCAGTATAATTATATAAGTAGCCTGATAAACTTATATAAGTGGTTACATTTGCCTGTGAGATAGATTCACAGAAAATTTTAAGCTCCACAAAACCATAGTAGGGTAAACCATACAGTCATTGGACACCGAATAGTTATTGGACAGTGCTTTTGAATGCAAGAAAATAAGATAACTTCAAACAAAAAGCAACATCTATATTTATTGACAGAATATCCCATTGTTCAGCTTTGTTAGTTCATTGTTTTTACGACAGATTGCGCTAACGAAGTGTCAAAATAATTATTTCCCGGCGACTATCACGAAAGCAGGCAATCGTCTTGTTTTTTTAATTTATTTCTTAAGGATCGTTCCAAGTGTTTTGTTACAATATTGGAATGTTATTGTTTTGGCTGTTTGAAAAGTGGTAAGATATTATTCAATTTATATTTTTTAATGACTTAATATTTATAAATTTAACATTTTAAGGTCATTTTTTTTCTATCCAATAATTGTATGTATTTTTTTTTTTTAATCTGTTAATGGACAGTTTGTCCAATAACTATGTTTTTTGTTCATCTTTTTTATAACACTAATATTTCATAATAGTTTATAAAAAATAAGATATTTAAACTATTTTGGTGAAAGCTTGTTTTATGTAGTTTCTAAATATCTATATAACACTTAGTAAAGTAATATATTCGACACTTTATTGCATGCTTAATAAGTAAGGTGACAATGTCTATTAATTTCATCACCGTACATTTAATTTAGAACATTGTAATCGAAAAACTTTAAAGCCTTTCGGAAAAAATTGGTATGGAGATAGTATCTTAGCAAACGACCCAGATGCAGGGACTCCCGAAATTTCCAACAGAATACACGAGTCGTGGTCGAGGTGTTCAGAAATTATAAGCCTTACAGCGTCATTTCGGTGAATTGGGCTTAACCCGATCCCGAATAGACCTTCTAAAAGGGCGGAGGGTTCTAAATGGAGGTTTAGCCTGGTAGTCGACATACCAAGCGGCGTCACTGGTGTGCTCGGAATCCTACAGCATACTCATCAGTCTACTCCTTGAATATGCCGTAGGATTTTGATAATCTACAGATTAGTGAACTATTTTCTTGGTATCTGAAATAGACTATTCCGCCTTAAAAAAGGCCTTAATAACTAAATCTGATCTTTTACAAGTTATGAAAAAGTACAAATTACGCCTCCATTTTCTCTATTTCACTAAATTCGACTATAAAACAATATAATGATTATAAAACAGTACAACAACCTACACCCAGTATTTTTAATTAAAGCTAATCAAAGTCCGACTTCGTTAAAAACTGCTTTGAATCGTCCAATTTTTCTACCGCCCACTCATTTAACTAATGAATTATTTAACTGAAAAAATCAACAGTTCTCTGTAACTTTAAATTATTATCAGAATTTACCATTATTAACAATAGATTTATTTTGTTTATATTATCAATTAAATTATCATATCGTTAACATTGTATTACAAACAAAATTTTTAGTATATTGCGCAAGTAACTACCCATGGGGCAGCATACTTTTAAAATCGAACAAATTATGTAGCGTCGTTGTTGCCGCACATCTGTCACGGTATTAATTAGTCATTTTCGCATATATTTGCAAATGTGTCACTGTCGCTCCAAATGATGATGATATGAGATTTGTGTCCAGAGTACAGGGCCTGATCAGAGATGCTAATAACTATAAAATATTTAAAGTTTCGATTACATTCATTTAAAAACGACTTAAAGTTATTTATTAACAAACTAGATTCAAGTTTTTTTGTTTTTGAGATTAATTAATTAGTTTTAATTTGTAGGTCAGATCTGATGATTTGGTTATAGCGTCTCACAGTAATTTTCTGTTTGTATAGATGTTTATTTATTAAATATATTAAATTATTATTTATAAACATGCGGAGCTTATTATTTTGGTTAACAGTAAGTCATATTTTCTACATTATTAAAATCAAAATAAAAATTTATTCTTCAAATAGGATTTCAACAGCCATTTTTCACGTCAAAGATGCTACGTACGAGTACTGGAAATTACCAGCAAAGGCAATTTTTCTTCCTGTATTTTTACGGTTGTCAATTAGAAACTGACCTCACATAAATAGTGGGAACCCAACTTCCTGTACAATTTCAAACAAATTCAAATTATATTTATAAAGACTTAAAGTTTCATTATGTTATTTACTATAGTCAAAATATTTGTCTTTATAAATATAGAGTTAGTAAACTTACTAAAATTAACATTCCTAATGCATTTTAATACAATAAAATTTACCTTTTCAACTACTTGTGTAGGTATCCCGTTCCATACACGATAGCATTAATTTTATTCAAAAACTTGACCTCCATTCTGCTGCTGATGTAATATAACATATGATATGATGTAATAATATATATAATATATTTACCTGTCAAACGATATCCCTGTGAGAGTAAAAACACTGGCAGCCACCGTGACGTTTGCAATAAAATTGCTGAGCTGGCAATACCGGACTCCGAACACCCAGTCACTGAAACAACAAAATTATTGTTAGTCGAACTCCAACGTAAAATTTTAATGTTTTTACCTACGAAATTCCCGATTGGTGTGAAGATTATTCCATACGTTTAAGTATATTTATACATTGCAGATGTGATATCAGACCTGCACTGTTCGTTTATTTTATTTTTTTAAGTTTCATATATTTGATAGTCCTAAGGTGAAGGAAAACATCATGAGTTAAACTGCACACAACTACGGAGAAATTCAAAGGTGGATATAGTCAACCAATCCGCACTGACCTAGCATAATTGACTACGGCCTAATAACGTTAACATACTTAGGTAGATAGAGTCAAATCTCTCGATAGAGACGTATACGATCTGTGACAATAAATCAGACAATGATACAAAAATTTAAATTAACAATTATCAGGTAATATATTACCTCAATCTACTTTATTATGACAAATTATACAGTTGCGACAACATTAACGCATAAATAAAATCTTAAACGTACTTATTTAATTAATTAAAACTTTAAATGTAAAGAATTACATGAAGCATTTAGCGTCAAATTATGATACTCAATATAGGTTTTTACAAGTCTCGATATTGACGTAACAGGTCTAGTGAAAGCGAATTGATGATTTTTAAAGCGGATAATAGTTTGATTTTAAGCATAATATGATGGCGTAAGTCGATGAAAGATTAGATATAGTAGGCAAGAATATTTTAGTTTTAAGTGTATGTTTTATGTTTAGAAAGTTTTAACATATAGAAAAGATGGCCGAAAGACACCTGACAAAAAGATTTACAAAATAAAAGAAATTAATAAAGCTACTTGGTAAGGGACAATCTAGACGAACATACTTAGACCAAACAGGTGATTTATTGAGAAGAGGTCAGGTCAAAAGTACCCGTAAAAGACAAGCTGACATGAAAGTAGTAATGAAGTTCGAGTAAGCTAGAGAACTATGTTTCGCTCGTAGCAAGTGGAAAACTATGATCTCTGCCTACCTCCATGGGAATGAAGTCTGAATATATATAATTTATGTATCTTTTAGGTGAATCGTATTTTAATGTAACGTAATAGAACAGTTGTGTAGACTATTAAAAATAAATATATAATTAAATATTGGACACAGTATCAGAACTGTTTACGAATAACGTTTGTAATGAGCAATAAGGTTTTCAGTAATGTACTAAACTTTACTATATTGATTGTTTTGAGTCTGATTTATAAAAAAAATAATTTGATTGTATATATTTATATTTCTTTTCAGATTAATCTTTAGGCATTTTTATTATTTGTGTTTAATAAAGCTTTTTAAGGCATTTGAATTTTTCTAGGCATCTTATATTCAAGGTATCCTAATTAGATATCATAGCCTAAAGTAGCAGTACTGCCAAATGACTTAAGGATACTCAGTTTCAAAATATTTAAGCAAAATTTCTCTCTCTGTAGAGATAACATCCTCATATTTTTGTAATTTTCCGGTTTTTGCTTAACCTTATGATTAGTTTAAATTAGACTTTATATAAGTAATAACAAAATGTCAGATGGCGTTACAATTTATGCAACAATTCCTTGTGGAACAAAATATATTAACAAAATTTACTTTGTGGAGACGCCTCATAGCGTCTTAGTTGGGTGTATTTGTACTTTTTTTTATAATAATAATCTCTTTGGCTTTTTAACAATTTTACAAACACATTTATCGGTAATAACTACATTAACCAAAGACTGTGTCGCAGTTGTTAGCGCCCACATATATAGAATAATACAGAATAATTATGTATATAGAATACTTACTTGTTTATTACTCACTATAAAAATGAGTACATTACCTTACTTCAAAAGGTATAACCCTTATAACTTTTGAACTTGAAGTATAACTGATTTGGTAGTGTGGTCATAGTTGAGTACGTTTATCACTTAGCGTGCCGTTATTACAAAGAACTAAATTTATAATATGGTGATATTATTATAAAGAATCTATCTAAGCGACTGTCTGTGCAACTTTTTAGTTCTTTAATAAGTAATCAGTATGAATTTGATAAGATTGTGATTAAGTGACTTGGATAAATAGAATGTATTTAGATGAGAATTCGTTTTTAATAAAAGTACACCAAATTTTTTAATAAGTATGATCGTCATGATACTATATATAACATAAATACATTTAGAACCGTCCCCTCTAGTACGTCTAACTCCTATGAACCTGTCGTCGAACAAGCTCATGACATCATCGGCGTCGCCACAAGTTATGCAAATACGTCGTACATTATAGGTGTTCACAAATTGCCGCTATTGTTATCGACAGTGACCGAAAATGCCCGTACGGATCGACAAGAATTATAATGAATGTGAGCGACAACTGATAGTACTTCAATGAGTACCAATTAATATAAAATACACATCCAAAAACGTTCGTTAGAACAGCAGTAAAATGTTACATACTTCAAATTCTTAATTATTTTTATACATTTTGTAATTTTGGCTGTAATAAATTAATACTGGAACCATCCAGAAAGAACTTTATTTAGTGTCCCTTATTTTTCAAACAAGAGATATAATACTCGTATTAAAAATACAAATATTTGCTAATATTTCAGAATGTGCCCTTTATTACTTATTAATATTGTAACTTATTAATAATCATCAAAAACATGGAATGGGCATAACCTACACTGTTAATAAACTATTAAATGTAAATATTTTCTCAAAATTGAAGTAATAGAATATATTAAGTAGGTAGTAATATGAAGAATTACGAATTAACGTAGCTCTGTGCTACGTATATACGAAACACTGTGCTACGGTACATATATAAGAAGCAATATGCTACGTGCGTGATTTCGTGCTACGGATCCTAAATCAAAACTGTAAATATTATTTTTTCAACATTGGCATTTAGACTGATATCAAATACAAGTTGATAGAAAATATTGACTCTACGAGTGTTCAAAATTACAGTCTTCTCATGAAGAATAGGCAAAAATCTTTGAATGTCTAATTTTTGTCTATACATATCAAAAGGAATATTGAATTTTAAAATATTTATATTGCTAGAACAAAATAAGATAGATGTCTATATAAGAAAAATAGAAAATCATGAAATTATATTTTTGTGATTCAGAAAATAATTACTTTGTTTTATTTAATTTTCATTAGATAATTTTCCTATCGATTTCATGGTTTAGGGGTCACTGATCCCAAAACTTATGAGAAGAATAACGACATTGCTTAGAAATTTTCATTCTAAACTTCGCAGAAGTACTCCTATTTTCAAATAAGTAAATATGGGTTTCAGGTTTATTCAAAATTAAACCCCTAGACGGACGAAATATACGATAGGATGACTAGAGGAATAACATATGCAGGAAGACGACATCCGTAATTTGTATTTCATTATGCCAAAATTATTCTTTAATTGACTGTCGTATAATCGTTAATGTCAAACTTCCTTACTAACTTTTGCATTGATTAAATTTGCACGAAGCAGTGGCACTAATTTGCAAATTGTTTTTGTGTTTGTTACTTTGAACTTTAAACAATAATGCCTTCTAATCCCAACTAATATTATAAATGTGAAAGTAACTTTGTCTATCTGTTTGCCTCTTAAGTTTTTACTTAGAAACTGCTCTATCGATTTTGATTAAGCTTGGTATGGAGATAGTTTGAGATAGTGATAGAACAATGGTTAATATTAGAGTGACATATCTCGCTCCTGTAGGAATCTCAGATAAAAACAACTGAACCAATTCTGATTCAATTTAATTTGGGAATAATCCTACAGGAACATTTCTAAAGGAATATCGGTAATTATGCGGGTAATGCTGTGAGCGGAAAATTTGTATATTTTCTTACAAACATTGAGGAATATTATTTACCTGCTATTATTCCCTTAAATCTCTGGGGTGCTTTTTTCTTAAATTGTATATTTGTAGCGCGAATCGCTGTTTTTGGAATATAAACATATTTTCAACTTTCGTATCATATTAATACAGTTTATATGACATGACACTAATTAATTAAAATAGTTAGTATATTGTCGTTGTAAGATTACACACTTTATGTATGATATAAATGTCAATATAACTAGTTTTTTTTTCATTTATTTAACATAGAAAGAATCTTACAATCATTTTACATAAATCAATGCATACAAAAAACCACAGAGGTTTATACGCTTATGCAATCGATTTTAAACTTAAATACTTGCTTAATTTATTACAAAATGAAAACAGTCATTTATACGTAGTATTATTTTTACACAATAATATATATTGAATATAATAGATAGGTAATTAATGCATTATGGAATCACAATAAACCAAAAAAATATTCTTTCAATTTTAACTTAATGTTGTTGTGTGTGATACTGTTAATTAAATCAGTTATATTTCTATAAGCTTAAAAGTTTAGTATTTACATAAAAGTTCCTGAATCGTCTATTAACTTTACTTTGATATTGGTGGTATTAATAGCGGAATTTTAAAAACTAGTAATAAATCTGATAATGCAGATAACATTCTTTGTATCGCGTGGCCGACTGATATAATGGTAATTGTTTATTGGTGTCATAATTTTCCGTACTTTTAACTATTAATAATATAAAATACCTTGTTTAATAACTTCCAGTTAATGATAGCAATCAGCACTAACAGCATGACGTGTCTTTCGACAAGGCATTTAGCTAAACGGCAGGGCTCCGTACTGCAAATGGTCGCTTAAGCCCCATGACATAAGGTACACAACGCCTTTCGCAATAACCATAAAAAGAGCGCATTTGACTATAGAGCACAAGCACATAGGTATTAATGTGTATATTTATAAAAATATCCTTGTGTGTAGAACCGATACTGTATTTTAAAACTTAGGCCGATATAAAACTGAGAAATATATACATAATTCTTAATTTTTTCCTAAAATTCTTTATTTCCCAGAATTTGTTTATTTATTAATAACACTATTGAATGGTGTAATAACAACAGGATATGATTTTTTTGTCAAATCAACGGGTTTGATTCCTGAGTAGCAATACAAAATATTTCAAAAATCCTATAAGGCAATTTGAGGCCCGGGATAGAACATAACTTAATTCTTACGGTGACATATCTCTCTCGTGTGAGAAGTTTCTGATATAAACAACTAAACTAGTTCTGATTTAAAATTATAATATATGATGTGTAATTTTTTATCAACATAGAGCCAGTACACAAAGAAGTCTTCTTTTGAGTACTCTTAAAATAGTCTCTATTGTTGACACAAATGAGCTTGATCTCTTCACGCGATGTTAAACGTAAAAAAACTATAATAGGCACTTTCACAATACAATAAAAACAAAAATATCAAATAACGTTAAATTATTGAGTTAAGTTCTGAATATTACATGTGCATGCAACTAAAATAGAACATAAGAAAGAAGTTTGTTAGAACTTAACACTCTTACGATTGATTTGGTGGAAAAACGGATATTGGGATGAAGCTAAACAACTATAGAGAGCATTGTTTATTATATATAAAAATTGATAAACAGGCCACTCTACAACGATATTCAAGGCTTTATCTAACTTCTTGATAAAAAGTCACCTGTTGTCAATTAGAATGCTTGCGTGAAGAGGAATCATATTTTCATCTAAAGTCACAGACATTGACATTAACAATAGTACTTGGGCAATATAAAATACAAGGTAGTCACAAAAGAGAATTTCCCTTTGAAACGCGACAAAAGTAATGTGTAAAAGCGTAAGCCTTAGCACCTGCCGCGTCATTAGCGTTCCTGGCGTTCGTTTCCACAATTTATCCCGTTTTTCTGGAGCTCGCACGCAACGAAAAACTATAAATCACGTTGGTGCTTCAATGAAAATTCACGAGTGGAAACTCGTAAAACCGAACATACCAGCAGTCACAGGACAACGAAACATGTTATGTTAAGATTAATATGTACATTTTTGAAAACACGCCGCTAAAATATGATAGCCCGAATTTGGTTAGGGTGCGGGCTCTGAATTGGTGTACCGGTCTAGTTGGTAACAGAGCGAATATTGACATTTGTGATTTTCGTGATTCGTAGCTGCAAATAGAATTTTCTTCTATTCGCTTAAGCTAGTGCTTAATGAAATAGTACATAATTCTGTTTGGGCGCTACAGCGAGTTGGAAACAAGTAATCTAGGAGTTGATTTTTTATTTACTTAGCGCGAATTTCAGGACACGATAGGATTAAATAATAAATAAAAGAAATCCTTATGTACCAATAATAATAATATTTATTTAAAAGAAACTGGTGATATATGCAAAGCAAAACTTCAGACTTTATAGATTGAACTTGTAGCACAACTTATATCACTAATAAACGTGGTTTTTATACTATAAATGTAAAGTTTGGCGTGTTTTTGACTGTACAGGTAGCAACATATCCAACTATACATTTGCACTACGAAAACCGCTACTATTATAAGCGACATAAGAATTGTCTCAAGATTAACATGTAAAGTTTGAGGTGTTACATAACTCTACAGGAATGATTATGATGTCTAACCAATTGAACTAGTCTGATATATATATATGTGTGTGTGTGTGTGTGTGTGTGTGTGTGTGTGTGTGTGTGTGTGTGTGTGTACGCAATACACTATATATACAAATAACACAGATAAAATAAAGAAACACTTACAGTTCTTCCATTTGTAGAGCAGGTTTCATCAATGTAACATTCAGGTATTGATTTTGGGAACGTTACCCACGAAAATTCCAATCATGAAGTTCGAACAAAAGTATTCGATAGATAATTCGATTGAAGGCTGAGTTTACACTCAGCGATAAATCAAAGTCTAGTAAAGTTTGGAGTATAACTGTAGTACACTAAATTGGAAATTCTGTGCCTTCACAAGTGTCTAAGGGTATTTACCATATACGTAACTATGAAGTATAAAGATAATGGTAATACACCCTTAATTCACCCCCCACTTTATAAAAATGTGAAATGCTGGGTGTAAGCATTAAGTACTTGTGCCTAATGCTTCAGGAAATACAGTCATGATTGTATGTTTAATGGGCGCATATGAACGTGAATGGAAATACGATTGGAAAACAAAAATATGTACTAGTTGTGTGACGAAGCATATTACTCGGATATACCGTTCTGTTTCTACCATTTTAATCCCATGGAAGATCATCATCACAGCTCATATACGAGTACGTATGTTCCTATCTCATGTATTTTATCTTTATAAATTGATAGACTTTCATACACCCATTTCATACAACAATTTCATAAAATTAAAATTATTTTGTGTAGTATCTACAGAATACTAGATTTACCAGAAAATTTAAGAATACTTATCAATCAACGACTTTATTGGCACGTGAGCTGATAATTGTGCAAGACAGTGAAATTTCAAAGTTGGCATTATCTTATATACGAGTATAATATAAAAATGAATCGCTAAATGTGTTGGTGAGCGCAAAATTCAACAACGCCTGGGCCAACTGGGTTGGTTTTTTTAAAATCATATTTATTTTCATCACGAAAGTATTCGTACTCCGTTTTGCACGCCGTTCGTCAAAACTGCATCTTCCATCTCTCTTTTACATCATGTCACTTGTCATTCTTTCACAATTTCCAATCCACGCATCCCACTCTTAAATTTTACAGGTTGACTGATAGAGATTGCTTTGCTTCAGGTATAAAGTCCGCCTTTAATAAATTTGATCACTTACTATACGAAATATACTGTTTAAAGAAATAACACGCTTTTATTTACACGAAAATTATTTGTACTTAAATAATGTATGGCAGAAGATATTATGTTGCAGAGTAGAACTAATCTTCTACTCTTCTATTCATCATCAAAGCTCAAATATATTATAATGGGAATGCAACCCTGCACTATGGTAAAGTGAATGGGCTACCAATAAAATCTTTATTTTCATAGGCTTGCCTTCCGTCCCTTATATACGGATTCATCCACTAGATTTTCCCACAAATCAAATGTTGCCGCTGTTGGGACTAATAGATTAATATTCAAACTGAGAATTACTGATGAGATAATCTAATTATTATTCATGACAAATATTCATCGATACAGTAATACTAAAATGGTAATTGAAATTTCGACATTATTAGAACAAATGGTGGAACGAATACGGATGTTTAAATTATCTAAATAAATAAGAAATTAATGATCTATATAAGATACTATAGACATATATTGTCTATAGTACCTTATATATACAGACAATACAACCATAATATTTATCGGTTAAAATGTAATCAATATATCTGTGTGACAATGGTTCGTTTGTTGGTAATGGTTTGTAATTTTAAAAATAAATTAGCTTCGCACACGTTATCTTAAATTTCCATATAGAAAAAGATATATTTATATATCTTTTTTCTATTTTTCTATTCTTTCCCTTCATAAATGCTTTCATCTGTTTTAAAAATATCGCCATGCCAAATTTATTTCAATTTTAATACTTGATTTTTAACTCTTTATAGATCAGTTACATAATTTATATATAAGTTAAAACTACTAATGTATAGGTACACTTAATTAATAGGTAAATCATATTTTAGTATTAAAATACTTTTAACTAACTAGATAAACTAGATTTATCTTATGCGATGTGAAACTAATGCATTAGATTTAGCATGAATAGAGGTAATGATTCGTATCCGTCATTACTTTACGTAATGCTTAATGTACTGTGATCGTGTAGTAGTTTTTGATTCCAGAAAAATCAAAATTCATTAGTCTATTTCAGCAACATTTTTGAATATATAAAGATAATCATTTCTAACTAACTCATCTATCAAAACATAGTTAAAAAGATTATTAGACAATTTTTTAATATCCTCACTTCACTGATTGGTAGTGTGTCTTCACCTAATCGTAGATTCACCTTATATGAGACCTTTTTTTTTTTCCCCTGAGGAAAATGCATTAAATTGCATACCCCGGCTCTGGCGAGCCGGCGGTTATGTGGGGCTCTCCTCCCCAGAAGGGGGAGGCCTACCCTAACAATGTCCTTCACTGACGCCTTGCCGCGAGAGCTTCGATCGTCAGCGGGTCCTCCCCCCCATCAGATGAGGGGAGGGACACGCCAAGAGGAGCTGCATCGCAGCGTGACAAGGTCATGGGAACTCGTGAGAATACTTCCACGACCTCGTCGGCGTCGACCCGTATTGTGCGGGCCCCTCTCGCCTCCCCGCTAAAGAGAGGAGGATAAAGGGGGAGGTCTACCCACTAAAAACCTCGGGGATGGCCTTCCTCAGGCATGTAGGGAGCCCCCAGGAACCCCCAGCCTCCGCTCCCCTGCCCATACCGGGGAACCCTCCTCGGGGGAGGCTACAATACCTCCTCCGATCTCCTCCACCGACGACGCCCCCGGCCACGGGAGGGGCGTGGTCTCTCCCGGGTCCTACCAACCTACCAACGCTATAGCTGTGCTTGCCACTTGAAAACCTGTCCCCTCCAACAGTCGTCATTTTATTGCAAACAATATATCCTACCCACTTCCATTTAAGCTTCGCAATTCAACATTTGTGATTCGATCACCCAGAGAAGCTCCGAGCATACCTTCTCTGTTGCCGTCTGAGTGCCTTTGAACCTCGTATTACATTTATAAGACGTAACAGTTTCATTTTATGTAAACTTCACTGCTTATTATTTAAATAAATAGTACCCTTTAAGTTATAGTAGAGTAGTAATGCATTGCTAACATAGTAATGTGAAGCATTCTAGTTACTAAGCCGCGCTCATTTTATACTTCTGCAGGGCAGAAAATTTAATTTGTATTAAAGCAATAGTTAAAGCAAAAGGTAATTAGTTTGAAATGCTAAGTTTATATGCTTGATTTCAAATAATTTCGTGTGCTGATAATAAGTGTACATTAATATTATATCTATTAATTTACGTAAACGGGAAGTTTAAGATGGAGTAGATCCCCATCTACGAAATGGTTGAAAATTTCAAACGCTAATGAAACAAAGGCCGTAATCATTAATAAAATGATTTGACGGAAGCTTAACAATTTATTACTTTTGATTGTTACTTGATCACAGTGTAAAGGCTGTATAGCCTAAGTATAATTAAAGCTATTTAATCAATCCATCAAATTCACTAGAAATTTCTTATTATATTAAACTTAATCTAAATAATACGGCGATTATATCCTGGAATGTTGACATTTCCAACGCGATTACAAGGTCTATCAATTTCTTAGTTACAACCATTAACTATTTAGTAATATTCGTATTATGTAATATTAGTAGTATATTATTTAGTGATGTGCCGGATATCCGTATCCGCGGATATCCGAGGCAGAAGACAGATTCGTATCCGTGTCCGTATTCGTTACTTTTTGGCGGATCTATTTAGTAGAGTTTTCTTTAAAGAATAATTCATATTCTTGAGGATGTTTTTTTTGTAAAAGTTTTTTAAGGAAGTTTACCCTTTACCCTTAGATACGAGATTACTTTCCATCACAAGTTTTACACTTTACAAATTAATCATTTATTATCACAAAATAATTCCAAATTACACTACTAAGCTTCTTTGTAGGCATTTTTTTTTAAATCATGTACCAATACCAAACACAACATAACAAAATTAAAAATCCTAGCTTTGTTTGCGGTTTGTTTACAAAAAGAACTGTTTCATTTGTTGATTCAATATAAAATCAAAGAATCTTTTGCTTTCAATCAATATTTAGTTCAAATTTTAAGTATAGACAACAGAGTTATTAGTATTTATGTTTATTATAATTATAAGGAAAATATGATATAATATATATAAAAACCTTTTATTATTCTTAATATTAATATATTAAGTTCCATAATATTTAAAACCGTTTTACTTAAACATATTAAATAATGATACACTCATTTTTTAAATGTTAGAATATCGCATCGGTTCAGAAATACCACAGGCGACTATTCATCCCAAAGTTTAATAATGCTACGTAGAATATTCTAAGGAAAAGACACTATTGTGAACTGCGGACACTGGCGGCAGGAATCAAAACGAATAATTGTACTTCTCTCTACTTCTATTACCTCAGTTAAGTCGTTGGAAATATCAAATGAAAATCACTTCCTTCAACGTATATTGTAGGCTTATCTCTGTACTCTGAACATTAAAAATGAATATATCGTTGAAATTGTCGCAAAACCTCCCACTCTAAGTTATAAGAGTACACTAACGTTAGAACGAGATGGTAAGCTAAAATCAAACTCAAACTCAAATTACTGCTTGAGTACAATTAGAAAGCGATGGCGCTATTGAGTCCATATAAGGTCATCACTTTCTAACCGATTTTAGTTTGAGCCTCGTTCTGTATTACAAGCCTTGTTAACTCCTTCTGCATGTGATAGATTCGAGTTATTTTAAGATTTATGAAATATTCAATTTATTGAAATGTGTCGAAATTGCATTTAATATTAATTTATTATTATTTATCTATTAATTCAATTGTTTCTTTGTATATTTCATTTGCACAAATTAGTCTTGATTGATTAATTATTTCAAATATTACCTAAAACATATGGAATTGTAGAATCATAAAATTAGCTTAATAATAATATAGGTTAATAATTTGCCGCATGAAAGCACGTGGTTGCATTTTTATTTATTATATTTTTATTCTAAAATAAGCATTGTATTTTCTAAATAAAGTCGAGATATTTTTAAAAGTTTTACAACCGGAAATGTAGGATATTACTTATTAATTTAGAAGATACAAGCCCGTTTCCTATCACATCAATAGCACAAATTCGTTTCAGCCATTTTGATTTGCTGTACGAATAAAAGGCCACCATTTGGCACTAGCAGAGGCATTCGTTATCAACTTTTTATTGAAATATGTTGTTTCTATCTTGTTAAAAATCTTATCAGTTGTTCTTAGTACCTAATTCTTAAGCTGCCATAATATAACACGTTGTTTTGTATTTCTTTATATAGTTAATGTATATCATTGATACTTATGTAACTTTTCGAAAAAGGCAACCCCCGAGTTTCTCGCCAGCTCTTCTCGGGGAAGTCAGCATTCCGAGCTGGTGGCAGATTAAAATTTAAATAAAAGATAATTACAATGGCTGTGGTTTCTAGCTATTATCGGTGTCTATATGTGGAGATTTATCTTGTAAGCTATGTTTTTTTTTGACACATGCATAATTAAGCCTTAAGTTTGTTTAATATAATCAACTTTAAAACCATCTGCAATAAAATATATAATTAAGGAAACTCAAATGCAGAAATAAAATGCACATTTCTTAGCTTACATTTTTTGTGTGTAACGATTTGCATACTAATGATTTATGCTCTTTTAGAGCCACGAACTTAAGGATGAGAGGAAGGTCGTCGGCCTGGAAATGTAAATGGCTCCCATTTCTCATAGCGAATGAAGAAAATATTGCAATAAGTAATTCAATTTCCATTTGATGCCAGAAAAAAAATATTTTTGCTATTTTGTTATATTGAAAACGAAATGCTTCTGACAATAAGCAAATATAATGTGTTTTAATATTCAATATTACAGAGCTACGATTTACGCAGGGACAATTTTATATACTGTCGTGGGCATATTTGTTCAAACTAAATCATATTTATTTTGATATAGACATAAATGTAATAATATGAATTCTTACAAAAATAACAACAGTAAGTATAGTTCTATTAATATATTTTGTCAAACAAGCAGACTGCCGGCCTCGTGGTACTAAGGTAAGTGGTGTCCGAATACAGTTGTCTGTAGTACGTTTGGTTACTATCAGATCTAGAACCTCCACAATAACTACAACATACGATGCCAATTTGTGACATAACATGAAGTCATGGTACCCAGTTTACTCTCTCTTTACGTTTCTTTCTCTAAACAAAACCATGACAGTGCAACGCGAGTACTGCTGCTTAACAGAAATTGGTAATGAGGATCGCAAGCAGGCGACACTGGCATATTATTACTCCTATTAGAACTTGAGACAGCTTTCAATATCATTCGTAATAGGAATGTTTTTTTAATGCAAATGAAAAGCTTAACATGTCGCCAATTGTACGTAAATACAATCTATTTTTTTCAAATTCAAATTCAAAATCATTTATTCAGTCTGGGCTGTTACAAGCACTTGTGAATGTCGAAAAGCTACGCCATCGGTTTGCAAATAAATAAATAAATAAATAATAATAAATAAATAAATAAATATTTGTTACACTTACACCAATTAGCCTAGCCCAAACTAAGCTTTGTAAAGGCTTGTGCTATGGGATCTAGGGCAACGGATAGACATACATATATTATACATATATAAATAATTTTTATTGAAATATATATCAACAACAATGACTAAGGTACAAATGCTCGCATTCATCACACAAACATCTGCCCCCACCGGGATTCGAACCCGGGACCTCAGAGATGGCGACACCTTAAAACCGGTGTACTATCCACTCGACTATGGAGGTCGTCAAATCTACGGCGGGAGACCTTGTACTGAGAAGAACCGGCAAGAAACTCAGCAAGGGCTGTTTTTTTTCCCTGTATTAAATAGATACAGAGTCGTCAATTTGGAAAATGACTTCAATATTGATAATTCATGAAGTCACTTTCCATTACATAGTATCTATCTATACTTATAATAAATCTGTAGAGAAGTCAATTCTGTACATTAAATATATTTAAAAAATTACTAGCAAAGGGTGATAAGGGATCGTTAGTGATCCCAAAAATGCAATCAGTAAAATTTTTGTCTGTCTGTCTGTCTGTCTGTATGTTCAGGCATCACGTAAAAACTAACGGTTCGATTTCGATGAAACTTGGTATAATTATACCTTATTATCCTGGGCATAAAATAGGATACTTTTTATCCTGGAAAAATACGTAGAAAAAAAAAATCTTAATTTTTCAGTTTTATTCATTGACGTTATTCTGTAGAACCGCGAACACAAAAAAAAAACAGTGTGCGTGTGTGTGTTGGAGCACAGAATACATCGATGGAGGATTTATGTTATTTATTAATGTCATGTTTCAAAATTGAATAGTCACAAAATGTAATAGTTCATTTGGAACTCACCAGGGTGACGGTTGTACAGGAGAATTTTATGCCCTGACTATAAAATAAGTAGGAACGAAAAACTGCCACTTTACAAATCTTTTTGACAGGACGAAATCTGTCGGGTCCGCTAGTAATTAATAAAAATTTATTTTGAAAACATGCCTATATTAGGAATGCCGTGTCATACACATATTTATTTCATATTTCACAAGTATATTCTGTATATATACTAATTTATAATATTTAAATTACATAAAGCTTTTATATGAGAAAAAAAATGGAAAATTAGTATTCACAAAAGCTTTATGTTCGAAACTCCATCGCTTACTTGAAAGCAATTATTGAAGAACGATACCTTGGAGACATTTTGCATTTCAGGACTTAAAACCTTAAAATCCTATTCCTGTGAATAATTTACATGTTTGATTTTAGTATTGTACCTATCATTGTTTTTAACTTGACATTTATTAATCCAGCGAGCCGGCATTTTAATTAAACAAGTTCAAATGGAATTGAATGGGATAAAATTTTGAATTATACGATACGACGATATTTTGTTAGGAAAGTATCACCATTGTGTAGAGAAGTTTAGAATCGATAGTCAGTTTTGCGTCAGTTTTAAATAATTTATTAAGTCGCTTGCCCTAGAAACGACGCTACGGTCTTATTACAAATGTTTCTGTTATAAATTGTATTAATTGTATGTATAAATATAGCATAGCAGCATAGCAATTTAATTTAAGAATACTTAAACCAATTATTACAATTTCCATTCGCTTAGATATTTAAATAATACAAATTTTGCAGCAAGGATTAACTTAATGAAAGTATAGTTATTTACTATAATTTCATTAAATTAATTAATTCTCATATGAATACAATTTTTCAAACCTTTTAATGGAAAGCAATACAAATAAAATATTCTCACCTTGCATCTATTACGCTTTTGGATGAAATCAATGCAATACTTTGTCTTATCCTATTCCTTCTTATATCATCTTCCTAATAAAAAACGTCACAGTCAAATACTTTTTCACATAGTCCATCCATACTTTCTTAGGACTCCTCTCGCCATTATTTCTATCCATTACTCCTTTGAATTGATATTCATTACTCTTTTGATAAAATGACCCAATCCCTCCCGACTTTCTGCCAATACCTTATTAGTCTGTCTGTCGCTAGTGCTACTTACAGTTTTTCTCTTATCTTTTCTAACTATAAAATTTTACAATATTTTAAATTTCACCGAATAGAAAATGTTTATCTTTTTCATTACTTTTTAACGGTAAAGCGCGAGATAGAATTGAATCTCAGAATTACGTTATTGGGTACCTATTTAATCTGCTCATGATCTGAGTGTTTGCCTAGTCTATACATATTTGATCAATTTTTATCTATGATTAGTCTACGTATGGCTATCTGATACAAACTTCTCGAATCTCATTTCAGAAAGAGAAAACATTATTGATTTTTAGCAAAACGAGAGCTGCAAACTGCCGCTCTTGTTATCAGGTGTACGCTCCGCGTGACATCCTTTATAAAACGGCAATATTCTTTTATAAGAAGCGGCACGTGCAAAAGCTGAGCGATACAAAGGCAGGCATATTTGAACGAATGGACTATACTGGTACGACTACACAACGTAAGCTCTAAGTATACGCCACTAAGCAACTATTTTCAAACAGGCAGCACTTTTTGCAGTCACCTACATAGTAGTATACGAGTATGACTTATTTCTGTTTGCTTCGCAACAAATCAGCAACCCGCCAAGGTTGCGGATTTGTTACGACGCACAGTGTACTTTGATTCCATGTGATATAAGATTTAAAATCACATTACCCATTGATCTCACTCCCTAACTTATTCTTGACACTGGAATGTTGGTTTCATGGGGGTACGCAACTACGATGCAAACATAACTACCTAGCTTCCTGGATTTTATTAATATTTTCATACGCCTGTCGTATACAAAATAAAATGTATGTTATAAATACAGATAACTAGAAGAAGGATAATCTAATAGAAAATGTCTACTTTTTTTCTATACGCTCAACCTTTTTCGAGATAGAGGGCGGAGAGCACCCAACGCTCAGGCAAACATACTGTAATACAAGGTCAACCGTGAGTCTGTATGAATAATGAGTATGTATGAATGAACGTGGTGTGCTCTCCGCCCTCTATCTTGAAAAGAGTTGAGCGTATAGAAAAAAAAAATTGAGACATAAGTTGTGACAAATTTTTTTATCTTAATTTTTTATAATAGACGTTGAAATGCTTAGAACCATAAAAACGGAGATTTTTGCAAGAAAACGATTTTCGTGACCTTCGACCTCGAATAACTTACGACGCAGACACGACACGACGAGGTAATATTAGATTTTTGAGACAACTTTTAGAACGCCAAAATAAAGCTGTATGCGATGTTAAGTTGTGTTATGGACACAAATAAGCAACTAATATTATTTTTAATAATTTTTTATAGAAAATTACAAGGTAATCGATACATCCGCTATTGGCGGTCACAAGATAGAGTACAGATACAAAAATCAAAGTGAATTTAGCCACAGACAATATAATAGCGTTATCGCTTCATTCATGTTTTGTATTAAACATACGAGTTTCCAAATTATCTTAAATTCCGAGGTGAAACCCTAAAGTGACTGGACGAGTACATTATCTTTTGTTTAACATTGAAAAATTCGTCGAAACAAAACATATCTCCAATCTCCATTACACTAAAAGAAAACGACATAAACTTGTGAGCTTCCCATTAGGCCCTGGAACGTTGAAGAGCTCGAGTGAAATGTACCGGAAGGTAGCAATCCTCGGAGTGGATTTACAGGACTAACAGATGTCGGAGCGTGACAAGCAACTGTATTAGGGGCTTACCGTGTTTTGAAGATCGCGATTCGTGGTATCGACCTGGATACTTACTTACTCACAGTTTGATTCGTAAGTAATCTCTTGGTGTAATATCATACTGAAAGCAAATTTGTTTTCATAAAAATAACATTAATGTATAGTTACGGATTTATGAATCGTTTATTAGCTCCGATATCAATAGTTGTTAAATATTATCAATAAGTATTATAAATGTGAAAGTTTAAGTTTAGTATTTAACGCAAATAGTAAGTTTTTACCGTGGGAGAGCCATGCTTCGGCACGAATTGGGCCGGCTCGACCGGAGTGATACCACGGCCTCACAGAAAACCGGCGTAAAATAGTGCTTGCGCTGTGTTTCGCCGAGTGAGTGAGGGTACCGGAGGCCCAAACCCCCTTCCCCCCTTATTCCCTTTTAAAGGCCGGCAACGCATCTGTGACTCCTCTGGTGTTGCGGGTGTCCATGGGCAACGGTATCGCTTACCATCAGGTGATCCGTTTCCTCGTTTGCTGTCCTATCATATAAAAAAAAAAGTGAGCACGCAAGATAGCACGCAAGTTTTTACTCAAATCCATTCAATTTCAAAAGACAATACATATTTTCAATAGGTGTAGAGAACAAACATTTCCAAATACAACAAGAATATGTTGTTGGAATTATATTGATATTGCAATCAGCTCACGAGTCTTTCGAAATCATCTGAGACGAGTGACAATTCAAAAAGAAGGCTGTCTTCTGCAGGCTATCATACTTGTATTAAAGTCGTTCAGCCATATACTTTCAGAATCACTACTAAATAAATGTGTCGCCCGACGACTTGGCGCCAAAGATCAGCGTGAACTTAAGCCACCCTTAAACGTGACAAATGATACACGTCGATGAAAACCGATACCGCTTTAGGTTAGTCTGAGCAATTGTCTTCGAAATATAGTTCAGATCTTCTTTCACGTAAAAATTTGTGATTTTTTATCTGTTAATCTGAACAAAAGGTTGACAAGGTAATAAAAAAGATTTTTTTTTTATTGCTAAAGCTGACAAACAAGCAGGCTGCCCACCTGATGGTAAGTGGTAACAGTCGCCTATAGTACATGTGGTTCCCACGAGATTCGCAGCAAATCTGCAAACCTCATAAGAACCACAGTGTACGTTGCCAACTTGTGACATAAGATGTAAAGTCACAGTACCCAGTAATTTCACTGCCTATCTTACCCTTCACGCCGGAACACAGCAAAGCGAACCCTGCTGTTTGGCGGCGGAAATAGGTAAGACGGAGGTACCCATGCAGACGACCCTGGTACAGAGTCTACCTCCTAGATTATATACAACTAAAGTTAATATATATCAGAAGATCTTTCGCAAAATTTATAAATCCGAATATAAACAGAATATCCTTATAAGTATTCCTAAAGGTGTATGACTCTGTTTGCTGCTTAATTCAATACTTAATCAATTGATTAATCTTCAACTCGAAATTGCTTATATCAATATTCAAGGTATCTGTCACTAATTAAGATATCTCGATACAAGCATAGATAATATAATACTTTATAGCTGGAATCAAAGTTTGTTATTGGCTCTCAACTTTCCTGGTGCGAATTAAGTCAATTAAAATGCGAGTTTGAAGAAGTCGTTGGCGCTGTCTTTTATATACGAGTATAATGAAATAACAGTAGCATTAAATCGGAAGCAGTGAAGCGTTAACGTTGTTATCAACGCGTTCCAACTAAAATATTAATGTGAAAGTAACTCTGTCCAACTGCTACGTTTTCATGTCATAATAGTTGAACTTGTTATGATATAATTTGGTTTAATATGAGAAAGTCTGGAAAGAACATAGGATAGATTTTTCACTGCCAAAAATCTCTTTCCTATGAAACAAACAAATGATATCGCAGGTGGAAAGCTAGTAGGGGAATATGCTTGAAATGTTTATTTTAATTTTGTTGCTAAAACATAATGATAATTTAATAAAAACCTTAACAAATCGCCATGGAACGGCATCGAAAATGCAAAAGATTTAGCTATCAAAAATATATCTTCTTGCAAAACAGTTGTTCTGTGACAGAAGCGTACGGTTATACCACGGTACATACCGGAATTATTCTATTTGACAACTTAAACGTTTTGTAATTTAATGACTTACAGATGTTTAATAAAAAAGTTCTAAGATGATACTATAAAGAGTGAACATATTATTATTCTCTATGAAGTATAATCTATATAAAAAAACTACCAACTAGTTCCTGATAGCAAATATAATGTAGAAGTGCGTGTTAAAATCTGTAATTATTTACTTATTTATAATTTGAACTTGAAACGTCTCTTCTAAGGAATTATAAAAAATAATTTGTTTGAATTCAAATTGTCTTTATTTTAATTTATTCGCCCTCTTGGTATAAGGTCAATCAGTTATTCAGAACATATTGTAAACATAATACTCAAACACAATAAGTATAGATCCTCACCTATGCAACATGTAGATAAAGTTGAAGAGGCAATTTAGCGACGCCATCATGAGGTCAGCAAAGGAGAGGTTCACTAAGAAGTAGTTCGTGACCGTCCTCATCCGCCTGTGTGCTGTGGACAAAATAAGAACTTTTTAATATTTACAAAAAATGACCGCCTGAAATGGTAAGCATTAAAATAGTTTGAAGTGCATGTGATTCCTATAAAATTATTAGCATTTTACTGGTACCTGGTAAGTGCTTTACGTCACCTGTAGTACATGTGGTTCCAGTAAGATACTATCCCCTATCCCCCACAAAAACCGTTGCCAATATGTCATATAAGATGTAAAGTCATGATGTCATGATGTACGCTGAAACACATCAATGTGAAAACAGTAATTTTGTTGCAAAAATAGACAACAGGTACACAAGCAGACGAAGCTGGTATCTCCCTGTAGTAAAAGCACATCTACAACCCTCATTAGAACCCATACTTTGTGAACGTATATAATATGTTCAAAACCAAGATACCCAGTAATTAAACGTCATATAATCTTACTTTTCACATCAATGTACTACTACTTTGCAGCAAAAATAGGTAATCAAAATGACGATCCCTGTATAGTCTTCTTGTAAAAATGCCTCATTAAAATAATCTGCAGCATAGGGTATAGTGTAAGTGGTTCCAAGCCACACCTAATAGAACCCAAGCTAACCTCACCTTACTTATAGCTCCCTACCAACCCGCACTAGGCAAACGTGGAGAGAGAAGGACGGAAACATTGTTATCTTTGAATGTTAAAGCAGTGTTTACATGTGGGTACACCGTATTCGTATACTAGATACGAGGGGATCGATACCTCCAGACTACATTTTACTAAAGAGACGTGAAGATAGTGTAACGGAAGGGAACCGACCACAGCATGATCGCTTGGTCTAATCTACTACTCAAAAGTATTTGGCCACCCAGTAAAATATATTTTGTAAAAGTGTGATTAAATGAAATTGCTTTATAAATATATTACTGTTTATTTGCATTTTTTTTTGACAGAACAATAATACATATTTTAAATTTTGGACTCATCACAATGAAACCTAATAAATGTTTTATTTAATATATTGTTTATAACTTATACAAAATGCAGGTGGCCAAATACTTTTGAGCGGTAGTGTATATAGATCTATTCTTATATATAGATTAAAAAT
This sequence comes from Scirpophaga incertulas, assembly GCA_036419045.1. Taxonomy (NCBI): domain Eukaryota; kingdom Metazoa; phylum Arthropoda; class Insecta; order Lepidoptera; family Crambidae; genus Scirpophaga; species Scirpophaga incertulas. The sequence continues at coordinate 6,774,691 of CM071638.1, forward strand.
AACTTTGATGCCCTCACTGGAACAATATTTTAAAATCTAGTCTGTCTAGCAACGTGAGTCTTTAGTTTTAAATTATGATAATGATCTTGGAATTATTATATATTATTAAAGCATATTAATTTGCCTACCATAAGATTAAATTGCCTACGATAAAATATGTATAGGCTTCAAGCAATTAACAATTAATATTTTGTCGATGATGGGAAATAATAACATTATAAAACTGGCTTTTCTTTAGTACTTGTTATTCTTTCAACGCGTCACAAGGTAAAGCCACGAGCTTTATTTAATAGCTTTCCAAGCGTTGGTCAAATATACGCGAGCTTAATTCCAGAACCAAAGCGCTTAAGCGGGATGTACTCGTGCAAATAAAAGACGATCTGCGGGCAAGCTAATCAAAAATACATTTACGTGAGACGACCCTTAATAAAATGACTTTCAAAAATATTTATTTTGAAGTTGAACCAGTAATAAGTCTGCTATTTATTACCCTTCAACCAGAGCACAGCAATACAATAAAGAAGATAGAGGTACCAAAGAAACGGTTGGTCCGATTTTAATACAACAATGATACTTAGTGAAAAAGATCGTTTTAATTACGAAATATATGTAATAAATACATCTGTGGTTATAATACTCTATCGAACTGATATATTAAGCTAACAGCAATCTGTTCCTTACTTCACCGCAGGTAAATAACAGATGTACTATCGGGGTCTCTCGCGCCTTACCACTTTTTAGAAACATTCGTGTGCAAGCGGCTCGCACCGGGCGCGACCACGTGATCCGTAGCTATCCCTGATTGGTTACGTATTTTACTACGATTTACTACGACCATTCATTATACCAAAAGAGATTTCAAACAAACGATTTTGAAATCTCTTTTGTAATACCCTTTCCATAGAGATATTTTTTTTTAATATCGCTCGCTTATCGCTATCTCGCTTGCATGTTTCCGCGCGAACACAATAGTTGAATGAACGGAAGGCGTGGCTTGCTGACTAACGCTCTAGGACTGGTAAGGCGCCAGTGTCCGCGATAATACGTTGGGAACGTGGGATAAGCTTTCAGTAACCTTGAACTGGCGACGTTCGGTTTTAAGTTACATATGACATACGACAATCAGATACAATCGAAAGATTCTGACGGGACTTCCACAACGTTTTCTGGACAACTTTGATAGAGGCCTATATCGAGTTTACATCGTCTCTTTACTAAAATGACGATGATGATTCTATAACTATTCTCTTAAATTGTAACACAGCCCACTCTATATCTATGAAATTCCATTCGTGTCCAATATAACATTTTTATCTGTTAACAAATACCCAAGTAGGTAGTTATTGTAATGTTGTACCAAGTCATTACATCGCGGTTGTAGGCTACCTATAATTTTGTAGCTAGGCTATAGTTTTGTATTTTTGCATTTATTCCTTCATTTTTGTAAATAGTTTGACGAGATTATGACAGAAGGTGTAAGCCATGATGCTCGCTTTATTTACGTAATAAAACATTTTCGACGCAAGTTTAGTTACGACTTTTGTACACGGGTAGTGCGAAATGCAAATATACAAAAATTTTACCACTTCAAAAAACATAAAACTCCAGCATAAAATAGGGTTATGCATATTTACATTTATTCGTTTTAGAATTATCCCGTTGGTAAAGTCATAATTATGTTTACGTAAATTTTAATAGAAGATTTACAAGAAAATCTATTACGCAAATATGCATAATTACTGGTTCCTGTATTTTACAATTTAGGACTATTGTGTAATTCTAATTACTCTATGTACAAAAAAGGATTTTCCGTTAAATAACAACGTGATTATACTTACAACTCTAGATTATAATGAAATATAAGAGTACAAAGCCGTAAGTAGAGTTTTTTTTTTATTAAGGAACAGCAAACAGCTACAAAATACAAATAAACACAAAACATTACACAAAAGTTGGCAATATTGTAGCCCACAACGCTATACACGTGTTAATTAATATTAATGATTACAAAAACACAGCCACGAGCCGCTGTATAATACTAACAGTAAAAAAAATAAATAATAATTACAATAGTGTTACAAAGTGGAACAGAAAATTAAAATAAAATAAATTAAAAAAAGAAAGACTGTATACTACTTAAACAACTAAAATAACACATAAAATTATAAAGAGATTAAAAACCCTGCAGTTCATTGAGGACAGACTATTTAAAACTATTCATATGACCACAAAATAAATCTATATCTTTAAAAGATTCGTTATAATTGTGCATCATTCGACGGAGTGGCACGCGCAGACCGTCGTTAGTGCGACATGTGCCAGTGGCGAAAAGACGGCCCGTATCTATAAAACGCATTTGAGCATTTCTAGGTACTGCATAGTATACGTTTGATACTAATGCAGCACAGTCAAATTCATTGTTAACTATTTTATACAACGTTAATGCTTCAAGATATTTACGTCTAGTCTCGAGTGACAGAATACCATACCTGCTGAGCAACAAAGCACAGATATGACTTGTGACATCTGTAACACATGGTTCGCAAAAATTTATTTTGAACTTTTTCAATTGCTTCTTTATAAGTTTTGTAGTATGGGTTCCATATAGGTACAGCGTATTCAAGTTGCGAACGTACTAGAGTTTTGTACAAGTACAAATATGTGGAAGGGCGCGCGAAGTCAATACATGATCTCATAACAAATCCGTACATTTTAAAAGCTTTATTATTTTTTCAATATGAATATCTAGTTGCAGCTTTGAGTCCAACTGGATCCCTAGATCTCTGAGATCTGTAACACGAAATGAATTTGATTTGTAAAGTGTAAAAGAATGTTGAGAAATATTTTTCTTCCTAGTGAAATTAATATAATGATATTTTGGGATATTCAACTGTAGTTTATTAACTTCACAGTAGTTAGTTAACCTGTCAAGATCACCTTGCAAAGCCACACAGTCCTCCATATTTCTAATGGTTTTGTACACTTTTAGATCGTCTGCATATAATAGGAAGTTAGAATAGAGAAAACATTCTTTAATATCATTGATAAAGAGAATAAATAACAAAGGACCGAGAATGGAACCCTGTGGTACACCAGACGTGACCAAAACGTGACCCGACTGATACCCATTGACAACAATTTTTTGAGACCGATTCTGTTACAGTTACATTAGTTACATTATTTCATATATTTATCGAAGATGTCCTAAAGAAAGGCCGTGTCAAGAGTACTCGCAACCGACGAGCATGCATGAAGACGCTCATGAAAGTGGAAGAAGCAAGAGAAGTGTGCCAGGATCGTAGCAAGTGGAGGCAGGTGGTCTCTGCCTACCCCATTGGGAACAAGGCGTGACATATATGTATGTATGTATATATTTCAAAATACATAACTAAAAAGCAATAATTGTAGTTACCCCTGCAAATATGCGATGTGTTTCGTGGAAAAAAAGAAGTAACCGTGTTTTTTTAGATTATCTCGAAATACATCAATCTGTTCCTAAATTAAATAACACGTGTAGTTGAAGGCAACTGTGACCTGCGATTATCTCTTTGAAACTTTTTCCTAGACCTCATAATAAAAATATAGGACAGTTTTTTTAAGCTCCTGAAAAATAGGTGAAAATCACTTACTTCCTTTTTCCAGGAATATTGTGATATGTACACATACAAATAATATTCACACATTAAAATAATCTATACTAATATTATAAAGAAGTAAAGTTTGTGTGTTTGTATATTTGTTAAATTGTAAGGGGTAATCTCGGGATATACTGAACCGATTTTAAAAATTCTTTCATTAATAGAAAGCCACATTATTGCTGAGTGTCATAAGTTATATAAAAAATCGAAAAATAAAAAGGCTTTTACGTGGTAGTCCGTTTTGCAAAGTGAATCGGAGAAAAAACGGGCAGTGGACGGCGCTTGATGGCTTCGGGTTTAATTCGGTTCGCGTTCGTGCTCACTTCGGGGATTATTAATATTATGCCCAACGAAGTGGGCACGGGTCAGCTAGTATATAATATACCTAGTTTACAATAAAATATTAATCAAAAACACTTATAAATGTAAACTTTAAATATTTAAACTTAGTTATTTCTCGACATAAGATCGATATGAGTATCATTCTCGATATCGATCACACCCAATCAATATGCCCCAGCGCAAGCATGGCTAAGTACACGTCGAGAACTAGACACGACGCGGAGCGCACGCTTTTTATTATTCCTTCTTATATGCTTGTTTAGTCCTACGCTTGCGCAGTAATAATTATAAAACCCTTGTCATTCGTACTAGTACCTATTACGCTTATTATCCAGTGTGCTGTGTAGTGATAATAAATATTGTGCATCCACTTCTATTGCGTTTTCATTATATACAGGTTGGAAAAAAATGGGCCCTGGAGGGGTACCTTAAATCTATAATACAGCTCAATATACTGAAAGGAAACATTCCTTTATTTTTAAAAAGAAACATGCTGTATTCACTGAATTTTCAAAAAGCTTAACTAAACCGGGAATCGAACCAACTATAAAATCAAAAAAAATACCTTCGCTATTTTATTTTACGAATGCATGCAGTCGATGTCAACATAACTTCATAGGGTCTTAAAAACAAAAAAAAAACATTATGAAATCTAACATTTATTTTAGTCCCAAATCAAATCAAATATTTCTTTTTGTTATTGTTGCTCGCGATTCTTGTTGGAATTTAAAAAAGAAAGTTTGAAAATGGAACGTTAATTAATTTGCGGTGTAGCATTTTAAGCAATTTTGAAATTAGAACGAACGCTTAAGTAATTTTTATTGATTTTGTTTTGTTGTGCTGCTATTTCGTTATAAGTATTTTGTGTTATTAATTATTAAAATAATGGCGTATCAGGAGCGATTTAATTGAAGCATACATTTTAAACAACAAGAATAACCATTTAGCCCTTCAGTGGTATGGTGAAAGGTATGCGTATAGACAAATACCGTCGAGAAAGGTTTCGTCGCGAACGGTGAAAAACTTAGTAAATGTCCGAGGTTTTGAAAAACATTTAGTACGAAGGCCACAAGAACATCGTAATCTGAACTTTTCTGATATGGAACTCAATATTTTGACGTTTTTTGAGTGTTACCCGAAAGCGTCTAGCAGAGAAGCCGCTCAAGAGGTAGGAACTAGCCACACTAAAGTACTTTATGTTTTAAAAAAGTACAAATACAAATGTTTTCGTGATGGACGATTGGTGCAGAAACTACATCCAGGGGACCGTCAAAGAAGGTTAGAGTTCTGTCTAAATGTACAGGCAGAAATAGTTCGGAACCCCAACTTCTTAGAATGCATTATATGGTCTGATGAAACAAACTTCAATAATAATGGAATGTGTAACAGGCGTAACAATCATTATTGGTCCCGTGAAAATCCATTCCGTGTTCGCGACACAAAACGATCAGGTCAGATTACAATTTAATGTTTGGTGCGGAATCAGAAGCAACATGGTTGTGTTGGTGCATATCTATGAAGGACATTTGTCTACAGCCAAATACATTGAAATCTTAGAGCTTCTGCGACATCAATTAACCCTTCTACCAGAAGAGGAAAGAAACAATATCATATTTCAACAAGACGGCGGGCCTGCTCATAATAGTAGAATTTCCAGGGCTTACCTTACTGAAAATTTCAATGTCTGGATTGGTACTAACGGGACGATTCGATGGCCAGCAAGAAGTCCAGATCTTACGCCGCTAGACTATTTTTTATGGGGCCATGTAAAAAAATTTATTTACAAAAAATCTTATGAGAATGTAGGAGAGCTAAGAGTTGAAGTAGAAAATGTAATTAATAGCATACACCACAACACTTTGCAGAAGGCCACACAAAATGAATTGCAACGAAGACTAAATTTATGTATCCGGAACCAGGGGTCTCATTTCGAACAATTTATTAATTAAGTTATTAGCCCATTGCTAGATATTTTCCTTGCATATTGGTTTTATGTCTATTTCAATTATAAAAGAAGCGAGAGTAAAAGTAAAATAAATGTTAGATTTCATAAGGTTTTTTATTTCTAACTAGCTTTCTGCCCGCGGCTTCGCCCGCGTGGATTTCGGGATTGGGTGTATAGAAGGTTAAGGGTCATAGCTTTTGCCCACGGCTACATATACGCGGAAGTCGGTTTATGGTGCGAAGATTTTATCGCGCTTCCCGTGGGACTATCCGTTTTTCCGAGATAAAAAATGCCGCAAAACTCCTCAAGAATCACTCTATCTATTGATGAAAACCGCATAAAAATCTGTGCAGTAGTTTTTGAGCGAAGCCTTTATTGCGCATCCCGTGGGATCTGTCGATTTTTCCGGGATAAAAAGTAGCCTATGTTACTCGGGGAGAATGTAGCTTTCCAAAGGTGAAAGAATTTTTGAAATCGGTCCAGTAGTTTAAGCGTGAAGAGGTAACAAACAAACAAACAAACAAACAAATAAACAAACAAACAAACAAACACACTTTCGCATTTATAATATTAGTTGGGATAACCTATGTGTCTTAGAGAAAAATTATCTTTAACATTGACTGCATCAATTAGTAGAATAAAATCGCAAAGGTAATTTTTTTTTATTTTTAGTTGGTTCGATACCCGGTTCGGGTAGGCTTTATGAAAAAATCTGCGAATGCAGTTATATTTCCTTGTTTCCTTTCAGTAAATTGAGCTGTTTTATAGATTTAAGGTACTTCCCCTGCAGGGCCCATCTTTTTTTTCCACACTGTATAAGAATTATTAGCAAAGGTCGGAATTAGGTAGAGGTATTTATGTACTTGCATTGAAATTTTGATATTAATGTGGACCTTCCCGGGATTTCTAATGGACAATCTCGTGCCAACAATATTACAAATACAATAAAGGAGATGTCCTCTTATTACAAGGAGGTTGGTTTTTTGTGATCAGCGTTAACTAACAAACACCAAACTACATTAAATTGAAAGCCGAAAAAATATGAAGTATGAAACAAACAAAAGAAATATTTTTACCACCCCCAATTATTTTTAAATAAATAAAACATGTTTTTAAGAAATATTTCATTATGGCAACACCTTAATGATGTTTTTATTATCTGTGACTACCGGTATCTTACTCTATGTTTGATATTTTCCGTTGAGTTATGACATTGACAGCAGGTGCCTGACTTGTCAGTTGATTTTTTATTAATATTTTTTTCTGGCTCTAGATAACATACATTAAGTAACATAGCAGTCCCTATATTTTGTTAGTTAAAAACTTCTCAAAATTAGAAATATTCGGTTCATTAAAGCAATTATGTATGTATTTAGATTTTTAAAAGGCTTGTTGATAATTTTTTTTAAGCAATGTGTAATTATTGCATTAAAGATATTTCATTTTTTATTATACTAGAATACGAATTATTAAAAATCGGGGGTCTTGAAATAACATGACTTACGGCGATTACTTTCTTTTAGAGCCTTCTATCCAAATATATCAAATGTACCCGAGTTAGTTACTATAAACCAATATGGGACATCTCCTTTCTCCGAACGTCTAAAATCCATTTGTACATTGAAAAATATCTTTTTATTTAAAAATCACGGGATTTTTTTCTGCTCTTTACAATTAATCTCGGGATTTGAAGCATATTCATTTTGTTCTTTCGCTGTATGAAATCATTGCAAGTACATGAAAACTATATCTACTTCCGACCTCTGATTATTAGTTATTTTGGACTGGTTCGAGGAAATCGATTAAAATGTAAGTCGAAGTTTCTTAATTGCTACAACCACAAACAAACCACCAAACGGTCTTGTCACGACTACTCCGCCCCACAACTTGGAAAGTATACAAATAATCATTAATATTTCGACGATGTATCGGTCAGGCGTAGCACAAATAAATTAAGGGCAATGTACACATTCACACAATTCAGCTGTTTCGGTTTCCGATTGAGCAAACAACAGCCTACAGCTATGGGCGTGTCGGCTAAATCTGTTTACAGTTACTGCATTCATTAAACTCATAGGATACTTAAAGCTGTAACATCATATTTGCCATCAGATTGCTGCTAACAGCACTCACCCAAAATTAGTTTAGTTTTTTCGCATTTAACTGACATGATTAGGTCTATGTTAGGTTTAATTGCTGCTTACTCTAACGATTCCAGGTTCTCTTAGAATGTCAACAGCGTATTTCAGTTTCTACAACTATGCATTTCCTAAATCCAGATCTATCCTAACTCCTTTCTAAGTCATACTATAAACAAAAATTTGCTCAAGAGACGGGAAGGGACGGGAGGGAAGGGAAGGAGAAATATTATCCGGTAAGCCCACTCTATATACTAGTAACATAGCGGTTTGAAGCTTTTTTGTTTGCAAAATATTTGATTTTTTTCCCTCAGGAGAAGGAAGGTTGTGAATCCTCACAAGGAGTACGAAACGTACCCAGGATACCCCCACAACGGCAAGTGTCACGGAGGTTATGTCGGACTCCACGCAACCAGAGCGGTCCGGCCACCTGACCTACCGACTAAACTCAGCCTAGCCTTGGCCATAAGGGCCCTACGGCTTGAATGGAGAGAGGTTAGCCGCACCCTCAGGAGAGGGCACGGTCAGCGCTGTCCTCCGAAGATGACATATATACCCAAGTGGCTCCGGCCTATATGAAATGATGGGGCCTACTCGTACATTTGCAGCAAGCTGCGAAGTATGGCCTAACTAAGGGGTGGGCGGCGCAGCTACCGCCTTTCGCAAGGCTTAAAGAGCCAACGTTAATGAGTCGGGAGGGTCAGAAAGGACGTGTCTGGGTCGACGATGTTCTGTATAACGCGGATGGACTGCAGTATGCGGGATGTAGCTACACGCCTCACTAAGGGATTGGGGTGCCCTTCAGCGGCGGTGAAGAACCGCTTAGAGCACTCCAGGAAGTATTCATGAATGGTTGTGATTTCGAATTCCGGATAGCGCAATTCCGAAAGTAGTATGCGAAGTAATACAGTTGACTAATTATATTTGACTAATTAGTGAAATTATTTGGCATCTATACTAGACATTACTAGTACCACCGGACATATCCACAGGATTTTTTTTACGGTTCAGAGATTCTTGCATTTATGTGTCTACTACCTATATTTATTAATGAGTATATGAAGACTTAACCTAACAAGAAATACACTCAAAATATATTTTTAATTAATAATAATATTTCTTACACTTACTCCAATTAACCTAGCCCATAGTTTACGTCATATTAGTACGCCACACCACGTCCCTGAACGGCAGCATTAGTCCACAGTTGACAGTGTATAATCTCAAATCACAGTGCTCTGACCCGCTTTTGTATGCAGCCGCATTACGGAACAGTACGTCTGTCATTTGCAGCGCTCTCTGGTAGTCAGTGTATCTTGCATACTAGATGAAGTAATATATTAAGATATAAGATACTTCGTGAAAAATTTAATCTTGTAGTACCTACGTTCCGTTTAGTCTTTAGTCGTAAAATATCATAGTCTCGCAAAATTGCAGAACGTATCATTTTATTGGTGTAGTTTGACCATAGATGCTAGATTAAGAATTTTCCTTCTATCGATGAACACTATTATATTACACAATTTGATGTTTCTATCCAATCCGTGCACAACAGCACTTCTGGACATTCAATCCATCTCATTCAATCCATTCAAACACCACTCGAGGATCTGTCCACCTCACACACCCCACAACCATCAGCCCTACGAGTGCTACTGCGGGTTATATTATAACTATTATCATATTTAACAACTTTGGATGGAGCCTTGGAAAACAACTGCCTAACGTAAAACATCGGTAAAACTGCTTGCCACTGTTATAACAAAACTTCAAAAGCTGTTATGATAACGTACGTGAGCGAGCCATGCGTTTGCTTGGCACCATTGTAATAGAAGAAAAAATCGCACACCATAAACTTCTCTAGAATTTTTGTAAACTAGGATCACAATATGTTACTTGTAAATAGATAATAAATAAGGACATAAAAAATACTAGCAGAAAAAAAAGAGTGCGGACCAAGGAGTCCGCAGAGGACCAAACATTATTAAAAAAAAAAAACTAGGATCACTTAGACTGATCACGGGAACGGGCAAAGTGATTAAAGTGAAGTGAAGGACGATTGCTATGATTTAATAATTATCGTCATAATAATTACTACTATACTAGTAATAAGCTAGGGACTTTATTATTAATATAATCTAGGAGTTGTCCTTCCCAAATGCTCTTCATTCTTGAACTTCATTTACAGTTTGAATACGGCCACTTAGATCATCATCGTCAGATTATCCGCCTCTTCAAGGGTGTCAGGAATTTATTTGTGTCGGTATTAGTTCACGATATCACCCACTATGGTTACTCAGGTATGGATTCGAGGTCCAAGCTGAGGTCTGTCTTGATTATTCGAATGTTATATCTATATTTTTGTAACGCTAATAAAGCCAATAAGCAATAATCGCTCTAACTTACAATAAAGTCTTGACCTTCAGTGGAAAATTTAGGAGTAATAATTTTGATAATGATGAACAGGTTACAATTTTATTCAATTACATAAAATCACTCGATTGTGTTTTTTGAGTTGTACAAACCCCAAACATTACTCGAGCCATAAGGCTGTTAAATATTAATACACGCCCCTCCTATTGACGATGTGTACATCAGGTAATGAGAATTTGGACACCAAATTATTATTGAAGTTATTCAAAAATATTATTTATCAAGAGATTAGTTTGTCACGCATAAATATATAGTAATATCTTAAAAAAAATAAGACAACTTACAGATATTGAAACACCAAGATTAATTTACTTTAGTTATTTTCAGTGTTTTGTCCCATGGCTTACTACTATGGGGGTCGGCTGCTTTAGCATAGAAAGTATTTTTATTCTTCAAAAAAGAGCAGCCCGCGCTATTTATAATTTACGAGTAAGGGATTCTCTTAGAGATTTATTTAAAGAGATTAATATAATGACTTTAGAGGCCCAGTATATTTATGAAAAATTGATTTATGTGTGTGAAAATTGTAACACATTTCATAATAATTTTCAAATTCCTAATTTAAACACAAGGCTACAATAGAGTTTATGGGCAAATGTATAGATTTTTACACTATGTGGAATAACAAGATTCCACATAGTGTAAGCTACATTGTCTTATCATAAGTTCAAGGTACATATTAAAATACGCTAATAAGTAAGGGCTATTACCAAAGTCAATAATTATTTAAATGAAGCCAATGCTTGGCGTTGATTTAAAGACATTACATTCTAAAGTTTAAATATTTGTTTCCCGTATGAATTGTAAAAACTTATGCACGTTGTATGGTAACGACATATTGTAAATGTTGTTATTACTTTTGATAAAGCTCATAAGTTTCTTGCGCCAATTCTTCTTATCAGTTAAAAAATACGTACTGAATGTGGTAGTAGGAAAAAAAATTGACAATTGAAAAAAGCTGTAAAGTCATATTTGAATAAAGTTAATTTTGAGTTCATGATTGGATTGTGAAACATATAATTACTTCCGCGCTTAAAGACAGTGAATAAAAAAACTACATTATAGAGTTAGTAACATTTGGATAAATCAATTTCAAATTTGAGTAAATTAATTCGCAAGATCATTGCTTATGAATAGCTTTTAGTTCAATAACTTCACTTTTATTTATAAATTAACACTTCAATATATAAGTTATTATAAACTTAAATATCAAATTAATATATATATTTATATTGTTTGATCTAATAAATTAATTTAATAAATAAGTTGCTGCAAATTTATGCTCTGTAAATAAATCATTACAATTAAAAATTTTAATTGTGATGAGTCCCGTCAGAAAAGCGAAAATGCAGGCTGAGTTGTGACGTTTTATTGAATAAATATGTAGACCCGATTTGTATGGTGGTTGTAGATGAGAAATAGCTCTATTTTTGGTAAAGCACAGATTTGTTGACGAAGTCATTTGAAAAGAAATAATAAATAATAATTCCAACTAATATTATAAATGTGAAAGTAACTCTGTCTGTCTATCTGTTACGCTTTCCCGCTTAAACCTCGCAACCGATTTTGATTAAATTTGGTACGGACAATCTTTAGACCCTGAGACAGAACATAGGCTACTTTTTATTTCAAGGGATGAAGGGGTTGAAATAGAGGTTGAAAGTTTGTATGAAATTTTAGAAATTTCGACAAGCTAGGATGTGAAATAAGGGTTGAAAGTTAGTATGCAAGTTCGTCAAATATAACGTCATAAGAAATAAAAAATCGTTTGTTCTAGCATTTTGAAATTTTTACCAGAGTGGGGGTGAAATAGGGGTTGAGACATAAGGGACCAGGATTAACAAAAACTAATCAATCAAAAAAAATGTAAGAAATATTTATTACGAAGCTAGTAATAAATATTTCTTACCCTTACACAAATTAACTTAGTCTAAAGTAATCTCTGTAAAGCTTGTGTTATGTGATGTAGAGTAACGGAGGAGACATACATACATATATTATACATATGGCTATGACTAAGGTATCTGCTCCCACCGGGACTCGAACCTCAGAGATGGCGATGGAACCTTGAAATCGGTATACCAACCACTCGACCACGGAGGTTCTCAAATAGAATATGTTGTTGATCAAATCTACGATATGTTGACCGAAATTAGAAGTAAATATATAAGCAAGAATACACTGATGAAATTAATATTCTGTATGTCACATCTATAACCACTCAATCTAATCACAGGCTTCGCAATTATATTTGATAGTTTTGTCAAATTTGTCTCATATTTGTCACGGTAGGGATGATTTGATACAATGCAAAAATTTGTGTCCTCTCAGTGTTTTGGTTACGGTTGCAATGGTGTCTCATATAATGGTTGAACTTTTGAGCTCGCTCCTAGTAGCCGTGATTGGTCTCCACAGTTAGAATCTGGTTGTGGAAGAACGACTATTTTGTTGCAGCATATTTTTCAATTTAAGTTGACAGGACGGTCCATACGTATAAGAGGATAAGTCTAAAACTAAGGTTTACAGGAGAGTGAAATGAAAGTTCAAATCGCTCTAGAAATAAAAATACTTTCAGCTTTGAATATATTGTTTGCGTAATGTGTTATTATAGTTAGACATTTTTTTAATGTTTTTGAAGGTATTTAATTTATGTACATTTTCTATAAAAAACAGACAGATGACCGTTTTTACACCGTTATTGAAATAAAGCCACATCAGACAAATCTTAGATAACCGTTTGAACGTAGGAAGAAATAATGCAATGTTTTATGATAAAATGCTAGTATTACCTGTATAAAAAGAAAAAAAATATAATGATTTATTTACAATGGTACCTTAAACATCTCTAGATCTTTAAGCAATAATATAAAAAATAAATTAATGAAGACCGTGAACGACGTTAAGTTTGACAAGACTGCGTTTGCACCGAGTGGCGCGCATTTTAAAACGTAGTACAAAATGACAAGCATACATATCCGCGTCTACGGCACCAATTGCGTAAAATTATAATACTTGTTCTCATATACGGTTTGAGTATGTGGTAAAATACATAGAAATTTGAAAAAAAATCATGTATTGATATGAGCGTATGGACAATCTAAAGCCATAAGTGTAATAAAAAAATTGGCCATTTTCGACATGTGACCTTTTATACGTAGGGAGCGTCGAATAATTTGAGCAAAGTTGTACTAGCAAGACAATTACCCTAAAGATTACCCTCCACCCAAATATTCACCTTCATCCAAAAAAATCTTCTTATCATGGGGATTATCTGACTGAAGACGTCCGACCTCATTATGTCTTGTTGACTGTTTCCATTTAGAACGTCTACTTGAATAAACCAATGAAATGTGCCTGATTGCTATAAGCCACCGATTCCGTAAGCTTACCCTCTTTTTACTTACCTCTTAATAATTATTATATGCAACGTTTCCTAGAGACTATCCTTCTGCCTTTCATGACTCTCATGGTTGTCAGAGGACTGCTGAGTAGTTTGTCTTCTTGCTTAGTTGGTCAGTTAAGCCTTATTAGTGACATGAAAGCAGCCAATGTCGCTATCAGATAATCCTCATGGTCTGAATATGCTTGTAATTCCATTACTATTTACGAGATTAACAACAAATATATATTTCAAGATCATTTCTTTGCGCTGGCTACACGAATTTGAAACTAACGACGAGTACGTTGATGATATTTGAAAAGAAAATTCTAGCATTCGTTTTACATATGATTTGATAGCTATCATGAAAGCAGGAAAATCTGAGTTAAGGAAATAGTTATTCAAAACACTTGAAATCTCCATCGGTCTACCTGAGCTCACCAAAAAAATACTCAGTTTCTTGAGAATGCTGAATCCTAATATTTAAACTGGTCCTAATAATAAATGTTAAAATTTGAAATAAAAACCTGTTCCAGATATTTTCACGTGTTTTGTAGATTTATAGGTTACTGTGAAATCTAATCAGTTTATGAAATGAAAATATAGCCACCACACACCACTTGGGAAATAATGAAATTGGTTTCATTGTATCGAATATGAATCGCATATTGAATGATATCGCTGCGTAATTCATTCAATATTGAGAGTAATCATCGAATACATATTAAAAAGTAATCACATTGAATGAAATCGCGAACATATTAAGAAGCCACCGAGTAATAAATTCTCTAAAGCTTTTTTTTATTATTGGTGATAGCTAACAAGCAGGTGGCCAACCTGATGGTGTATGATGACCATCACTCATTGATATCTACAATACCTAATATAATAGTGACTCTATTTGCCTTTTTTTTTGAGGGGGGGAAATGCGACCTTATGCACCATAACACCGCAATGGCAAGGCGCGGCCGTGTGTGGGGCTCTCCGGTCATAGAGGACCGGCCTACGCATTAAAACCCCCCCGAGTTCTCTAGGCCCATACGGGGCGGAAGGAGAAGGCGGGCACATGCAAGAGCGGTGCTCGCCTAATGACCCTACCGCGAGGCTGCGTACGCGTCTGGCTACCGCGCACGCCGTGGTGATGTCTCACCGTCTGGGAGACTGTCCAGAGGTCCTCGGACAGTCCCTCCCTTGCCAGTGGCTCGATCAGACCTAGGTCGAGCCGGCCCCAGAGCACATGGCGGTAGAATCGCGAAAGCGCACCCCGCCATATGCCCCGCATGGGCCTAGAGAACTCAGGGGGGTTTTAGTGGGTAGGCCGGTCCTGATGACCGAAGAGCCCCACACACGGCCGCGCTTAGCCAGCGCGGTATCACGGTGCAAAAGGTGCATTTCCCCTCTTTAAAAAAAGGCCCATACGGGGCACATGGCGGGATGCGCTTTCGCGATTCGACCGCCATAGTCACTATTTGCCTACAAAGATATAGTCTTTTACGTCTCGTTTAAAACTGGACATTCATATTAAAGTGCTTGCACTGCAATAGTGAACTTATTGCATACTGTGCATGTGGTAAAGGTAGAAATGTGCTAGACTAAATCGATTCCAGGTTATATATAGACGTACTCTTCTGTGATGACGCCACCCGTCATACGATGATAAAAAAGTGAAGAAGGCACTATTGTAAACAGTTTCTCAGACAACTGACATAATAGCCTAAAACTTATTTAGTGTAAATTCATCTGGAAATAATGATAACCTATGACAAAATGATATATTTTGTGTTATGGCACAGGATGGAAGATATTTTGTGACGTAAATAATTATTGAAAATATATATGTTGCGTAACCCGCAATTATTATATTTATTTTACTAATTATTTAATTTTGTACTTACCATACAGCATTTGCGGCTTTGCTTATGTTGTATTTTGTGTGCTGATGTGCCCTACCGTATGTGTTTATAAATATATATCATATATTATGATACTTGTAGTGTGAGGTAAACACCCGCTGTTTGTGTCCGTGAGTGATATATATATATATATATATATATATATATATATATATATATATATATATATATATATATATATATATAATATATATATATATATATATATCTAAATAGTGTGATACTCTTCCGTAAATATGACATTTAATATTGCCCTTCCTTTTCTGCGGTCCGAATGTCATAAATCCTAAACAATATATGTTAATGCTATCGATTTGCCTAATAAACTTTTGGTAACGGATTATAGATGATTTTCTAATTTACCTGCAATTCCCTTCCTGGGCCACCAAAAATATCTAGGTAATCTTGGATCGATGGCGGATTCCCGAAGCACTGACTGAATAATTAAGAATGAGCACAACCCACTGAGCAATTAGGGTCCAGGTGTCACCGCGGGGAGACGGTTCGAGCCCGACACAACCCAAGATAACATACACAATACATATAATAAGACATTTATCTACCTGAATGTTTGATTCAGGATTATTGAAATCCACAACGTAAGAAAAATGACAGAATCTATATCTCGATTTCAAGGCTATAGAATCTATGAGTCGTAAACACGTGAACGAATTCTATTAACGTTAAATCAAGTATATAATATTCTTATCGGTTTTTTAAGCTTGTTGCTTAAAAGAAAATCTTTGGCAACAAATGATTTTATGACAACCGCAATATTATTTTGTATTAAGGAAATTAATTACTTTCGGCAACTCTCCAAAAATATGTTTTTATGATGATAAATAGTGTGCTCATTATTATATTTAAAATATATTTGCAGTTAAAAATAATTAATGAAAGAGATTTAAATCTCCATAACGTTATGTACGGCTGAACGGGTTTTTTTATCTTCACTAGCGTCAAATTCTCCCAATGGTTCGACCTTCGACCGTCACCAGATCGTCATCCATTTAAGTACCCTCCCGAGACCTTTCCGCCTCATTGTCACAGTTTTTTTTCGAGCAATATACCCTACCTATTGTCGCTTAAAGCTTGCGATTTTAAATTAAGAAATACTATTTAAAACATAATTACGGATACCCCTTTTTTTTTTTTTGTTCCCCTGAGGAAAATGCATTAAATTGCATACCCCGGCTGTGGCGAGCCGGCGGTTATGTGGGGCTCTCCTCCCCAGAAGGGGGAGGCCTACCCACTAAAAACCTCAGGGATGGCCTTCCTCAGGCAGGTAGGGAGCCCCCGGGAACATCAAGCCACTTCCGGGAACAATTATTATGGATACCCCTGCACTCCAGAACTACTTTGTAATTTTATTAATCGATTTATTTATTTTTCATACTATTCAGAACTACCCTACCACGCACTACTGCTCGGATGCGGGTAGTTTCGACGCTCAATAAGCCTGGTAGTATAAGTTTTTATATTTTACACTTTTTATAGTCATCCACATCAATTTTACTGCGGGCTATAAAGCACAAATGATTGAACAAACACAGGTGTAATCTTTATTCCTATTTGAATAGTATAAAGAAACTATTATCCAAAGTGAACGAAACGGGATCAGACGCTACATAGTTTAAAGTTGTCTTCCGAAGTTCAGACATAATCGAGATATTTTAGATTTTGGTTACATATTAGAGGCCTGATTGAAGTTCAACATTGTTTAACCTTAGCAATCGTTAGCCTAAGGTGAACGTACCCGGATAACGTAGTAATTGAAGTAAATTATTAAATCCAAATTTTTCATCGCATCTTTTATCACAACGCAATTCTTTTAAACAATGTGCAATCAACATTTACATTGGGAAATTCATAGAGTTTATTTATTTTGTTATTTCCGTTTAATGCGTGCCATCTGGTGTAAATTGTACATTACTAAATTAATTTAACCGTCTTTGACTTCTGCAGTCACTATACATATGTTGTAGTATAGAATAGAATAGAAAGCATTTATTGACCACAAGCACAACAAGATAAAAAAAACAACGCAGCAAATGGCCAATTAAGACCAAAAAAGTAAATATTTTAATAAGATATCACCCCAAGAATAATCAAAGCGTTTTCAGTATAGTGAAATAAGTAAAATATTTCTACTTTCATTTCGTCTCGTATATAAGCTGCGTATGAAATATTCCTCCGTTGATATTGAAATAGACAGAATTTTTCATGCAACATAAAATGTACGGTCAGTTAAAGGTATAAGAATTCTGCAGATTTTTCAAATATTTCTTCCGAAGCGTCGTGTGCTTTATTTCCAAAAATTTTTGTCTCGATATTGACAATATAAACATTTTTTCCAGATATAATATAGTTGTAAAATATTATTATTTGTAACGAAAATCATTAGCAGTTGTTGATCCGTATAGTTCAATAAAATAAAAGCAAAAGAGAATGCCAAGATCTGCCCCAAGGATTAATTTAAGTTACAGTAATTACACATTTATGAAAAATATTTAATTAAATTATAGATCCTAACAACAAATATAAAAAATCTAAAAAGCTGGGGAAAAAAAACTACATTTATTAGTTGTTAATGGAATTCTATGCCTTTTCCTAGTCGGAGAATTTAAAGCTTATTTTTTTAAAGAATTTTCTTGGCCACTGGATACAAGTCCTTTTAGCCAACATAAACCTATTGGACCTAAGTCGAATGCTTTTTAGTATAGGTAATAGTTTTTTTCTTTAATTGTTGTTCTGTTAATTTTTTATGTTCAATAGTGTTATTTAATCATTCATTTTAGTAAGAATGAGTTCTCAATAAAAGGCTTTTAGGAATAAACGCATTTTACTTCTGATGCAAAATAAAATAAAAATATTACGTTAGATAATAACATGTATTTACATATATCAAGAAGTGCACTGTAAATAGAAATGTAATATTAGGTCTATAAAGTCATCTTTATTTACGAATCCGTAAATAAAGATGACTTTGATAGATAGCCTCAATCGTGTGTTCTAATAAAGTATGAGCGTTACTTGAACTGGATTTAAAATTGTTTTTTTATAGTTAGAACAATTAGTTGTTGTTATTATTGTTTTTAGGATATAGTAGATGGCTACTAAAAATTGCATCTTATAAAAAAGTCTCTTATAAAAAAGATAAACTTAATATTTGTGAAAGAAAATCATATTGTTTATACCATCATAACTACCGATCCTCTGCTTTAATATAATTTATCTTTTATTATTTCAAAAGTGCAGATGTTTAGCTATCATTTCATATATAAATTATGTTTGTAACTGGAAAAAATTTGGTGGGGCATGGCGCCATAGAAATCTTGGCATTGTCTTTTGGTGGCTTTAATGTCAACATAGTGTGTTGAAACGGGTTCTCGAACCCCGAGACTCGTCCCTCGAGAATCTAAATATCTTGTTTGTAATTATTCATATTTTGAAATTTTATATATTTAGTATTCGTAAATTACATCAAAGTAACAAATATAAATCTAATATTATTTCAGCAGCTAAGGTCTTTGGCCTTATCGAATATGAGACGCCGCGCCGTTCTATAAGTACACACCAACATCATTTTTCGAAAACGGTCTTACGTTAGTGGATTGGGACCGCTATAGGACAATGATAGCATCGTTAGCAATAAACTTGATGTCATGGTAAATAACCGGTGCCGGGCCGAACAGTGCTCACCGATATTATCATCCCTCAAGATGAAAATCTTATGAAGTCAATAAGTACAATCATTTTCTTCAAAAACCTTTTAGTAATAATAAGCTTAACGACGGCCTAAATATTTGCAAACTAACTCCTCGCCAGACTTCTTAGCTGGATATTCACTAGAAACGAACGAAACGAAACATTTCGTCACACAACGAGTAACAGAATTTTGTGTAATACTTATGTGTTATAACATATTGTTATAATTAACTTGTCTTTACGAGTATTTATTACTCTATGCTTTCATTTTTGTTTGTTTATTTATTGAGATGTACCGTATTCTAGTAACGTATTTACGTTAACTTTACTGTTAAAATTCTCACAGGACAGACAGCAATTTAGAAATTTTCGTTTACTGTCTATTTTTAGCTTTTTAGTTTAATTAGAAATAAATAAAGTATTAAACTAACTTTGCGATATAGCCGACATTGTGTGGATGTTGATTTAATGAACATTGTTGGGATAGTTGTGTCTTCGAATGGTTAAGAGTCTCGATCAACAACTTACATAGCTTCCGTTTGACGGATGGACCAAGTGCTGGATATAGAAAGCAGTGATTCTCGAGACGGCACAGGAGGACACGGCACGTCCTTGAGTTTCTCTCTCTGCATCCTAAAACACTGGTAGCTTAGGCCTTGCCTCACTGCCGGCGACTTACTACTCCTTTCCTGTTCTCAAGAATCTCTGATTGCTCACTGACAGTACATTGAACTAGCAGCCGCATCGTGTCGTGTATTCGTCGTGTAAATTTAGCAGTTTGTCATTACCGACTAAAATTATTATTACGAAGTATGACCAAATAAATTATCCAAGATCTACTATTTTCAGCATTCGACATTTACATACAGTAAGCAGTCTCATAAGCAAATAGTATTAAGTTTAATTACCGCGATCATTTTACATTTAACGACACAATTAACGGAAGCAGTTAAAGTATTCTTTACTTTCTATTCCCTGAAGTTTCCTACTATCTTAAACCTAATTCAACTCCCTTCAGCTTACCCTATATTCGAGACCTGTCTTCATCAAACGTCTCTCTTGTCAGTGTCAATGTGAATCACTCAGAAAATATTTACTGGGTGACCTACGTGTACAGAGTATATACATTTAAGACACTAGAGAGATACTTGTATGAATAACTAAATATTATTTGATCAAATATGGAGCTTGCTTCAACGACTCATTTGACTTAGGATGCTTCATACCAAACAAGCCTACTACAATATCAAGATTAGTATCAATCAGATCTAGAACTAAATTCTAATACGCAATAATTGCTGAGTTATAACTTTTTCTAATTTAAATGTTGATATAAATATGTTTAAGATTAAGACAGTACACTTAAAGGATTAACACAGGTATCTGACCGAAATAATTTTTTGGTAGAGTTTGTCATGCACGGTCGTTATCATCCAGTCTAATGTGTCTAATTGACATGCGTTCTAGTACCTAATGATGGAATAGTTTGCTATAATAGCACTAACAACTATATGTAATTAGTGGTAATTAGGAATATTTCGGTAATTAGGAATGTTACATCCGAACGATGATACGTTGTCGCTAATTGCCAACAGCTTGTACTAATCGCTATTAGTCTTTCTACTGATAACCATGCTCTGCTTTCACATTACCTGATGAGAATTCTTAGTAGGATGAAAGGAAACCAATGAAATCACAGAGGATCTTCACACAAGAGGTGGCATTTGCATCTGATCCCGATCTTATCTTTAGCAACCTTTTGTTTCCTATAATAACTTCCTATCTTCTCGACTGCAGGCAGAAATCGTCTTTAGTTGAGGCTTAACCGTAAGTCCGACATAAGAACCAGCTGAGTAGCCGCCAACATTAAAATGAATAGGTATATAATATGTACTCTATAAACTCATTTCAGTTCAGCGCGCCAGATCCTTTATACTGCGAGGCCTTCGACGATGGCTCAAGCCGCCTATACTGTCCGCTGCCTCTGTATGAGGATTCTCTCCTCACTTCAGTGGCAGCAACTCTATAAAACCTATGAAATTTTTGCAAGCAGACACCCTAACTACTTGGTGCTCTTAACTACTAGATCACTTGAGACCCAAGGATCGGATAAGGATCTTTTGAATGACAGTCGATTTGTTACCTACACGTAGAGGGATAAAAGCAATGAGGCGGTCTATAAAATACCTGTAACTATCCAAATAACGATCGCATTGCCACCAATTGCAACAGCCAGCATGGCGGCAAATAGGCACACCCAGGAATTATGCGCCCACACCGGCATCGTGGACACGGAGGGGGCGGCGGTCGGTGATTTTGGCACGAGCAAAGTCGCCGCGCTGAGTATACTCCGGTTGAAATCCATCTTCCACGTATAGACCACCTGCAATAATTGTATAATTTAAATCTTGCCAAATTAAACAACACTATTAATTTAGTTTTTCTTTATTCATGAAAACAGAGAAGCTGTTAGTTTTCATCTTACATACGCTAATTATATTAAATTTACATGAACTAATGAATCCCGTACTCTCAAATCAGAATTTATATCTCCTTTCAAAGCCCTATCAAAGATTATCAAGCTAGTTATATTCAGAATCAGATTACTAATAAGAAAAACACAAATTATTGACTTGTCTCTCATTTCATTATTCTCACAACAATAGGACGATCTAACTTTTTATTCAGTGAATAAAGATTGTATTGCCGCTATTTTGTCTTTCAAGCAAAAGCAATTTCAGATACGCGACCTTAAGATTCAATTTTGCTGTTAGAAAGAATTATAATGAACACCCAAACTCACCTTCGTTTTGCCGTACTTATATTTCAGTATTAATTTGTGCGTATAAAAATTATTATTTTTATGAAGAATCCGTTGACTTGAAATGAATTTCATTATAATCTACATCGATGGCTTTATTTTAGAGATCCGTATCCAAAAGTTAAAAACGGCGCGTCTTACTGGACAACACTCAAATCTCTATTTTAATACATTTAAAAAGGGATGAAGGGACACAGACAGACGCCAGTATACTAAGTGAAATTAAAAAAAATGGATGTTACCGTTACATAACTATGTTATCGTTATTTTAAGCAAGAAAAATAACTTATATTGTTGATAAGCATGTTATTTTTATTGATTAATGTTTTTTGCTTTACTTAGAGTAAATTATACAATATATATATAATTATATATGTATATGTATTTAAATTATTATTGAATAATATTGTAATTACATAATGGTAAATAAAAAAGTTATACATAGTTAATATACTCTTTTTTCTATATCAACTGTAGGTATCTTACTAAGTCTCAAGTCTCATCACACGTATCAACTGTGTGATGGAGATGATGTGTTTGAGATAAAGTTATACTTTGAGGTTTTCTACAAAATTGAACCCAAAATTTTGAAGTATCACAAGAGACCAGGCGCTATCAAAATAGTACCAATCCGGTATGATATTCATCAATGTACGTCATTTATAATATAAAAATAATAGATGATGCTGAATCAAAAAGAAAAGAAACAGCAATAAAAACAATATTATAGAAACTGGCCTAAAAATAACGCACCTTAACATATATAGTATTGTTACAGCTGCAGGAAAATCTTGAAAGCAACTTTTGTCAAATTGTGTGAGATTCAGCCCTGAGTTTAATGTTTTCTTCAAAAATGACAAATCTACTTCCAACTAACGTTTGAATTGACAACTGCAGCAACACCGAACAAAGAATGTATTACGTAATCAAAATGGCTTATGGCCGCCAAATAAATAACTGCCTGTTTATCTTTTTAGTGGTGAAAAAGCTTCGTGTCCAGGCAACAGATGTTCGTATCACACTCCCGCCCGCATTTAGGCAGAGCAGTTTCAAAGCCACAATGTACCGCTATTTGAGCGAGGGTGTGTTTTATTTGCGCTGATAAAATTAAATCGTGTAGAATGGCCGTGTGACGATTTGCGCTGATAGTGAGTGCTTTCATTATTTCTGTTAAATATATGCGTCGGTCTCCTGAAGCCCTTAACTTATAAGCTCAAGAAATTTTTTGTTTTGATTTGAAAAAAAGAATTTGTAGTAAATTTCAAACAAATAAAATAAGATTCCCTTTACAAAGCCAAATTCAAAAAACTGATGTTTGTGTGCAAAAAGATCTTTATAACGAGAAAACAGATTTCTTTCAATCATCTTCGATCATCAAAGAGACCAGCGTGGTGGTAAAGGACATATGTCCTTCAAAATATCCAGGAAATATCCAGGAACAAATGGTGAAATAATAATTACAGTTGCAAAGATATTGCACTTTTTAAAAATTTTGTTGCAGTAATTGAATAATTGTTAGTATAAACTGTTGCAATATAATACAAAGCGAGCATCAAGCTTATTTCTTTAAATTTCTTATTTCTAGAAATAATTTGAAAATATATTCAAACAAATAAAACAAAACAAATTTTATTCACTTGGACATCTTGTTCAAATTAATAATATAAAATAGATGTGTAAAAATCTTCATAATGA
The DNA here is from genome assembly GCA_036419045.1 of Scirpophaga incertulas. Taxonomy (NCBI): domain Eukaryota; kingdom Metazoa; phylum Arthropoda; class Insecta; order Lepidoptera; family Crambidae; genus Scirpophaga; species Scirpophaga incertulas. The sequence continues at coordinate 6,798,703 of CM071638.1, forward strand.
GAAAACACATTTATTTACATTCAATTAATTTCATGCACACTTCGTAGTTATCAATTCGATTTTCGTACGTAGCCTCATTAAAATATCGTCCAATCTGATTCTTTAAAATGTTATTATTATTATTTTTACCGTCTCATTAAATAACTATAAAAATTATGATGTATGCATTATACATAATTGTAGTATTCATTGTAAATTTCATGATTTAAATGAGACTATAAAAATAAGATCAATATTATTAAATATAATCAATATTATGATGACATGACCAGAGGTAGATGATTTTTTGCGATATATTTCTTGCCCATAATTAATAAAAATATTATAAATATTTACGAGTAACTTTGTTACCAGTTAGGTTATCAGCTGTAGATTTGTCAAGAATAAGGAACATACTCAACTTATAACAAACCTAGTGAATTTAGAAAAAAGTCATCCAAGAAGTTATGACAAAGTTTTCGTTATTTCAAATCTTTACTTTAGTCTTTAGTCCTTTGAATAATTATTTTTCTTATGACAGTAATATTTGGAAGTGGACGAATAATATTATGAGAAGAGAGGGATAAGTATGTAGCAGTAACTACTGTATAGTGATTTTCATAGTTCAAACTTACTCGTATAAAAGTCTTTAACGGAGAAATTCATAGATTTTCCTTTTACAACTTTACCTTTTCACAAAAAATCTCTATGTAAAAAGATTATTGTACCACCAAGGATTACTTAAACGATAACAATGCTTGGACTTAATTTTAATTACTCAATGACGTTACAGTATTCTTTTATTTTGTAACGTTTTTTTAACATTATTAATATTTATGTTTAAGTTATTTTTTAAAGTATATGATGTAATATTATTACTTTCCTTGACACGAGATCAAGGCAAGTCTTAGGTAATTTTTAAAGCGACCAACGAGTACTTTAATTTTTTAGTACAGCTTAAATCATCAAAACCTAACGATGCACGATGTGTCAATTAAATCAGCATAATGAGTAATTGAAAATATTTTTATGATAAAATTTTGAGAAAGTACGCTACGTGGCGCCTAACGTGGGGCTAAAGTTAAGTAGGATTATAAGACCATACGATAACCAATCACAAATGTTAGTTTTTAAGGACAAATGTGAATAACAGTAAAGAAAACTACTAAACTGAAAACTTGCCGTCAATACAACTGAACAACTTCGAATGTTGTGTTTTTGTCAAGTATTTCTGGAAACTAATTTTGATTTGCAAGATATGTGCCTTACACAGACCCTTCTAGTTTGGGGTTCGTAACAGATTTGGGAACTTTGAAATATACACGCAGGTTGTTAACTTACATAACCTAAAATTTTGTACAAGTAAAAACAAGTCTGCGCAATTAGCAGGTAAGTACAAAATAAACTTAATAGTAACTTACGTAACTTAATTTTAACTTATAAGAAAAAGTATTTAAAATATAACGCAAGAGCTAGTTTTTACCTGTTTTAGTTAGTAGTTGCATGAAGACACTCATGAAAGTGGAGGAAGCAAGAGAAGTGTGTCAGGATCGTAGCAAGTGGAGAGAGGTGGTCTCTGCCTACCCCATTGGGAACAAGGCGTGACATATATGTATGTATGTAGTTAATAATTATTAATCTAAAAGGTATTGTTTTGGCAGTCTATGATACAATAATTTATATGTAAAGCGATTAAACTATATAACCAAAGAAGACTGGCGAAAACGGACTTAATATTTTTCTAAAAGGTACATAGTCGTAAATATGATAAATACATAAAGTTTTAACCATACAATTAAATTCAACAATCTTATATCATTTAAAGCTGGGAAAAAAAGATATTCATCATTTTCTATCTGGTTATTGAACAGATGATGAAACAAAACGATACTTACGATATTTACGATGATGAAACAAAACGTTTTAGTCGGATTATCTATAGATAAACATTAGATTCCTTCAAAGAAGTGAGAAATCAATATTATATCATTTTTATTACACTAATTTAATTAAATAATCTAATGTAATGCAACTGATTCGTTAAAATACCATAATCTAAAAAATAAAATTATTAGAGACTTGACTGTATAGTATACGTATCCTTTGCTTAATTACAGTTATTTTGACATATTCCTTCACTTTTGAGAAATACAAATATTATATTCATTGCCACTGCATTTCAGTTAATCTTTCCGGTAATCCTTTGTAAAAATGTATAGTAAAAACTATGTACTAGAAGGTCGGTTAAAAAAATAATGCAACTCATATCTGTCCAGTATTCAAAAACTTTTAAGTATTCCAGAACAGAAGGCTTATCACTTTCTTATCACAAAATTATTGGTACCGGTGACAATTCTAATCAGTTCTTGTCTTCCTTAATTAACATTAAAACAATATCGCCAATATTTCTATCTAGTATTTTTTTAAATCAGGATATTTTAATGAACTTTTTGTGATATTTATAATAGTGTAAATATTTTTTGTCATTTTAGTGTTCAGTGTCATGTTTAATAACTAAATGTTAGTATATAATTCTGTAGTCCGATTCCTAACCTCAATATTTTTTCTGCAAATATCTTTTTAACCCCAACTTTTAAAGGATAAAGACAATTAGCTTTTTTGTTAGTCTTGTTTAGTTCTATAGAATGGTTCAATTTCATTCATGAACGGTACCATTAAATCCAAGTCTGAAAATGTATAGAAGTTCGCCAGTCTTCTTTTATGTATGAAATGTCAACAATCGTAATAATGGTCCTAATAATATATAAAATGTTATGATGTAAAACATCTCAGAGTACTGTATGAATGAAAATTACTACGATAATCAATACGTATTTGGTATCAACAGAAAGATCTAGGAGAGCTCAGTAATATGTGACCTTCTTATTTTGTCTTTTTAGACCCCTTATTTTAAGTATTCGATAATAGTCTTTTAAACGTAATATTTTCTCTTAGTTCTGCTTATACAGCATGTTTGGTTTGGTAAAATTTATGCCCGTTTTGTGTTTATACAATTTATGGCCATACTGCTGACTGAGTAGATCTAAGTGAGATGAGAAACAGCTATTTAGTTAGTTACAAAAAAACTTTATTGTTGCAAAGAAGAATATCAGTTGAGTTATTGAGGCATTAACTATGGTCTGAACAGAAATATGAATCTATTGTTAATAAAAATCTCCTCTCTACAAATGTGACAGCAAAACCTTTTTGGTGAAATGTTGAGATTCTTATTTCTTCGTTTGTGAAACGTAATAAGATTACGAGCTGATGGAAGTCAAATAAAGCTCATGTCAATCTGATCAATGGCGCTGACATTTTATTATAACTTCCAAAGTTATCTTCACGCACATAAAGCTCCACAAGCTTTATGTGCGTATACATTATCGTTAGGTATACTATAGATAGAGGTTTTGAAATATATACATATACAAAGATTTGTGTTTTTTTGTGTTAAATGCAAAGTCAACACATGATTACATAATGATTTATCATTGTTTTCTGATATTTCATAAATTCTTATTTGCATACAAGAATTGATTGAATAATATTTTTGGATTAATCCTCGGTTAATAAAGCATAAATCTTTACTACTTCTTTTATTACTGGCTAAAATCCTGCTGGTGTGTGGGCAACCAACATTGAATTATTGTGGGTAAACTCAAAATCCGTAATCGCAAGCATACAAGCAAGCACCGAAAAAAACTTTCTTACACTTGACTGACAACATTGTGCCTTCTTCAGGTCGCATAAAAATGTACTTGATAATTTTTATCTATCATAAACAAATAAAATTTAATTAAAATTTTTAACTTACTAGAAAATGTTACAAAAATGAACTTGTATTTACAAATCCGCACAGAATATATTTCGCTTAACACTTACTAATTACTCATCATCATAGCTCATATACATCTCCACCGAGGGGCTCGAGCCTACCCTAACTACGTTAGGGCGATTAGGCCTTAGTCAACCACGCTGGCCCAGTGCGGGTTGGTTGACTACGTACACCTTTGAATCGCTTCGCAGATGTACGCAGGTTTCCTCACGACGTTTTCCTTCACCGTAGGAGCGTCGGATAAATGTACATATGAAATTCGGAATGACAAACACATTGGTACACGGTGGGGATTAGATCGCGGGCCTCCCGATTCTATGCGGCGCACAAACCAGTGCCGAGACCACAGCGCCACCGACGCTCTCAATTACTGCTTCGTCTATTTTGGTTCCGACGTCTATTTATTTACACAAATAGGTAAATAATGTGTTCAGATTAAGTACAGGTATAACTGCTGCTGACAATATAAAAAATATAACTTACTTTTATAACCTTGAAATACAGCATAAATCAACAAGAATAGAACATAATTCAACAAACTCATTTATTGCATTGAAATCTTTTCCAAGCGTACTAAGCGTACTTATTCTAGCAAGAACATATAAATTAGCGTGATTTAGTAACAACTTTTTGAGATTTAATTAGGATTATCTTGCAATTCAGATAGAAATATATGATAAGACTAAATAATCGATAGTGTGTACATAGGTGAGTAATTTAATTTCAGCGAATAATAAATATATAAAACCTCTGTGTCTGTGTAAGCCGCGACAATACTCCTAGTTTTCTCGGACCTGTTACTCTAGGCCTTCAGGGCCATAAAAGGGCGTTATCGCGCACTTCGAGATATACTAGCCTAAAGTAAAGTGGTATTTATGTTTTAAACACAATCGTGTCATAATACAAACCGTATAACCATCTGCGGCTTACATCTCAATTCTTCCTTCACGGGTATAACGATTCAAATTTACGATTTGTTTTTGTCGTATTCAAGAAAGGAAAGTGGCCAAGTGTGACAGCCTCACAAAGACGCCCGAGGAGTACCACGCCAATAAAACAAGTGTCAATCACATAAAAATGTTTACTGCCTTTTACTTTTCCTTTTTTAAGTCTGTCAGTAATATGTTTCTTATAACAATAATATGTTATATGTAGTACATCCATAAAACAAAGCCGAATTCACTACAAACCTATATATGACGTAATCATCTCCGTTAAGAATAACAGAAGAATAGAAATAGCAGGAAAAATTAAGTATAACATACAATATTTATTTATTACCTATCAGTTAGATTAAACACATTTAAACATTGGATTTAATACATTAAAACCCACTATATTAATTTAGCAAATCATTTTGTCACAAGACAAAGCAATAATATCGCAATATTTACATATCTATAAAAAATATATTATTTATAAAAGATATAATTAACGTTTTAATTATATCCCAAAGAGAACTCGAAGAACCCAAAGAATCAAATTTTTATTGATGATAATTTAGAATTTATTTACGTTCCAAACTAGTTAATTATATCAAAATTACCCTAACCCTAGTCTATTAATCATTTTCTAAATAAATTTTCTAAATTTTCTGACAACAAAATTCATTCATTTTTTTTCTTTTTATAAAAAGAAAAAAAATGAATTTAGTTGTCCTATAGGATAGGGCAGCAAACGAGCAAACGGATCACCTGATGGTAAGCGATAACCGTTGCCCAGGACACCCGCAACACCAGAGGAGTTACAGATGCGTTGCCGGCCTTTTAAAAGGGAATAAGGGGGGAACGAGGGGTTGGGCTTCCGGTACCCTCACTCACTCGGCGAAACACAGCGCAAGCGCTATTTTACGCCAGTTTTCTGTGAGGCCGTGGTATCACTCTGCTCGAGCCGGTGCAATTCATAAATCAGTAATGTCGTCATGTTTGAATCTTGTATGTAGGAATAATAGTAGTCATGTAGGAATATTGGTCCTTTAAGCGGATGGATAAACAAAGATTGCATGTTGCTGAAATGAGTATGTTAAGATGGAGTGACAAGGAAGGATAGAATGTTGAATAAATATATCAGAAGTCTGAAAGTAGCCACTATTGTTGAAAATTTGAGGGTGGTATGGTCAAGTATTAAGAAGTGGAAATGATTATGTTACTAGGTAAGTTATGCACATGAATGTGGATGGGCGAAGAAAATCGATTGAAGAAGGAAGTACGTGTCGAAATGACGAGTGACAGAGGAGATTGGAAGAGTAAGATATGTTGCGCCGACCCCAAATAAAATTAGGAACAGGTTAAGAGAAATAAGAAGATTAATCATTTTCTAGTAAATAAATGATTACAAGCCTGTATAGAATCGAACTCATTTGAGTTGTATCGGTTAGAAATCATGTCAAGGATGTTTCAGGACCTAGTAGAGTCGCTGTTCTATCCAGACTTGGACGTTGTTATTCACCTTATACTGGAGCGTGGAGAAATCCGACCCGGTGCATGTTTGTACCAGTTGTAATGTATAGTATAGATTTACGGGCCTACCACAATCGCTTAATAAAGAAATAAATTCACAGTGCAAGCAAGATGGCACTATACGCTGCAAGAGCGGTGTCTCTGTTTCAAGGTTGTTTTAACCTTACTCTAATCAGTCATGGTAAGGCCTCTGGTCTTCACAGTCTTGTTGTATAGGTGCGGTATGTGGGACTAAAACGTGGGTATTATTAAAAACTGTTAAAGACTGAGAGATTTGATTGAGAAGTCGACTTACTTAATCTCTGGAGTTACCGTAAAATAATTACACTTTAATTTTCAGTAATTACTCTAAGTGTGACAAATTATAATAATATGTCAAGGACGTCAAATTGTACAACGTCCAAGAAAACAGTCATCAAAATTCAATTAAGCTTCCGCGATCATAAAAGTAACACACTCTAATTTAATATTTATACATTCTGTTCCATCGACAAAGTGTAAGCAACTTCGAACGCGAGTTTTATTTGTATTTGTGGTAAAGGAAATAGAAAATGTTGTCGTACAAATTCATTAGAAAAACAAATTAGAAATAATGAGTGATGTATTTATTAAATACCTACTTGTCTAATTTAAGTAATTCTGATTCTTAAATTAATATCAAAACAAAAACGTTATTAATTAGGCATTTTTTTACATAATTTAAATAAAACGAAACGTTTTGTTTAGCTTTAGTACATTAAACGCATCTTTTTTTATAGGTGATGTACGAATACACGTTAACGTACAGTCCTATGAGCCTAGCCCAAAACAAGCACTGTTAGGCTTGTGTTATGGGATCTAGGATAATTGATAGACATACACATATCAAACGTTCGCGCTCATTACACAAATATCTGCCTCCTCCGGGACTCAAACCCGGGACCTAAGAAATAACGACAGAAGTATGGTTGAGCTTTTTAACTCACTTTTAAGTTTTTCTTATAGCTATGTAAATAAAATATGCACGGCGAGTTTCAACATTTTCCTGTTGTCGTATTGATTTCAAACTTCGCATGCATGTGGAAACTGAGCTATAATTCAAATCACGCAACCAATAACGTGGTAATTTTTGAATAAATTTACTGGTACAACAGTTTTATAGTTTGTTTTGGCATATACATAGAAAATGTTTCAGCAATTTCGGCGACCACAAATGCCGTTACCTTCTAGGTTCTCCTTTATATGTACAAAGTATTGTAGTTAATTTAAATTTTGTGACAAAAATCAAGAAATTTTATGACCAATTTTCTTCGGACCACATATTTTTTCAATCAGTCAGGACTCCATTATGCGATGTTGTTCCTTCTAGTTGCATCCATCACGCTACTTCGAATTATCCATAATTAATGTATTTGTAGTTTTACCGTCATTTATAACTATGTAGTCATTTAAAATGTAATTTATGACTATAGGTAACTTCATTAATATTAGTTTAATATGAAAATCTTTTATTATTATAAAACATATTATTTGTAATTATTTCTTAATAGAACTAACAAATAATTTTCAAGAGGCATTTCTTTTTCTTATTGTTCTGTGACTGAACAGTTTTTGCCATAATAATACAAGCTGAGTTACGTGGAAGGTGCAACTTATACGTTGGAAATGTGTCTTGAAGTAGTATGAAATAATAATAATGAAGTAGTATGAAAGTACTTGAAGTAGTATGAAATAATATCTAATAAAAAATAAATAAAATAAATACCACATCAAGTTCTATTCCACCTACCACGCGGATTTCTTGCAAGAAAAACGACCGTAGGAAAACCACACGGGAACGTTCAGCGAAATAGAAATATGGATTTGTAATACAGCTGAAATAGACTTAACCCTAGCGATGTTGGGAATGAGATCGGGATACGATCCAGTACGATCGTGTAAACCGTCCCGTTTTAGTGATTTAACGCTTGGATTCACTTCACATCTGGATATGTGTCTTTACTTGGATAATAAGGGTAAACCCTTTTTAATTTTTGTTATGACAGTAGACAGGCTAGTGTTTTGTTATGTAACTGTTAATTATTATTCTATTAATTAAACATTTTTTGGACGCCTTCTTTTTTTAACTTTTCCAACATTTGATATTCATTAAATGTAGAATGATTACTAAATAATTCAATCACATGACTCCAACCTCTGTGATAAATCTATGTATACTAATATAATAAAGAGGAAATGTTGTATGTATGTAAGGAATAAATTTGAAAAATTCTTTCCCTAATAGAAAGCTTCATTGACCTTGATCAATATACGCTATAATATATCCGATAATCATATACATATGAATTAATTATTAATTTATTACCCGCAATCGTCGAGCATGTATGAGGAATGTTATGAAAGTAGATGAAGCGAAAGAGATATGTAAAGACCGTAGCAAGTGGAAAGACGTAATCTCTGCCTACCCCCATGGGAAAAAGGCGTGAGTGTATGTATGTATGTATATACATATATTTATATATATATATAAAAAAATTACTCCCGTCGTAACTTGAGCTTGAGCTCTATTTTTAATTTGATATTATTATCTTGGTAACAAAATATTTTGTATTATAGTAAAAATTCACTGTTCTTTATTCTCTCTAAACTTTAATTTTTTAATCTATTTAATTTATTAATATTTCTATGTACAAAGACTGTATGTACTAAATTATCATACACATATTGTCCAGCTAAAGTTGAAAGCTATATTAATTAAGTTCATGTCACAACGGGAGTTATTTTATTTTATGCTAGTTATTTTTGCTGCAAATCTATTATTATAAGATCAAACGAAGACTTATAAAAAATGCACTTTGAGGAGAATTAAAAATTATTATTTATTCTTTTTATATCATCAACATTTGATGATGATATTAAAAGAGTAAATAATTTAGTTTACATGGTCATTCTCATTAAAAACAATTCACTTTGTGATATTACGTGAGACCCATAAACCACAAACAGAATACATACAAAAATAATAGTATAGTCGATAATATTAGATGGAAACTTTGATTACCACCTCGATTTTAAAAAAAAATATTCAGCAGAATGTACGACAAATAAAATATGGATTTTGTAATTACAATGGACACATACAAATATGCTTTACCGGAAATCAAAACGAAGTTTCTTCAAACATTTCTAATCAAAGCATTCTACAATGGGCTGCGGAGAGGATAACAAAGGAGTTGAATCGTACACCGAAAACAGAATATGTGATTTTTCAACCAAAAATAAAACGACCTCATAGTAGTATAATTAATAAAAGGTTTTTTTTTTATACTACAACGGTAGCAAAAAGGCTTGCGGCCTGTCTCATGGTAAGCAGTCACCGTCGCCTATGGACGCTTGCAACACTAGGGGCATCACAAACGCAGTGCCGACCTTTTTAAAAACCTATTTACTCCCTTTTTGAAGAACCCCATACTGTGATCCCCCAGGAAAGCCTCAGCAGGGAACTCGTTCCACAATCAGAGCGTGCGTGGAAGGAAATTTCGTTGAAACCGCACTGTGCGTGACCATTTAGGCTCCAGTATGTGAGGATGAACACCCTGCCGACGGCGAGCGGTGCGATGGTAGAATGTGGCCGTGGGCATCATTTCGAACAATTCTTTGGAACACAACCCCAAGTACAATTATTTTTATACACTGAGCAGTTTGATGAAAATAATATTTGCCTTTAGTGGCCTTGTCAATGGTATTTGAGATCGAGAAGCCCGTGATCGATTTTGCCATGTAAAAATTGTGTTTATTATTTTTAGAATATCTTAAGTACCTACATATATGATTGTAACACACTTACGCTTAAAGAAAATATCATGAAGTATCCTGCAAAAGCAGCAATGATGGCGCTATGGGGAGCGTCGCGTCGATGACGCTGTGTTTCCGGCACTGATCCACGAATCGGATGGTTCAGAGGGCCCAGAGTCAATTATGTATTAATATTTGTTCGTTTTTCGAATTTTACATTTACATTTATTCAGATAAACCCAGTACCGTAGCAGCTTCAGAGCTGCTACGGTAAAGGATAACATTGTGAGACAACCCACCCACAACATGTAGTCAACGAGGTTAATTTAACCCAATCGCCCTAACACCATTTGGGTAGGCTCGTACCCGTTGGTGGGTACTGGTGGGTACTATTCAAAAGTATATGAAATTGATCAATTCTCACTGGACCCGCATGATTGATTAAGGACTAATCGCCCTAAGACGATTAAGGTAGGTTCGTGCTCTTTGGCGGGGATGAATAAGAGCTCTCGCAATAACGATGATAAATATGAAATATAAAAACTGTCACTCAATAAACTAATTTTAATTGATCAGCTCGATTATACCGCATAGAAGGATATTATATAATAATGTTCTTATATAAATCAGAATCAGATCTCGCCTAAATGAGCAAACGATGACAGCCATTAATAGGGTACATTCGTCAACAGACGGATAGATAACATTCAAAGAAACTGACTTCGCCACTATTATTATTTTATGAACCAATCGCAGTATGTATTGTAATTGAAGTTTTATACATTAGACCTGTCAAAATACCCCAAGAATATAATTAGCGATGGAATAGGTGTTTTGTAAAGTTGTGGTAGAGTTAAAGATACTCACAAAAACTTTAACTCTACAAAAATAATTTAGATATCTTTTGTGTAAATTAATAAATGTTAAAGAAATATTATTCTATTGTAGCTCAGCAACTTCTAAGGCTATTTGAGACTGCAGCAATATTTGTTGTGATATTCTGCATAAACAGATACTGAGTATTACAAAGGCTCTAACACCTGCCAATATTGACAGCTTACGAGAGAAGCTCCATTTCAAATAATCCATGGATCAATTTAGATTAACGTGTTGCAATTAGTTGCATCCAAAATGAAATAGAATATTACTGTATTTTCAGATGCTTGCTTAGCGATACCAACAGCATGTTTGTTATTTAAAGATTATATTAATTATTAGTAAATGTTATTTATTATATTTTATTATTACTTCACATCAATAACTTGAGTGCGGTTACTGTAGTTTTCGCTATATATTAAACGTTCTTTTTTATAGTAAACTACAAAATTCATATTAATACGAGTATATCAATTAAAATTAGTACAATTTTAACTCGGCGCTACAGGCGCAAAAACTTACACTGTCTATACCGATTGCAAAAGAATGTAAGCTTATGGTAGCTACACAGACACACATTTAAAATATTCAAAATATATTGAAAAATTTAACAACACTAACAAAATTTTTTGATGTTTTAAAAGTTAAATATCTTGTCGCAATTGTGAAATACTTGAAGACCTAAATCTATACTAATATATAAAGCTGAAGAGTTTGTTTGTTTGTTTGTTTGAACGCGCTAATCTCCGAAACTACTGGTGCGATTTGAATAATTCTTTTTTTGTTGGATAGTCCATTTATCGAGGAAGGCTATAGGCTAAATAACATTACGCTATGACCAATAGGAGCAAAGACAGAGCGGTAAATGTGTAAAAAACGGGGAAAATTATTCATTTTTGAAGGCTTTCTTTGCGTGCGCTGCGAAAACGGTTCAAGATACACAAAAAATATGTATGAAAGAATTATTCCTCTATACATGATCTAAAAAAAGTCCGCGACGGCATATGTCTATCTTTTAAGGTTTAGTCACAATGACCGTTTTTATGGTACCAAATTTGGTCGAAATAATTTGTTTAAGTTGTATCAACATAATAATATTAATCTTTATTCAAATATAAATATAAATATGTTGTTGGTTAACCAAAAATCTGCCGGAAGTCACTATTCCACGCGGACGAAGTCGCGGGCAAAAGCTAGTAGATATATATTTCTTCAATGCTAAAGAAGTATATAAAATTCGAATTAAGATGTTAAAAAAGATTCGGGGCTGTATGACCTTGTCTTTTCATTTATAGCTCTATAGAGGCAAAACGACGCACTGACCAATCAGGAAGCCTTTGGACAACTGACAATTTAACGCTCGTCATTGTGATTTCACAGTTTCTCTTTCTTAGATTATATATCTCTACATATATTATATACTAACGCCTCTTTCGTATGGAGTTACACAAAGACAACAGTTTTCCATTTGCTACGATGCAAATATATTTCCCTAGTTTTCTCGACTTCAATTAATACTTTAATATACGCCCTCCGGTTACGGGTACTCAAAATCTCACTCTCTTTCACAATCAACACTGCTTATAATCTCGTGAGATAGATTTTAATATAACGATATTTACAATTTTAAGATGATATATACAAAAACATTGCACTTCTTAAGCCTGCAGACTTACTACAATATTTTAAGATCCATCTAAGTATTTCATGGATTATATTTTTTAAACTTAAGATTACTCAAATACGTGCTATGACCTACCGAACGAATAATTTGTCTTCTTAGTAAGACAAAAAAGGGTATTTTACCGGTTTCTTAAATACTTCACCGTATTGATAAATGCAAAAGTATACTATGCCCTTACAGCCGTGTCCTCTGTGTATTTCATCTATAGATTAATCTGTAGATTTAATTAGATTAATCAATAAGGGTCTTTATTCATAAAAATTCTTTTGTTAGCCAGTATCGCTATATTAACTCTGATTCGTCCAAATCGAAAGAAGTACAATCTCCATGCAATCGCAATCGAGATGAGTTGTCCTTGTATTTGGCTTCTAAAATCTTAGTAATGGTATATTTGCTGGCCATCTATGTAGAATCACATTACCTTAATTGCTATGCGTGCAAAATAATCCAATAACAAAGCCTAATATGAAGCAATGTTTTTCAATCGTAAGAATGCACTTATTTTTGTAATAATTGGATTTGACATAAGAACGAAATTGCTTGCTGCCATAGTACTTACTTCATGGAACGTATCGAATGTATGGTTGGCGATGTTGTCAACAAAACGTCCTAACTAAACAATATTGAAGTAAGCCATTACCTTACTAATTAATTACTACTTTAATATCTACTTATATAATATTAAAGACGTTTTGTACTTATTTATTTAGGAAGTAATATTGAAACAATACTGCTTTAGTAACTTGACGTATTTCATAATAGATTTGTCAAAACTATATCTGGAATTCGGACAAAGGTGTCTCAAAGGACTGTCACTAGCTACGTAGAGAAATGCGAAATAAAGCGAGACTTTCATACAGCCAGGCGGAAATGAAAGTATCTAACGTTACCCTTTATCGGTAAGTTGTCATGGCTTGCTTTCAAGTGTCAAATAAATTACAAGTTAATCATTGTACGTTACACGGCGACTTTCATTCACTACGTATGGTCGTCAGCAAACAGCAATTAAGGTATGATACGGACACTAAATGCGTTTAAAGTTAACGCAGAACATGTTGATAAATAAACGTGTATCTTTTATTGGAAGAATGTATCAAACAAATTGTGTGATTGAATTAACAATTAGTGTAATATCATGACATGACACGACGATAAGTTAGTGTCATGTATAAGTCAATAAAAGTGTTTGGTTCTACAATAACAAGAATAGAGATTTAATTAGATCGTAAAATTACATTTATATTGAAACTACGTACAATTTTTTTTTATTTATTATTTTACAAAGTTACACCAGAAAATCATATAATTTAGTGAAAACATAAACTTACATAAGTTTTTCTGTACACTAAAGATTCATCACATCACATCAGTCACTTACCTAATTTACAAAAGCGTCGTTATTGGCACAGGTTGACGAAAACGTGGGTAGATATATATTACTAACATATTTACAATTCACAATAGATTCTATAGTATACATCTATTGCGATGGTTATTGTAAGTAAATTAATTATTTTTAATGCGAATATACATTTATATTAGTTGAGTGGGTGTAATATTTAAAAAATAATGTTTTAACTTGATCTTGATGTTCTCAGTTGTGAGGGCATTTTTCAGAGATACCGGCAATTCGTTAATAAAGCAAGGAACAAGATAGTTTATCTTTCGTTTACCATACAGGTTGATGTATTTCGGTAAAGTTAACTTAGGATTACTAAAGCTACGAGTTTGTATCTTTTTGGTGGCGTTAATTTTTTTCCGGCTTTCGTTAAAGAACTCTTCTTTTAAAATGCAATATTTTACTGTACTATGTATAGGTAAGATTTTACAATAGTCGAATAACATTTCATAATTGTTTTCATATTTTCTTTTTATGTTATATGGAACTACTGTTTTCAGGAGTCGCAATTGCAACATGTATTTGAAATAATATATGAAATAAAATTGAAATATAACATTAACGTTGTTAATCATTTTGTAAGGAACATTATACAAAATACATATAAATTCATTTTTTCTCGAGTTACTAATTTGACAGATAGAAATGTCATAAGACTTATGTGTAAAACTTTATCTATAATAGGGATGTTAATTAATCCACCGTTTTGCAATTGTAATCAATATAGATTATAATGACAAATAAATAACTTATAATAATAAATGACCACAATAAGCAGTTATATAAATTTATCATAATTACATATTCTATTTAGTAGATAAACTCCATCTAATTGTTTAATAAATATATACACATAACATTTCAAAATACAGTGAATAGTTTTGAAACACATTCATTGCTTACGAAATCTTATAAGTTAACAATTTTACAAGATTTTTAAAGAAATCATTATTTTAGTAGAAGTCAACCTTCTAATAATGCATAAGGTTTTAATGTATTACAGAATAAAAAATGTGATTTGAGACTTTGTTTTAATTCTTTTAGCAATTTAGAACAATATTTTCCGTCTTTCGTTCCGTCTGATCTGAGACATTAATAACAATCTCGAACATTGCAAAAATCTTCAAGCACATAAAAACGGAGCCTCTCAAATCCATCTTTGGCACGCTCGCAACAAACTTTGTTTTCGGATTAAGCTCACTCTGGACTTGTTTAAAAACAATAACTTGATATAGGCTTTGATTTGACTGAAATTTTATTATTTGATTTCTGTTCCTTACTTCTCTCCGTATGATTTAGGGTCTGTATCCGAACAAAGAATATTTCAAGTTATTGGTCTTCAAAGTTATTTTACGTTGATCAATGCCCTGCGGCAAGAAAAAATAACGGTAAATTATTAAACGTAGACATTTCATGGTATTAGGATTTTTCTAGTAGAGTTCTTGTAAGTTATAGGATACAAACATATGTACAACCAAAAATCATCGCTTCATCACATCTCATAAAATTTCTCATAGTCCTCACCGTCCAGCTCAAACCTACCTTATCTAAGTTAAGGTTAATATTTTTTTTATAACTACACCAGTCACCTAATTGTAGAATATGTTATTTTTTTTCTAGTTACTGATGAAAACAACACCAAAATTTGTCTAGAAGAGTTGACTGAACTTGAACACTGACAATAACTGACAGTGGCTTTATTTTGAGCTGCCTTGTTAAAATTGCAAGCTATAAGAATAATCAGTCGTGACATATCTTCCTTACTACAACAGCGAGCACTTTCTTTTACATTCTTAAAAATTACAAACTCTTCAAAACCTTTAATTTTGTGACGTTTTTTTCAACGCGACGTGAGCGTAAACGGAAACGAATATAAAGATTAAGGCGGAAAATTTATTTCAGTAGTCGCGTGCTCCAACTAATCACTACCAGCTGTAGACAGCTAAACCCTGAATTCACCTTGCGAAGTTCAGCACGTCATTTATCGGACTTCCGCTGACAACTTGTAATAGATATCCGGCTGAACAATCCGAAGAAAAATGTATCTCTATTTAGTTTTATACTTATACACTTACGTGAAGGTTTAAATACATTTTTTACTTTTTTATTATGATATAGCACCTAATAAAAAGGATCCAGGTCATTCTGAAATAACCGGCAATGAAAAGGCCGATGAACTAGCCAGGGCTGGGGCTCAAGGAATACAGTTCGGCCCAGAGCCTATCTGTGGTATCTCGAAGAACCAGGCCATGCAATACCTGAAAACCCGCCTTCTTAACGAGGCGAAAACAGACTGGCACAGTACGTCCGGGATGACACACTCAAAAGCACTAATCGAACCATACTCTCGCAAACGCACTGACGAGCTATTAAAGCTTAACAGGAGTAACTTGAGCGTGATGGTTAGGGCTTTGACCGGTCACTGCAAGTTGAATAGACACCTTTACAACATGAAACTTAAGGACACTGACACATGCAGATTCAACGAACAAGAGCGTGAAACACCAATACACCTCTTGTGCTACTGTGAACCGCTGATTCACAAAAGAAGCAGTTACCTGGGGAAACACATCCTTGACCCAGATGAAATAAAAACAATCCGAACTGGGAACATCTAACATCATCTCATCTGGGGGCCTACATAGAACCTACATAGGAGGCTGGTCACAATAGATCTTAATAGGTCGCAGTGATGCATATCAGCCCCGACTTACACGAATAATATAATAATAATAATAATAAAAAGAATCTTAAAATCTCTGAAGCGTGAAAGGTAAGTATAAACATCCTCACTTAAACGATTATCCATACTTCAAATATGCTAGTATATTGGTTGCTGTTTATGATGTATGTATATATATGTGTGTGAGTATGTGTGTGTGTATTTGTGCTGCCGAGGTCAAGTCTAGCGCACTATTTTTGTTTTTTTAATTTGTGGATAACGTTGTTGGTTGCAGTATTAGCATGCATAGATATAGTAAACTAATTTATACTTTATATATTCTAACTGTTTTGCTATCTCTCAATAAATAAATATTAAGTGGCAGTAACAAGATAAGACAAGTGTCTCCGTACTGTCAACATAAAAAAATGTTTAATCTTATATATAAAAATGAATCGCAAAATGTGTTGGTAAGCTCATAACTCAACAACGCCTGGACCAATTTGGCCAATTCTTTTTTGTTAATGTTCGTTGAAGTTCAAGGAGGGTTTTTACCATGAGGAAAATTCGAATAATTATCGGAAATACCCTAAAAACAGCCCTTTTATTTTCCCATGCAAACGTTTTCTAACTAAAACGTACAGTCGAATTGAGCTTTATTGTTATTGTATAAGTTCATATTGCAAGCACTCACTGTTGTCTAAGCAATGAAGGTGTGTTCCTAACATCAAAGAGTCAATTTGCGTTTTATTAACGCTCGTACATATAGTTGAAATTCAATCATATCTATCAAAACAGTGTGCGTGCTTCCGTTGGAGCACAGAATACATCGTTGGAGGATTTAATGTCACGTTCCAAAATTGAATAGCCACAAAATGTAATAGGTCATTTAGACTTTTTTGACTGTCGGGTCCGCTACTTGTAATATAAAATCAATACAATAAATTTCAATCCGCATATATTCTTTACATTTTTTGATTATATAAATGTGGCTTCTACTTCTAACCAAAACTCACACATTATCGCCACGAACTTCTCTGACGAATAAATCTCGCGCAAATACTTGTAAAACAACATTAGTTATAATAAATGTTGTTTTACAAGTACCCGCATGAGAGGGACAAGTTGCTTGTCAACATCTCAACACGAAAGCGACGTTACAAAACCGCTATCGGCGATTGCGAGATAGGTGTTTTTTTGTGACTTTATCATGAGTTTGCTATCGTTTTTGACAGGTATTTGACGTATAATAAACTAAAGAAAACATGTGAAAGAATATTACAATTACATTCCGCTATGGGCGCTTCAAAGATTTCATACAAAAATGTATGCTGTCGATATTGTGTAACTACACTGGCTGTTGTCTGTCTGTCGTTTTATTAGACTGTTCTAATACGTACAAATTTAATATTTAAGTGTCAATTAAACATCGGAATAATTACCAGTGCTGCACCGATTAATTTTGTATATAAATCACACAATAAAAATCACCACGATAAGTGGGTTTATTCGACTCCAACGAACAATAAATGCAAACGAAAGTTCGTTCGAACTCCCCAAGTTTCAAATACTACATACCTAAAATTAATTCCAATTTCAATTTTGTCTAATTTACAATTGCATATTTGATTTTTTTACTCTATTTACTTGTATTAAAAGTACTATACTATTAGCTGACGAGTATTGCACAAGGGTACCTGTGATTTTACAGTTTTTATGAATTTTGAAGAATCGTTATAAATGGTTATACTTCATACATTATGGTACATTATTAAAAAAAACATTACTTAATATATATGAGCAGATTAAAATATTTCTAATAACATCACGTGGAGACTCACACCACCTCACAGTAAACGCGATAACAACCCTAATTTGTAAGGATAATTGAATTTATCTAGCGCTGATACAAACCCACATTATTTTAATACTAAAGTAGATTAAATTCCAAATATAAACATCGCCCTCAAATCAAATGCAAGATTTTTCATATCCTTACAATATGTTCCAATTGCATTTTAAAATTGCAAGCAAACATGAATAATATTATACTTCTTATTTTCATAGACGATAATGTTAAAACCTACGAAATCTACTTATTTTGATACGTACTTACGCTGAAATTGGTGGGCGTGTCATAGATCATATTTCAGTTGGATTTACTTGAAAATGGCGTGTGAAGGCTTTAACTATATTTCATAGCTAATATATGCATATCACAAATTATTTCAGGAAGCCTATTAGTCATGAACGCGCGATGGATTGTTCGTGACAATAAAACAAAAGGATTTAGAGATTAGCTGTTGACCCACCTAGATGTCTATTGTTTGTTATGTCATCACCCTAACTTAAGCTTAATTATCAATTGAATCTGGCCCAATAAATCTGGTCGGCTAAATCTCACGGCGCAATTACGCTATTAAAACCTAATCAATATTAAAAATCTTTACACACCATACGCTTTTATAGATACTTATTGACGTTAAAATAATTTAAAAAATATAGGATAATACAAAGAAAGGCTTATCTACATTCACAAAAGATATAATAGTAACGCTACACTTCAATTAAGCGGCGATATCTAAAAAGCTATAGCTATTTTTATCAGTACAATGTAGTGATTGCAAAAAAAAATAAAGGCAACAATTTCAAATCATGGCACTTTTTTCCTTTTGTTTTTATCTATAAAATTCATACTAATACAATAAATGGGAATGTGTGTCTGTCTGTTTGTGCGTCTTTCACGGCAAAACGGAGCGATGGATTGACATCATTTTTCACGTGGAGATAGTTGAAGGGATGGAAAATAACATAGGCTACTTTTTATCCCGGAAAAATCGATAGATCCCACGGGATGCGCAATAAAGGCTTCGCTCAAAAACTACTGCATGGTTTTTCATGTGTTGTTCATCAATAGATGATGTGATTCTCGAGGAAAGTTTTAGGCTATTTTTATACCAGAAAACTGATAGATCCCGTAGGATGCGCGATAAAGACTACTCAAAAACTATTGTTTGGATTTTCCTGCAGTTTTCATCAATAGACAGTGATTCTTGAAGAAGGTTCTAGGCTATGATGTATCCCGGAAAAACCGATAAATCACACGGGAAGCGCAATAAAGGCATCGCTCAAAAACTACTACACAGATTTTCATTCGGTTTTCATCAATAGATAGAGTAATTCTTCAGCAAGGTTTTGCGGTATTTTTTTATCTCGGAACAACGGATAGTCCGACGGGAAGCGCGATAAAACCTTCGCGCTATAAACCGACTTCCGCGCATACGCAGCCGTGGGCAAAAGCAATGACCCTTAACCCTCTATAGACCCAATCCCGAAATCCACGCGGGCGAAGCCGCGGGCAGAAAGCTAGTAAAATATAATTTTACCATATATTGTTATACACTGTATAAAATCATATTAAATTGTAGTTGTCTAGGTTATTACCGCAAACGTTTTAATCTATGTAAAGTTATCGCGGTGTGAATTTTTATACAAAATTGAAAAAAAAAAAAATTCACGATTCAAATCTCAACGGAATCATACAGATGGCATAATACGAACGCCGATTAAACAAAGTGGTAAAACTACTTCGCCACATAAAAGTAGACAGCCATAAAACTTCATAGATGCCACAGCCCGGATGCGAAGAGTCATGGCCAGTATGAATGGGCTCGAAATTTTTCTGTGTAATCGTATTAGGAATTATGAAATCTGCAGAACAACTAGCTTTATATCATTAACTTATCTGGCATGGCACATTTTTTCATTTACGTTTAACCATCCGGGACATAACTTAATATGAAACTTTATATCAAGCAACAAATCAGATGTTTTTTTTATTGCCTTACGCTGGCAGACGAGCAAGCGGCAAACCCGATGTTAAAAGCGTTAACCCGCAGCTCACGGACTTAGCAATCCCCAGGGGTGGACACCAGCTAAGCTGCTGCTGCATGAATATGCTGCTTATGAATAATACAACTAACTTCATCAATGATAATCGCCATTGTTTTTAAAATATTGAAGGTTTATTGAAAGTCCATTATAAGTGGAATATCGAGTATAGTCCATCTACCCGTAGTGACTTAAAATGAAAATCTTCTTTTATATAAATACTAACTGCTGCCTGCGACTTCGACTGTGTGGAGTAGTATTTTCGAGTAGCTGAATTGTAGCGCTGCATAGTGTATATATTTAAAATACAGCCCTTTATTTTTTAACAGGTAAAACTTCCCTTTAGGGCAGCGACACTAAACGGATCCCCACCCCGAGCGCCCGCCATCCCGCGTGCAGCGCACGCCCAAGGAACCACTATCCGCTAAAATAACATCCCTGGATGCTTCTTCCTTAGGCATTGTAGGGAGCTCTCCGGAACGATAAATCGACCTTCCGGGAACCCGAGGAGGCAGCTCCCCGCATTCAGCAGGAAGCGCGGAGGCTGGTGGGGCTTCAATACCTCCCCCGATCCTCCCCATCGACGACGCCTCGCGGATCAACTAAAATCTACGAGCACGACTTACTGCGCCCACCGGCGAACCCGCGGCGACGCCGCAGCCGTGCTACCCGCAGCCCGGTGCCACCTCCTCTCGAGCGGAATCAGCCCATCTCCCGACCAGCTCAGCGGTATCCTTTCTTGGAGCATCACTGCTTCACAGAAAGGAGGTCACAGCCCTACACAACATCCCTCGTCGCTAGCATTGAGCCCAATTAATGTCGCAACTAAGAACTCGACGCTCGCGAGGCCCACGCGCGGGCACTCCGCCAGCGCGTGTGCTGGACCGAGTCCTGAGTCGCGATGCACAAGTGGTCCTATTTCGACACAAATAACGCCACCGAAGCAGCCGTGCCCGGTGAGTATCTGAGTCAATCGGTAAGTGACCTCCTTCTACCCGCGGAGCCAAGCAATATTATTGGTATTTAGTACTTTTTATGTGAAAGGTAACAAACATCTATCTATTAATAGGGATATATAGCTTCGAAATCTAGACTATATTGGGCGTCTAACGGCTGAAATTATACGATTGAATATGTCGGTTATGACATCGGCAACCCACGTATGACTGGCATTATAAATGTTCATACGCTGAATTTTCTAGCCCTATAGAGGACAACATCTGTGTTACCGTCCATTTCAAATCCCAGATTGCTTTGCGTGAGCTATCTAGGAAGCCTCTATCATTACGATCAGCCTACATTACTGAATCGCTGTGACGACCTTTTTAGGGTAGGTTTGAACTGCTCATAGCTATGCTAATATGACGAGGTGAAATTTGTATATTTTTATGTGGTCTCAGACTATTATTTTAATGACATGTAAAAATTTAATATTGTTTGCTTAAGAGATAACCCGACTTATATAGTTCAGAAAGTCGTATTTTAATTGTTGTGTATTCGCCAGAACTGATGATAGAAAAAATGTAATACCTTTGCGGTCGGTTATACTCATATAATAGATCCTGTAGGATTCTATTCATCTCCACTGCATGTAAGAAAATGGATTGTAGGATCATTTACAGACAGTCGATCGACATGTTTGTTTATCACTTTAATCGTATAAAAAATTAGAATAATAATTTATGTGACAGTTTCAAATTACAATAACAACACAAACATGTCCAGCTGTCAAGCGTCCGATGGCTATAATTCATCATACAGACAAATATTTTTTAATATCTTCGATAGAATTTTTTGTGCGAGTACAAAATATTATTGCGTTGTACAATTGCATTTTACAAGTGAGGTTAATATGTTTAAGTAAAGAAAATTCAAATCGCAATTATTAATAGACTAATAATTCTGATGTATAAAATTTTATATAATGCAACAAAGAATTTATCTATGCGGTGATACATTTTATTAAATAAAACGACCCATACTTTGTATTTTATCTGGTGTAGCCTGTCATGGAGAATAACCACATATACATGACGCATTTGTATAAAACTTTGATTCACCTAATTTTTAACACGAACAAAAACTTTATAACTTATTCCACTAAATCCAACGCGAAAGTTGAACAATGCGAAAGTTACGTTCACTGGCTGCGTATGACGACTTAACTTTGTTTCTCCACACGCGCTACGGGAGAAGATTTTCAAATTATTCAGCCTCGCCTTTAGAATGGCTCACAACTCTACTCGCTCGTATATAAATCTTAGCAATTGTCTGAGTGGTGAAGAGAGAAATAAGTAAGACTTTTCCATATCCTTACAATATGTTCCAACTGCATTTTCAAATTTTAAGCACATATGAATTATATTATGCTTCTTATAGACGATAATGTTAAAACCTACGAAATATACTTATTTTGACGTTCACAATTACGTTCACTGGCTGCGTATGACGACTTAACTTTGTTTTTACGGGAGAACATTTTCAAATTATTCAACCTCGCCTTTAGAATGGCTCACAATCTTCTAGCTCGTACATAAATCTTAGCAATTGTCTGAGTGGCGAAGAGAGAAATAAGTAAGACTCGTTTTTTTTTTATCTTAACGACATAAAAATAACACGCAAAAGTTTATATACATTCTACGTATGCTATCGCTTTTATATATAGGTGAAGAATCCTTGCCTCATCCTTACGCCACTATTCTACCACACAGCATTTACATCTTTTATATATACATTTGTGCGTTTCTCCAATTTCATAACTAATCTGATTGAATGAGTAGTAAGCCTGCCGTGTTTCCGGAAAAAAATTACTTTTAAACATTCAAAAAAGAGCGTTCTTCCATCTAGAAAGCTGAGATAGGACTTGTGACCTCTATGAATGCTGATGCAACAGAAGGACACATCCTGATTCTTTTATCATTGAATGTCGAGGGGATAAAGTGACCGACAGTGGGCGAGCGCAAACTCTGAAGCTTGATACAACGGACGCCCTTAATACACATGATTTGAAAATACCCGTTCCAGTCATACATAACCTCTACGATAACGGCATAATTACGAGTGACATAAGGTCGTGTTAACACATTATGTTACTATATGTGGTTTTAAAAAAGTACAAAAAAAATGGCTAAACTAAATTCTAAGTATATCGTATATTATGCAGACAAAAAACTTGACTTTGACTTTGACTTTATAAATTACAAAGAAAAACACCCGAGTGAGCTAATGTCGTCAGGACCTAATTAGCTGAATATTTTAATTTTTTTTTTTTTCATTATTATGTGTATAACGAAATGCTACTCTTTGAGCAAAAGACCTACCGTGGTAGAAATTTAAAGGGATTTTTGGTATAAAAAAGGCTTCAGGTCGGATTCAGTTTTTCCCTATTTTTCAATTTGTCATAAAAAACAAAAGCACAATTGACATAGTCAAAGTCAAAGTCAAAGTCAAAATATTTATTTCAAGTAGGCAATTAGATATGCTCTTTTGAATAGTCCAATTTTTTTTTTCCCTACTACCCATTCGGACTTCTTTTAGTTATAGAGAAGAACGGGCGCAAGAAACTCTATAACTTTTACAGAAGCAACGACATTTACAAAAATATATATCGTTACCAAGTCATACAAAAGTCAACTTATAGGTACAAGTATAATTACAAAGGTTCATGGCAATGCCTGGTGGAACTAAGAAACATTAAGTCCAAGCATTCATGTCTTTTATATAATCAGTAACCGTATAATAGGCTTTGCTAATAAGTACACTTTTAACAATGATTTTAAATTTATTTAGGCTTAATTGTACAATATTGCTTGGAACTTTGTTGTAAAAACGCACACAGTTACCTCTGAATGAATTATTAATTTTATGGAGTCTAGTGTGAGGCAAATGTAATTTATTCTTATTTCTATTATTGAAGCTATGGACATCACTGTTTTTACTAAATAAATGAATGTTTTTATGGGTATATATTAGATTTTCATAAATATATTGAGACACAACTGTCATTATACCAGTGTCTTTAAATTTATCTCTTAAAGAGTCTTGCATTTTTAGATTATAAATTGCTCGAATGGCCCTCTTCTGCAGCACAAATATAGTTTGAATGTCGGCAGCATTTCCCCACAGCAAAATACCATACGACATTACACTATGAAAGTAACTAAAGTACACCAATCTAGCTGTTTCTACGTCAGTTAATTGGCGTATTCTCAAAACTGCAAATGCTGCAGTGCTGAGCCGTTTTGATAGTTTATCAATATGTGGGCCCCATTGAAGTTTGGAATCGAGAGTAATTCCTAAAAATACTGTGGTGTCCACGAGGTCCACATTTCTATCCTTTATAATTACTTCGGTTTTCACCTGTTTTACATTTGGCAATACAAATTTGATACATTTAGTTTTACTTTCATTTAGAAGCAAGTTATTAACGTTAAACCAGTGGACTACTTTAGAGATTGCATCGTTCACAGTGTCATTAATATTTTGTCTCCGTTTAATTTTGAATATAAGTGATGTATCATCTGCAAAGAGTACAATTTCGTGTTTATTATTAACATAAAAGGGAAGGTCATTTATATATATTAAAAATAAAAAGGGACCAAGAATTGAGCCCTGTGGGACGCCCATCTTAAGCAAAGATCCCTGAGATCTCGTACCATTAATATCGACTCTCTGAATCCTGTCACTCAAATATGAAATAAGAAGGTTCAGAGGAGAGCCTTTGAAACCATAATAACGTAATTTCTTAATCAGAGTTTCATGGAGAACACAATCAAATGCTTTGGATAAGTCGCAAAAGACACCCAAAGTATCGTGTGAATCCTCCCAGGCGTCAAATATCTTATTTAAAAGCTCTACACCTGCATCAGTTGTTGAGCGACCCCTACTAAAACCGAACTGATTATTATGCAGAAGATTATTAATACGAAAATAGCTTTGCATTTGGTCTAACATTATTTTCTCAAAAATTTTACTAAACGTTGGTAGCACTGAAATAGGTCTAAAGTTTGTGGGATCAAATGAGCTACCAGACTTAAACAAAGGAGTTATCTTGCTATGTTTCATTAAATCAGGAAAAACACCACCTTCAATAGAATCATTAAATATACAAGCTAGAATTGGAGCTATTATTTCAATTACTGATTCTGTGACAACTACGGAGTTTCCCCAAGGTCCGCGGTTTTCTTTTTAATTAATGTTTTAAAAGTCTTAATTATATTAACCGATTCAATTTGTCGAAATTTAAAAAAGAGTCTGACTATCCTTAACATTTTCTTTTAGGATGGATTCTGCTACAGTTGGGGAAGAGTTTAAAAAATTTGTTGATAAAATAGGAATATTGGTAAAAAAGGTTTCAAACTCTTTAGCTACCTCACTATCTGAAGTTATTCTTTTAGTTCCTATATTTAAACTGTAGTTACTGTCACGAAGTTTAACTCGTCCAGTTTCAGCGTTAATAATGCTCCAGGTCATTTTAATTTTATCAGCACTGTTTTTAATTTTCGAACTTAAAAACTTGACTTTGCTTGGCGACAAACCATTTTAAACAATTTAGAGTATTTTTTTACATATTCATAAAATTCTACACTCGTGTTATAGTTACGTTCATTAAAAAGTTCAAAAAGTCTTTTTTCTACTTTTATATATTCCGGGTGTGGCCCACTCACTAAAAGTAACAACATCATTAATTGAAATCCTTTTTGGCACAAAGATATTATTGAATTCTTTGCAAAATAGATTAAAAAAATCATTTAAAATTTATTTGGATTATTTGTGTATTTTAAGTAAGGTATTTTATCAAAAAGGTTACTTTTAAAATGTTCTAATCTATTTATAGTTTTAGGTATAACAGTGATGTCTCTCTTTGCCTCATGTTTACACTGATGTGGGACAGCGATTATTAGTCCACAGTGGTCAGAATCTAATTGATTGATAACTTGTTTAGATTTTAGAATAAGATCTGTATAAATATTGTCAATACATGTGGCAGAGTTAGCAGTTATTCTGGTTGGCTCAAGAAAAATATTTTTGAGATTGTATGATTGAAATAAGCTAATAATTTTAGTACATAAACTAGAATTTTCCAATAAATTAATATTAAAATCACCACATATAATCAAACTCTTGCCCAATTTACAAATATACACTATTCAAAAAATACAACCTGTCGGCTATGGTATGGTATAATACAACCTGTCGGTTATAATGTGTTTAATATTTTATTTTTATTTTTTATTTATTTATTTCTAACTTAGCCTATCATTACAAGTACACCCAATGCGATAGACCAGCACTACAATAGTACACAAATATTCAAAATCTGTTCTAATCCTACATATAAAAATTAATTATAAAACATTTATATAGAATATTTTAACATTCATTATATACATTATATACATATTATAATATACATATTTAAAAACAAAAAAAAAATCCTACATGTAACTTATTTTATAATGTGCTACTTTTGTGAATTCGTTCATATAGAGCAAGAAAAAATGTCCAAATTGTCAGCAATGAGGTTCAGAGTGTGCAGCGCGCGCGAAAGAGGTGCTCCACGCAGGAGGTTAGTGCGCGCTTGAGGCACTGCGAATAAATGTGGTCTAATTCTTCGCCACACATACCTGTCCGGAACCGATAGATTCAAAGTACCTAGTAGCTCCGAATTAAAAATCTTGCCTCTCAATAATTTAAATAAATAAGAGACAAGAGCAAACTCTCTTCTAACCCTTAGCTCACTATAGCCCACCATTCCCAACACAAACAGCGTTGGATACTTTAATGGAAAAAATGGATACACCCCGTACAGTTTCTTGTATAAATATCTGACAAACTTATTTTGTATTTTTTCTAGCATAGAAAGATATTTCACTTCATGTGGAGACCAGATTATAGCATTATTTTCCATCAAGCTCCTAACTAGTGCGCTATAAAGAGCAGTAATAGCCTGAATATTTTTAAAGTTATGTACAGTTCTTAAAGTAAAACCCAGCATTCGAAAAGCTTTCTTACAAATATTTATTATATGATCCGCAAAAGAGAGGTCTGTTCTTAGCTGTACTCCCAAGTCCTTCACCTCAGTGACCCTCCGCATCTTATTACCCTCAACGTTATATCGCACTAATAATACAATAGTGTATCAACTCAAAACGTCGTACTTGACATAATACTATAAACACACGCAAAATTTGATTCCTCACGCGTTATCAAGACCGTCGTTCGATTAGTGCAAAAACCGAATAAGGATAAATTAAAAAAACTTATGTGACAGTTATTCAATTTGCAACTATTACATGAAGTGAGTAATAAGTTTTTTGTTGATTCTGAAAAATGATCGATTTTGAGTTGATACACTATTGTATTATTAGTGCGATATGTATACCTAATTGGGTCATGTTTTCGTGAATAACTTATTGTGACACATTTCGAGTTGTTGAACTGTAAGCCATTATCCTTACTCCATTCAACCACCGATACCACCGACACCATATCGATTCGTTGCAACTTGTCTCTGTAATTGCGTATAAGTCCGAACTTAGAGATAAAATACTTTTGCAAAAATCACTAGTTTTTGTTCGCAGTCCGCGTACATTTTGATATAAAATCTGTACAGTCATTTCCAATTTGCTAGGTATGTTTGGTTGCTTTTCGAAACCAAACCCATTCACAAAATTCAACATTTACTGGCCAACTCTTCGGCTGACATATCAAATCATATTTACTTTCTGGAGCAGATACAATGAAAGACGCATAGTCCCTTTCCGTTTTGTGTCTGATTCTTTCTATTTTAACAGCTACTTCCTTGCCACATAATTTTTTCACGTGCTCTTCTAAACTATCTTCCTTTGTGTCCTTTTGAAGACGCCATACATGCAAAAATTTCTTTCTTTCCGTTCCTGCAATCCCACTTGTTGTTCCTTCACCATTCGTCATATCCCCCTTTCTCACCTCAGTTCTTGGGTATCTGGTCCTTTTTTTCGTTACCAGCGTATATTCCTGTTCTGGCTTGTTCTGTTCAAAATTGTCTTTTTCTTCTATTTTTTCTTCTTCACCGATACACTTCATTTCTGTTAAAGTAATTTGTTTTTCTGAAATAGACCCGTTTTTTACAAGTGTAACCTTCCCACTGTTATTTTCGTTTTTCTGCAGGTTTTCTTCCTTTTTGGTGTGTTTTATAACTTTTCTGGGAGCGCTTCGGTGTGACTGAGGCCCCGACGGATCACTGATGTTCTGTGCGACGATACTTGCAAATGAATTTTCTGTTTGTTGTGGTTGCGCTTGCGGCGCAGTACATTTCATAATTGTTTTGGTATTGGTGTTAAATCCAGGTTTCATTTGGTGTCGTGAAGTGTTCTTAGAAAGGATTTCTGTATTATTCTGCGGGTTATCAATTTTATTCACTTTTTCTGTAAGTACCGACATTTCTTGTTTAATTTGTTGAAGTTCGGTTCTAGTGCTCAAAAATAGACTTTGGAGCGATTTTATTTCTCTCATTTGTTCGTCGAGTCGTAAATTGATCTCCGATCTAAATTCCCGTAATTCAATACAAATTTTGTTCTCCATGTTCACTGCGGCCGGCGGCTCATTTGAGTTTAATCGGTTACCGCTTCCGCGCTCAGTGTTTACAAAGTTATTTGGTGTGAATGTTTTGTTCAATATAATATTTCCTCTTACTGGGGTGTTGGAATTATCCGTTCTTGGAATATTACGCGTACACTCTGGACACGTCCAAGTACTTTTAAATTCTTCCGTGAAGGATTGAAATCGTTCGGCTGTGACACCGAGACAGCCAAGGTGGTAAAGCTTTGTACAAGACTCCTGGGAGCACTCCATATATTCAGAATCGTTTAACGATAACTCACAACCGCGACACTTAGTCCCCATATCACACAAAAAACACTTAATATAATTTAAATTTAGAAATAACTACGGAGCAATTCGTAAAAACGTCCTATTCTTTAATTTTTTTTTTTTTTTTTAATATGATGTGGATTGTCGATATGGTGAGAATTGCTATAATTTTCATTAAAGCCTTTGTTATTATTTTGTATTATTTATTGCGACTGCGACTGATAGGAGCGAAGAAATCATGGAAAATGTGGAAAAAACGGGCATCTTTGAGGGCTTCCGTCGCGTGCGCTGCGAAAACGGTTTAAGATTCCAAAAAATATGTATGAAAGAAATATTCCTCTTGAAATGATCTAAAAAAATGTCCGCGACAGTATATGTCTATCTTTTAAGGTTAACTCACTAGAATTGTTTTTATGGTAATAAAATTTGGATATGTCGCGTTGTCAAGATCTGGTTGCGAAGAAAACCAATAGGTGTGTTCTACTGTCACAAGAAAATCAGACTAAAAATATAATTTACGCAGAAGTACTTTAAAATAAATATGTCCTTTTAAAAACATAAAACTAAATTGTCTAACATAATAACAGAAATTGCCGCGGGCCAAGTCGTGGGTAACAGCTGAGACAGTTGTTTGCAAAAATAAATATGATACTCAAAATAACTATCCACGCGGACGAAGTCGTGGGCACAGCTAGTCTAAATAATATTTACATCTGGGCAATTTTTAAAATAAAATATTATGTAGTTTTCGTAGTTGCATTTAGAACCACTAATGCCTAAATATTAATTAAACTGAATTTTTCGATAGTAAGATATCGGTATCGGCAACTCACCTCCACGTTATCTGACTTCGTCGGGTTCTTGAAGTCGTGAGTCGCGTAAAACTTCTGCCTCTCCAACGTTATGTTATACATAACATCCATTTTGCTCTGTTCGCCACGTTTCCATAGTTCAGAAGTGAACACTAGCAAAATTAAGTTTTCCTTATTTACTTTTTCTTGCTTTTAGTTCCTACATAGTTCCAAAACTTTAACAAAAGAACGCGGAAAATGTTGTGTTACCTGTAACAAACACATTGTATTAGTTTAAACGAAAGCCGAAACTATTTCTTATAATGAATTATTTACTCTATTCCCACCACGAGGTTTTTTTTAATATAATGTTATCATTGTTTCAGCCCAGAGATGGCCATTTTTCCCAACAACGGTTTTTATTGTTGGGTAATGGCCTAGTGCCAGCCAAAGTCCGCGCACTTGCACCTTGGCAAAAGAACATCCATCATCGCCGCGTCCTCTTCTTCGGTAGAGCATACGTCGAGATAAGACGCGTCACTGCCGTATACGGTCATGGAAACATTCAAGAACAATTCCACGACCTTGTTGGCTACATCTACTCACCTAGGACGATCTTTTCTCCCTAAAATGGAGTCACCGGTAATCTACCGAGGCATCTGGGGATCAACCACTAGTGACTACCAGTGTAATGTAAGGTACGACCTTCCCGGACCGGGACCCTTTTGACTGACGTCAGAATGGAGTAGGTATACATATGTATACCTCCTCCGACCGTCTTTTCCGGTGGTATAAATCAGCCTAGGGATCTTCCTCCCTGACCCACTTTGCAGACTCTTTAGCAACACGTCGCCCCTCCGTTACCTCTCCAACATGGTGCAGTAGTCTGCATTCTGACGTTTTGAAGAAAGAGATCCTTGTCTTTGTAACCGATTCCACACGCTGCGAGGAGAAAACAGGGCACGCCTCTAAGGCGTGACTATTCAATAGAATGTTAGATACGGAAGCTGGACCTTAGTGAGCCAGGACTAATGCTCCTGGAACTTCTTAAAAATACTGAAACTTATATTATGTACAACATAAGAAAATTAATAAAAATCGAGTAATTCAACGTTAGTGAATCGCAAACGGTACCTTTAGTATAATAGATTATGATTTTTTTATCTGGCTTCACGTTTCAATAGTTTCGGTCAAAATATTCGGGGCTCAATTCATAATGGGGGTAGGAATTTTCTATTTTATTGAGGCTTATGAAATAACAGATAACCGCTCATAATTCAAAATTTACGCAGTCTATGCTACGTTCTACAATTTTGTTATATTGTATGATGGATATACTAGATCAGTCTTTATCAAAGTGAGCGATAACTCCTCTCTAGACGCTATAGATGCGCTAGAGGTCCAGACTCACTTAGTTATAACATTATATTAATGACATACAGTTCGTGAAAATTATATTTGCATTAAAGTTATTGATATTATTAAATATTAAACTAACATTATCATTAAAATTATTGTACTGTAAACACTCATTCCCTATTTTTACACTTTTTCATATTTATTGGATATAACTAATCAAAACCCTAAGAAATTAGAAATGATATCTTTCCATATGCATTTTAATCACCTATCTTAAAACCTGACTGACTTTAAAGCTTTCTTTTCGCATTAAGAAGTAGCCCATGTATTTTGTCAGGTTCTAGTCTATCTGTGTACAATACATTAAAATTTAACAAAGTTTAATAGTTTTGTGGACGACAAGGATCAAAATCGAATCAAATCAAAATAGTCTTTATTCAACATAGACCTTTACAGGCACTTATTGACGTCAAAACAAACAAAACAAAAAATAAGAAAAGCTTAAAAAAAACAAAAACCTTGTGCGTACGTACGAACAAGGAAAAATAATCATCATGAATAGATATCTTAATTTGAGTTTTGTGAAGGCAACTTAGGTCTTACTAGAAATTTGCTTAGTTTCAATTACTTTCACTGCTAAAAAGTCTAATTTACAATGTAAGTTTACCAATAGAATGTAAGCAACTCGATCGACTAAAATAACATATACAAAATATTTTACAGAAAGAATGTTATTGTAGTTTTTAAGTTGCAGTAGAGTAAACAAATTGAAAGGTGCTGAAAAATAATTGATTTCCATAGTTGGCGATGGACGAGGAAAGTGAGTTAACTAGAAATGTTATTTACAACCTTCATATATTTCCGCACTTTCCAAGACTTTGAGTTCTGACTACGAAGAGGCTGTGAGGAGCTCCTCAGCATACCACAGAATGAAAGAGTCAAGGAACAAATGTGCACATACAACGCTGTAAATCACTAACTGTCTAGAAGAAAGCGCTTCAAGTGAGAAGGTCGCTTTTGCCAACATTAATTTTTTTTGCTACTTAACCTTAAGTAAACCTCTGTAAATCCCAAATGTGAGTGCAATATAAATATATTGCACTTTTCTATCATCTATTTATATATCTTATATCATCTTATTCTTTCTTTATATTATATCCGTTTCACGGAATATAGACTCGTTATTTTATACTAATTAGGAAGTTGTTACTTTGTTATTCTATTATATTATAGAATTTATTTCAATAACGCCTTCAGCGAATATGTTTAATCAAAATCGGCAAAGACTTCGCAGACCGCGACACGTCCTTAGCGACCCCCTAATCAATTAACACAGGACCTTCGAGACCTGCAAGCGGCGGCATCTGAGCCGTCGCGCCCCTTGCCATTCCCTTCTCGACAGCCTTCTGCTTAGCCATATGTAGGTTCCCATCAATATAGACCGGAGCCTATATTGGGTGTACCGTGCCTCTTGTAGCACATATGCTCTCTTTATAGGGCAATGCTGACTGTGCTTTTCCTGATGTGCGGTCTTCCTTGTCACGTCAAGCCATAGGGTTATTAGGACCAACGGCTTAGGTTTAGTTTAGTCAGTAGGCCTTTCAGGTCGAGCCGCCTCGATTCGTCAGGAGTCCGACATAATCACCATGGCACTTGGCATTGGTCTCCAGAGGAAAAAAACTTTTAAGTGTAATTTTAACAATGGACCTCATCCGAGACCGATTGCCTTGTACGTATGTTTCAAGGTGTCAATATCAAAATAGTTATATCGAAATTTATAATAAATGGGAATATTTGAATTAAGCCTTTAGACTCACCTCATTAGAGAATGTAATAAACATTTATTTTTATTTTTTATGTACTTGGAAAACTTGCAGTACTACATATCTATATGTCGTTATAACAATGCTTATCTATGTAAATTAACAAGTTTTCACATATAATTTTCTGAGTACAAATGATTACTACTAATAACAAAAGTAAAAGATAAAAAGGTGAAAATACAAAAAAAACAAGAGAAAACACGTCCCTATCTTGTTAGGGAACAAACCTGGGGAACCATGTCAAGCCAGCCCCTAGACAGCGTCGCTTTAACGGTACTTGGTTTGGTGTTAAATAAGTCAAGTTCGGGGAAGTTAGTAGTAACTTTATTAAATGTATCTGCAGATCTTAAAATAAATGCATTGCGCCTGTGATTACTGGTGCCACTAGGTACGTGTAGAAGAGTGGGCCGCCTAGTAGTCTTATGCGAAAACCTAAAATTTACTAGGGATAGGAGATATGAAGTGTCTGTGATGGATTCATTTTATTATTACATTTTTCTGACATAAGTAGGTTTTCATACAAAATATAAATGTTTATTTTATTCTTGATGTAATACGCCTCAACTATTGAATGTTATAATATTTTTTTAGAACAACGCTATAAAATGAGTAGGTATCTATTAAAGCTGCTTAAGAAAATATAAAGAAAAATAAAATAAGCCTTCCTTAGAAAAATAAGATCTTATAAGGAAATTCATGGCCCCTTTTTATTTAATAAAAATGTTTTTTTTTTTTCACCACTGGAAGCCGAGGATCCTCATGGATTCCACCTCAGCCAAGCGTCATGATGATTATATCGGACTAGAAATGTCCTACCGACTAAACTTAGTCTGAAGCGTTGGTCCTAATGACCTTATAGCTTGGCGTGATAAAGAAGACCGCACCCTCAGTATACCCTCAGAAAATACTATTGATAACCCCAGCTCTATTAAAAACGGCCTATCGTGGCTGTCGTGTTTATTGTGGCGTTGTGTATTTCATTCCGTTAAATTAACAGTGACCTGAATGGACTAGCTCTTTTCAGTGGTAAATGACCGTCGTTATGCCGGCCTACAATCAATCTGTGGGTTTCCCTTTGCTAGGGTGTTAAGATGTTGATATGTCTTTCATGTGCATACTTATATAGTCCTATGTAAGTTTAATCTTTATAAAGACTTTGTATTGTTTTACATAGAACATAACAGTAAATGAATATTAATTCATCTTTTTTATTACCACGATAATTTTACTATCGATAAATTATTTAAAATAATTCTTTGTTGTTTCTTTATTCAATTGACCGATTAACTCCTTCCGCCAATTTGTGTTTTCTGAGCTGAACATTGAAAACAACTCAAATCTTAAATAAAAATATAATTTACACGTGATTTCGAAATTGTTATTTTTTTCTATAGACACGCCTATAAAAATCGCCTCCGTAAGAGAACGATAAAAAAACAAAAGCTCTTCTGAACATTCCAAGGACGAGGAAGTCAACACTTTACGGTACACTGTCCTCATTAGACAGCCATAAACGACAAAAGAATGTGACACTTCATTAAACAATAAATTTCATTACTTACCACCCCTATTCCATTTTATAAGCACAGGAAAAAACAAAATAATAATCGTAAAATATAAGCTGTACAATAACTTACGGTCTGTAGTCCGATCACGTTTTTTTAATTGACAATAAACCTATTTTCGAACTCGTCCATTATACAAAATAGGGGCTGAATGTTTTAAAAAATACCTTTGTGTAACTTTGGCAATTTATTTTATGGTTCGCCTTTATTTAAGCGTAATTTTAGGTGGTACAAGACTTTATGAAATATGTAATGACACCATTTTCTACACGAACTTTTGATTAGTTATAACCTTTGTTTGTAGTTTTATCTGTATATATATTACATTGACTGTAATAATAACAACACAGCATTTTTTGAGAGATTTTTTTAATTACATAGTTCTTGAACAAATAATTATTGCTTGGGTTTTGTGCGGTTTGGGAATAAAATTAAAGATCGACGTGCGTCGACGACGTGATACAGTTCAACGGTATATTTTAGAGAGAGAGTATTGCCACACACATAAAAGTTAAGCGATAAATTGAATGTTGCTAATCGTAATAATGTTATGTCTTTATTTATTAAACTTTATGCAAAAATTACATAGGCGGGCTTAATACCTAAGGTATTCTCTACCAGCCAACCTTTGGGTGGTGTGGAGATGTGGTGTAGGTGCATCGAGATTTTGATAGGTCTATACTTAAATATGAAGGTATCTGTATGAATAAAATGCTGCAGGATACATATTATTATAAACTATATATAATACAATTATATACATATATTTAATAAACTATGTAGTAACATATATATACAAGTATAATATATATTCATATAAATAAATAACAATATATAAACTATGTAAATATTAATTATTTAATATCTGCCAATTCCTTTACAACATCCTTGCAAGATCAAGCTTGTGCCATAATATCCGAGAAATGTTTACGGACCTTTCATTTAAATGAGGCCCGAGTTGGTGCCATCCTGATTTCATAAGAGAGAGAGTTCCACAGAAGTATGGACTGAATTTGAAAAGAAGAGTGGACAGAGTGAGAAGTGTGCTGAGGACAGCTAAGAAGAAGATTGTTAGTCGACCGTAAGGTTTTAGAGTGAGTAGAACATAGATATTGGAAATGAGATAATAAATAAGAGGGAGAACAGGAACAGTTAAGCAGAACGTAGAGAGAGTATGTCTTCAACATATTCCCAACAACGACAAGATTAATTAATTATAAAGTGACAATATTATGTTTACAACATTTTTAAAACTTCAAAATCTGTAATCATAAATTCTGTACATGACATATATTTCCAAAATAACTATCAGGGGCTAATTAAGGATCGATACTGATGAAAAAAATGCAATCAGTAAAATTTTGTCTGTCTGTCTGTCTATCCCTATAACCGTTATAGAAGCAAATATAAATTTACACAATCTTTCCGCCAATATAGTTTCAAATTGGTTATGATATACAACAGAATGAAACTATTGAATCACAGAATTCGTTAATTTGAATTGAAAAAGTTAATCTTGTACTCCTATTTTTTGACATAATTTACATACTGTACGTACTTTATTGAATTTATCTTAGTGAATTTATTTTAAACATAATTCGTTTAATGTCCATTGATAATTATGTAACAGTTTTATATATAAGTATATAGTACCTATAGAAAATTCTTCAAAACCAAACATTTGGTAAACATCATAGGAACGAACTGGAAGATACCAACGCAAGGCTGATTCATGTTAAGACCTATAGTCTAGACCTACAACCCACACTGAAAAAGATATAAAATTGATATATAAAACATGAAATTGAAATAAGAACTATGAATGATGAAAGACCGATCGTAAACCCACTCAAATAACAATAAACACGCCACGAAGGCAACATCGTAAGCGAAATCTAGTGACAAAATAAAATACCCGTTTACGAGTAGAAACTACAGTTGTATGTTCAAATTCAAAAAAATTCAAATTCAAAATCATTTATTCAGTCTGGGCTGTTACAAGCACTTGTGAATGTCGAAAAGCTACGCCATCGGTTCGCAAATCTACGGCGGGAGACCTTGTACTGAGAAGAACCGGCAAGAAACTCAGCAAGGGCTGTTTTTTTTCCCTGTATTAAATAGATACAGAGTCGTCAATTTGGAAAATGACTTCAATATTGATAATTCATGAAGTCACTTTCCATTACATAGTATAATTAATAAAAATATTTAGAAAACATGCCTATATTAGGAATGCCGTGTCATACAGTTTTAAAAGAATATATTAAAGTTAAATTAAAATTATAATAAATACGAGTAGTACCCAGTATAGCAAAGAGCAGACTCATCTCCGCTGGCAGCACCCGTTCACGAGCATGACGCATGAACCAGCCATCGCTTCGCTCAACCATGTTTTAGGGAACGTAACGACCCGCCTCACACGACACTGCCGAAGAGATTTTAATGAGAGTATGACTACCCTTAAGCCACAGAAGGATACAAATTACCAAAAACAGGTACCCGTGTAAATTAGCACAACTAAAAAAAAAAAAATCAACCGCAGGACACGCGCATACAATCATTTAAAAACTAGCAATAATGTATTATACAAGTAACAAAAGGTTATTATAATAGGTACAGTTAAATATACATGTTATTATGTTACACAGTTACCTAAGAATTTATTAACAATTTGTTTATTTCAACGAGCGAGGGTTTTTTAGTCCCAGACACTTCGATCATCCAAGTAATCCTGGACTCGATAATATCCTTTGCTCATCAAAGTTTTTTTTACTCGAGTTTTAAGTTTATTAAAAGGTAGATTAACAATACTGTGTGGTAACTTGTTATAAAAAGTTATACATTTCCCCAAGAATGAGTTTTGTGTTTTACGTAATCTAAAATTTGGAACAGCAAGCTTATTTTTATTTCTTGTATTTAATTTATGAACATCGCTATTCTTAATGAAATTATTGTAATATTTGTGTACATAGATTATATTTTCATAGATGTACTGCCCCGCCAATGTTAAAATGTTAATTTCTTTAAACTTATCCCTAAGGGAATCCCTTGGTCTTAAATTATATATAGCTCTAATTGCTCTTTTCTGTAGTATAAAAATACTTTCAATGGTGGCAGCTGATCCCATAACAAAATGCCATAAGACATTACACTATGAAAATAACTAAAGTAAACTAACCTTGCTGTTTCAACATCAGCTAGAAGCCTTATTTTTTTAACAGCATACGCAGCTGAGCTAAGTCTGCTTGACAGAGCATCAATATGGGTATACCATTGTAATCTGGAATCTAAGTGTATGCCTAAAAACTTAGTACTCTCAACAAGAGATACCACTTCACCATTAATATTTAAGGGTGTATTAACCTGCCTTACATTTGGTATAGAAAACTTAACAAATTTGGTTTTTCTCGAATTTAATGAAAGATTATTTAATGTAAACCATTGTAGAACTTTTGATAGAGCACTATTTACCTCGTCCGAACAATTGCTGCCTCTGTCAACTTTAAAAACAAGAGAAGTATCATCGGCAAATAGCACTGTTTCACATAAAGTGCTTGTATAGTAAGGAAGGTCGTTAATATATATTAAAAATAGTAAAGGACCTAATATTGATCCCTGAGGCACGCCCATAACTAGTGAAGTTCCAGCAGATTCAGTTTTATTAATAACAACTTTTTGTATTCGATCCGACAAGTATGACTTAATAAGGCCGAGTGATTTGATAGAGACACCATAATGCCCTAATTTCCTCATTAATGTGTCGTGACTTACGCAATCAAATGCTTTAGAAAGGTCACAGAAAATACCTATTGCGTCTTGTCTGCCCTCCCAAGCATCAAAAATGTGTTTTAAAAGTGAAATTCCAGCGTCTGTAGTGGATTTACCCTTGGTAAAACCATATTGGTTGCAATGAAATAACTTGTTAAGGGTAAAATAAGATGATAGCTGATTATAAATAATCTTTTCAAAGATTTTGCTCAAGGCTGGTAATATAGAAATGGGTCTAAAATTAGTAGGGTCACTCTTATCGCCAGACTTGTAAAGTGGAATTAATTTACTATTTTTCATAAGATTTGGAAAGACCCCCTCATCAATGCATTTATTGAAAATTAGGGCTAGGTGAGGCGCAATTTCAGAGATAATTGGTTTAATAATATTAGTTGAGATACCCCACAGATCCTCTGTTTTCTTATTATTAAGTGATTTAAAAGTTTTGAGGATAAATTCAGCATCAATATGTCTAAAATGAAAAGATTCCTTAATCTTGTTTACATTTGATTCAAGGAGGGCGACCGCACCGTTTGAACATGATCCGAGGCTACAAGTAGTATCTATAGGTATTTGGTGGAAAAACTTTCAAATTCGGAGGCTACTTCGTTATCAGATTGAATTAACTTATCCTTAACCTTTAGCGAATAAGTATGTTCGTTTTGTTTTATTTTCCCTGTTTCATGGTTTATTACTTTCCAAACAGTTTTTACTTTATCTTTTGAAACATTAATTTTATTGGCAATAAAAAGTTTTTTAGCTGTAACACAGACTTTTTTAAATATTTTAGAGTAATTTCTTACATACTCAATAAATTCAGGGTCCCTAGAATTAGATTTTAGGGCATATAGCTCATATAATTTTCTCCTACTTTTGTAAATACCTGGTGTAGCCCAGTCACTGAATTTCTTTTTACTCGTGTAAATCTTAATGGACTTTTGTTTAAATATTTTACTAGATTCACTTTTGATAACATTAAAGACGCTGTTATATAAACTATTTGGGTTACTATCATCTAATGGTAAAGAATAAATTCTATCATTAACATTATTTTTAAATTTTTCAACACCGTGTTTTGTAATAGGCCTACAAGTAACCTCAAGGACCAATGGTGCATGATGGTGCTCAATAGTCACAAATTGTCCACTATGGTCAGAATTAATGAAATTAACTATGGATTTTTTAGTAACATCACTGTTGCAAAAAATATTATCTATACAAGTGGCTGATGTAGGTGTTACTCTAGTAGGTTCATCAAAGACATTAACTAAATTGAATGATTTAAATAGATTTAAATATCTGCTAGACAGCTGTGACATGTCTAATATATTTATATTAAAGTCTCCACAAACAATTACTTTTTTATTTTTCTTACAAATTAATCTCAGTACTTCCTCCATAACAGACTCAAACTCTTGGTAGTTCCCTGAGGGGGGCCGGTAAACACAGATAATAATTATTTTTTCAAGTTCCACACATGATAATTCTATTGTTCGTTCAATGGAATAAGATACCAAGTCTTTACGTTCCTTACATTTTAGGGAATTATGTAAAATTATCAAAGATCCACCTCTAATAGCTGTATTTCTGGTAAATGAACTCACAACTCTGTAATTATCAAAATTTATCATAGGTAACTGAGAGCTATTTAACCAATGCTCTGTAACACATAATATGTCAATGCTTTCATAATTAAGAAATAAACTAATTTCTAAATCTTTGCCAGACAAGCCCTGTATATTCTGATGAACAAAATTTAAGCAATTGGACCTATCTTTTGTCTTTGGATAGCAAGATGTTTTATCTTTTGTCTCATTTGTTAATTTAAACAATCGATATTATTAGTTATATTTGGAACAAATTCCAAAGACGTTCTTAATCTAATTTTATTGTCCTGCTCAATAGAAGCAGATGTACTAGCCAAAGTTTTGGCTATATGTGTAAAATAATATAATAGCGATAAAGCTATTTGTCTCTTATAATAAGAAGTAAGATAATATTTATCTTTTGTCATATACAATTTAGATATTAATTTATTAATATCAATTAAATGTATTTTTTTATAGTTGTACTGAGACATCGTACTCAATGTTGAATTCAACTTATATCTAATATTATTCTCTTCATAAGACAGGCTTTTACTATAAGGTAATGTAAACATTACTATTTTATTTACATTAAGAGAACATAATGTGTCATAGTAAGAAACCAAGTCCTTTTTATTTAAATTTCCTCTATTACCAACTAGAATTATTAAATTTGTGTTTATATCAATCTGAAGAGTATCTAACTTTGTCATTAATTGGTGCATTGTAACTATATGCTATGAAAACATCTAATAATACGAGACATATTAAATACATAACAGCAAACCAACTAACGCGGCTTAGTTTCATTATATAACAATGCTGTAAATAAGTTTAACTCGGGTTTAATACTCGCTAGCTATTACGTTAATGAAATAAAACGTTAACCAATTACGGAAAGGGGCTTGAGTAATCAATTTGTAACTTCGTCTACATTATAGCTGGAGAATGTTACTGGTGAAGAATATATTATAGAATTTACAGTTTAAATGTTACAGCGATAGTTATAAATTCAAATATTATGTATATTTTCCAACAATTATTCGATTTCACCCAAGCCATAATTCATACGAAATATACGTAGAAAATTTATATTGAAGTAACAAAGGATTATACAAAACTAAATAATCACAATAATCTTAAAATACATCGAGATTAATGAATCCGTGTAAAAAGATGTCTTGTCCGTGTAAAGAGCAGCTGGAGTTCTATGTGAACAGTGTCTAAAACGCTGGAACTCAAGCACTACCGACTGAGATTATAGTCAATAACAATAATTATTATTTTAGTTTCCTTTCCTGGCAGTATATTCATTATGCTACTCAAATTTTCTATACAATATTATTGTATTAATTACATATACATGTATATATTAGTTTATAAAGTTTTATTCAATTTGCCTTAAGTGTTAATTAGTAATAATTATATTTTAACCAATAAATTTTCAATATGATATAATTCAATCATCACTCTTATAGATAATAATAACAATGAAATTGTAAACTCAATAACCACGACGAAATATGAAAAACGACATTCTATATGAGTATTTGGCATCATTCTTAGGTTTTAAAATGTCATAAATTATATAAAAAATAAGGTAAGTAATATAAATCCTTACAATAAACATATACTGAATCAATTTATCACATTGTCTAGAAAATTTGTTATTATATATAATGACCAGTCGTTTCGTTGAATTGTAATATAATAACTATGGTTGTAACATTTACACCAGCTTTTTAATGGACGCACCTGCAGTATGAAGTAATATGTTTTATAAGTCAGCACCCTTGGAAGCAGGTGCTGATCTAAATTCAATAGAATATTGTGAATTTTAGTACCTGTTAACAATGCAGAAAGTTACTTTATGTTTGTACTAGTACAATATAGAATGTATATATAATGACGATTGTGCTAGTACAATATATAACACATTACAATATATACTTTGTCTCAGCTTTTATATTAATAATTAATTTTAATTTTTTTAGATTTGACACTATAATAAATTTTTGATTCTTACTATATTCAATGAGCACCTCAAAAGTAAATATGTACAAAACCCTTATCATTAATTTTTTGATGTTCGTTTGTTTATTAATTTTATCAAGTTGTAAATAAAATTCGATAATCTTTGCGGTCCTTGCATTAAAAAAAAATCATTTTTTTATTCATTTCTATCAGATATGAATTGCAATAATTCATGCAATTCATGATACGGAAATTTGCCTTATTATCGAAGATTTCGCGGGGGAATCACAATTTTTTATGTTCTCATATAACTTGAATCATTTAATTAACTTATGTAGAAAAAAATACAGAAAACCGTGTATATATCGCAGCCAAGTGGTTAAAATAGCCATTCAATTAAACAGAACTGACTGAACTTTGATTTTAGATGTTTGATTGAACGGCTATTTTAACCAGTTGGCTGCTACATATATATTGCTCCATCACAAAAAAATAACAATATTTATATTTTACAATTACAAACTAGTTTTGACGGAACCTTCGATGCTCAAGTCCGACTTACACATTTATATCATATTTAATAATAATATACTGAAAACATTTATCAATTATTTTAATGACTACTGTTACGTAACGCTTTTTAAAAGCTTACACACTAAGCTTAAGCTTACTTGTTTCTTAATTAATAAATTATATCACTGGAAAAGCTAATGTGGACATATACAAAACGACAATTTACTACAAATGACACACACAAGGATTTGAAACATTATAAATGCAAATATTTAAGTAATTTAGCCTAAACTTAACCTCATTTTTTATAATGACCAGACAAGTTATTATTATGTCATTGTTAATAACTTATTCCTTCGTAGCAACTTATTCCTCTGTGGATGTTATTACGTCCACGTAAAATGGAAATGGAAAACATATGCGGAATATAAAAATATTACAAACGGTTAATAAAACAAAATTGCGAACGTGGATCTAGGTTCTGAATTTTTTCATTCAAACCTTTTAGAATAATGTAATTTCAGTACTTACAATTGCCATGAATAATACAACAATATGGAGTTATTGTTTCAGTATAACAAAAAAGGAAATGGTTGAGTATGTCAAGAGCCATTACCAGGAAAGTATTATTTTATTATCACATAAAAGGGCAGTCTGCATGTTAGTCAACATATCAATGTTGACTTGTTAGTCACCGGCAGACTGTCCACCTGATGGTAAGTTTTTACAGTCGACTATACTACATATGGTTGCTGTGAGATCGGTAGTACATTTACAACCACCACAAAAACTTTGTGTATATTACCAAAACGTGACATATGAAAAGTACCCTTAGTAATTTCACTGCTTGTCTAAGGGGTCATCCATAAATTACGTCACACGAATTTCGTGAATTTTTGCCCCTCCCCCGTCCTTGTCACAGCTAGTCACATTTGTGAGACTCCCCCCCCCCCCCCTAGTATGACTTCACAAATTTTGAAATGATAGAAATTATTGAATGATAAAAGCGGTTACGAAATCAGTTTTATTTTCATTTTAATAAAATTAACATGAAATCAATTAACAAAACAAAAAACGATTACTTATATTAAATAAGTATATATTCATTTCATGATTTTCTTACTATATTTTTCAAAATCACCTACTATAATCAATTAGAAAAATAGTACGTTTCGGGAGTACCCCTATTAATAGATAGAAGAAGATACTATTCCTTCATTTGTTTATGAGAGTATACAGACTTTACAGTAAATGTTAATATTTACAGCACTTTTCATACTAATAGTAATAATTTAAAGCTTGCGTTTTAACAGTTACCTTATAATAGATTTTGAAATGTGACGTCACGAAATTGAAGATCCCTCCTCCCCCTTGTCACATAATGTCACACTTCGTCAACCCCCTCCCTCCCCCTAACCGTGTCACGTAATTTATGGATGGGCCCTAACCCTTCATGCTGGAACATAACCTCACCAGGATATAATATACATATACATAATGCATCATACAAAAACAAAGCAAAGTTCACATATAACTTTTTTCCTCAGGCAAGTCGGTAAATTCAAACTTTTGTATGATACAAAAGATACTGTGAAATAAATATCACTTTTCTATAATAATTACTTAAACAAAATAGCATTTGAAAAAAGCAGAAAATAGCATATAAAAAAAATAAACTAAAATAAACATAGACTAGAATATGCTAGGTACGTAGACGCAGAAACAAAAGACAAAATCAGTACACTAAATACTGTAACTTTAGAAAAGAACGTAGGCAGTTATTAACTCAAATGAAAGAAATGGAAAATCAGTCCTCTTCCAATAGCAATACATATTCCAAAGACATTAATAAATTAGAAGAAAAAATTGATAACCTGGAACTTTCAATTAGGGAAATGTATAACAGTTTAAGTAGCTATTCCCAAAAACAGCTTAATTACCAAATAACGGCTGCCAATGACATGATTGATATGTGTAACTATAATTCTGATAGATTTGAATCTTTAGGAAAAAAAACAATTGTGCAAGTGCTTGGGTATCCAAAGTCAAAAACAACAGCAGGTCGATACTCAATTTGTTACACAGGTATCGACACAGTCACATACTGCTCCTGAGTCTGATATAATAGGATTACAATCATTAGTACAAAATGAGTCTAATCAACAATACAGAGCTTCTCT
Source organism: Scirpophaga incertulas (assembly GCA_036419045.1). Classification (NCBI taxonomy): domain Eukaryota; kingdom Metazoa; phylum Arthropoda; class Insecta; order Lepidoptera; family Crambidae; genus Scirpophaga; species Scirpophaga incertulas. The sequence continues at coordinate 6,843,674 of CM071638.1, forward strand.
CAGTCAATACCTTCAGAAGTAGTACAATCACATTATTCAAAAAATACAATTTTATTCAGTGATGAAATTGGCAAAAACATGGGTCAAATTTTATGTAATATGGGTAATTCTGTAGTCAATAATTGTATGCCAGGTGCCTCTTTCATAGAAATATTGCAAAAAGCAACACTACAAAATTACTTACCTGATACAACATTAATATTTCTCATAGGAAATAGAGGTGATTTGAATAAAAGGACCCTATTAAAGTTATTAGATAATCTAAATTGTAACATTAACATACACAATATTGTATTGTTCTCATTGCTTATTGCAGCAACTTGTCACAGGTTGAAAATGTTATAGGTATAAATTAAATTTCACATTAAATACTGTATGCAACAGTAATAAAAAATTGCATATGATTGACACTAACAGACTAGTTAGTAATTTTTATTTGACTAAAAATAAATATTATATTTGTAATTATTTTAAGCGACAAATAGCAGTATCGCTATCTTATTTTTTTTCAGTAACAGCCAAGAACTTGGCTACAATAACTGCTCCTATTGAGCAATGTGCTTTTATAGATTTGACTGTCAGTAATTCTTGTACTGACAATATTATTGATATTTCTTTAAATTAATTTCTAAGACAAAAGAGAATTCCTCTCGCTTAGAAAACATTAGTAATACTGAAATAAATTTAAAGAGTCCACTTAGTACTAATCTACATAGTAAAAATGTAATTAAAGTAATGCATCAAAACATTCAAGGAATGTTAGGAAAGGACTTAGAAATTGAATTATTTATAAATTGTAATAATATAGATATATTTTGTGTAACAGAGCATTGGCTTAAAAATTATCAGATCATGCTTAATTTTAACAATCATCTAATAGCTAGTTCTTTTTGTCGTGAAAATGCAATACGTGGTGGCTCCTTAATTTTATTGAAAAAGAAAATTAAATTTAAAGAACGCAGAGATGTTGTGAATCTCTCAGTTGAACGAACGATTGAGATTGCTTGTGTGGAACTGGAGCATCTTGTTGTATTAAGCATTTATAGGCCCCTTCAGCATTATATGATTGCTTTGAGGCTACCATGGATGAAGTTTTAAGGAAGATTTGTAAATTGGGCAAGAGTTTGATTATATGTGGTGATTTTAATATTTATTTATTGGAAAATTCTAGTTTATGTACTAAAATTATTAGCTTATTTCAATCATACAATCTCAAAAATATTTTTCTTGAGCCAACCAGAATAACTGCTAACTCTGCCACATGTATTGACAATATTTATACAGATCTTATTCTAAAATCTAAACAAGTTATCAATCAATTAGATTCTGACCACTGTGGACTAATAATCGCTGTCCCACATCAGTGTAAACATGAGGCAAAGAGAGACATCACTGTTATACCTAAAACTATAAATAGATTAGAACATTTTAAAAGTAACCTTTTTGATAAAATACCTTACTTAAAATACACAAATAATCCAAATAAATTTTACAATGATTTTTTTAATCTATTTTGCAAAGAATTCAATAATATCTTTGTGCCAAAAAGGATTTCAATTAATGATGTTGTTACTTTTAGTGAGTGGGCCACACCCGGAAATATAAAAGTAGAAAAAGACTTTTTGAACTTTATAATGAACGTAACTATAACACGAGTGTAGAATTTTATGAATATGTAAAAAAATACTCTAAATTGTTTAAAATGGTTTGTCGCCAAGCAAAGTCAAGTTTTTTAAGTTCGAAAATTAAAAACAGTGCTGATAAAATTAAAATGACCTGGAGCATTATTAACGCTGAAACTGGACGAGTTAAACTTCGTGACAGTAACTACAGTTTAAATATAGGAACTAAAAGAATAACTTCAGATAGTGAGGTAGCTAAAGAGTTTGAAACCTTTTTTACCAATATTCCTATTTTATCAACAAATTTTTTAAACTCTTCCCCAACTGTAGCAGAATCCATCCTAAAAGAAAATGTTAAGGATAGTCAGACTCTTTTTAAATTTCGACAAATTGAATCGGTTAATATAATTAAGACTTTTAAAACATTAAATAAAAAGAAAACCGCGGACCTTTGGGGAAACTCCGTAGTTGTCACAGAATCAGTAATTGAAATAATAGCTCCAATTCTAGCTTGTATATTTAATGATTCTATTGAAGGGTGGTTTTTTCCTGATTTAATGAAACATAGCAAGATAACTCCTTTGTTTAAGTCTGGTAGCTCATTTGATCCCACAAACTTTAGACCTATTTCAGTGCTACCAACGTTTAGTAAAATTTTTGAGAAAATAATGTTAGACCAAATGCAAAGCTATTTTCGTATTAATAATCTTCTGCATAATAATCAGTTCGGTTTTAGTAGGGGTCGCTCAACAACTGATGCAGGTGTAGAGCTTTTAAATAAGATATTTGACGCCTGGGAGGATTCACACGATGCTTTGGGTGTCTTTTGCGACTTATCCAAAGCATTTGATTGTGTTCTCCATGAAACTCTGATTAAGAAATTACGTTATTATGGTTTCAAAGGCTCTTCTCTGAACCTTCTTATTTCATATTTGAGTGACAGGATTCAGAGAGTCGATATTAATGGTACGAGATCTCAGGGATCTTTGCTTAAGATGGGCGTCCACAGGGCTCAATTCTTGGTCCCTTTTTATTTTTAATATATATAAATGACCTTCCCTTTTATGTTAATAATAAACACGAAATTGTACTCTTTGCAGATGATACATCACTTATATTCAAAATTAAACGGAGACAAAATATTAATGACACTGTGAACGATGCAATCTCTAAAGTAGTCCACTGGTTTAACGTTAATAACTTGCTTCTAAATGAAAGTAAAACTAAATGTATCAAATTTGTATTGCCAAATGTAAAACAGGTGAAAACCGAAGTAATTATAAAGGATAGAAATGTGGACCTCGTGGACACCACAGTATTTTTAGGAATTACTCTCGATTCCAAACTTCAGTGGGGCCCACATATTGATAAACTATCAAAACGGCTCAGCACTGCAGCATTTGCAGTTTTGAGAATACGCCAATTAACTGACGTAGAAACAGCTAGATTGGTGTACTTTAGTTACTTTCATAGTGTAATGTCGTATGGTATTTTGCTGTGGGGAAATGCTGCCGACATTCAAACTATATTTGTGCTGCAGAAGAGGGCCATTCGAGCAATTTATAATCTAAAAATGCAAGACTCTTTAAGAGATAAATTTAAAGACACTGGTATAATGACAGTTGTGTCTCAATATATTTATGAAAATCTAATATATACCCATAAAAACATTCATTTATTTAGTAAAAACAGTGATGTCCATAGCTTCAATACTAGAAATAAGAATAAATTACATTTGCCTCACACTAGACTCCATAAAATTAATAATTCATTCAGAGGTAACTGTGTGCGTTTTTACAACAAAGTTCCAAGCAATATTGTACAATTAAGCCTAAATAAATTTAAAATCATTGTTAAAAGTGTACTTATTAGCAAAGCCTATTATACGGTTACTGATTATATAAAAGACATGAATGCTTGGACTTAATGTTTCTTAGTTCCACCAGGCATTGCCATGAACCTTTGTAATTATACTTGTACCTATAAGTTGACTTTTGTATGACTTGGTAACGATATATATTTTTGTAAATGTCGTTGCTTCTGTAAAAGTTATAGAGTTTCTTGCGCCCGTTCTTCTCTATAACTAAAAGAAGTCCGAATGGGTAGTAGGGAAAAAAAAAATTTGGACTATTCAAAAGAGCATATCTAATTGCCTACTTGAAATAAATATTTTGACTTTGACTTTGACTTTGACTAACAGTTAATGTCCTAATATCGCGACAAATCGTGCATGAGACCGCGGTGTACCAGTTTCGCGCCGCATCGATTCAAATTAATATGCGGGAGGTGATTAATTAGCTATACTTGATCACGATGGAAGATCTAACGGAATATGTCGTAATAAATAAATAAGTTTTTCAGATAATAATTTCAGAAGAAATATCAGTACCTCTTAAAGTCCTGTTTATTTTTCTTAATATTTCTTCTGACATGTTATTATTTTTACTTAATGAATTCCTGTTTTGTATGGAAAATTTTGAGTATATTCTTTTCGTTACTAACATTTTCCTTATTTATTTGGTGAATAATGGCGTATTTTTTTTACTTTAAACATATTGAAAGCAGGAAATGTGTTTTCAAAGAGTTTCAGTCAAGAAAGTTAAAAAATAGGAGTAGTTTTAGAGATTGTTTTTTTTTTTTCATTTAATCATAGATAATATGAGAATAAAGAGTAATTAATAATTGTACTGTCAAGTATACAATAAGTACGGGCGATATCTACTGATAATATTCTACAAACTTAGTAGTTAATCAAATATGCTCCATCTTAACACTAAAAAAATTGGCAATAATTATGAATAATATCTATTTAAATTTGTTAAGACATTTGCAAGTAAATTCATAAAATTAGTTCTGTCTCTACATTCTGGCTATATAAATTGAATTTAAAGGGAATTTCGACCTTTCGTAGTTTACGCGCCCGTTCATCCGTACAAATGACGGGTACCTCACAAAACAACAACGCAAAGGTTGATGACACACAACATATATGAAAGTATTGACATGTCCCTGAGGGAAGTGCTGGTACCATATAATTGAATACACACGTTAAGCCGAAAAGGTTACATGATTATGCTTCTAATACATTTAAACTAGAACCTTGAAAGATATCAAATTAGTCATATTATAAGACTAATAATTAGAAGTAGTTTAATAATTAAATTCATAGTATTTTTACGTACAAATATAAGTAGCAAAAACATGAAAACTGCTCTTACTCTATTGCTCAACACAAAATAAAAAACATACTTTTCTTCGAAAAGGTCACATATTGACCGAGTCATCTAAGGATGATGCTGACATGGAGCGGGAGCGGAGGGCTCTCGCCGTCAGAGGTAACATGATCGCACGCCGTTTTTCTAACTGCAGCTCCGACGTGAAGAATACCCTGTTTAAGGCATATTACCTAGGTATGATACTTGTCAGCTTTGGTACAACTTCCCTAGGAAATCCTTCAGTACCATAAGGGTCCAGTACAATAATGTGTATAGGGCCCTTATGAAGTTACCAAGGCACTGCAGTGTATCGACCATGCTCTCTGAGGCGGGAGTCCCTGATTTCTTTGCCATAACACGGACGAGGATAGCAGCCTTCTGGAGTAGAGTGAGTCGCTCGAACAACACCATATTGAGGGCTGTCTCTGACTATCTGACCAATCCCATCTACAGCTATTGGATTTGTATCTATATGGAGGCAAATAGAAAGTAGGTGATAGCTTTTGTATTTGTATTGTATTTTATTGCTTTTAATTTAATTTAATTATATAATTTATATGATATGAGTCTATGTGTGCCTGAAGTAAAAGGATTTTATTTATTTTTTATAAAAGGCTATATAATACTTTATCTTTTTTAAATAAAACTATTCAAAAATAACTTATTCATTTTGAGATCTTATACAGTTATTATTATCACAAACGAAAATATATTTTACGTATGTGATATTTTATTTTTTTGAACCGTGGCAATAAACTTTCTGTTGCCTACAACTGATAACGACCTCTGTGACCGAGTAGTGTTTACTCTGGTATGAAGGTATCGCGATCTCCGACGTTCCGACTTCGAATCCCGGTGGGGGTAGATACTTATGTGATTAATTTTAAAATTTGTGGTGAAGTCATGGCGGTTAATATAAATTTCTATAACAATTATTTAACCGTTTGATTTATATCTGCATGCTTATTTGAATTACACAAACCGAACATTGCTTACATTTGGACTAAGTTAATTGGTGTGACTGTAAGAAGTATTATATATTTTGATGATATACTAGTCAGATATATACAGATTCATCTTACCTAGGTATATCACGTAATTTTTTAATTACATGTATGTTTAATTTTGTTTTAGGAAGAGTTCTTCAACAACTCACAGTACTTGGAGACTTATCTAATTTAATCCCCTTAAAAATGTCGGGGCTGAATCTAACAGAATCGAAAAAGTTTAAATTGATCGCTTGACTCATGTTAAATTTGTATTTATATTGTTTTATAATAAAAACATATTTAAAATTAATAAATCTTTAATTGAACAAATTTGAATAATAATAATATATTCTATATTTCGTTATTTGTATGTTGAGAATTTAAAGAAATTTTATGTCTATTTTATCAATAGAAAAAGATAACTCTATTCTAAATTAACGATGTCATTGAAAATAAATTAATAAAAAATATATCTTGATATTTCTGCTTCTTTATTAAGTAATGAAGTCGACTCAATTGAATTATCGCTAACCATATTCCATTAGATATATGTAATTTGTATAAAAAAAGCTTGTTTTTATTATTAGTATTGATTTTATCGACAACAATAATGAGAGAACCGACTGAACGTCACATTTATAAAATCCTTAGAAGCGTTTGCTTATAACAGGTAAATAAACTACTTGTACCAACATCGTAGCTCGGATAACTCTATGGTCGTTTAATATCTATGGTTTGTCCATGGACCATGACCAAAAAATAAATCCACCATGGACATTGCCAGTACAAGAAATAAGTATAGAAGTCATTTAAATTAACAAAGCTTAAGTGTCTCGAAGTAAGTCTAAGGATATTTTCAATTATTAAGGAGTACAATGCTACACTGCCAAGGAATTTTCGTCTTATCCTTGAAAGAAAATAAAGAATACAGTTTTAATTGTATTTGAATTAAGATAACGTCATTATTAAGCTTCTGTCATACTGAAACGATTTATTTTGTCTAAAATAACAAAGAGCAGGATTGCTTCTTTTGAATTCTGTGACTTATAATCTCATTTCGTGGAAGGGTTAAGCCGTCTACGACATAATCGTCTATTAAAAAAACAAATAGTCTGGTTTCTATTAAAATCTTTTTTCGTTAAACGTTTGTGAATGTTTTATTATTTGCTTCTACGCTATCATTTATTGTACGTTTTAAAATTTATAATCGTCCTCTAGAAGTATTTGTTTTAATTGTGTGCCTGTATAATAAAATAGAAAGTCATTGCTATTTTAACACTAAGTGTGACGAATATAAATACTTGGGCAATGTTGTTGTCAATGTTGCACTCTTCTGGAAATGTAGATGTAAACATTCAACATCGTATAGCAGCTGCCTGGCTTAAATGGCGAGAAGTGGCTGGCGTAACCTGTGATAAACGAATGCCTGTGAAACTCAAAGGCTTAGTCTATAGGAGCATGATCAGACCGGTCCTCACATATGGCAGCGAAACTTGGGCAGTAGGAAAGGAAGACACGTCCGATAGAGCGAAGTGGAGGAGAAAAACCAGAAAGGCAGACCCCACCATCAGATGGGAATAATAAATGCCACGGAGAGAGAGAGAGATTGCTATTTTAACAATAAGGTCGTCTATTTCCTTTGTTTTATATATCCTGTGTATACGTGTCAATGATTAATAAAATGTTTTTTTATTTCTTCATTCATAAGCATTACATATTTACAGAAAATCGTAGACAAATACAAAAGTTGTTTGAAATCATCTTAATAATTATTTATTCTAATCTTGTTATTAAAGGCTATATGTCTCTTATATAGCGCTGTTCTCTTAACGCTGGAGATTCTGCTATGTACAAATATTGTTTCATTTGAATTGGATTAAATGTTCTTATCAAGGCTTTGTTGAGCTCAAGCAATTTGAGAATCAAGCTAACTTGATTTAAATGTTTTCCTGTCACAAAATACTGGATAAGAAGAATAAAAATTCAAGTATTCAATGACGAAATTTCATGCCTGTAATGCAAATCCAAGTAGTGCAGGTGGTTCCTGATTTTTTGTTTATCCACATAATACATTTTTACAAAATTATCTGTAGATGTAAGCTATTAATTTCATATTCGCGTCTCACAAATTCTCGTTGGTTATTTGAGATAGCTCGCCGGCGATCACTTCTCCGATCTAACAATCTTCCTTCCTCTCCATCACGACAAATCGAAAAACGGACACTTAGTGGTCTCTTAAATGAAATATATATATATATATATATATTATATGTATATAGATTTAATAAAATTAATGTTATAACATTATATTAAACCGGAATATATTTAAATTCGTATATATCTCACTAAATTTAAATCCTTCATTTTATTCAGAATTCGTTTGGTCTCATTTTTAGGTTGGAAAGCTTTGATGATTATATTGAGTAAATACTTATATAAGAATCAAAACACGGAATATAAAACTATTTTTCTTAGAAAAATTACAATAAAACATTGAAATATGTTTGATCAAATTAGTTTCTAATTAGTTTATAATCTTATCTAACAAAATTGATAATTGCATAACTAGATACACTTATTGTAACTAATGGCATATGAATTGGTTGCCTACGTATCAAATTAATAGAAATTGAAAATTTTGCCGAAAGTGCAACAGTCAGTTTGACTTTATTATAATGCGAGTACAAAAATAAAGTATTTTTACCTTTCGTACTAAATAACAGACTATTACTACAAAGTAATAATTCTTGCCCTGTAAATGATATGCTTTTTTAAGCAGAACTAAACAAAATAAGTTATCTTTAACCTCTAACAAACAAAAGCATCTAGTTTCTAGTCGTAATCATTTCAGCTTAAATACGTCGTCACCGAGGGGCATAAGCCTACCCTACGTTATGGGTAATTACTCCTTAGTCAACCACACTGACTCAGTGGTTGACTACATACCCGTTAAATTTCTTCGCAAGTGTATCCAAATTGCGTCATGATATTTTCCTTGAAACCACTAAGCTTTCTAAGCTCCAACTCTAAAAGAATTTATAAAACCTGAGTGCGTATTAAATATTCGCCGCGTACTGAAGGGTGACGATAAGCTATTTGGTACAATGTACTATCGGGGACACTGGCGCCTTACCAGTCCTAGAGCGTTAGTCGCTTGCACACTGCACGATGCTACGGCTACAAGCCACGCCTTTCGTTCATTCAACTATTGTGCTCGCGCGGAAACATGCAAGCAAGATAGCGATAAGCGAGCTATATTAAAAAAAAATATCTCTATGGAAAGGGTATTACAAAAGAGATTTCAAAATCGTTTCTTGAAATCTTTTTTGGTATAATGAATGGTCGTAGTAAATCGTAGTAAAATACGTAACCAATCAGGGATAGCTACGGATCGCGTAGTCGTGCCCGGTGCGAGCCGCTTGCACACGAATATTTCTAAAAAGTGGTAAGGCGCGAGAGACCCCGATAGTACACTTAATTATTGTGAGATTCGCAACTAATCTACATTCCCCACAAAAACTGCGATGTATACCTAGCCAACATGTGATATAAGATGTAAAATCCTGACTTTAAATTACTTTAATTTATCTTGCCCTTCCAGTTATAGTAATACGATCACTGTTGTTTTGCAACAAAATACGTAAAACAAAGATACTAAAGTAGGCAACCCTGACCCAGTAACTCCCGATCTTCTCACAATTATTCTACACGGGCGTTATGGGACTAGTGGGTGTCCAGTATTGGAAGCTGGGACGTGTTCGTTCACACACTTTATTAGGCATTAATCACTTATCTGCAAAACCTACAGCCTTATAGGCATTTGTCATAATAAATGAGCTAATATTTATTAATATTCTTGTATCTTTCGGATTTATTGGAAACATATTATCCGATGATTTTTTGAAACGTGTGTTTGCTGTAGCAACATAAAACATAAAAAACCAACATAAATGTGTTAAGAATTCTAAACATTTTAGAAAATGTCTTTCCCCTCGCTTTCCCTTTCATCCCTTTCCTCGTTGACTAGGTCGACAATTCGCCATTTAATAAACAAACGGTGAATATAAATGCTATATTCGTTTTAAATTGACGTAAGCTAATGGGCTTTTTTACATTGAGTTCGAGCGTCTGTTCCAAAACTCCAGTAGCAGTAATAGCTGAGGAAATTGGTCGTTACCGTAATGTGTATAATAGACCAGAAACGACAAACTCGCTTCGATTTCACCAATGTAGTTAAACTTAATAGCATTTTCTTAGGTACATACATATATAATTACCCCCTGCATTCTCAGAAAAGTAACACAAAGGTCGGTTTCCGCACACCTAAAACCCGAATTCGATATCAACATATTAACATACTAACATATTAACATCCAACAAAATTTTTTTTATATATTTATACTTATAGTTATACTTATAGTTAGTATTTTTTACGATATTGTAAGTCAGGAATATTTCTTTTCTCATTCTCTGAAACTAGGTCAATATAACCTTACAAAATGAAACTAAAGCTCGGTTAATGAACTAGACACTAAAAAGTAATCGGTTTTTAAATTTGCTTATAGAGGCTAAAATAAACTCAAGCATGTTCTTTATATATTTTTAAATATGAAATCAAAATATATGAGCTAAATTATTAATTACAATATTTTTAAGTACGATTTTTTCAATGTGACATATTAAGGATTAAATCTATGCTTTGTCGGAAAAAGTGACGTCATTTTAGCATAGATGATAGTGATAGATATCACATAAAACGCTTATCCAGACGCAAAAAGGGCGTAGCGTTCTTAGGATTCTTCATTTTATTGCTAACATATACAATCCTTCTTCATCCTTTCAAATCTTATCGCGTGCTAAAGGAAATTGAAAGTTCTCAATAAAATTTTCAATCTTCACCTACAAGTCTAAGCTCGTATTACATAAACACAAATAATTTAATCTATGTTTTTTTATTGTTACTGCTCTGTCACTAAGCTAAGTAAAAGTAACGAAGACAGTAAAAGTGTCATTGAGATTGGATAATGCACCAAAATGCCTTTTTTTTTTGTTCCCCTGAGGAAAATGCATTAAATTGCATACCCCGGCTGTGGCGAGCCGGCGGTTATGTGGGGCTCTCCTCCCCAGAAGGGGGAGGCCTACCCACTAAAAACCTCAGGGATGGTCTTCCTCAGGCGTGTAGGGAGCCCCCGGGAACATCAAGCCACTTCCAGGAACCCCCAGCCTCCGCTCCCCTGCCTAGAGGGGAGCCCTCCTCGGGGGAGGCTACACTACCTCCCCCGGTCTCCTCCACCGACGACGCCCCCCGGCCACGGAAGGGGCGTGGTCCATCCCGGGTCGCCGTAGCAGTCGCGACTTCCTCGCGCCCGCCGGCGACCCGCGGCGGCGCCGCAGCTGTGCTACCGAGCCCGGCGCCGCCTTCTTCGAGCGGGATCGGCCATCTCCCGACCCCGCTCGGCAGCCTCCTTCTGGAGCATCACTGCTTAACAGAAGGAGGCCACAGCCCTCCAACCTCCTTCGTCCGCCAGCATTGCCGCAATCAATGCCGGCGGAGACAGATCTCGCCCGATCTCTGCGACCAAGACTCGGCGCTCGGAGGCCCACGCGGGGCACTCCGCCAGCGTGTGCTGGGCCGAGTCGAGGTCGGATGCGCAGTGGTGACAATGTGTCGATCCCTCCCGTCCTATTCGACACAGATACTCACCGAAGCAGCCGTGCCCGGTGAGTATCTGAGTCAATCGGTAGGTGACCTCTTCCTTCCCGGCACCAAAATGCCTGGTAATAAATGGCGTTAACGCGGTATATTAAAGACAAAGGTACTGTTCCGAAAAAGGAGGTGCCCGCTTGTACCCGCAATTGTTGTTTATTTTGATATAATTATATGGTTTTTGCTTACCAGACAGCACTTGTGCCGTTGCTTGTATTGTATTTTGTGTACTAATGTGATGTGTATTTTGTGTAGTATGATACTTGTAGTGTAAATAGGTGAACGCGTGACCGTCCACCTTCTAATCCAGTTTTCAAGGCACTAAGCACTTTTTGCTTGTGTTGATCCGTAAGTGATATATTCAGATGAAACCGTATATTTAAAGCATTGTGATATATTTCCGTAAATATGCAATTATTAATCCGAATTAATACTGCTGAAAAATGCGACCGAGATAAATCCGTAGACAGTAGGTAACGTATCGTATGTTAAAATCCTTTTTTTTGTTGCCCTTCTTTTTCCACGGTCCGAATGTTGTCAAGGTTCACAAATCCTAAACAGGTATATTCGAACACGAGGTAAATACATTTACGTTTTTTATAAACACAATTTAATTATAGAAAGTAAAGGTATTAAATACTAAAAAACTGAATACAAAAGATTTTTTTTTAATTCAAATAATTTATAATCGTAGTTTTTAAATCCCGCTGCATTAGTTAGTTTTGAATAAGCTCCACGGTTAAAAAGAGTTAATGATATATCATTAAGTTATAATGTGAGTGAGTGATGTTACCGGGCATCGGTAGGTCGATGCTGTCAATATTATTCATGAGATTCCTATTTGTATGTGGTCATTTATTCTTATTTGTCACATCAATCACCCCAACCCAAATTTGTCGATTTTGGGTTTATTCAATCAATCTCTTCGTGACAATTTTCATGTAATGTTTTCTCACGATCGTCACCAAAGGCCTTCTGATGACCGCTTAGTGTTAAAACAATATTCAAACAAGACATTGCTATTGCAGCATATAACGTCATCTCGCTTGCACGGCGGTTTTATTTTGTTTTAGATGATTTACAATAGCATTGAAATTATTTGATCGCTAGTCAAATATTTATTAAAGAAGCAAGAGGTGATACTCTCATTTCCCAACCAACTAGTAGCAAAATACGAAATGGGATATGCGTAAACCATAGAAATCTTAACAATAAGATATTAGACAAAGAACGCATGACGCACGCTAACAGTAGGCTCTTAGCGTTTTGTGTATGGTGGCATCGCAATGTGGACCCTACTGCACGCACTCAAAGAGGCAAGGAGAAACCTGGGGGTATTAGTGGGTAGGCTAGCGCTCTTGCTAGGAGAGCCCCACACACTTCAGTTTGTGCGGCCGGCTAAGGCAAGACAGAGGCCAGTGGTATAAGCCTCCCTGAAGCATACCGGTACCCTTGGTTACGACGACTCACCGACAGCTCGCCACAAGCAGCCCTGACGGAGACTGACTGCACTGATGAGGCATTTATGGCAGTTAAGAGGCATTAAATGCCCCACCAGCAGGCGATGGGGTCGTCACTTCCCTACGCATATGATTATTATTATTATGATTATTTATTTAATTGCTGTTTTAAGAAATAATTCTGTATTTTCTTTAATTTCATATAATTTTAATATTGGCTGCTTTTTTATATATCAACTATTTGTAGGTCTTCTTACACTGAACTATACTGATACTTCTGTTTGTATCCAACGCCTTCCCGCAAACTTCACCGAAGCCTACCTGAGAAGTCAAGCAAACCTGCATCAATCCTGCAATCAAAATGTCTTATCCACTATCACTTAAGGTTCACAATTATCTGAGCTCTGTAAAGCATTACCTTTTTAATACTAAGTAATTGATAACTTTCCTGATAACTTTCCAAATTCAAATGAAAGATTCTCCAGAGAGAATTCAGATATTAAAAACTAAAAGAGGTGAAAAATCAATAGCATTGTCTAGACAACCATTTATGTCAGTTCAATCATATACCTATTGAATTGTTCATGAATTGATATAAACTCACATGAATTAATAATAGTGTGGGTGCGTCATTGTTCAAAATAGATATATTCCTTTTGTTTTATCAGAAAATCTCAAAATAGACTTTTCATTAGTCTATTAACAAAGCCTAAAGACAATCGTCAAAAATATTAGTATAACTTAAGCATTTAGATTTATGTTTTGTAACTGTAAAGAAAATATCACAGACAAACAATAAAAAAAGAGTTACATATAATGCATTGAAAAAAGTTAAAAACAGTACACCCCACGTGGAGTTGCAACAACTAATCTATATTGATCACTAGCGACCCGCCCCGGCTTCGCACGGGTGCAGTGAAAAAATGGTTATGGTGGGTTATCCCTAAGAGATAGACATATACCATCGCGGACTTTTTTGTGGATTTTTGTAAGTTGTACAATACTGTAGTACATTATTTTGGTCTATCTCGTAGGGTTCAGCCAGCGTTTGCAATATAAGCGCAAAAAACGTGCTTATTTACGACATCACATTAGAAACCTTTAAATTTATCAGTGTTTCTCTACTATATTATGCATTTATTATACATACAAACCTTCCTTAAGAATCACTCTATCTATTAAAAAACCGCGTCAAAATCCGTTGCGTAGTTTTAAAGATCTAAGCATACATACGGACATACAGCGAAAGCGACTTTGTTTTATACTATGTATTGATGATTGATAACGGCGACAGAATGAGTGGTCGAAAAAACCGATATTTTAACGCGATTGAAAGAACTTTTTTGCATCTACCTGACAGATAGAATAGATGATAGAAAGTTCTATTGACCTATTTGCATATCCATTTTATAATTTGGAAATAAAAAGCGAATCAAACCATAACACGTATAACTTGAATTTTTAACAATTGTAATTGCATATTTTATAAAATCATATATTTGTATTTGTTTCGACATTTAAATTGAAACGGAACTAGATGTTTGCAAAAGCATACCTTTTTACACAAAGAACCACAAACTTACTGACTTGTTATAAAGAACACGGACAAAACAATATCTGAAAGAATCTTATAGCATCTATAACGTAACTAATCATTAATGTTTTTAAAATAATTTCATAAGATTTTTATAATATCAAATGTAAACTTGCCAAAGATAGGAACAGCTATAATTAAGTACGACAAAAGATTAAAACATTCATATTCCCGGCGGCAGACCGATTTGGCGTTATTAGTCAATGTCGATCCCACTTAGTGTTGCGTCAAAGGTAATTATAATCACCACTGTTCCAGCTGAGTCCAGACAAACAGTCCTCACAATATTGATTAAGACCGCAGGATCTATTTTATAAGTAAAGGATTTGCCGAGTGCTAGATTAATAAGTTTTCTAGCCTTTCTTGGTTGGTACCTTCAAAGGTTGCGTATACAAGACATATTTTTGATTAAAACATTGCATATTATTTCATAGATTATTTAAAATACTTCAAAAGGATATTTTATAAATATGTATAATATATGTTATCACCATTTAATACTATTGTAACTCATTGTTAAATATAGCTTACCCTGAAAATTATTATATATTATACATATACAATTTGATGAATTTTATATGTGTCAAGAAGAATTTGTTACAGAGTTTGTCCTTAAAGCACTTGTTAAATAATAATATAATCTCATGCAAAAGACTCACAAAGTCAATGATCACTTAAATGATACTCAAAAATTACTTTTGAGCTTAAACTTTTAATGACTTTATTACATGTTATGTCAACAAATGTTTGTATGAATTGTAAATAGCGAATGCTAGCATTCTTACCGTAGTGAAAATATAAGTAAATGTATCCTTAAGATATCTTGTAGTGGAAGTTAGACTCAAATTTAAACTTTTATTTTTTGAAGGAGAGTCTTAAACAATATTTATTAAGATTACGAGAATGACCTAATTAAGAAGACCTAATTATGAAACTTGTGAGAAAGTAGATGTACTATAACTAATGTTGGAATCTGTCAAGAACAAAGCCTTAAGAAATTATTTCAACGCGGAATTAAAAATTTATAGAAATGACATTTGTGATTTTCAAACCAAGGTAACCTTTTACTGATATAAGTCCCAGAAAAGATTTAACAGTAAAAAAAAAAGTTTAATAATAATTATAAGTTATTTTCATTAATAGTCACGATACAAAAACCCGTCCAATTTTTAACAGATTTTCTCATGGTAAAATGTATCTATATACGTCATTGGAATTCAAATATAAATATAATAATTATTAATAATTCAATAGGGATTATGTCAACTTTTATCAAAGTCGGTTCAGTAGCTTGTGATTCAAACAGAAATTTCCAACAAACTATGAATTAGTGTCTATTTATTTATATCTATTTGACAAAATATGTTTCAAGATTCTAGCTTCTGCTTTTAAAAATGACGTATTATTTCAACCCATCGTAGCTCTTTTATTATTAAAAAATAGCTTATGTCGTTTCTCAGACTATAGGCTGGCTCACTGTGTACCATATTCCATTTAAATCGGTTTTGTAGTTTTGACTGAGCAAACGCCACAGACAGACAAAGATAAGGCCGCACATTGTAGCACAGCTCGTACCAGTGGACTGGAGCTCTCAAATATTGAACCTCTTGACTCCTTGCAATAGGGTGCATTCCGTAGCGTAAGTGATCCCAATATCATCTAGATATTGCAGAAATCCTCAGGGATATCTTGAATTAGCGAGAGGACTTTGAATCTCTCTGCGTTCACTATAAGCTTATTAATTGAGAGTTCTCTGAGGAAATATTTGCATCGGTGCCTTCGTAACTTTTTTACAATGGCACCACCCGCTACTGCAGTAAAGTTTATAGGTATCGGTTGGAACCAGTCTGGTTTAGTACAGATCTGTTTCAGCAGTCTTTTTGTCCACGAAAGCATTGACCTGCCTGTTGTAGCATTTCTTAAAGTTTACGATATCTCCAACTTCAAACCAAACTTAAAGAGAATACTGCTCTGAGTTAAGCCAGTATTTAAGTACCACCAGACGAGCTAATCGCTCGTTTTCCAACAGCAATAACAAATAATTAAGACAGTTAGGAAGAGTTGACATTAATCTATGGTTAATTTAGATCTGTATGACATTAATCTGCATACCATCAAATGACAAAAGTGAACCCTATGGGTAAATATTTCGTAATATTCAGTTCAATATTCAAATGTTTTCCTCTTTAATGTTTGTGATTCAGTTCAATAATAGAAAATGATAATAGAAATTAGAATACGTGACCTGAATTGAAGTAGCAAACTTTGACGTTTCATATTAATACCGACGAGCTAAGTAGACGTGAAATATGACTGCCTATCTCATGAGAATTACACTAACGATCATAAATTAGTAGTCGATCGGGAAACACACAGTTGACATTGTAGAAATAACGATAACTTATAGGAAGTTTCAACAATATTATTTAAGTTCTAAAAGAAAAGAACTATTGGTTGTCGGATAGGCCAATATAAACCATGAGTGCACTTAGCACTACAGACAACGAGGAAATAAATGAATGCTATGAAAAAATAAAAATAACCTTTATCTATCTTTATGGTACGTAGAATAAAGTAAGTCACGTAATGTTACTTATGTTCTTGAATATTGCAGATAATTTGTGAAGTCAATTTTTTCCAATTGCTAATATGCGCGACAATAAATATTAATTATTAATATTTCAATACCATAATAATTTATGTATTAAAATATTATTAAAGTTTCTGAGTAGTATGGACACAGCTAATGATAAACAGAAATGTTAAAAAGACAGTGATTACATTAACAATATTACAACAAATTATTATTTATATAAGATTTTGTTGTAATTGAGATTTTTTTCCTAGTTCATGAATAGAATCCCAAAAATCTCTACTTATTTTGGCTATTTAGTGTACATTTTATAGTCTTCACTTTCAGTGAAATGGTGAAACGATATCTCAAAGCAAAAAGCATAACATTACTTCCATTTCTTCCTGTTAAGTCTAATTAGTTTCAAAGCTACCAAAGCTGGGAGGAAAAAAAAATATTAATTTCAGAAATTCATAGGAATTTTGAAATTCCATATACCTACAAATTTCTGCGTGGAACTAAATACGATTTCTAAGTCATGTCAATATTTCATAGGTACTAATGATTATGATATTCAGAAAAATGATATTCATTAAAATATTCAGCAAAGTTTTGTGATATTAAATACGCAATCATTGTATGATAGTGAGCATCTGCTTTAGATATTTTTATAAGTCATCATCTTTCCTACTTTTGTTGTGTCCGACAGTATCCATGGTGTACACGATCGATTTGTAATGTTTGAATAAAAATATAATAATATAAAATGAATAAAGAAAATAAATAGGCCGCTCAGGCCCTGTAGCTAAAGTTCGTCGTTCATCTTATTACAATGTATTGTATGGGAATGATCCCGCAATTTGGAATCAATTTCATACTTTGTCTTTATAAACAGAAGATTCCTATTAGGATTTGAACGTGAGTGAACAACTTTCCAGAGTCCAGTGGCTTTACCTTGAATTTACCATCGTTTTCGATAGCTCAATATATTAACTAAATATATTGAGCTATCGAAATGTTCCCGCTTGAGGTGTCCAAAATTTTCATAAAAAATCAACGTTGTTCTTGGTAGCTACATAAGTCATTAACTTAAACAGTACGATCGAGTTAAACGGTACGAAGTCAGGTCAACTGGTATTGCATAAAATATGTTTTAAATTAAGGGTGCTTAGTCAACCACGCTGACCCGGAACGGGCAAGTGTTTGTAAATTGACTTTTCATGTTATCCTCAACTTTACGTAAATGATAGATATATATAAGTACTTTAATACATAAGTATAAACCAAATAAATACTGTTACATATAAATTCTTAAGACAAATACGAGCATAGGGAATGGCAGTGTACCGTCAAAAACAAGCGAAAACATGATAATGCTGCATAATTTCAAAGGAGTTAATACTTATATTGTTTTTCATAGATACTAAATACTACTAATTAAAAAATATATATTCATTAATAGATATAACAATGTAAATTGTAAGAATATGTCATACAAGTTTTGAAAATGTTGTACAAGAAAATGGTTATGGAGTTACTTTTTGAAAGTGGCTACTGTCTTCGTCTGTCGGATAAATAACAAAAATAAGTTATTTTTATTAATATGTTTTACTTATTATTTAATTATTTTTGTATAATTTTTAGTTATTTACCGTGGAAGAGCTATGCTTCAGCACGAATTGGGCCGGCTCGACCGGAGTGATACCACGGCCTCACAGAAAACCGGCATAAACTAGCGCTTGCGCTGTGTTTCGCCGAGTGAGTAAGGGTACCGGAGACCCAATCCCCCCTTCACCCCTTATTCCTTTTAAAAGGCCGGCAACGGTTATCGCTTACCATTAGGTGATCCGTTTGCTCGTTTGCTGTCCTATCTATAAGAAAAAATTTATAAGTAACACAAAATAAGTCACCACAAAAAAGTGATTGTGTAAAATTATATTGTAATATCCTCAAAGCAGAATACCATCTTCGTCTATGTTCTGTGAGTTCTGTGACACAATTGGTAATATAAATTTAGAATCAAATAGATAGGTTTTCTTTTCTTTATATGCATTTTTTTTTTGAAGGGGGAAATGCGACCTTGTGCACCATGACACCGCGCTGGCAAGACGCGGCCGTGTGTGCGGTTCTCCGGTCAAGAAGACCGGCCGGCGCACATGGCGGGGTGCGCTCTCGCGATTCGACCGCCATGTGTCTCGGGGCCGGCTCGACCAAGAGTTGGTCAAGCCACCGCCAAAGGAGGGACTGTCCGAGAACCCCTGGACAGTCCCCCAGACAGAGAGACTTCACCACGGCGTGCGCGCTTAGCCGGACGCGCACGCAGCCTCACGGTAGGGTCGCGTATGCGTCGCGGCGTGTAGACCGGGGGAGCGATGGGGGAGCGCCCACCGCGCACGAAGTGCCTAAGCGGGAGTGGCACCGACGGATTGTGTGGAGGACGTCACCTACCGATTGACTCAGATACTCACCGGGCACGGCTGCTTCGGTGAGTATCTGTGTCGAATAGGACGGGAAGGATCGACACATTGCCACCACTGCGCATCCGACCTCGACTCGGCCCAGCACACGCTGGCGGAGTGCCCCGCGTGGGCCTCCGAGCGCCGAGTCTTGGTCGCAGAGATCGGGCGAGATCTGTCTCCGCCGGCATTGATTGCGGCAATGCTGGCGGACGAGGGAGGTTGAAGGGCTGTGGCCTCCTTCTGTGAAGCAGTGATGCTCCAGAAGGAGGCGGTGCCGGGCTCGGTAGACCAGCTGCGGCGCCGCCGCGGGTCGCCGGCGGGCGCGAGGAAATCGTGCCCGCGGATACGGCGACCCGGGAGGGACCACGCCCTTTCCGTGGCCGGGGGGCGTCGTCGGTGGTGTAGATCGGGGGTGGTATTGAGCCTCCCCCGGAGAAGGCTCCCCTGTTTCGGCGGGGGAGCGGAGGCTGGAGGTTCCCGGAAGTAGCTTGGTATTCCCGGGGGCTCCCTACATGCCTGAGGAAGACCATCCCTGAGGTTTTTAGTGGGTAAGCCTCCCCCTTCTGGGGAGGAGAGCCCCACATAACTGCCGGCTCGCCACAGCTGAGGTATGCAACTTAATGCATTTTCCTCAGGGGGATCAAAAAAAAACACCGGTTTCAATGTGTCGCCATCTCTGTGGTTTAGACTAGGTTTGAGACCCGGTGGGGGGGGTGAGATAGTTGTGTGATGAATTTGTGATGATGATTTGAAATGCATTTCTTACTTGCCTTAGTCATGATTGTCAATATATATTTCTGTCAAAAATATTTATATATGTATTATATATATGTATGTGTCTATGTGTCCGTTACCCTAGATCCCAAAACACAACCGTTTGGTAACGTTGTGAGTGTCGAGAATCTGGATGAGTCTCGATGAATAACCCAAACATTATTATCATTTAAGTAATCGTTATATAATATATATACTTACATTGTTCTCATCACATTAGTTTTATCGTCATCACCAATTAGCTATCTATAATCATTTAATCATACCACAAGTAGTCAGCAAGTTAATTTGAGTACATTTTTTATGATTTTTATTGACGTCGTTGTTGGTTATGTTGCTTGGTGACAAAATTTTGTTTAAAGCAATATTATGACAAAAAAATCATATTCAACAAATTATTCCACTAATACATATTTAAAAACTTACATTTATTTATTTAATTAAGTTAATTACTGAATTCCACACCAAAATGGAGCTGTAACTTCATTTAGGTTTTCGTTATGATCGCTCATATATATCCATCTCAAGGGGCGCAAGCTTACCGAATATATGTTAAGATAATTTGACCTTGGAACAATGTTGATCGTTCCACTTTACATACTTTTGAGTTTCTTCGCAGGTGTAAACAGGTTGCCCCTTGATGTTTTTTTTAATCTTATGAGTACTGTATACGAAAATCGTTTAATAACGAATTAGTATTGGTATATAGCAGAATTAACCCTCGGGTTTCCCAATTAAAATTGAGTGTCGAGGCCAGTGTTGAGACTTCCGTTCTGCTCACGCTGGCTTTTCTATAAATGTGCTCATAAAATGTATTTAATTGGTATGTTACAACTTAATACAGTACAGTAAAACAGGTAAATAAAAAACAACCATAATCAACAATTACATGAAGAGAAAATTGGTATACTATTGACCCGCTTAAAAATTGCAAGAACTTACACAATAAGATTAAACAAAATACTGGTAGTTTCCCAGCTGTAGGGTAATAAATTAGATAATCTATTTAAAAGCTATGTGTGTTTGCTTAGACTAGTGAATTATCATAAAAGCACCACTACTGTGTCCAACGTCAAAGGCATTAATTGAATATAAATTCCTTTCAGGCCATTTAACACAATACTGTGAAAAATTAGCAAGACAAATTCTCTTAAATTAAATAATAAATAAATAATAATAACCTTTGTAATATAATGTATAAAGTACCTTTGAATAAATTCTACTAGCTTTTCCAACCGAGAATGCTATGTTAGTAACTTAAAAAGCTGTATAAATACTCAGTGCTTTGAATAACCTCAACTACGTAAACAATTACCCGTGGCCGAGGCGTGTTTGAAAACAGTTTCCTAGAACTAAGATAGAGCAGAACTACAATGAAGCAATATATTTATTTATTTAAGCTCCGCTGCACACATAAAGGCGCTACTAGTCACCCGGAAAGTTGGGCACAGGAATAATAATTTATAAGCAGTAGGTAGCCTCGTTTAAATAAAAGAACTTACAAAAACAGAACATAAGTGGCTGGATATTAAAAAAAATACCTTGCAAGTTTTCTCTTATGATTTTTAAAACAGGTGCATTATACAGGTTGTGATAACGTTTCAAATTTTCAATGTTTTTTTTTTTTTATCTTCCTAGGACACTTAAACTTGGTAGAAAGCTTTCCTATTTTAGCTAACGTTTTCTTTAAAATATTTTTGTGTTAGCGATTTTGAGTTTGAAACCAAGCTGACACAATTTACATAAGCCACATTTTTAAATTAAAATAGATAGCCGTAGATTTCATATAGGCTTATTATGCTAGATTATGTTATTCTATGGAGCTTTCCATTCCGTTAGTAACTGATCTGTGCTTCAGTCTCTCCAGAAGAATCATATATATATATCAGTACATCAAAGTGTTGCAGTCACTATTCGAAAACGCCACAACATCAATCCACGTAGCGCATCTCAAAATCGATACGACTCCGGCGAAATATGATTTCGCCGAAAATGTTCACAGTGGCGCTGAGGGATATGCTTAATCTTTTGAACTGGAACGAACTGGATATCAACATTAATGACAATAAGATGACACATCTTCGTTTTACTGATGAGCATCGACTGATCAAGAGTTCTGACCGCTCTAGGCTAATTGTAAGAACGCGCCCCCGCCAGGTGTGTTACGGTCGGCCTAAAAAGAACCGATTCAAGTCACGGTTTGTTTTACGCGCGTTTTTTTATTTTTCTAAATTAAAAAAACGCCCCCCGATCCTCGCGCCCTAGGCCTAATTAGCCTAAGGATTAATCAGGCACTGCTGATGAGATACTCGTGACTTACATCACTACAGCCTTTAGCACAATGTTCGAAATCCTCAGTAGTTTCACAGCAAGTTGGTTTTAAAATAACCACGGACAATACGAAAATCAGGTCGAGTTCCTATCTAGGCACCCACACTTGCAAAGGTTGCAGGATACTGGAATCATTTGACCAATATACCTATGTCTAAATATAATGAAATAATATATTGTACTAGCTAGTCACACTATCTTATATATAAAAATGAATCGCAAAATGTGTTGGTAAGCGCATAACTCAACAACGCCTGGCCCAATTTGGCAAATTCTTTTTTTAAAATGGTCGTTGAAGTTCAAGGATGGTTTTTACGGGTTTTAAAAATTCGAATAATTGTCGGAAAACCCCTAAAAACAACCATTTTTTCCCATATAATCGTTTTCTAACTAAAACGTACAGTCAATTTGAGCTTTATTGTTATTGTATTGAAATTCTTATTGTAAGCACTCACTGTTGTCTAAGCAATGTAGGTGTGTTCCTAACATCAAAGAGTCAATTTGCGCTTTATTAACGCTATATGAAGTATGAAACTCATTCATATCTATCCAAACAATGTGTGATTGCACAAAATACATTTTGTGGCTATTCAATTTTGGACCGTGACATTAAATCCTCCATCGATGTATTCTGTGCTCCAACGCACGCACGCACACTGTTTTGATAGATATGATTGAATTTCAACTATATGTAGCGTTAATAAAGCGCAAATTGACTCTTTGATGTTAGGAACACACCTTCATTGCTTAGACAACAGTGAGTACTTGCAATATGAACTTTATACAATAACAATAAAGCTCAATTCGACTGTACGTTTTAGTTAGAAAACGTTTGCATGGGATAATAAAAGGGCTGTTTTTAGGGTGTTTCCGATAATTATTCGAATTTTTCTCATTGTAAAACCCCTCCTTGAACTTCAGCGAACATTAACAAAAAAGAATTGGCCAAATTGGTCCAGGCGTTGTTGAGTTATGAGCTTACCAACACATTTTGCGATTCATTTTTATATATAAGATACTAAATAAGAGATTTGGTTTGCAATATACATAAGTCCTAGCGAACGTCTCGCGATATTATTAATACATGCCATATTAAATGTGATCATAGGTGAAGAAAAGTATCAGTTACTCATAAATTTGAAATATGTGATAGTATTATTGACTCCGGTCTTGACCTTGGCTAGCTCATCCGTCATCTTGTACGCTATATAGGTTTTTGGGTCCTTCTTCCATTACATGCAACATCAAATAGAATAAAGTATTCAACTTAGCTTATACGAATGAATGAACGCAAATGGAATGTTCGATAATATAAATGAATTATGGAGTAGATGGAAGTGATCTAGATGAATAATGTCGAATAACGAGCTTCCTTTTTCCAGAAAACGAATTCAACAATTTCATACAAAACGCTGGAATCGATTTTTACCATACCACATCTAACGGTGCATCAGAAAATAGGGTCAATATGGTAAATAGAAGCCCATATACTTATATAGTAAACTTGAATAGCATATTTACTGTAGCTTCAGACTTATGTACTTAAAAACCCTTTAAACACCATTCCACAGTACTAGGGCCTTGGAGGGTAGTTTTGCTATGCGTTAATGTTGGAACAATATCCCAACACCGTTGGATAAAATAGCTACTAAAACACTTTTAAAACGTACGACAAAAAGTAGCTGATAGTAAAACAAACACAAGGTCAATTTTCAAATAGTAGGTTTCTATTTTGAACCATATGCGAGATTTTTCAGAGTCATTAACTTTGAAAAGTCTAAGGGAGGTGGTATTTTTTTAAATTAAGGTTCAAAATAGTTTCATAACTATGAATCTGTTATGCTCCTTTTTATTTTACATGTTACTTAATGTACGTTTTATGCGTTACGTAAAAAATGGAATAATCTATCGTATAATATAACAAATGCATCTTAAAATCAATAAAGGGCAACGTCTGAGTGTCTGATAGATATTGCAATAAACGACTTCTTATTACGCTATTGATAACAAAAATGATCGTTATTGAGATAAAACCTAAAATTTCAATTTAGCAAAGTTTATCACTGCATAGTATAAAACAAAGTCGCTTTCTCTGTCCCTGTATCCCTATGTATGATCTTTAAAACTACTGATGCGGTTTTTTTAATAGATAGAGTGATTGAAGAGGAAGATTTATACCTACAATAACATAACATACATACAATAATAACATAAGAAGCCCACCCGTTTTGTTCAATAATATAAATTTTTCAATTAATTACTACAGTTTTATTTTTATTTTTTTATTCAATCAATTTGAAAAACATTTTTTTTTTAGTTATTTACACTATTATTATATACAACGATCACAGTTTTTCTATGTATTTATTATCAGCATTGCACCTGTACGAAGCCGGGGCAGGTCGATAGTACTATATATATTAAGCATTTTTGATTAAGAATTCAGTATTTAGATAGGAACACACCGAGACTAACCTATGTTGCATCAAAAATCTTGTCATATTTCTACATTTATTTAACATTTATAAAAACACCCATAGTTACAAATACAGGAACATAATGAAAATGATGAAAGCCTAGGCGAACAAAGTTCCTTGGCAATAGCTCACGACAGCACAAACATATGTCCGACTTATGAAATAAGTGGGGGAGAATTCAAATAGTGGCTACGAGCGGAAGGTATAAACATCGTACTGTTTCGAGTTCTTTGAAACAAAAGATAACTATGTAAGTAAAACTTCATTTTATTATTCGTATTATGTTGCTCAGTGACCTGTTTCCGTATTTCTAAAGAATATACACTCTCAATGCATTATAAAGCAAATTTTAAGAAAGAGATTGAAAGAACGGGATAAATGTTTGTGTGGAAAGAACATCATTGTTAAACCTAGAAACTAGAAGCTTGAATCAAATTGTTTAGACTTTTGATAAGATATAAATAAAAACGATATTATATACGAAAGTTTGTTAGGATTTTACCCTAAAGGGGGTAAAATGGGTGATGAAAATATAAAGGCTCGATAATTACAGAACCGATTTTCATGTACGGATAGTTTGAGATTCGGAGAAGAATTGGGATTTTTTTAACGGGAAAGTTTATTATATAAAAACAGCTGGCCAAATTTTGATGTGGACATGGAGTCCCGATCAAATATATAAAATAATTTCATTTCTTTTAATATATAAAAACAGCAAGCCGAATTTTAATGTAATTTGATATCGACATGACTCGGGGTAATATAAAAAATAAATTTTACTACAGGAAAATATACATGTCCACTTGGGAAATCCGATATAACGCAGGCAAAGTCACGGTCGAAAAGCTAGTATATTATAGATTTCATTACGTCTACACATCAAATTAACAACATGTATCTCTCATTTTACAATATAACCCCTAGACTAGGGTAGCGAGTTTATCTATTTATATAGACATTTTGCTTCTTTGAAAATAGTATTCATTACGTCACTCCATGTTCCTAAAATCATTATCCTACTTATTAAGAGGGGTCGACGGTATCCCCGATTTCAACTAAATATTAGGTGAGATAGGAGTCAATTAATGAAATTAATTGTTAAAGTAACAAATCAATCCTAACACATGTTATCGACCATCCACTTTAATAAGTCACGATCCAAATCTATTTTCGTACAATATGTTGGATGGGTACGATACCAAAATAGCCACTATAATTGGCCACTATAATTATAGTATTTCACCTAACATTAATTTATACAAATTAATTAAATAGTTCTTGTAGTTATCTTGTTGTTTCCGGAGCTATTCTCATCGCTATAAAAAACCTTTATATAAGCTAATAATCGTTTACTAACTAATACTTTAATTACGGTAAATGTTTCGATGTAAATTAAACTTCAAGATATCAGCAGCTACTTTTATCGAGATAGTACTTCACATATCACAACCAAAATTGTGAATAACTAGATGATAAAATTAAATACTAATAAACCCGCCGTCGCGTACAAAGTTGTACTGATTTTTGTCAACAACGTGCTATCACCGCGTCGCACACTGGCAAACTGATTTCTAAACAATAGATGCGCCTGCGCAATAATTATGTTCGAAACAGCCGCGCGCATTCGCAATTAGATTAGTATATTTATTTCTATAATATATTTATAAATATATTATATAAATATAATACATTTATATCAATATGTTATATTTATATAATATATTTATATATTTATATTTATAATGCAAATTTATATGTTACTAAGTAGTTTTAGTTTAAATAGTTATGTTTAGTTTTAAGTCTTGTTTTAAATAATTATTTTCTTAGTTTATATAATTTATATAAAACAAATATGTTAACTATGTTTTAACTACATGCTTAAATAAATATATTAACATCACTACACTTTGACAAAATAGTGATTGAAGTGCACACTTCAAAAGGCTGTTCCTATTTCGTAAAATTCATAAGCGGCGTGCACGCTGAAATAGCGTTTCAGTAATGTAGCTTTCATGTCACGTCGTGAGCTCTTGTTTACCTTCAGTTACTTTAGCTGCGACGAAAATTGAGAACCATTTATGAAATTCACATATCGTTGAGCCAGTAATGTATACTTCGATATGACACTGTATCTTGTGCTTTCATGCATGAATTGTAACGTTTTTATTATGACACTTGTGCTTAAAAATATAATTATTATTTTATTTATTCGTCTTAAAATAGAGTTAACTGTATGCCTTGACTGTATTCATTTGTTTGCAAAAAATAAAAAAATAAAAATAAATATACAGTAAGAAACAAAATAAACACTTCTGAATATTGTCTGCTTGAAAGTAAAAATAGATATTTTATAGAATATTGTCGTCTCAGTAAAATCATAATATTATTAAGATCTTATTCAACCACACTGACCTAGTGTGGATTATACGACTTTACATATACCTTCATGTTTTGTTCACCTGAACACACCTGTAAAGAAATTCGCTTATTTTGGATAGTATTTTTTTCTACATCGTCAAAGCGAAAGTATCACCTAAATAAAGCTGGAATGCCAATCTGTATAATATCATCACAACACCTATACGTTCCCACTGAAGGGCACGACCTTTCCCTAATTATGTAAATTTATATTTTACATACACAGATCACAGAAAATGTTGTTTACGTACGAAACGATTACTATAATTATATAATATTTTAATAGGCAGTATAACCGTACTCAAAGCTCTAAAGAAGCTTTCGGGTAAGTCAACAGAGTACAACGAGGACATTATTCGACATCAGTTATGGTTTGGTGGGATGTTAGGCTTCACAATCTATGTAGCTCATTTTAACAAATCATCAAACAAAACTATAACATTTTGACAGATAAACTATCCCCATGGTTTATTATACCATACCATACAGACATATTCCATGTCTACCATACAGACATGTTCATGACATTTCACAGTTCAAAACATGTTACAATGACAGCTATGAAAGAGTGAGTGAGCCTTATTTTTGGAAAAGATATGGAAACAAAAGTGTTGTAAGATACCATTTTTATGAAGATGATTACCGCTCCATAACAACAAAATGGAAACAAGAATGGAATTTTCAACAAGACTTAGCGCCGGGTCATAAAGCTCGATCCACCCAAAATAAGTTGGAAAATAAAAGTCAGGACTAAATTACAGAAGGAGATTCGCCTTCACTAATTCAGTTGTTAATCTGCTGGATTATTATTTATATTTAGAGAGTTTAACTTGCTCTAAACGCCATGATAATTTAGAGTCCAAAATGCAATCCATAATTATCAATCAATAATTGGTAGTGAAGAATTTTTCCATATAAACTGTGCGTGCTTCATTATTGGTAACTGAACTTATCTCGATTTTTATATTAATATATTAACTACTAACATACATCAAAGTAATAAAAGTTATGAGCAATAGAAAAGTAGTTTTCCTCGTAACAATATTTATGACAGCATAAGCGGTTTTTGTGGGTAGCAGATTTGGTGAGAATCTCACAAGACCTATTAATTGTCCGTAGTACATATTGTATGTACTATGGACAATTGCAACTAAATAGTTGCTAGTAAATACTATCAGGTGGGTAGTCTGCGTCTTTGTCAATATAATACATGAAAATTTATTAAATAATGACTGTGGAAATATAGGTAATATAATAACCGATACTATACTAATCTATATTTTAAGGAGAATCTTCAACTCCAAGTCGCGAAGTTTACGTCTAAGTCCTATAGGATTACCGCGATTAGACTATGGAACAAACTGTCACTAAACAAAAATCTAATACTTTATTTATATAACAACTAAATAGTAAAAACACCGTTCTTCGTATATTTCGTGTATTAAATTGAATAAATGTAATTATCATTAAAGTTGTTAATTAATTACTATAGCGCACCACCATGAAATATCCGTTGAACCCAACGATAAGACTGTCAGAAAATGCCATATGGCATTAAGTTTAGTATTATTTTAAATTTTGCAATAAAAATGCAGTCAACAAAATAATGCCTGAAAGTTAAGCCAATTTGATTTAGACGCTACTAAATCATAGCGTAACATAAATTAAATGGGTCGGAAAGTTGGACATTTCGAATGCGCATTTATAAACTTTTACACTTGAGGTTGCTTTCACTTGAATTCACTTTTGTCGGCGTTATTTCAATGTAGCTATTACAATTTACTAGTTAAAGTTTGATGTTATGGTTTCCTTCATTAACTTATATATCACTGTTATATAACTTGACATGTCCGACATTCTAATTGGCACCGCTCGAGAAAACGCTCAAATTAAATCAATTATTTGGTTCGACAATCAGGAGCAGATAGTGGCAAAGTAAAAAGAACCGCTTTCGTTCTAAATTACAACTTTGGAATTACTTGGTAAGTAATGAGCTTGATGTATCCGCTAATCCGAAAGCTTACAAGTCCCTATGGCTTAGCTAGACTTGAAATAGGCTTCATGAGTAAGTAGAGATCGATTTTCCGTCCATATTGAAAGTGTAGTGTTGAATTTGGAACGCATCCAAAACAAAGGGCCACCAAAAACCTCTCTATATATTAAGAATACTATAAGATGTTTTAAAATCAAGTAAGCCCTAACACACGAATTCTTTTATTTCGTTCCTTGAGCCAAGTTTCATGTGGAATTCCTTACTATACTATAGTATAGACTATTAGTTACAATATATTGAAGAAGTCTAAAAATTCGAGAATAGTCTTTTGGAAACTACTATTTTCAACAGAAGACATGATTGTATTTCGTAAACTAAGATTAGTAGAAATAACATCTCTTCTATCGTTATAATTTAATAGAAGTTATTGAAGTGTAATATTTATAGCTTTAATTTTACAAATCTAGATAGTCTATTTAATAATATCTAATAACAACTTATTTCTTTATAAATTATCTTAACTTTGTATACATATCAAGCGTATTATAATGTAGTTATGGCCATTACAATATAATTTCTCCAAAAAGAGAAACCTGCATATGTTTGGGAATTGAACGTGCTTTCACGATAGTGATGGGAAAAATAGACAAAACACCCAAATACCTTATTTTACTCCTAGTTAGATATCCAACTTTATCTATTGTTTGTTAGTTGAAAGCATAGACCGTGTTAAGTTAACATTAGTTGAGTTTCTCCCAAAGCTAGCTTGTCAATTGATTAATGGGACATTACTATGAATCGTTTATTATTATAATTATAATTCGTTAGATTGACAAGAACAAGTCTTTTGGATTAATAATAATTCTTAAGTAATACATAACCTATTAATAATGGAATCGTCTATATCACTTTATTAAAAACATTGACCCACATATATTCTAATTACAAAAATACTATAAAATAACACAAAAGATTGCTATTAATAAATCTTTTTGAGGCCATTCGCCAATTACAATGTGTAATATTATAATTTAATTTATTTATATCTTGTAAAAAATGTTTTTATTTTTGTAGCAGACAAATCAGGGTTTGTGACTAACGTGTATTAAATCCAAAAAAAATCACATGTAGTTAAATTTTATTTCCTTCTTACAATTATTTTTTTTTGTTTTCAAATTTTATATTCATGTGACATTTTTGAATAACATTTACTGACTGAACTATATAATTCAGTTACGCATTTTATTTTTAAATAAACTAAGGAGAAAATATTTTTTTTTCTTTTTATGGCATTTAAATGAGTGTTAAATTTTTATTACTTGATTTAATAACAACAAATAAATCACGAGACTTCATACATAATTAAATTTTTAATACTTACGTAAAAAAATATATTTTTGCGCAGTCTTCTAAAAGTTTATATATAATTCATTATAAGCACAAAAATATTTTAATAAAGTGTAAATAAGCAATTCATCCACTTTTAACCTATTTCTTACACACTTTTCATAGCTATAAGTAGTTTGCAACGAAAATTCAAAAGAACAACGTACTCAAAAGTTCACGATCTATTCGTAGCGAATGTGACGATCGACTCGCGTCCGTACAGAGCGACCCATTCGTGATAACTGACTCTTTCAGCCCGTAGCAAGCGTCAAAGACCCAGCGTTGATTAGAAAATGCCTGCGGCCAATTTCTCCAGTTTCATTGAACCTAATCCACTACGTCGTAGCAGCGTATTGACTACAATCGCTACACGGTGAACTTTAATCAATGGCATACATCTATAAAACTTTCTGCAAGTTTGAAAGTTTTATATTTGTTTAAGGTACTTGGAATGGAGTATTCATTGATTTTATCTAAAAGATTATACCGATTAAACTCTGTCCTAATTTTGCAGTTCGTTACGTATGTATGCGCTTCAAATATTTGTCTTACGCATAACAAATAGTTCGATCGTCAGTTAGTTATTCTATATTCTTATGTATCATTAACAATAACTATTATTATGATAACAAAATATCGAACTGTAACAAAACACTTGAACGAACGAAAACATAAAGTTATTTATATAATAGAAAATAGAATTATGAATAATCCACTCTTTTAGTGATGAATAACTAAACTCAAATTAATTAGAAAATAACTTGGTACTCTTATAGTATTCAGTAAAAGTTATCTAATAACCACCTACTCTTTTCAATATATTATATGTATATACAAAAACACACACATAAAATAGGAACTATAAAAACACGAATACGTCAGGATCATCAATTTCTGTTGTCCATCCGTGAAATAGGGATATCATAGCGAACATTCCCGCAGGGCAAACCAAAATAATTTTCTCAGATTTTCAGCGAAACCGTGGCTGCATTCCGTATCGGTCGGGTCGGCTCCAGGGAACCAGCATTCACATTCTAGCTACGAAAGACAGAAATCGCTGGAATTTTCCGCAATAAAACGGCCAGCAATACAATACTTTGGTGCAAGTTTTGTATTGTGGTTGATACGAGTATCGTTAAAGTCTTATCGTTAGCTTAAAGACAAGATAAGACATTTGATGGAGTGTGACGCTGTGGTTTCAGCACTAATCTAAATAATTGAATCGGGTGATTCGAGGGGTGAGAGATCGATCCTGACATGTACTAATGTGTATTCGTTTATCGAATTTCATACAGACAATTATCTGATCTCCTACGGTAAAAGGAATATCGTGAGGCATTCTGCATACACTTGCAAAGAAAATTCAGAGATATGTAGTTAACCAATCAGCACCGGTGCAGGGTGGTTGACTAAGGCCCTGGAGATAAATTTTTGAAACAATAGAAAACCAATTCGCATTCGAAATCGTTAGATTCGTATACGAATTCACTATTTCTGAACATTCATTTCGTGCGTTGCGTGACGAGTGGTTGAACCCACTCGTCAAACGTTTTTGGTTTCTACTAGTAGAATATCCAACGCTGAAGTGATATTGACAGAACGAAATCCATCACCGGATATTAAAAAAAGTTGCCGTAACTTGTAAACACTTAAAAAATAAGTTTGTTCGTTGATGGAGGAGAGTATAGCTTTTTATGACAAAGTTCCATAAAAAGTTACTGACTCATTAAGTGCACGTTCAAAATACTCTTAAGAAAAAAAGGAACCTCTCACGTTAATGATTACTTAAATTACAAGACTGTTAGGACTTAATTTTTTGTGGTAATATTTGCGTATAATGTCAACAAATAGTACAATACTAATTGGTGCAAGTGTGTAAAATGAACTAACTTATAACGAATATTGTAATAGAAGTTTTGTTCCGAGTCTATCTTCGACGCGACGTATATGTCGGCTCCTCGTTCAGGTTCATTGCGAAAAACTCAAGGACAGACTCAAACACAAACGCAATTTTATTATAATCTTATTACTGCTAAGCGCTAGACAATCTAGAGGAGAATTATCCCCGAAAGTCGTACAGGAATCTATTTATACTCGTAGGTCAGAGTCAAATACAATTCACATTTATTTCTAGAAGTTAAGTATAAATGAATATAACAAGCAACCAGTTATTGTAAATAACTACAATTGTAATTTAAAAACATTTCTAAAGTGAGAAATTACTTCAAAATTCCTTATATATTTATTGTAAAAATAATGTAAAGTTAGTTAATGTAAACTTCCGTTGAAAGAATCAACAGAAGTTGATGAAAACGCTAAAAGCAATAAACATAAAAACACAATAAACTGTAACAGTCAAACACAAAATAATAATATATTTAAACAGTCTTTGTAAATAACATTGTACTTCAAAATGAATTCACTGTTGTTATTTTTAATACTTATTAAAACTTTGCACGATTGTTTGGCAGTACCAAAGCAAGGAGACAAATGTAGGGTGTAAATTAGGAGGTATTAGCACAGTAATTCAACCTCGAAAATTACATACATTGCTAAGTTTATTTCTTTCTTACCAGCAGGATATTAACGCAACCGGGATGGACCACGCCCCTTCCGTGGCCGGGGGGCGTCGTCGGTGGAGGAGACCGGGGGAGGTAGTAAGCCTCCCCCGAGGAGGGCTCCCCTGTGTCGACGGGGGAGCGGAGGCTGGGGGTTCCCGGAAGAAGCTTGATGTTCCCGGGGGCTCCCTACATGCCTGAGGAAGGCCATCCCTGAGGTTTTTAGTGGGTAGGCCTCCCCCTTCTGGGGAGGAGAGCCCCACATAACCGCCGGCTCGCCACAGCCGGGGTATGCAATTTAATGCATTTTCCTCAGGGGAACAAAAAAAAAAAGGATATTAACTCAAAATAGCCGTACTCGAATTGCCGTGCTTAGGCGTGAAAGGTAAGATGGGCAGTGAAATTATTGTGTGACTTTACATCTTATGGTCAATATACACTGTGGTTTTGTGGGGGTTGCAGATTTGTTGCAAACCGCCCAAGAACCGCATGTACCACAGGCGACAGTTTACTTGTTTTTTTTATATTATTATTAAATAACTGATATTTGGAGATAATTAGTAGCTCAATTTATTAGAAACTCAGGTGAAGCTCGTCACCATCTTCGCACTTATTGATATTATCGACTCGTACATAGAATCAAATAATCAGTAATGTACAAGATAACTTAAGGTATATAATGGGTATAAAACGTAAAATACTACATGCAAATACTAAAATGACATATTTCAGATACCAGATGCATCTTTAATACTTGAAATAAAAACGTATCTTTGGAATAAAAAATAGCACGTCACCTATCTATTTTGCCCCATACTAAAGTTTGTTATGTAATAGTACGTTCAGTTTTATCTACAATAAAAAATCAATGTCACTTAACATGTCATAATAGAATCAATTTTATTTATTAATAAAAGTATTATAGCAAACATAGTATCTACAAACTACTAAGATACCAAACAATTTATTTAAAAGAGCTTTATGGTTTCTTACATACATACAATATGCTCACGACTCTGTCCCATGGGGTAGGCAGAGATCACAGTTTTCCACTTGCTTTGATCTAAATATATTTCTCTAGCTTCCTCAACTGTCATTGATATATATGCTCTTCACCTGACCTTCCTTCAATATATCATCACCATTGAGTCCAACTAAAGTTTATTATTTGTTTTTTTATGCAATGTTTAAGCGTGAATCCCTTAAAGCTTTATCCGACGAATCTTAGGAATGTGCTAATGTCATTCTAATTATTCATTATGTAATTTAAAACCATTTATTGTATCTAGGAATTTTACACAATCATATATTTATAAAAAGTGTATTGTAGACTAAATATAACGGAAAACTTAACACATACTTTCACCTTAATATATTTTATTTTATTAATTTTCGGGTAGTTAACAGCTAGACAAAAGTCAATTTATATAAGTATACAAATAAGGCCAATTATAAACGTCTACTATTATGAAAAACAATAAAGAAGTATTAGCTTAGCTGTAGATCTTGCCAAACATTGTTGTATATGTTTACATAACTATGATTAATATATACTTATAACACACTACTTGTTAAAGAACGCATTACTTAATGTTCGCTTTAACTGTGTTCCGATGTTGCAAACAAATCTATGCCGTGCAATACAGCCTCCACATTGAAATTGTCACTCGCCCTCAGCAGTACTGCATTCCGCCTATAATTAGTGTATACTGCGGGAACATAAAGTTAACATGGCCTTCTAAATGGATCATGTGTCACTCTGAGACCTTTTTTTTTCAAGTAATTCCGGAGAATTATTTGCTATCTTCAATAAGAATGCTATGTCTGCTATTCGTCTCCGCTCTTCCAGAGGGAGAATGTGAAATATTAAGCAACGTTTAGAATAAGTGGAAAAGTAAATATTAGATTTAAATTGTATATATCTCAGAAAACGTTCTTGAGTACGCTCTATACGTTTTATGTAAATATCATACATAGAATGGTATTCTAGCATTCTAGTTGTGAAGCATATTCCAGATGGCTTCTTACAAAGGCACAATAAAAAAAATATATAGTTTTCATAAGTTTGAGATCAGCAGACAAGCGAATAACGAAGCCTTGTTTACCATGCTATTAATATGTTCTTCAAGTATCAACTTGCTATCAAAAATAACACCTAAATCACTAATAGATTTGACTCTTGAGATAACTGTACTTTTTATCTTATAAGTGAAAGTTGTGGGCTAAAAACTATATATAATACATTATTCTCAAAAATTGTCATATATATATAGGTTTATAAGTATTTTTTGTTTTTATGATATTATACGATTATAACAGTTTCTTCCTAAATAAATAAAAAAAACTATATTAAATCATACAAGATGAAAATTAAAATTAATTTCAACATACGAGTACTAAATTTACCAGGCAATGGTAGAGGAAAATCACAAGAGCATTTCACGTAACCACGAGTAAACAAAATCGCAACCGAATAATGGGGGGCGCAACTTCCGTTCATAATTTATAGTTAACGCCACAACGCGACTCGCTGCCATTTGTCTTTATTATCAACAACTCGAAAAGATGTTTATTTTTGTGTATGTTGTGTATATACACAAATATAGACATAATATTCATCATTTCTACAAATAACCTAAAGCATATTTGTGAAGATTTTCAATTAATGACATACATTGTAAAGTTATTTACTTAAACATAAGGCGTGCAACATATAATCAAAGGAATACGTTAGCGACTAATAGCAAGTTTTACATTTAGATTTTTTTATTTATTATTTGTATCACGTTATATTATGTTAATTATACTATACAACGCCAAAAACAAAAATACAAAGTTAAATACAACAACAGTAAATTATGATTTTTTATCAATAACGTACAGGCAGGATTTGATTACGTAAATTCAAAGCTGTACTATAGTTTGGTAACACCGGTTAATAACGGTTGTGCTAACACGTTTGCAAGATATTAAATGAAGTGAACTATTATTTTAAATAATTTTCCTTGGGTAGGCAAAGACCACAGTGTGCCAACGCAGCCTTTGTGCTAGGCTCTTGATGGCAATCTGGGTCGGG
Source organism: Scirpophaga incertulas (assembly GCA_036419045.1). Taxonomy (NCBI): domain Eukaryota; kingdom Metazoa; phylum Arthropoda; class Insecta; order Lepidoptera; family Crambidae; genus Scirpophaga; species Scirpophaga incertulas. Next base: position 6,880,305 of record CM071638.1, read on the forward strand.
AGCGAGTTGTTTACGAATAATCCCGCCGTTATGAAAATACGGACTGAAGTAAGTGATGACAAATAATGCTAAAAGTACTCACAGATGGTACCCCAGCTATCCTGACAGCACGAAATTCCTTGAGGTCGATTTTCCGGGTAGGTGACGTTTCACAGTAGGTGAGATGGCTAGCCACTTGAATCTGATAGTCCTTGTCACATAAAGTAAATCCACACAACACACCTAAGATGCACTTGGGATTATGAATATATATTTCGATTTTTCGAATTGAACGGATTAGATGCGTGTATTCCAGCCAATTGCGCGATTACAATGATGGCCGCTAACCCTACCCTCTTGAGCTCTCGCCGAGACGGCCCAAGTTTTCTCATAATACCCTCTGTGTTTCGGGTATTTACGAATTGCCTTTAGCACATCTGTCAATCACTCACCAGGCGGGAATATTGAAATTATTAAAAGAATATTGTAAGAAACGAACATACCGCCCACCAAAATACAACTGGTATTTTCTGATTAAAACTAAACCAATATTAACGATTAATATATAAATAAATACTAACGATTTCAGTGATAAATATAAACGATAAATGTATAGATAATATATGTATTTTACTTAAATTAAATGTTAATGACAATAATATTAGTTTTCGGTTTCTATGGGTAGTGGACATAACTTAACAAGGGGACGCTTGATCAAGCTATCTTTCGTTCTCACAGTAGCCACACGGGTTACACCGTCAGGACCGGGGTGTAATTCAGTAACTCTGCCCAATGACCATTGCAAAGGTGGACGATTGTCCTCTTTGATAAGGACAATAGCGTTTACAGATAATGGTTTGGATGTCTTCGTCCATTTCGCACGTTGCACCAATGAATTTAGATATTCATTTTTCCAACGTATCCAAAAACCCTGGACAAATGATTGAATTAATTGCCAACGATTTAGACGATTAACATTTATATTGGAGTAGTTCTCATCAGGAACTGATGTAAGTGGCTCCAGGGTTAAAAGATGACCCGGAGTCAGAGCGTTTAAGTCGTTTGGATCGGAACTGAGTGCGCATAACGGGCGTGAGTTCAAAACTGCTTCGATTTGGATAAACAAAGTGCCGAGTTCCTCGAATGTCAACACTTGATTGCCAACAGTGCGATAAAGATGTGTCTTTACAGCTTTAATTTGAATCTCCCAGATCCCACCGAAATGTGGGGCTGAAGGAGGATTAAAATCAAACTTAATGCTTAAGGGTCGCGAAGCCTGCTCGAGCAAAGCAAGATAGTTACTGGCACCGATAAAATTTGTCCCACAGTCAGAGTGGATAACGTTACAACGTCCGCGCCTGCCCACAAATCTCCGTAACGCTGCTATGAAGGCTTCCGTAGATAAAGATGAAACCACTTCGAGGTGCACAGCTTTGGTCGCTAGACACACGAACAAGCAAAGATAAGCCTTCTCAATCCTAGCTCCGCGATAATTAGCGACTTTGACACGAAATGGCCCACCGAAATCGACTCCAACCACTGAAAATGGTTTGATTTGGTTTACACGGTATGATGGAAGATCACCCATGTACGGTTGTAATGGTTGTGGTCGCGTTCGGTAACAACGTATGCATTGCGATAAACATCTACGAATAGCTCGTTTTGCTGATACAACCCAAAAACGTTGCAAAATCAAGTAATGAGTCGTGTTTTGTCCTGTGTGGCAATGTTGACGATGAATTGATTCAATTAAACGGTATGTAAAGGCATGATTAGAAGGCAATAAAGCTGGATGTTTTTGGTCATAACTAATCCCAGCGTGAGAAATCCGACCGCCCACCCTGAGAACACCGTCCTCGTCTAAAAAAGGATTGAGTTTTCTTAAAGGTTTCGATAATAATTGATTATCTTTGATCTTTTGGATTTCATTTCCAAATACGGTTGATTGAACGTGTTTAACGATAGTAAGTAGCGATTTATAATTTTGAACTTCTGTATGATTTTTATAGTGGGAACGCACTTGTGAATTTTTGCTATTATTAATAAAAAGCCGAATATACGATAAGATGCGAGTGATTTTTTCAAGAGATGAGTGTCGTTCTAGTAAAAAATCGATTATCGACTCATCTTGCGATTGGGATTGAGTAACTAAAGTGACTGACCGTCGTTCCTCCATACGCACCACTTCTTTGTCGCTGTCTGCTCTAAGAGGTTCTGAGTGATTTGGCCATCGATTAGGATCCTGCAAAAGCCAAGATGGACCATACCACCACAATTGATTATGTAGAAGCTCATGCGGTAGCTGTCCACGTGAACAAACATCTGCAGGATTGTCCACAGAAGCTACATGATGCCATGATTCCGATGAAGTAATTTCTTGAATCATACTCACACGATTGGCAACGAATGTATTCCAGCGTGACGAATGCGAGCGAAGCCAAGACAGTACGACTGTTGAGTCTGACCACAAATGAATCGAATCAAAAGATAGATTTAGATTGTATGTATCAAGCACAAATTTGACCAAGTTAGCGAGAACTACAGCGGCGCACAACTCTAAACGAGGCAATGAAAGTTTCTTTACGGGTGCAACTCTAGCTTTAGCACACACAGGTAGTGTGTAAACTGAACCATCTTCCAAACGAACACGAATATATAGAATTGCTCCATACGCCAGTTCTGAACTATCACAAAAGCCATGAAGTTCATACGTAGGAACATTGTGAGAGGTGATGCATCGCGGTAATCTCAGCCTTTGAAGAATTGGTAATTCATCACATAGGGTGTTCCAAACATTGATTATATCTTCAGGAGGAGGTTCGTCCCAGAGATACCGAGAATCCAAAGTTTCTGAAGCAAAACCTTAGCTTTGATTGTCAGTGGCGATAAAAACCCTAAGGGATCAAAAATTTTTGCGATTTCACTTAAAATATTACGCTTGGTACATAAACGATTAGATGGTCGAACATCAAACATAAACGAGTCAGATGCTGGGTCCCATTTAAGACCAAGCACCTTAATGGTAGAAAGTTGATCATCTGGGAACGATTTGGGATTAAGAAGACAATCTTCCGGAGGAAGGTCTGCCAAAAGCTTTGGTTCGTTACTGGCCCACTTTCGCAACTCGAATTTACCAAGTTTAAACAGCTTAATTATTTGTAATTTAGCTTCTAAAGCCTGGTGTAAGTCGTCAAAGGTACAAACTACGTCATCAACATATATTTGAGTCTCCAGAACTTTCCGAGCTAGCGGAAAGCGGGAGCCTTCGTTTTCAGCTAATTGCCTAATAGTTCTGCAGGCCAGAAAGGGAGCCGATGATACACCGTAGGTTACGGTGTTGAGTTGGTACTCTAGTAAAGGATCATCAGGACTACTTCTCCAAAGAATACGCTGATAATCACGTTGCTCAGCAGAAATTAAAATCTGTCTATACATTTGCCGAATGTCAGCCATAAGAACAAATGCGTGTAAACGAAAGTTTAGAAGTACAGACACTATATTAGCTTGTAGTTTTGGTCCTGTTAGCAAGGTGTCGTTTAACGATTTGCCCTGAGTATCCTTGGCAGACGCGTCAAAAACTACTCGTAGTTTGGTGGTAGCACTGTCAGGTTTTAAAATACAGTGATGTGGTAGATAGTATTTACCTAGTCCAACCTGTTTCGAATCAACCAAGGACATGTGACCTGACTGAATATAGTCGTTAATGAAGTCTAAGTACTGTTCCTTTAATTCAGAGTCACGCAACAGACGTCGTTCGACAGCCTTAAATCTCCGTAGAGCTATCTCACGGGAGCCCTCAAACGTAGGTTCGGTATTGTCCTTAAACGGAAGTCGAACGACGTATCTGCCTGAAGAGTCACGTGTGTAGCCAGAGCAGTAAGCCTCCTCACACAACTTCTCCTCAGGTGTGAGAAGGGAAGCTTGAGGAACACTATCGCTCTCCCAGAATCGTTGAACGAGGGATAAAAGCTCGCTATCAGGTTTAGACGAGAATTGTAACAACGATGATGAAACTAAAGGTGTTCGACCTAACAGAAGCCAACCAAAACGAGAATCAAGAGCGAGTGGTTGATTCGCATCACCCTTGATTCTTTGATTTAAGAGTGATTCCGCAAATACATCAGCACCCAACAATATGTCAATGGGCCCTGGAATATCAAAACCAGGATCGGCTAATGATAACGATTGAATGTGCGAGCAACCAGCGATGTTAAGTTTTGCTATTGGTTGGTCACCACAAATATATGAAATAACGTGCATATCGACGTTAAATAACTTTTGACTATTAGATGCAATCGAACAATTAACCAAGCCGATAGTGCTTGCAGCAACGCCACCCAATCCATTGATATGTGCTTCGCAAGGGATTGGCTTAAGACGCAAGCATTGAGCAGCCGTTTGCGTAATAAAATTGTTCTGACTACCTGTGTCGAATAGAGCTCGAAAAGAATGATAATGTCCATTCTTGTCTTGAATTTGTATTATAGCTGTGGCAAGCAGCACCGTAGAATTAGGAATCGGTTTAGATAATAATTTTGAATTTAGGCGTTTAGTGATAAGTGACACTGAAGGTATTTCAGCATCATTGGATCCACTTTCTTCAATATTGCGATCTTTGTGAAGTAAAGTGTGATGCTTATGTTTGCACTTTAGGCAACGAAAAATAGATGTACAATCTTTTATTTGATGAGACGATTTCAGGCAATTAAAACACCATTTTTTATCGACAGCAATCGACATACGATCATCTGTGGATTTTGCCAAAAACGAATTACACTGCGAGATTGAATGACTGTTACTTGAACAATATGAACACTTTATTACAGATTTTTTATTTTCAATTTTATATTGATTATTATTATTATTTACGATTTTCTTTGTATTCGAATTATTATTATCAGTTACAAGTGTATGTAAAGATTTGGAACGTTTCGAATAATTATTAATAATATTAATTTTAGGTGTGTCGGTTACTGGGCGGTTTACCCTATTTATATCAGAAAAATGACTATCACGTATAAGTGCTTCACATTTAGATTGTAAATATTGTTTCAACTCTAAATACGATGGAAACTCAGTGTGGCTACACCGCTCCTCGAATTCACGACGCATTTTGGAATCTAGTTTTGATAAAATGTGATAAACCATAACAAAATTCCAATGTTCAACTGGAAGTTTTAATTTTCTTAAAATACTTAAGTTTTCATCAATAGTATCTAAACTCCTACGGAAATCATTTGCATTTTGAATTTTAAAGCTAATATTTAAAATATCCTTCCAGCAAGTAAATGCTAACTCACGGTTATTTTGATAACGCTTAACTAACGCAGCATACGCATCAGAGTAATGGTCACCCGTCACGGGGAAAGCACGAATGAGCGCTAAGGGATCACCGCTCAGTGAAGACACAAGATAGTGAAATTTCTCCACATCTCTCAGTGAAGAACACTCATGAATAAGTGCATTATATGTATCAAAAAATTCAGGCCATTGTTTTATATTACCAGAAAAGGTAGGCAACTGAATTTTAGGGAGTTTTACACGTAACGATAATGGTGTCGTTTGCGATTGATTATAAATGTCCGATGAATTTAAGTTAGATTTTGTTAAACTACGATGAATGCACATAATCTGAAAATACGTATTATCAAAATGAGTTCGGATTTTGTCCTCATTATCATCATCATCGTTGTCCGAGGATGAGCTTAAAAGTTGCATGATTGAAAAATGTGCATGTTCAAAATCGCTAGTATAATTATCAAGTTGATCGCAATAACAAAAAAATAGGTCACTTTGGCTATCATCATTACGCGCCAAGTTACCGATCTCGAGCGCTTTCAATAAGCGATTCAACGCTATGGTACGTTTTCGTCGTAATACAGGTAAATCATTAATCGTATAAGATATTTTTATGTCTTGTTTCGATTTAGTTCTACTCGCCGAACTAAGTTTACGAGTAACTTTCTTAGGATTATATGACATTTTGTTATTTAAAACTAATCACAATAAATAACAAAAGCGTGGAATATGTAAGTTACGAATAAAAGTACGTATCTATCTATAACTGTAAAAACCAGCTACGGACAACGAGTTGATTATCCACAAGTAAACAAACAATAGCTTCGTCGTCGGTCACCCTCAACGCTGCGTACGCTACCTAGTAAGTATATTAGGTATACGTGTATTTATATTGAGAAAAAAAAACAAATGCACTGTTTATGTAGATAACAAACAAGTGAGCTTGTCTACGATTTTAATTTATCCACAACTCGGATTCACAAACTTCGCATAAGATAATAATATCGATTTACTTGGAATGAAATAAAGACACCTCAGCCGATTAAATTATATAAACACCGATACATGAATAGATTGTTTATATGATCTGAAGTAACTTTAATTTCACTGCACAAAAAACGAGTACTATGATTGCAGGCAAAGCAAAAAGCAGCGAAGCAGCTGTTTGTTTACAAGATTGATTGGAATCACAGACTAATTAGAATACATTGGAATGTCGCGCGAACGTATATATGAACGAATGAATCGAGTGACTTACGTCATAAACCTACGAGCATAGCTCTTAACGCAGGTCGAATGAAATAAAAAACAAGTGATCTATTAATGAGCAAATGAACTGCAAAATGGCCGAAGACTTTCACTTTGACGATAAAAATGCAAGTCATGTATGATTTCAAAACCACCAGCTGATAAAATTTCCTTTTATAACAGTAATTGTAATTATAATAATTTCTTTAGTTATTATTTATTTGAACAGATTAACACGAATATGATATAAAAAATATGTAGGTAATATTATTTCAAAAATAATTAAGCTAAAGAAAACACCAGTTGCATGTAATATAAAACACCACAGATACCTCTAAAGGGCGAATAGTCCCGGGTTTCGGCACCAAAAAGATGTGCCAACGCAGCCTTTGTGCTAGGCTCTTGATGGCAATCTGGGTCGGGAGCGAGTTGTTTACGAATAATCCCGCCGTTATGAAAATACGGACTGAAGTAAGTGATGACAAATAATGCTAAAAGTACTCACAGATGGTACCCCAGCTATCCTGACAGCACACGAAATTCCTTGAGGTCGATTTTCCGGGTAGGTGACGTTTCACAGTAGGTGAGATGGCTAGCCACTTGAATCTGATAGTCCTTGTCACATAAAGTAAATCCACACAACACACCTAAGATGCACTTGGGATTATGAATATATATTTCGATTTTTCGAATTGAACGGATTAGATGCGTGTATTCCAGCCAATTGCGCGATTACAATGATGGCCGCTAACCCTACCCTCTTGAGCTCTCGCCGAGACGGCCCAAGTTTTCTCATAATACCCTCTGTGTTTCGGGTATTTACGAATTGCCTTTAGCACATCTGTCAATCACTCACCAGGCGGGAATATTGAAATTATTAAAAGAATATTGTAAGAAACGAACACACAGTTTTCCACTCGCTACGATCCAAATATACCTTAGCTCCCGCCTTTCTTTAATACTGTCATGTGATAAATATTAAAGTTATTATAAGGGTAATGTATTTTTCATTCTCATACTCGGAAAGTTATGTTTTTGTTTTAATCTGATTATTGGGTGAAAATGCTGCTTCCCGACATAGGGAGGGAAAAACTCATACAATTTACTTCCCACCCAAGGGCCGGAATGAACTTTAAAAATAGAACTACGAATGTCAGCTACGAACTGTCAGCTGTGAACATATAAAAAAAAATGCTGCGGCCATGTGAGTTTCTAAACAGCCAGTGTGAACTTAGCGCAAACTACTTCCAGCGGAATAAGCCGCAACAAACACGCGGTGAGTTCCATATTTAAAATTTAAACAGTCGACATAAATTGGCGGGATGTGAATTTACTATAATATATATCTGTGACGGAATTTGAAAAAAATCAAATAATCTCTTATACTAGTTAAGATTTTAATTTTAAAAATGAGTTCAAGCGATTCCGAAATATTGACACCAGATTCAATTAAAGACGAGGCAAATTGTGTTCTGCCTACTGATGGTCTACTGATATTATCATATATTATCAATAAATAGATTAAATAAACAACCAATGTTTTATTTTCCTCATATATTCGAAGTGAAAAGTAGAGTGTTTAACACGGGTAAAAGAATCAATTCCTTCTCGGACTATAGCCTAAAGTCTAAATACCTCGGGAATTGATTCTTTCCACCCTCGGTTAACAATCTACTATTCTTTCATTTATTATTTTCGTATAAAAGAAAGTCAGTATTAACTCTTTAAGTGCTTTTTTAGCATCTCTAACTCGAAGAAACTCAATCTCAATTGATATACACTCAGAATGTAACTTAGGACGCTTAGTCGTAGTTTTAGAGCAATAAAAGTAAAAAAAAGTTACTTTTACTTTAGTTTTTGTTTTAAAATGTTGTCGTAAATCATGTAAACAGTATGAGGTTGATTTATCGCAGCGTCATCTGGCAGCGACGTACAAAGAATGGACGAGGGAAATGAGGGAGAACCTACAACGGTTTCTATATACCCATAAAAATAACACGTACTCGTAGTTACAGTTATAATACAATTATTACTATCAATAAATATTCATACCGATAACTAAACTAACTTAAGTTTGTACATAAAGATAAACTTCGGTCGCCGTATATTAAATGTAAAGTTCTAAAACAATATATATGTTTTGGATTAATTTTATTATCTTTACATATTTTTCGCGGTGCGTTGGGGTATTGTACTGCGTTCTCATCACTGACCTAATCTGGAGATCTGGATTGATTTTACCATACAGCAGTGTAGTTTTTGATTTTGTATGTGTATTTATATGTGCATATAGAAAAACATCGTGTGGAGTACACCTAATTTAAAAATGTTTATGAGAATTCTATGAAGTTGTACTGAATCTGGATCAATAGCCTGGATCAAAGGCCAGAGGTTCATATTATGACAATCATTATCATCTGTGATATTATTTCATATATATGTAGGTATGTTAGATTACAGTTCTAACAAATAATTTTGACCATTCTTACTACATCCAGCCAGAATCATTTTGGGTTTCAACCTAGCTTTTAAGTTACGGTATAGATTGTTTTTGTTTTTCAATTGGCTGTAACCTGTTTTGAGATTTGTTAATTGATGATGAATGAGATTGATTAAGATTGGATTGAATCCACTACAATGACAATCCAGATATTATCGCGTCATAAAAATTAAATCTATGGTAAACATATTTGAAGTAGCTAATTAAGCAATCATTTTATACAAATATGTGATGTGAATTTGTTACAAATTATTTACTCGGCGTTATCTATTCATAATCACATAGTTAATCCTTACTACGAGTAATATCATAATTGCGAAAGTAGCTCTGTCTATCTGTCGCGCCTTCATGTTAAACTACTAAACCGATTTAAATAAAATTTAGTTTACAGGTAGTCTAGAGCCTGAGAAAAAATATAGGCGACGCCTTAATGTGACAAAAAGGTAGTAAGGGTAAAGACAAAGGGTTGAAAGGAGGGATGAAAATGTATACGAGAGTATCGTCATTTGACTTGAATTGTCATTAGACTGTTAGTAACAAATATAAATAAATATGACATTCAAAGTTTGTATTAATTTTAACCTTAAGAGGTTAAAATAAAAACAGGGGATGAGAGTTTGCTTGAAAAATGGTAATTTTTTACCAGAACGATGAAACAAATATTTGCCTAAATCATTTAAAATACTACCCAAAGTCATTATTCTATGCGAAAGAAGTCGCGGGCACAGCTTGTTATTTATATAATATGAAATTGTTAATTTATTTATTTTTATTTTTTAGTTAATTTAGCAGGAGTGTTAATTATATAAGTAGAAACATTAAGAAAATAGTAAATAACAAATGGATAATATTCGATTTCAATAGAGAGGTAGCCTATTAGGGTTTCAATAATGACAATTCAGCTAAAGGATGTCGTTCGAGTGAAGGAATTAAGAAATCGACTAATTTGGGAATGTTCGAGCTAAATAATGACCTGAGCCGCTCAGAGGAAACTCATTTGCTAAATTACACACATTATTATATAAATTACTGCGTGGGCTTAGTAACAGAGGTGTAAAAATAACGTTACTGTACTAAATACATGTCTTGTATTGTTGCCGCAGATTAGTTTTGTTTTTAGAGTACATTTAGTTTTTAGAGTAGTTATTGCGTAAGTTCTTGCCAGCATTAAAAAGATTACCTTCTAAAGAACCATACCTTATTATTTATTCAAACAAAAATATATAGTTTTCGTATGCTAAATAGCTAAACTCGTGAGAATTCATTGATCAGTAATTATAATGCAAAATTATGCAATCAATTTAATATAATAACAAAAGTAATAATGTATTTAGAAACATTATCTGTTTGCAGGGACTCTATATGTTAATTTGAATAAAGAAAGAATTACATAATTAAACAAACTTAGTTAGTTCGTTTAAGCTTAGTTAGGGAAGTTCTATTCTTGCTATTAGAAATACTTAGTCCAAAATATCTTCTTGAAATTTACTATGTAGCTGACACTTAAAATGATTTGGAACGCAAATTTCGTGTTTCAAATAAATTGTTAAATGTAGGTGTTAGTCGTTCTTATTTTTATTATAATAAGTGGTTTCTTGTAGGTCCATATTAAAGAACTGTTCCTTTAGTAGTAATTAAATTTATTGTAATTATCTTTCTATAATTAACTGGTTTTTTAAGGAATTGTATCTTTAAAACTAGCATATATCTATTATAACTATATTTAACACTATTTAATAATTATTTAATGAAATTGCTATTTAAGTATTTCTTATACATAATATTTGATGAAATTACTATTTTGTAAGAATATTAAGCGACCTAATGTTGAACAGAACTTGTTTTATAAGGGCACCGGTGGAGCCTGAAACTATTATACATTGCATTGTAATAATGATGTATTAAAATGAATAGTATTTACCTTATACTTTGTGAGCATCAAATTTTGACAACATTGAATTTTTATAACATATATTATTTATACGTTAAGGAACGAATGGCGTTCCTCGACGTTACAAGGGTTCCGACATATTTAATCAAAATCTCTTAAGGACTTTCAAATTCCAATAGTTTAGGAATTACAAAGGTCTAAAGTTTGTCAATTCAGTTTACCTAAGCCTAGCAACAAGGTGATATCCCCCTCACCGCATCCAAGGACCGAACTTGGAACTAATTCACAATTCATAGCGTGTGCCAATCTAATAAGGCTTCATGCTCGTCTTCATCATCGATTTAGTCAGAACAACGCCAATCTGCGCATAGCATTACCTTCCAGCCGATTTAATATTGCAGATTAAATTACCTACTTGTGTATATAACTGAGTGTTAATATTAAAATAGATTTATTAACGTTTACTCTAAAGGATCAATATATTAAAGAATGTTAAAATTTTAGAATAACATATTCTTCTTTCTGATGAAATCATAATCTTTTATTTGATGAACGCACAACAGCGAACACAAATTCACTTGAATCCATTCATCAAATCCATCAAAACGAATCATCCCATTTTATAAACTACTAGCGACCCGCCCCGGCTTCGCACGGGTGCAGTGAAAAAATGGTTATGGTGGGTTATCCCTAAGAGATAGACATATACCATCGCGGACTTTTTTGTGGATTTTTGTAAGTTGTACAATACTGTAGTACATTATTTTGGTCTATCTCGTAGGCTTCAGCCAGCGTTTGCAATATAAGCGCAATAAAACGTGCTTATTTACGACATCACATTAGAAACCTTTAAATTTATCAGTGTTTCTCAACTATATTATGCATCTATTATACATACAAACCTTCCTTAAGAATCACTCTATCTATTAAAAAAAACCGCGTCAAAATCCGTTGCGTAGTTTTAAAGATCTAAGCATACATACGGACATACAGCGAAAGCGACTTTGTTTTATACTATGTATTGATGAAAGTCTACAGAATGTGCTTCTTAGCTTAATTAATGTGTAATAGTCAATTTTTTTACAACAATAAGTACTATGAGAATAACAGCTGTCAAAAGTTTATTTCTTAGATTTGACAGAATTCTGCGGTACTTAGGATGTCACTTAATATTTGATTATTCATTAAAGTAATCTATATAATTTATCTGGAATAAACTTCGAACACGAAACGTTATTTAACTATGCAATATTAAAGGACGTCTCTAATTAAAACAGGACAATCTATTATTTAATTACCGAAGCTGTATTATGTCTGTTTGATAACATTTAATTAATGGGAGTGTTTTTATACCGAAGCATGTGCTATACGGGATGTCGCGATTTCATGTTGAACTGTTGAAATGAAATGAAATGATTTATTTGCCAATAACAATGCCTAGGCTATTACAAGTACGTACTTACTTAATTATAATATATTTATAAGTTGTGGGTACATTGCAACGTTCGTACTAATACCGTTAACAGCAGAAGTGTCAACTACCTCCGCACTAGTAAAAACTGTATTGCGGCAGTTGTTCAAATAATGTCATCAATCTTGGTAATTGGTGATTCCTAAAAAGTAATTAAAGAACATATTATTTATTATCATAGAACTAAATGAATCTAAAATGTTGCCAAAATAAAGGAATGGATCTAGAGAAAGCTGTGTCCACCAATCAGCTCAAATAATCTGAGCAAGTAAAATTTATCTGGAAATCAGTGAAAAGGAGGACCAGTAATGAGGCAATAAAGCGCTGGGACGGACGCGGCCGGAAACTTGCGAATGAAAGAAATAGCCTATGAAGGGCACGACACTGAGAAATGGCGTCAGTAAATTTTGCCAATGCAGTTTATGAGGTGTCGACTTGTTTTTTCAGTTAATTAAAACATATATAAGCTGGAAATTGAATTGGCTTTGGAAGATAAAAACGTGTATGCAGAAGTTATTTTGCTTACAGTAAGAAAGCTATGAATTTCAAGATGAAAGGTGAAATTTGAATTAATCTTTACCTGGAACCATTAAGTCTTATATAAACACTGCGCTATTATCTGACTCTGGCTTATATAATCCTGCTAAAAAGCAGCGATATTGCGTCTATCTTCTAATTTTAAGGGTAATATGAATCTCGTTACATATCAATCCAGACTCTGAAAAATATATTTTTATTACTAGGTAACGTGGACAAGCAGCCTATTTTAGCACCGAATATCCTATAGTCTACTAGCTTCCTATCTTGCTGGTAACAACCACTTACCATTAGCGGCAATATAGACAGTCTATCATATATATCATAGACATATCATATGTATCATAGACAGACTGACGAATACTGTATATTTAATACTTTTTCGATATCGCGAATGACACCAAATTTAGCGAAACAGATATTAGAATTATTGTAAAAAACTGAAATGTTCGTATGAAATTTCCCCAATACAAAGTATTACGTATTGTGAAGACTATAAAGATCACATCCGCGAAAAAGTGAATTGAATGTACTCGTATATATGTTTTTTTTAATTTCATATAAAATTTTAGGTTATACACGTTACCAAAATTTTGTAGTAAAATCTGTTTGTAAAATATTTATAGAAAAATCATATGTTATACAAGTAGGCTAGAAAAGATAAAGTGTATTGTTCAAATTATAATAAATTAAGCTAGCGTGATTATAATAACATTTTCACAAATTGTCTGTTTTATATTTTACAAATTCTCTGCACCGACGATTTATATTGTTCTTCTTTTTCAAGGCCTTTTACTTAGGAACAAATTATTAGGAATAAAGTTTGGGGTAGTGCAGATACGAGAAATAATAAACGAATATCTGAAAGAAAAAATCGGGTGGGGCTGTGCCGGGGCACACGGCCGTTGGTTTTAACGTGAAACGTCTTTGTTAGGGAATCGCTTTTAAAAGATTGAAATTGAAATGAAATGAGATGATTGAATTGAAATGAGATTGAAAAAAAAAACAAGATTAACGGTGTTTTAAGTATTTTAATAAAAAACTCAATGTCACAACAGCGAGCCGACTATATAAGTAAAAGATTCACACCACATTTTTGTTTCTAAGACTAATAGTTTTTTAATTATTAAGGTACGATGATATAGACCTTTTCGTTACGGTCCACTTTTTCAACCTGGTACCCGTATGTTTCGGCGTGATTTTAAAGACGTTTCACGTCAATATATATAAAAAAATATAACGTACTTGTTTGCAAAAAAAATATATTTTTTATTGAATATCTAACACATAAAAAAACTTAAGTCAAAAAAATCTAGGAAATTGAATATCCAAAATGTCTCACTGACTTATGTATTTATGACACTAGCACTGCATGCATTAAATACATAAGCTTAAATTTTAAATTTTTTGTGTTAGTCTGATGCATATATTGTAGGTGACACCTTGTCAAGTAAAAGAACAAAAAAAAATCTTAAATAACCAAATTAATTACAACTATTTAACAATTCATTGCATAATATCACACAACATAATTATATCATTCAATTATTAATTAATAATACATTAAATAAATCTATGATGAAATATCTTAAAAATAATTACAATGGAGCTGCTGAGTGGTACAAAATTATTAGTTTACTGCTAAACAACCGAAACAAGTAGCGAAAAATGACCACCTTGTCACACATACTTATTCATGCTATTAATTGGAGCATTGGAGTCCAGGTTGGTACGTGCTATAAGACCAAGAAGAAGTCTCGTAATTGAATAGTAGGGCATATTTAAAGGTACAGAAATAGAGACGTACTCCAGCAGATCACAACAACCCATTTGATCGCTCACTATTTTGTGTAGTGAAAGTGAGCAGTTCGTCATGTTAAAAAACGTCAGTTTTTCACTGACTATCAGCAATAACATACAAACCACTTTAGCAACAAAAAAGTGACGGTCCCATATCATGACGATATGGGATCGGCGATAAGTAGGCTCCAAACATCTTTGTCAAAAATATTGAGACCCAGCAACATGTTCTTTAGGGAATATTTTCATGTAAATGTTCTATGTAATGTTTAATATTAAACAAATCCTTTACTTTTTTTGCAACACGAGTGATGAATATTTGTATAATATTGAATATACCAACAGCAGCTTGAATACTTTCAGCGATATTATCAATTTGCATTATTGATCCTTAAAAACGTAATAAATAAAGAAGAAAAAACAATGATGTTATGTACACACAAAATATCATTTAGAAATAAATACAGACATATTTTGGCGCCTGCCATTCATTTATAGCCAATATGAGTATAGTTTTAATTGCTCATATTTAAATTTTCACTTGAATACGAGATAATCTATATAAAGAGGAAAGATTTGATTGTTTTTTTCGTTTGTTTGTCTGCATTGAATAAGCTCCAAAACTATTTCACCGATTTGAAAAAAAATCTCGTACTGTTGAGAAGCTACACTAGGTGTCATAGATTTAATGTAACTGCTCTATGACTCGGTTGCTGGGTTACAGTTGTTATTCTCTTACTTTTACTTTTGATTTGTAATGTTTCTTTAGTATTTTAAAAGTAATAAATTATATTGTTCGTGCTCTAAACTCAAAGAGTCAGTTTTATTTCGTAAGATTTTGGCGACCGTGACAGGACCCTGTAACAATAAGCGAAGTTTAACTAAACTATGGATTCTTTAAAGCGCAAACGAACACAGCAACGTCGTGAATTCACAACTGCAGCGGATTCATTTGAAGCGGCAATTAAATCCAAAGACATCGACGCATTGGAAGATGCCTATTCATTGATTTCCGAAATTGCAGATAATTTACAAGGCACTGAATCTGCAATTCGTGATATTTGGTGCGAATGTGAAACTTTCGACGAAATATTATTTCAAGCTGACCAGGATAGGGCATTGGAATACCGAAAGCGTTGGTTACGTTTGCAGAACATGTACAATAAAGTTACAAAGCCGTCAGTGGATAATTCTGCCAGTAACCTATCAATATCATCGGTTCCCACAGTAAAGTCAGCAGCAGCTCAAAGGCGAATAAACATGCCTAAGTTAGAGCTGGTTAAGTTTGACGGCAACATAAAAAATTGGTTGCTCTTCTGGGGCCAATTTAGAAAAATTCACGAAGACCCGGACTTGGAAGACATTGACAAATTTCAGTTTTTACTACAAGCTATGGTTGTCAACACAAGTGCCAGGCAGCTCGTTGAAACATATCCACCCTCAGGAGAAAATTACAGAAAAGCCGTAGACGCACTCAAGGCTCGTTTTGCCCGACGCTTGCTCATTGAAACGTATGTAAGAGGTCTGCTTAATTTAGTGCTTTTGAGACAACGAGGTCAGATCGACAGCTTATCCTCATTATATGATAGCCTACAGACACACTTACAGGCGTTGGAAACCCTCGGTGTCACAAAAGACAAGTATGCATCGGTATTGTTTCCAATGATTGAGTCTGCTCTGCCTGTAGATATTTTGCGTACGTGGAATCGGATCCGGGCAAGAAATGAATTAAAAAGCGATGACTTGAGTAAATTAGTTCAGTTTCTGAGAGAGGAAGTTGAATCAGAGGAACGAATTCACATGGCTCAAGAGGGTTTTGTACACGCTGAATCTTCAGAACCAAAACCACCTACTGCATGCTTCGTCTCTAACAGCAAAAATCAAAATACATGGAAGGCTTCAACACCGCTGAAATGCATCTGGTGTGAAAAGGAATCACACGCTAGCTCCGAGTGCAATAAAGCAACAAAGCTAAGCTTAAAGGAGAAGCAAGAATTCCTGAAAAGCAAAAGGGCATGCACGATATTTTGAGGACAAATCACACCAGTAAACGTTGCAGAAGTTTCCCTAAGTGTATGTTTTGCGGGAAAAGACATATTACATTGATGTGTGCTGATCTACATAGACGGAGTGATAATACAACTGACAACGTCAAACATGACCACGATGATGTAAACGTAAGACACAGGAAAGATGTACGTCCATGTTTATTCAACCGATATCCGAAAATTCTGTTTCAGATATTGATATTATTGATGGTAGATCATTGAACGTCAGGGCAAGGTACTGTCAGAAGGTACGAGAAGATTTCAGACAGCGTTTCAGAAATGAGTATATAAGTAATCTGATTCATAGGGGAAAGCAATGTCACACGAGGCAAATTAAGGTTGGTGATGTTGTTTTTGTTAGAGATAGAAAATAGTAAACGTACACAGTGGCCTCTTGCATTGGTCACGGAAATTTATGTGGGTGCTGATGGCTGCAGTAGGGTGGCAAAGATCCGTACTGGGTCTGGCGATAGAGTGCGCCCTTTACAACGCTTGTTTCCACTCGAGGTTTGCTATGAGCAGCCAGAGGGTAGTGGACTTTTGACCACGGTTGACGAACTAAAAGGTGACAGTGACGTTGACAAGTATATATTTCGACTGACAAGCCGACTATCACTCGGACTGTTAGGACGGTTAAACTACCTACGAGACTAGGGGACTACATGACTGATTACCTTCCGGTTTTTTCCCCGCTTGGAAGATGTCATAGATTTAATGTAACTGCTCTATGACTCGGTGCTGGGGTTACAGTTGTTATTCTCTTACTTTTACTTTTGATTTGTAATGTTTCTTTAGTATTTTAAAAGTAATAAATTATTGTTCGTGCTCTAAACTCAAAGAGTCAGTTTTATTTCGTAAGATTTGGTATCTCTGGTAAATAATTTCAAAATAGTTTATGGATCCATACTATAACTCATAATATAATAATGCAACCCAAAGTGTGAAAAATGACAAAAAATCTTTCTTACATCGCGTGCGCTGTGAAAACTATTGATTTATAGAACAAATAATATATATGATAACAGAGAGCGAATATAAAGTAAAGGAATATAATATAATAACAGGCATAGACAAGAAAAGTATTATGAAGAAGAAAAATAATCGAAAAGAAGCGATTACATGAAACTGTTCGAGATATACAAAAGGAGCAGAGAAAGTTTACAAAAGGCGTTTATACAAAAATTAAAAGAAAATGGATAATAACAATACAAAAAGAAAAAACTTTATATTAGATTTTTTAATGACCCCATGCAAAAATGAAAAAGTATGTATGGGAGAGTGTGTGTAAAAACTCATAGCTTCTAAAATGTTTGCTTATTGCCCGTACAAGCCGGGGCGGGCTGCTAGTTATTTATGTTTTGATTGATACTAATAATTATATTCTAGATACGTAAATTATGTTAATATTTATTTTATACAAATAACGCCAATAAATTAGTAGTCATGTTTTAATAACAAAAATATACGGATCAAAAATTGATTTCTTGATTGTTTTATTATATTCGTATATCCCAATTATATTTTAATAGATAATTAAATGTGTCTTATTATAATTACATTCCTTATCAACCATCAATTTTATTATAGGAACTGACACGTTATTTTTATGCTGTTGTCTCATAGAGGTATAGTCAGTGCCAACTCAAGTTGTGCAGTCGAACTACGAAAACTGCTTTTATAACGTAGGGAATAGAGGCGGTCTTAAAGTTAATCTGTATATCAGACTTGCAGTCGTCTATATATTCAAGTACATTCACGTTTATAGCTCATTTCCGCTACAATACGCGTCATTCTGACCTACATCATTGTTGAAAATATCTTCAATATATAGTATTAGCAGTTGTTATTTGGTTGTAGAAGGGTTCTTATTAAAACTAACAAGTAGCAACAGTAGTTCTAGTAGTTGTTTTTAACATTTATCAATAAATTACTTTATTAAATATTTACCATTTAGTCTTTAGCTGTGATGAATTCGTTTCTTTTTTCGTTTCGAATTTATTTTGTTTTGCATTTTATATTAATGTTCAATTATTGTTTACTCTTGATCATACTTTTATTCAAAATCAAAATCAAAATAATCTTTATTCAACATAGACCTTTACAGGCACTTATTGACGTCAACAGACAAAACAAAAAAAAGCTTAAAAAAACAAAAACCTTGTCCGTACGTACGAATAAGGAAAAAAAAAATATTGACTCTACACCTGTTCGGAAATTGGGAGAGCCTTCTCGAGAAGAACAGGCAAGAAACTCTGAAGGTCTATTTTTTATCTCCTCTTTTCAATGTTAATAATTATAATAATATAATATAAAAATACAATATAATATAAGATACAATCATACCCAATACGATTACAGTCGTATGTATGTTTACATACACATATAAAAATAATACAATATTATAAATAATGTTGTTACCAAACATGGCTCTATGAATAGTGTCCCTATTCCCAAATAGTGTGATCATTTAGATAGTCACTTACTTTATAATAATAAATATTATTTATCAAATTACTATCTATGTTTTATTATCAGACCTTTATACTGCAATGTATTTGTGTTATTAGATAGTTTAATATCTGTGTATTTATATTAAATAAAATGTTTTCTTTCTTGTTTGTTAAAATTATTAGTAGGCAATAAATTACGATACATAACCGCAATTTCTTGTATAAATACTTTAAAAATTAAAAGCTATCTATAGTCTTATGACTATAGATAGCTTATACGCTGTTATAGAATATACAGCGTGGTATAAGTTGTGAAAAAGTGTGTAATATACGCTGACCACATCGCACCTATTAACCTTAGTGGTCTATGGTCGAGGTGTTGCTTTGGAGGCTTAGAAATGATTCTTCTCTGGGAATAGATTTTCTAAATATTTGCAAATTTTTTGTACTACCTTGTTATACATCGCTTAATGACCTTCAACATTCATTTTTCTCACTTTAACGATGTTGCTATCTTATTTTATTTTTTCTATAATATTTCCTTATTATCTAAAAAAATATAGATTTAATTAAAATAACGAACAATACAAAATGTAAATGGTAACCTATTATTTCAATTACAATTCATGACTATTTCTTAATGTATATTCAAAATTGAAGCAGCTTCAGAGAACTTGTAAAGAAGCGTAAAAAAACATTTTTATATATTTAATAAATTATAACATGTAATGTTTAATTGAACTTTTATGGCCTATTGATTAACATATAATTTTGTATAACTCTTACATAAAAGAGTTCTTCTAGAAACTTCTTCAAACGTAGGTAGTATGGAATCCCTTTAAAAAACTTCTCGCAGTAATAACATTGCTAAAGACAGCCAGTTTTCCGTTTTTATTAAGAAGTGATTTTTTCATACACCTTCGGCCTATCGTCAGATACAATCAGGCAAGCTAGCCTGTAATATGCCAAAAATATATACGAGATAAATCACACCGATAAAAATCAGAAACTCCTAGTCCAAGGTTATTGTTCGCAAATATCTTAAATTATGTGTTACTTTAGTGAACATGTATTATGAATAAGAAAGGAAATTACTTTGTCCCCGGACATATCACCTTCTGTAACATAATACGCAGATACGTCGCGCGCTCCCTTCCGCTTTCGACAACAACTGAACAGATCACCTTTTCCGAGAACGAATTCTGTAATGAAAATCATAGTAACGATGATCGAATATTATTATATACAATAATAATTAGGAAGGTTTTGAAGACATCAATACGTTTCATAGTATATATGTAGCTGAAGGTTTATATTTATAATTTAATTTAGTTTTTATTTATTTATTTCATTATATGGCTAACTTTACAGCATAACTAATCGCTCTCACTAAATAGGCCCCTCTATAAAAACAGACAAATATTTTTTTACCGTGGGAGAGCCATGCTTCGGCACGAATTGGGCCGGCTCGACCGGAGTGATACCACGGCCTCACAGAAAACCGGCGTAAAATAGCGCTTGCGCTGTGTTTCGCCGAGTGAGTGAGGGTACCGGAGGCCCAACCCCCCTTATTCCCCTTTATTCCCCTTATTCCCCTTATTCCCCTTATTCCCCTTATTCCCCTTATTCCCCTTACTCCCTTTTAAAAGGGCGGCAACGCATCTGTGACTCGTCTGGTATTGCGGGTGTCCATGGGCAACGGTTATTGCTTACCATCCGTTTCCGGTGATCCGTTTGCTCGTTTGCTGCCCTATCCTATAAAAAAAAAAAAAAAAAGGATAGAGCAATATTGTTATTGATATTGGTGATGATATAAATATAATAATATGATATAATATAATATAATATAATATAATATAATATAATATAATATAATATAATATAATATAATAATATAATATAATATAATAATAATATAATATAATATAATATAATATAATATAATATAAGACGCGAATATAGACATCACCATCCTACAAAAACAAGCAGCCATACACACAAGCATAATTATAAGTAAAGTACTAGGAGACAATATATTTGTTAACAACTCACACCAAACAGACTCAGCAGACACACACGCACAAACCACTCAAAATACATTACACACACCGCAAGCACAACACACATTGCAACGAACACACACACAAACATCACAACCATAACCAAAAAAATAGAGGGGAATAAATATCTTTTTTCCTGAAGGAATCAGGACGGGATATTTATTAAAACCGACAAAAATGTCGAGAAATTCAAAGAGTAATATAATATATATATATAATATAATATAATATAATATAATATAATATAATATATATAATAAATATAATATAATATATAATATAATATAATAATAATATAATATAATATAATATATATAATAAATATAATATAATATAATATAATATAATTATATATATAATATAATATAATATAATATATATAATATATATAATATAATAAATATAATATAATATAATATAATATAATATAATATATATAATATAATATAATCCCTCACAAGTCTAACTCTACGTCCGGCTAAACATCTATGCCACGTGAGGGGCGGACATCATAGACATAGGCAAAAACTTATGATGGCTAACAGAGCAATAGCAAATCCTTCAATATGGAGAGACAATATAATAGTAATGGTATAGAGTCGCTTCCCGGGGCGATCGCCGGGGCACGTCTGGGGCTGACGCTGGACGTCACAGCATGCGAACCGTCAGCGGCTCTCCGTTGAACAGGCGGGCGGGAGTCGGGGAAACCGAAAATGCGACAGCCGAATGGGGTAGGGAGGGGATAGATGATGCTTTGCAGGGCAGGGCTTTGCCCACAGACTCTGTCGGCTCATCTGTATCGACCACAAATAATATAAGTGATGACAGACGAAGGAAGTGGTCAACAGAAGAGATGAAAGAATTAATTTTCTGTTATTTTAAGGCGAGATCAGGGGGACCAGGTTACATAGGTAGATTACATATGTTATTCTCTGAAAGGAATCCCAATAACCCAAAAATACACAAGTTCAATGGAAACACTTTGTCAAACCAAGCACGCAGAATCATCAAACAGAACGTCATATCTACACAATTACTAAATCAGATACAAAATCAGGCCGAAGGTATTACAACTGAAACAGATAACCACATACAAAATGAACCAGAACAAGAACCACAAACACATCAATCACCACCTAACAGACACACATCTCAAAGTACACGAAATCCGGAACACAATACTACAGAACAAGCAGAAATTATTGAGCTTACACAAAATGTTATTGTTGATGAAAATCAAGATCCATTAATATTAAATTTCTTACAGGCTTTAGCAGAGACACGAGAAACCGCTGTAGCTGAACGCCCATTTTTACCTAAAGCTAAAATTAATAAACAATTTTTAACAAACCTACACACACTAAATAAGTACCTACCTAACCTATTAGTTACCAATACCACATTGCGTGATATTAACAATATCATATATGCTGCTGCCAAAACACTCATTTTAAATAATAATCAATCACCGTACGTACCTAAAGATGTTACAAAAAACAAATCAGACCCACCATGGAAGAGAAGAATACAGACTAGGATAGACATTTTAAGAAAAGAGATAGGTCAGTTAATAGAAATAGAAAGGGGAGTCAACACACGTAGAATAATTAGCATTAAAGAAAAGTTATATAGGAAATACAGTATGCAGAATAGAAATGACCAAACAAATATAATAGAATCATTAAAACAGAAGGTTAAAGCGTTAGCAGGCAGGATAAAAAGATATGAGGATATGAACACTAGGAAGGAGCAAAACAGAATGTTCTCCGAAAACCAACATAGATTCTATAGAACTTTAGGAGTAAATAGTCACACAGAAATTAAGCTACCAAGAAAGGAAAACATTGAAGAGTTTTGGTCATCTATTTTATCTAACCCTATACAATACAACAAAGAAGCAAAATGGATAAAAGAAGTGGAGGAAACATATAGTGAAGTAAATACAATAGACACAGAAGAAATATCTGAAGCACAAATTAAAACAGCAGTCAAGAAGCTACTAAATTGGAAGTCACCAGGATTAGATAAAATCCAGAACTACTACTTAAAATATTTTACATCTGTTCATAGCTACTTGGCATCATTATTCACAAAAATTGTTAGAAATACAGAAAGATACGAAAATTGGTTCACAACAGGTCAAGTCATATTAATCCCTAAAAATGAAAATACCGAAGATCCAAAAAACTGGAGGCCAATATCCTGTTTACCCACCATGTACAAGCTATTGACTTCCGTATTAGCCGACTTATTATATAATCACTGCTCAAACAACAATATTATGGCAGCTGAACAACGTGGGTGTCGTCGGGGAGCTAGGGGCTGTAAGGATCACCTTATGATGAACAAGGCTGTACTTGAGGATGCACATCATTCCCAGAAGAATCTGAGCATGGCGTGGATAGACTACCAGAAAGCATTTGACAGTGTATCACACGATTGGCTTCTTAAGGTCCTGGATGTCTACAGATGCCCCCCTGTGGTAAAAAGATTCTTACAGCTGGTTATGCCATCATGGCGAGTGATCATGACAGCGCGTGGCTCCCAAAACACATTAACTACAGAATCGATATCAATAAGACGCGGCATATTTCAGGGCGACTCCCTCTCACCGTTATTATTCTGCTTAGCAATCAACCCACTCTCACATATTCTGAGCAAGTACGAACTGAAAGGATACAAACTTAAAGGCAGTTGCTGGATCAATCATTTACTTTATATGGATGACCTTAAGCTCTATGCAAATACGAAACATAATTTGAAAGTATTATTAGATAGCGTTGAAATATTTACAAATGATATTGGGATGAGATTTGGTTTAGATAAATGCAACACTCTACACTTAAGCTCGGGGCACAGAAGCAGCGTATCAGGAGAAGGACACATACTGCTTAGCGGTGACACAATTAATCAGCTTGCAATAGGAGACACTTATAAATATTTAGGAGTACACGAATCAGGAAAAATCGAACATAGCGTAATTAAAGATCAGCTAATGAAAGAATATTTTAAGCGCATCAAAAAGCTTCTGCACACTCACCTTAACTCACGATGTCTTATTAAAGGAATTAATGCATATGCGATCCCAGTATTGTTATATTCATTTGGTATTATTAACTATAAAGATATAGATTTAAAGAAAATAGATACAAAGACAAGGAAACTACTAGCTATAAATAAAGCACATCAACAAAAGGCGGATGTTCGAAGGTTATACTTACCTGTAGCAGAAGGAGGAAGAGGGCTGATCAACGTAGAATACACATATAAAGCACAGATAATCAAGTATAAGCAGTACTTGAAGCAGCAACATGATTATTTGATAGAAGCGATAGTGAAGCATGATATGAGCAGAGATAAGTACTCTATAATTAAAGATGCACGTGAAATAGAAACAGAACTACACTTAACACCCAGTAACATACACACAGATGATGAAATTAGACAAGCAATAGTAAAGCAGCATAATGAAACATGGAGGGGTAAACAACTACATGGGCAATTTCCAAATAAAGTATTAGATCAGGCTAACATAGACACAGAATTATCATTTAAATGGATTAAGAAGCAACAGATATCATCCAATTTAGAATCATCCATATTTGCCATACAGGACAACGCGGTAATGACACGGCAGCACCAACGAGACATACTCAAGGAGTCAGTAGATGGAAAATGTCGTCTCTGCGCGTGTAAAGACGAAACAGTGCAACATATTATATCAGGATGTGATAAACTGGCGGGAACTCATTACGTGAAGCGGCATAATAACCTTGTCCAGTACGTGTACTGGTGTTTAGCCAAGAAACATAGAATAGAAGTCTCTAGTCTTTGGTGGAAGGAGAAAATGATCCAGCCGCAAGTAAAAGAAAATGAGTCGACTAAAATACTATGGGAAATGCCCGTACACACCGACATCACTGTAACACACAACAGACCGGACCTAATATATATAGATAAATTAAACAATAAAACATATAATAGATATTACAGTACCATCAGACTATAATATAGGAGCTAAAGAAATAGAAAAACTTAGTAAGTACCACCTCTTAAAAACTGAAGTCAGCCGCCTGTGGAACACCCAAGTGACAGTCATCCCAATAGTTATTGGCTCCACAGGAGTGGTTGCCAAAAGTTTAAAAAGATACATAGATAAATTAGACGCGAATATAGACATCACCATCCTACAAAAACAAGCAGCCATACACACAAGCATAATTATAAGTAAACTACTAGGAGATAATATATTTGTTAACAACTCACACCAAACAGACTCAGCAGACACACACGCACAAACCACTCAAAATACATTACACACACCGCAAGCACAACACACATTGCAACGAACACACACACAAACATCACAACTATAACCAAAAAAATAGAGGGGAATAAATATATTTTTTCCTGAAGGAATCAGGACGGGATATTTATTAAAACCGACAAAAATGTCGAGAAATTCAAAGAGTAATATAATATATAATATAATATAATATAATATAATATAATATAATATAATAAATATAATATAATATAATATAATATAATATAATATATATAATATAATATAATATAATATAATATAATATAATATAATTACGTGAAGCGGCATAATAACCTTGTCCAGTACGTGTATTGGTGTTTAGCCAAGAAACATAGAATAGAAGTCTCTAGTCTTTGGTGGAAAGAGAAAATGATCCAGCCGCAAGTAAAAGAAAATGAGTCGACTAAAATACTATGGGAAATGCCCGTACACACCGACATCACTGTAACACACAACAGACCGGACCTAATATATATAGATAAATTAAACAATAAAACATATTTAATAGATATTACAGTACCATCAGACTATAATATAGGAGCTAAAGAAATAGAAAAACTTAGTAAGTACCACCTCTTAAAAACTGAAGTCAGCCGCCTGTGGAACACCCAAGTGACAGTCATTCCAATAGTTACTGGCTCCACAGGAGTGGTTGCCAAAAGTTTAAAAAGATACATAGATAAATTAGACGCGAATATAGACATCACCATCCTACAAAAACAAGCAGCCATACACACAAGCATAATTATAAGTAAAGTACTAGGAGACAATATATTTGTTAACAACTCACACCAAACAGACTCAGCAGACACACACGCACAAACCACTCAAAATACATTACACACACCGCAAGCACAACACACGTTGCAACGAACACACACACAAACATCACAACCATAACCAAAAAAATAGAGGGGAATAAATATCTTTTTTCCTGAAGGAATCAGGACGGGATATTTATTAAAACCGACAAAAATGTCGAGAAATT
The DNA here is from genome assembly GCA_036419045.1 of Scirpophaga incertulas. NCBI lineage: Eukaryota > Metazoa > Arthropoda > Insecta > Lepidoptera > Crambidae > Scirpophaga > Scirpophaga incertulas. Next base: position 6,906,902 of record CM071638.1, read on the forward strand.
CAAAGAGTAACATAATATAATATGATATGAAAAGCTTCTGCACACTCAACTTAACTCACGATGTCTTATTAAAGGAATTAATGCATATGCGATCCCAGTATTGTTATATTCATTTGGTATTATTAACTATAAAGATATAGATTTAAAAAAAATAGATACAAAGACAAGGAAACTACTAGCTATAAATAAAGCACATCAACAAAAGGCGGATGTTCGAAGGTTATACTTACCTGTAGCAGAAGGAGGAAGAGGGCTGATCAACGTAGAATACACATATAAAGCACAGATAATTAAGTATAAGCAGTACTTGAAGCAGCAACATGATTATTTGATAGAAGCGATAGTGAAGCATGATATGAGCAGAGATAAGTACTCTATAATTAAAGATGCACGTGAAATAGAAACACAACTACACTTAACACCCAGTAACATACACAGAGATGATGAAATTAGACAAGCAATAGTAAAGCAGCACAATGAAACATGGAGGGGTAAACAACTACATGGGCAATTTCCAAATAAAGTATTAGATCAGGCTAACATAGACACAGAATTATCATTTAAATGGATTAAGAAGCAACAGATACCATCCAATTTAGAATCATCCATATTTGCCATACAGGACAACGCGGTAATGACACGGCAGCACCAACGAGACATACTCAAGGAGTCAGTAGATGGAAAATGTCGTCTCTGCGCGTGTAAAGACGAAACAGTGCAACATATTATATCAGGATGTGATAAACTGGCGGGAACTCATTACGTGAAGCGGCATAATAACCTTGTCCAGTACGTGTACTGGTGTTTAGCCAAGAAACATAGAATAGAAGTCTCTAGTCTTTGGTGGAAAGAGAAAATGATCCAGCCGCAAGTAAAAGAAAATGAATCGACTAAAATACTATGGGAAATGCCCGTACACACCGACATCACTGTAACACACAACAGACCGGACCTAATATATATAGATAAATTAAACAATAAAACATATTTAATAGATATTACAGTACCATCAGACTATAATATAGGAGCTAAAGAAATAGAAAAACTTAGTAAGTACCACCTCTTAAAAACTGAAGTCAGCCGCCTGTGGAACACCCAAGTGACAGTCATCCCAATAGTTATTGGCTCCACAGGAGTGGTTGCCAAAAGTTTAAAAAGATACACAGATAAATTAGACGCGAATATAGACATCACCATCCTACAAAAACAAGCAGCCATACACACAAGCATAATTATAAGTAAAGTACTAGGAGACAATATATTTGTTAACAACTCACACCAAACAGACTCAGCAGACACACACGCACAAACCACTCAAAATACATTACATACACCGCAAGCACAACACACATTGCAACGAACACACACACAAACATCATAACCATAACCAAAAAAATAGAGGGGAATAAATATCTTTTTTCCTGAAGGAATCAGGACGGGATATTTATTAAAACCGACAAAAATGTCGAGAAATTCAAAGAGTGATATAATATAATATAATATAATATAAGTACAATATTGATGCAAAGGGATATTGTTCATTGACGTGGTCAGTCATCTTCAGGGCAGCTTGTTAGCAGCAGCAGTGCAGTCGCACTGATGGTGCATCTACTTATCACATAAATGCCCCAACAGCAAGTGACGAGGTAGTGACTTCCCGACGTACATATTTTTGTATTATTATGTTTAATATACTATGTGCAGTATCATCATCATCATCCTCTTGCCCATTTCCCATTATCTGGGGTCGGCACAGTAAATCTTTTTCTTCCATTCCGCTCTATCAGCCGTCATTTCCATGCTTACTCCTTTCATTCGTATATCATTCTTCACACAATCGATACTATGTGCAATATATATAAGTATTATTATTGTATTTAACGTTGTCAATGAAAAGTATAATTGGTGTTGTACAAGAAAAAAAAATCATTTTCTACTTAAGAAGTTATTCATAGTAAAATAGTAGAGAAACCACAGACAACTTAAAATTGAAACTACCTAATTTAATTAATAGCACGAACCAAAAAGTTCGTCCTTGTTACTATGATATTACTGTCATTAAAAATGAACGAGCAAAATCCCCGTCCATTTTAATAAAATATATATAAAAAATATAGAAATATCCCGTTAAATACAAAAACTTATTAAATTCCAGTAAAATGCCCAACACACGGAGACGAAAGTTTTCGGTGCAAAATAAAATTGGCGGCCGAAACTTTTCTGAAATGCAACATAATTTACAGAACAGGTACAAAATGTGTTTATTGTTTGTAAATAGTTAGTCCTATAAGTATTGTGGTATCATACTACATATTATAAAAAAATATTGATATAATTTTTTAGTTTATTTCTGTTGGTTTTTGATTTAATCACTTCCACAGCCGTCAAGACGTATTCAGTCCAACATTAGTTCCAAATGTATATCCTGTGAATATGTCTAACTCTTCAAATAAAATACAACAGCACACATCAGGAAACAACAGTAATCTTAAAATAATCACTGAACATACGATAGTTAATAAAACCGATACGTCTAAAACGACTGCGAAAAAAAATGATACTACTAGCTCAAATAAAGATATATTTTACGACTCGAACCTCGACGAATCACCTGCAGATCTATCGGATGGTGCCGTGAGATCAATGGCTCAAGTTCACGATAAACCCACAAATACCGAAAGAGAAAGAAATCCAAGACAACATAGAGTTAAAGTTCGCAGTCCCAAAAGAAGACTACCCTTGTTAGAGCCAGTTTACAATCTAGACCATAGACGATCAGTTGAAACTGATATCATTGGTTGGGGACAAGAGGAAGACAACTTTGAATCAACGATGACAAATATGTCGGAATTCAATGAAATAGAAGTAAGAAGAGATAGTAGTCAATCTATAGAGTACATGTGCCGAATATGTCATGGAGGAGAATCTTTAACTAATGAACTAGGACAGTTAGTATCAGCATGTTCTTGTCGAGGCACCGTTGGACGAGTACACGTAAAATGCTTGGAAAGGTGGTTAACCGAATCGGGAAAATCTAAGTGTGAGCTTTGCGGTACTAGATATGCCACTAAGCGAATACATCGATACGGTGTGTTAAGGGCGATGCTTATGTGGGTGTTAAGTCAAAATGCCAAGCAGGTGGGTACTATTTTATTTCAATGGTTTATTATAAATGTATTCAGTCCAATAAATTAAGCATTGTTATAATTTTTCTAGTTTCTTGTACTGTTGGAAAGAAATTTACATTTTAATAGAAATCTATTACTACTGCTAAAGGCATCTTAATAAGACCACTAATATTAACATTTTCTTGAATCTCCTAACAAATTTTACTGCCCTATTCTTACGTTATAGTGTATCAGTACGTTACAGCTCGCGGGGCGACCTTTTGTAGCTTTCATCAAAGTCGGTCATAGAAAAAAAAAACAAAATACTTTTCGGTGTAAATAAAACTTTTAGGCATTATTTTTGGCTTTGTTATTTCTACTACGTTATACGAGTATGTAACAATAACTACATTTTAACTTTAATTATTAGAATTGAACTTTTTTTCGACATGATCAAATGGTAGAATCACCAAGATAAACAAAGTTTTGTTTAATTTGGACCTTATTAATATAGATAATTTAAGCTTCCCTTATTTAGCCTACTTTTATTTTAATCTTACTTATTATGAGTTTGAATTCCAAGCCGACATCAACTGCGTAAAAACACCACAGCGCGTCTAGCAGAAATTCAATCAACTAAGGATCTAGTATAAATTCTACAGTTTACAATACTTCAAAGATTTGATATCTGAACTGTGAATGTTGATAAGTTGAAGAAGGGAGTCAGTATCGAAATGGCGAAGAGTAGAGGAGAGTGAAAGAGGAAGACATGTTGTACGACATGTTAAAAGATTGGATCTCACAATAACGCTACTCCTTTTAATGTACTCTCTTTAGGTCAGCTGTAGGTGCGAATCTGCTTTCCATTCTTAGATAAAGTTGTATATTTTCAACAATTGTTTGTTTTCTATTAGAACTGTTGTATACAGATTTAAATAAGTGTTCTTGAATATCGATAATGATGATCTTTTCTCCAAAAAAATCCACTTAACGGCTTGAATGACGTGACGCTTTCCTTCGTTCAAATTTCTGGTTTTTGATTCTTTCAAAATCCGGATGTAGAACTCGGAGCGTTGATCACGAATTATAAAAAGACCGTTCTTTACAATATACTTTTAATATCTTTACAATATGATGAATAACAATTAATGTGTACGTAAAAATCAGAGAGTAGCTACGAGTAAATCAGAAGTGACGTTGATAACAATTTTTAAAATTGAGGGAGGTAACCGAACATAGCCGATCACAAACGATGTCATGCAGGCGACCTTGCGACTCATGCACAGCGTAAACAGCGCCGACCCGAAATAAAATTGGGAAAACGGCAAGATAAAGAAAAAGTGAATATGATTATGATTAGAGATCGGATAATCGGATGCATATTAACCTAAAGTTAATTTTTGGCTCACAAATTATGGAAGCGGCTTTTTAAAATACATTTTGTTAAATAAAAATCCCGGGAAAATACGGGACTGCAAATTTAACGTAGTGATATTGTTTGAAAATTACTAAATTAGCACGTGGTATTTATTTTCAAAAGACCGAGACTCCGGGTTCATTTATACAACTATGCATACGTATTTACATGAAATTCCGGGATTTTTATTTATGGAAATAAAATAAAAAGACAGTTCCATACTTTGTCAAAAACTAAATTAGGTAAATAAATAAACATCCGGCTATCCAATTCCGCAATCCCGGGATTTTTATTTAACAAAACAATAAAAAGCCGTTTCCATACTTTGTCTTAAACTAACTTTAGGTAAATATGCATCCGATTATCCGATCTCTAATTATGATACATGTGAATATTTTATAATTAATATCTGCAGTAGTATGTCATCATCTATTTACATGTTTAACCGTTTCAACCTCAGAGACTAATAAGCAAAGGGAGTGTGTACTATCGGGGACACTGGCGCCTTACCAGTCCTAGAGCGTTAGTCGCTTGCACACTGCACGATGCTACGGCTACAAGCCACGCCTTCCGTTCATTTAACAATTGTGCTCGCGCGAAAACATGCAAGCGAGATAATAAGCGAGCGATATTTAAAAAATATCTATGAAAAGGGTATTACAAAAGAGATTTCAAAATCGTTTGAAATCTCTTATGGTATAATGAATGGTCGTAGTAAGTCGTAGTAAAATACGTAACCAATCAGGGATAGCTACAGATCGCGTAGTCGTGCCCGGTGCGAGCCGCTTGCACACAAATATTTCTAAAAAGTGGTAAGGCGCGAGAGACCCCGATTACATTGTGCTGGTCTGTTGTATCTATAGTAAGAATATGTGCTATAGAGTCACTCAAAAATATTATTTACTGTTTTATAAATATGTACTATTTTTTATTCTAGTTAAAGAAACTATTTTTACAACCTACGGCACGGCATATGTTACGACAAATATTTTGTATTTGTGACTGCGTTTTATAAAAAAAATCTGTAAAAGCTAAGGATAGAATTAAACGGAATAAGTTGTACACGGCATGTTGAAAACGCGAGTTCGATAATCAAAATCAAAATTAACTTTATTCAAACATGACTTTATAGAATCGATCATTTTCCTAATAGAATATGTGTTTTATTATATACCGGGTGTCTCATTCAAATCGGTCAGTATGGGAAAGTCTGAAACTATAAGACATACGAAGATCTGTTCTGAGGAACCATGTCATCGATTTTAATAACAAGAAAAACTGCATTCATACATTTTAAAAATCATCTGTACTCCGTTCAGGAATCGAACCCGATTGTTTTGAAAAAAAAACCTACACTATTTCTATTTAGATATCGATTATGTAGGTCTTAAGCAGTAAATGTCTCTATGAAACATGATGTCTAAAATGAATAAAATGCATTGTTGCCAAGAGACATTGCCATTTTTGTCCTACCAAATTTTGCCCGCAAGGTCGCCCGATTTAACGCCTCTGGACTATTTCTTATGGGGATACGTTAAGGATGAAGTATACAAAACAAGTTATGATACCGTTGAAGACCTAAAAGTTGCCATAGAGACAATTTTAACGCAAATTCACCACATGAAGATATAAAATGCAATCATAAGATCGTTACCTAAACGTGTTGAATATTGTATTGAAAAAAGCGGCGGTCACTGCGAGCACCTACTAAAATAAAATAAAGTATGTGAAAACAATGCATTTTATTCATTTTAGACATCATGTTTCATAGAGACATTTACTGCTTAAGACCTACACAATCGATATCTAAATAGAAATAGTGTAGGTTTTTTTTTTCAAAACAATCGGGTTCGATTCCCGAACGGAGTACAGATGATTTTTAAAATGTATGAATGCAGTTTTTCTTGTTATTAAAATCGATGACATGGTTCCTCAGAACAGATCTTCGTATGTCTTATAGTTTCAGACTTTCCCATACTGACCGATTTGAATGAGACACCCTGTATATTATATATTACCTAAGTAAATTTAATTTCTTCGCTGTATGTCAGATAAAAAATATATGTTTATTTTTTAAATTAAAAAATTCTTAAGCATCGGAACTATACGTAATATGTACAAATATTAAAACTATTCCTAATTTTAATTGCATTTTAAAAACATTAGGAATAACTTTATACAAATAAGGTGACTTTACACATTGTAAATAGTATGTAGCATTTTTAACGATCTTCATGTAATATCTGAAAGTATGCAATTACTGCTGCAATTTTTATAGGTAATCAGGTACCCATTCAGACATTGATACATATATTTGATTTAACATTTCGAAAACGCTTACTACATTCACACTGGTATATTCGGTACTCTATTGCTTGCTTACACATTCTCATTTTTGAACATACTTGATGCATGATGCACGAATGATGAAATAATGCCTAGTATAACACTAGTGTTAGTACAGATTTCATTGAATTGGCCACATTGATTTATCAATTTTATTTGATGAATAGACTCCAGCGTCAATACAATATTCTGGCAAAGAAAATTAAAAGTGATATTTTTGCAGACAAAACAGCAAAATTTAGACGAGAAATAATAAATTGTCTATCGGTCGGGTCCTTACAATATTGATTTTATTTCTGTATAACTTTTAACACTTAAAAATTTCTTGTAACAATGTAAAATTAGTATAATTATATTATTATAAGTAAACGTATAGTTCATGTAAAATTAAGCTAATGATTTATATATTATAACATCGAGCTCACTTATGCATGCCGTGGCAACCTGTAATTGGGTCTGCACTTAGAAAGAGTAGATTTATACTTAATTTTAAGTTTTTATTAGTGTAAGACTTGTTGGTTGTCCTAAAAATAAATAAATAAATAAAATAAATAAATTTACAGCTGATGGTGGATAGCCTCGGCATTATGCTAATGTCACCATTGGCTATTCTGGCGGCTTGGCTAACGGGGCGAACGCTAGCGGGATTAATGTCTCCAGATGTTAGGAGTACGCCATGGCCTCTGGCATCCACTTTCGTGTTGGCCTGCATGACGTTGGTAAGCTTGAAAGGGTTGAAACAAGTAGATACAATTTTGCTCGCTCTTCGAATAAAACATAATACAACTTAAATATATAAACTAAATAAACTAAAATGTTAAAAATATTTTTTTTAATTACTTCAATGCAACAAAGAACAAACAACAAAATTATTACACACACACATCATATACTCGCGTCATAAGGGTAGTCAAAGATCATAATATTCTACTTGTTACGATCGATGTAGTCGAGTATATCCGTAGCTTCCTCGACTTTTATTTGTGGGTAAATGTTTCGATGTAAATTAAACTTCAAGTTACCAGAAGATGCTTTTATCCATATAGCACTTCACATATACAATTACACACATATACCGTTTTAATACTAATACGCATCCGTTCTCGCGTAAAAAGTTGTACAATTTTTTTTGTTAACAACCTGCTATCACCGCGCCGCACGCAGGCAAGCCGGTTTCTATACCACAGATGCGCTCACGCAATGACTAGGCTCAAAACAGCCACGCGGGTACGCCATTAAATATAGAATATATATATAAACCAAACTTATGTACTTATTTTAATACTATACATAGATATGTTACTAAGTAGATTTAGTGTAAATAGTTGTTTAGTTTTAAGTCTTGTTATCAATAATTATTATCTAAGTTTATATAATGTATCATCAATCAATACATAGTATAAAACAAAGTCGCTTTCGCTGTATGTCCGTATGTATGCTTAGATCTTTAAAACTACGCAACGGATTTTGACGCGGTTTTTTTTAATAGATAGAGTGATTCTTAAGGAAGGTTTGTATGTATAATAAATGCATAATATAGTAGAGAAACAGTGATAAATTTAAAGGTTTCTAATGTGATGTCGTAAATAAGCACGTTTTTTTGCGCTTATATTGCAAACGCTGGCTGAACCCTACGAGATAGACCAAAATAATGTACTACAGTATTATTGTACAACTTACAAAAATCCACAAAAAAGTCCGCGATGGTATATGTCTATCTCTTAGGGATAACCCACCATAACCATTTTTTCACTGCACCCGTGCGAAGCCGGGGCGGGTCGCTAGTATAAAATAAATGTAAGTATGTTTTAAACTATGTTTGCAATCTACATTAAAAATTAATTTATTAATATCACTACACATAAATACTATCACACACGCTTGTCGATTAAGCATATCCTTGGCCTGGCATTCTTTCAATATAGCACCTATTTGGTCCAAGTATGTTCATCTAGGTTATCCCTACGAACGATTCATATTTGCCTTTCAGATTTCTTTCTTCAAATCTATCTAATCAATCCTATCCCAATTTTTAGCACTACATCTTATTTCACACTACAGACTTCCCTCCCTTATCACACTATTTTATAATTCCTCGTCCTCGATCCTTCATCGTCCCTCCAGCCTTTCCTCTCAAAGCTCTTATTTCCAATGCATTGACCCCCATAAATTATCAAAAATTCAAATCAAAAATGTATTCTTTAAATAGGATTTATACAATCACTTTTGCACTACAAGATGCTATGCCATTAGTTTACGGTGAGAAACCATATACTGGAAAGAACTAGCAAGAAAACCAGCAAGGGATATGTTTTTTTCTCAGTGTATTTTTACAGAGTCGTCGATTAGAAACTGGCCTCAGGTCTGAACAAATCAAATCTGAACGCAATTTCCTTTACATGTTTAAACAAGTTCATCTTATATCTATAAAAGCTATAGCTTCAAAATATTTGATAATGTAATTATTGAGTTAATAAAATTGAAGATAAGCATTGTTATTTATATAATCCTTGACAGTATAATAACCTTTTTTCACATAAGAGTATTTTTTACAAATAATTTAAATTTATGAAAAGGAAAAGCGGTAACACTTTGTGGAACTTTCTTGTGAAAGGCTATGACATTTCCCCATAAAAGGGCTTCGAGTTTTATGCAGCCTGTATGTAACTTATTTAATTTGTGAATTTGAATTTTTTTTATCAATATTACAATATGGTTCTTAGGGACATTAATTAAATTTTCATAAATGTATTGATCTGCTAAGATCAACATATTAATTTATTTAAATAAGACATTCAGAGATTAATAAACTCGGGGACCAATACGCCTCCATTTACAACTGGAACCTTTTTTGACACGTTATAACTGCTAATAATGCCAATTATAGTCTCTCAATTTATTATATTTCATCCAAGCCTCATTTACATCCTCTTTCATTATTTGTTGCATTTACTGATTGGCTTTTGTATCAATTCAATCTAACCAAACCTTCTCCTTTCCCGTCAACACCACCAAACCCGTCAACACCACCAACCCCGTCAACACCACCAACCCCGTCAACACCACCAATCCCGTCAACACCACCAACCCCGTCAACACCACCAACTGTGAACCAATCTCAAGGCAACACTACTACCGGCAGAGGACGCGACGTAGACCGCGACATGTCCTTAGTGACCCCCCTAACCAACTCACGCAGGAACTTCTAGACCTGCAACCGGCGGCGTCTGAGCCGTCGCCCCCCTTTGTCAACCCCTAATCGGCAGCCTTCTGTTTAGCCACGCGTAGGTTCCCGTCAATACAGGTCGGTCCCACTTTGGAGATTCGTGCCTTCTTCTAGCGCATATGCCCTCACCATGGGGCAGCGCTAACCGTGCCTCTCCTGAGGTGGGGCTCCCTCGTCAATAAAGCCAGTAGGGTCAATAGGACCAAAGGCTAGGCTGAGTTTAGTCGGTAGGTCTGTGTAGTCGAGCCGCCTCGACAGTACCAGGAGTCCGACATAATCAACGCATCCCTGCTTGCCTGTTGCGTTGGTATCCATGATGGATTCTCAGCCTCCTCTCCTGAGGAAAAAAAAACCTTCTCCTTAATAGAAACCGCATGGTTTACATACCCTTATCAAAACATAAATTAATCGTCTGACTTCCTTTTTCATTCCATAAATATCAATAGCAACATTCGCTACATCCTTACATTATATATATTTCTATAAAAGATATTTATATACTCGTATGTATGTCTATCCGTTACTCTAGAAAAAAAACTTATATGTTCTGGATTAAAAGATAGGTCTATGAAGGCAATATTAACCACTATGACAATAAGCCGTACCCGAAAATATACCAGATAATTTACCAAGTATTAAATTAATAAATGATCATTTGATTGTTATAGGTGGTCGCACTTTTTTTGTGCTCAACCATCACATAAGAACCTGAGAAATATTATACAGCTCCTTGTGAATTATCAAATATTTTTTCCAAGATGTACACGGGCATATATTTATACTGGTATCTGTACATAATCTAAGTCCGTAAATGCTTTGTTTATTAAGTTAAACTTTGATCCGTTTAAGTATTGTGTAGTATTTCAAAACCAATATTTTTTTTTCGAATGAATGGTATGTATAGAGCTTTCGGTGCACGAGTCTGACTGACACAACAATCGACACGACAAAACATAAGTATATCTATATATAATTTTTAACACGTGCTCAAACCGAGTTTTTATTTATTGTATACTAAGTGTTCTGCACAAACAAAAGCTACATAAATAAACATAGAGTGAAGTTAACAATAGCCGTCCAGTTGAATGCTGCAGTTGAATGAGGCCAAAATTTGTATAATTAATGGCGGCGTTCAATTAATTTTATTTGTTTATCTCATTGATTAAGCGCACCACGAAATGCACGAATGTGTTTATTCACACTGAGCGAATAATTTAACAGCAACATCATAACAAAATTATAATTTGTGAATGTGTATTCGTATTCAAAAATATGAATTAATTGTAATAATTATTTCGTGATTAATATTTTAAAAGTGAAAAATTATTATATATTGGATTAGTTATAGTGAAAAATGTAATCACCTTCATAATAGCCCAGGTTTTTTAATATGAATATAAGTACACATTCATCTTAACTATTTCTGCTGCAAGACAGTGTTTGCTCTACTTTATGCCAGTTTAAAAGGTAATATAGTATGTAATTACTGGATAACGTATTTTACTTCTAACGTCACAAGTTGACGACGTGCACTACGGGGTTGTTTTTGGGGATTACAGATTTATAATCTCCACAAGAACCCCCCGATCTAACTAGAACCATATTTACTTAAGGTTGTACGTGTAAATCGTCACAGTACCATTTAAAATCAGGCAGTAATTAAATATTTAGTTTCAAAAAATAATCATTTCTAATAATAATAAGTGTCCGATATTATGCGTGTCAAATGAAAATACCCCTTTCGTTACTGACATGTATACTCGTAACGTTCATATTTTGCTTAAATAAAATATCTTTTTTTTTTTTGTTCCCCTGAGGAAAATGCATTAAATTGCATACCCCGGCTGTGGCGAGCCGGCGGTTATGTGGGGCTCTCCTCTCCAGAAGGGGGAGGCCTACCCACTAAAAACCTCAGGGATGGCCTTCCTCAGGCATGTAGGGAGCCCCCGGGAACATCAAGCCACTTCCAGGAATCCCCAGCCTCCGCTCCCCTGCCTAGAGGGGAGCCCTCCTCGGGGGAGGCTACACAGCCTCCCCCGGTCTTCTCCACCGACGACGCCCCCCGGCCACGTAAGGGGAAATAAAATATCTATGAATGAGAATGTTATACCAATCAATACCTACTATATATTTTCTATTTATGTAAAGGTTCAGTGACTAATTGTTAAAAGTCTTTCGAACTTCAGTTATGAATGGCAAATCAATCATCATGATCATCATTTCAAACTAAATACTGCTACACACTACAAAACTACCCCCAGAATGTCTGGACTGATCAATTTCGCGCTGGACCAAGCATACAAAGACCTCCTAAGACCTAAATTAAATCGTCAGTCCGTTTATAGGAAGCCTTTTTTCCACTGAGGAAAATGCATTAAATTGCATCGAGCCGGCGGTTATGTGGGGCTCTCCTCCCTAGGATGGCCTACCCACTATAAACTTCAGTGATGGCCGTCCTCGGGCGTTGCAGGGGCCCTCAGGATCGAGTGTCGCATCTGAGGACCCCCGGCCTTCGCTCCCCTGGGTGCGCTAGGGGAGCTCTTCTTGAGGGACAGCGATCTTGTCAGTACGGCGGCGCTTCAGGCCATGCTATCTGGCCCGCGGCCACCTCCGTCGAGCGGGATCGGCTATCTCCCGCAAATCTCTCTCCAGATTGTTGCAATCAATGCTTGCGAAAACAGATCTTGCCCGATCTCTTCGACCAATACTCGGCATTCGGAGTCCCAAGCGGGGCACTCCGTCAGTGTGTACTGGGCCGAATCGAGGTCTGATGCGCAATGGTGCTACTCGAGGACCAACTCGAGGACCGCCAACAGTCGTCAGGTCTGCAAGCAATTTGATCTGCCCACTACCACTTAAAAATTACATTTCTGTGAGATGTCAGTGACTCTGATTCACTATAATTCGATCACGCAATGATACTCTCAGCATAACCCTATCCACTTCTCTTTGATTGACTTTATACTACATTGTAAGCAGCCAACTTTCGGCATTTTGTTTTATTACTTTTAATCACGGGACTTTCGTCTTGTGGTAGTGCGATAGATGATTCAAAAATGGCACATAACTTATAGAAGGCTTACCAATCTTTGACTGACCTTCAAGTATAGAATCTCAAACCTTCTCAAGAATAGGTGCTAAATGAGATCTCAACATAATCTTTCACATGTATATATTCTCATTTTTAATACGTGTTGTTCGTTAAAATCTACTTGTTGGTAAACTCTCCTGAGCATTGTGCGTAATTCGTCCATAGTCTCAGCCTGTCATCCACAAAACGCAAGTGCGTCATGTTCTCGGCATTAATATTAATACCTATTCCTTTACCTTTTCGACGGCAACTTTTTAAGCTTTAACATTATCAGCAGCAAATTTGTGAACGTTTTAGTAAGTTTTAGTAGCAGAATACAAACAATTAGTGGCGTTTTAGTAAAGCATTGCAATACTTGAATTTAGCGTATTTCTGTAGTTAATAGCACTGTAACCTTTTGGAACCCGGCTTAATTGGGAAGCTGAAAATCATCGAATTTGCCCGTTAGATATATCTTAACTTTTTAATTTAACTTTTTAATATGACTCACGAGCTTGACAGATCTGCACTTATTCAATTGTTTGAAGAGTTTTAGAAGTAATTTCTGTACTGGTAGTCCACTTGCTTTCAGAAGCCCATTTGTAACTTCATCATCTCTCATCGCCTTAGTCCTAAGCTGCTCAAGAGTCACATAAATCTCAGACAGGTTAATATCCGAGTATGTATTAGTCCTCTGTAGTCAGAAGCAAGTGGTCGCGATGTCACGTAAAGCTGTCCATTGAAGCGTTCGATTCATGCCCAGAGATGTAACGACTCTTTTGTCCTCTACCTCCAGCTTCTTCAGAAAACTATATCTAAGAGACAAATCTCTTACGAGCCATTTAGAACTGTAATTCTGCCTTATGGCCTCTTTAATACGTTATATATTAAATACAAATGGTGTATGCTAAAAGTCAAAAACTTCAAGATCTTTTATAAGTCGTAGAAGAGCTTCTTTAGTATTCTGCTGCTCCATTACACATTCAATATAACAATAATAATTCCTTTTTTACATACCAGGTTTGCTACTACTGCTGGATAGTATCAGCTGCAACTCGACATGCATTGGGATGGTGGATTTGGTATCGATCACAGTATGAAGTCCGGCTACAATTTCAAGAGTCTGAACACGCTGATTAATAACTTATCTTCAAAAACGTTACTCATTGTCTAATATGAACCTGCGAGTCTTTCGAGAAAAAAATGTTTTGTTAAGACCTAAATATTTTGACAATAAATAAACTTAGAAACAATATCTGTTATTTATGTAGTTTATAATCTTGAATGCGGGTGCAAATTTCTTAAGGTGGAACCAATTAGTAGCACGAAGCTCGCAACGTGAACGAAGTGCGCGCTTATGAACTCATTAAAATCTATGAAAAATCTTGTGTCTACACATAATATTGCAAACAATCTATATTCTTGTTTTATTATTTTTTTTGATATTAGTGTTTTTTTTAAATACGTTTTTTTTAATATGTTTTTACTATGAACAAATTGGTAAACTTTTAATAATATTAGGAGCGTTGTTAGGCTACACATATATTCGCCAGTTTTCAACCTTTAAAAGATATGAGTGGAATGAATTGTAAAAATAAAATTCGGAATGATAATCGAAATAAGCTTTATTTCTTCAATATGCTTGCATCCTCCAAATAATGCGGCCAAGACCTTATTTTGGCATATAGTTTGCTGCCCGGGCTCTCTGTGGCAATGAGCTGCTTGTGTCCCACCAGGTGGTAGTCCGCTGTAAGGTGACCGTTGTCAACTCCACATTTCAAGAGATCTTTCACTGCTTGTAGCATTGCTTCTGTTGGAGTATCATCTGAAAAATAAAGCATTTACTATAATGAGCTTCGTATCATTTGTAAAAACATTAAAATTATATATAATACGATTTTTTCAATTTCAATAGCATAATTATTTTACTGCCCAATAATAGAAAAAACCTAATTCCATAGTTGTAAATAGTTATAAGAGTAAGTGGAACAGTAGTTTTTACTCGTCAATTTCTTTCCTAATTCTACTTAATTAGATTATGTTATATAGAATGTTTTAAAGGTCGCAATTTAATTTGAATAACTTTAATATTTATATTATAGTCGACACACTTTTATTTCTTTTTTGTTTTTTCGATGGGAAATGCATGATATCACACCCTACTACCCGTCCGTAAGCTAGACAGCGGGCGTATGTGGGGCTCTCCTAGCAAGAGTTGTCAGGCCTACTCACTAAAACGCCCCGGTATTTTCCTTGTCTCTTTAGATGCGTGCGGTAGGCTCTACATCAGATGCCACTACTGTCCACTGATGTCCTGTTATGCGAGCATGGATCTCTCGATAAAAAAATATGGTATTAGCTATCAGCATACTCAAGAAAAAATCTATAATTTTGACAAACATTCTTACAGAGTGACATGTATGATCCATATTCTCGCACATGTAGACAATAAAATTACTTACTAGTAACGAGTAAAAAATTAATTTGTGGTTAATTAATTAAAGGTAAACATGAAGAAAGTGACCTGCAAATATGTCTGATCTCTATAAACATGTGGAAAGTAAAAATCTCAGTAAAGAAATAAAAAGAAACAAATAAGGAGCTAATTTAGGACACCAAACAAACGTTAAATGAGATAAGCTCAGGGTGATTCTTGTGGTGTGACACAAAATAAATTAGTTTCCTGGCTTTTTTTGTCCGTTGTATTTTTGTGTCACCTATAAGTTCTCATTAGAGTAAATACTAAATTGTAAACCATCGTTATGACTATTTGTTTTCACTTAAATTGTCTGATGTGTTAATACATAAAGAAGATTGGCAAGCCTGGTACCCATTACATTGTTAAATGTACGATTCTGATTTTTTTATATTTTGTAAACGGTAACTGGTTACCTATTTTTCTTAAACTGAGAAAAATCTTTAACTTTTGTAAATAAAGAAAAATTGAAGTTACAATTTCAGGGAATATTGATAACAAAACGTATTTATGTGCCCAGCAATATTAAAACGCAATATGCATAAGAAAAATAACTATTTCATTCGTTACAGATATATCGATTATAGATTAATACATATTCTGATAATTGATTAATGACAGTAAGAATACCGATAATATCACTAGAATTTATGAATGTAATATTACTATTCCTAGCTGAGTCCTGTATTTTTAGATATAAATGAAAAATCTGTGACCATTATGTCAACTGGCAAAGTCAAGTTAACATCACAGATTAGTATATTATGTTAACGTACGTAGCTTCTACTACTTTGTCTGTGGTCACATGCAATATCATTTATGGTCGTGTCGTGCATAGATTATGTCAATATTAAATCAATCACATATTTTGACATATACAACGTTTTGATAACACATAGTTATCGACAAAGCGTCGCAATAGTCAAAACATAAGTGATTTATAACGTTTTGTTACCTCTATGCTCTATTTTTTAAATGAGTTTATCTTTTTATTTAGCAGTTGCAGACATATGGTGCGATTACCTTTTTTGTTATATTATTAAAAACGAAGAAATGCATGGTATTTTTATCGCCGTACACTTAGTCTAACTATGGTACCAACAATGTATAGTTTCCTGCCAATCTTCTTTAATAATGACTTATGTCATAGAGTTTATATTTTGAATTTAATACTGGCTGGGTTGTTTTGGTAAAAGTGAAGTTTGAAAAAGTAACAGGTATTAATATAACTTTTATGACACTAAAGTTTTGACTTTAAAATTAACAAATGATTTCATGTTTAGTAAAAAATACAATTGTTATTTTGACGGATATGTACTCGTATAATGTGACTTGACATTTATCTATTTTTATAATGCTGAAGGTAGGTAACGGCAAGGAGTCGGAAATTTTTTTCATATTATTGCAAGTCCGTACATTATATTTACTATCTTGAACAAAATAAAATAATTCTACACATTCACTATAAATTTGATAATGAAATTACCCTGCACTTTATTATGTATTATATATAGTAAGGGTGATATAAAAATTTACTTGCCCGCAAGAACTATAAATGTAGCATGTTTATTTATACATAGGTCGAATATATCATATAAAAATCAATAGGCAATTATATCATACAAACGAGCCATATGCGGGCAATTAACTTTATTTGTTTCCTGTATTGATCAAAATATACACTCACTATTTTAGACATTGTTCGTATGAGGAAACAGAATGGTTTCATAAATAAAATACACAATATTATTTTCCTTAGAACTAAACAACCAAAAGGCCTTTGAGCAATGTTTTCTTTGAAACTTCAGCATCTTCCATTATTATGGCGTAGAACTGAGCACAAAAACTACCAGTTTGCGAATTCTATTCTCATCCATTCCTTCAAATTAAGATAAGATATGAAACAGAGTAATATTTACTATTGAAGTTTCCCATGAAACTAATTCCTATGGATCTCTTGTTGTAGCCGTATGTGTGAGCTCCCTCGTGTAGCCAGCCCGCACCTTCGTAGATTTTACCATTTCCGCCTACAAGAAATCTAGAAAAAGAATAAGATTAAATTAGTCTAGTTGGTGTAGTCATTCTATTCAAGATGCAAAAGATCTACTACTATACTACTTGTATAGTAAAATTTATTTAAGTAAGTTAAGAGCCCCTTAGCGGCGATTTTTGTCGTTTACTTTTTCTAAAACTGGTATATTCATGATCAGCTCGTCAAGGAGAACAATACTATCGAAAATTTGGAGTCTATTGCTGCTCGCTTATAAACTGTGCCATGTGCTTTACAAAATATAGTGTTAATTTATAACTAACATATGGTCTATTACCATTATTATGGGTTAAAATAAAAGGTTATTTAATGAAGAATTAAAAATTAATTGAGATTTCTGAGTATGGACAAGTATGTTAAATAAATCAATATCAAGATTTAAAGATTATAAACAAATTTAATCAATTAAAAGTTGACAATTAACATCAACAATTAAATTATATAAATTTATATAAACTTTGTAATTGTGCTAAGCATTTTATTTAAAAATTTTAAATGAACTAGCTAGTGCCCCGTGACTTCGTCTACGCAGAATTATAGTTGTTCCAACCATTTATTTTACTTTCGACACATACCTTAGAAAGAAACTGTTTAATTATACACAATTATTAACTTTGAAACGAGTGAACAGAGAAATATATAAACTGCCCAATAATATTTATATATACAAATACAGCCTCAAATGACAACGATGAATTGAATTTGACAGACGAACATTCGCAAAATTTACGTCAAATTTGCAAAAAGTAATACGATACGGTTTGAGGTGTCGTTGTAATCATCGTAAATTTGACGTTTATTTTGCGAATGTTCGTCTCTCAAATTCAATTCATCGTTATCATTTGAGGCTTTCTTATGCCAAAATTAATATCGTTCGTTCGATCGTCCGTTGAAATGTTTTAAACGATAGTAACTAAGAGTAGGATACGACACGACGAAGTCCACGATATATCGAATATCGTTTTCAAGAGTACGCCCCCTGTATAGTAGTTATGTGTTAGTTTTAATGTCATAATCTTAGTTCTTTTCTTCGCCACGCTAATGTAAGTTATTTGAAATACTAGTTCTGTGCACTATCTTTATAAATTGTCGTCATTGTTTTATTCATTTGTAATTTATTTATAAGCAATATTATTGTAAATTTTCATCAAAATCTATTGGCTAGTTCATACGTGAATGACAAAACCAACATCCCTACTTACAAACTGTCGCGTTTATAAAATTTGTAGGGAATTTTCAAAACATGGCAAGAAAAAATTTTTGGTAGGATTACTAACCTAATCCTGCTACTTTACTACCAATCAAAAAATCAACTGCATTGTTCACCTGCTACTTTGTCAAGTCAAAAGTATTTACTCATATCATTAATAAAGTCAATATCAAACTTCAACGCCGATTTCCGAAATCTTTAAATCAATTCAAATAGATTTCTTGAAAATTTATTAGGAAAAATCGTCAACTTAGTTGAGAAACCGACAGGAGAACTGAAAAAATGAAAATTGCTTTGCATTGTGTCATGCGTTTTCTATGTAAATCCATTTAAATGTTGTTAACCAAGGTATAAAAAATCACTTACGAACTGCCCATATCAGAATAGTGCAGCTGATCCATGAAATAGCTCTGCAAATTTTGGGCTTGGGTCTTGCACTTAGCATCCGTTTTACAGAAGCTGGATACAGTGTGCTGGATGATGACCAGATCCACTGGCCTCGGGAGGTAACTCACGCTAACCGGCTCCAAGCCTCCCCATTGGCTTTTACTTACGACATTGCAATCTGAAATTTCACAACCACACAACCGTGTAGATACCGCTAGAAGGAGCTATAATCATCGTCATACCCATATAGATACATCGCTACGGAGGGGTGTTAGCCTACTCTAACTATTTTAGAGTGATTAGGCTTTCAACCACGCTGACCCAATGAGGATTGTTTGACTATACACATATTTTTGATGTTTTCCTTCACCATAGAAGCCTCAGATAAATATGTATATGAAATTTGAAAAACGAACATACATGGCAGGATCATCCGGTTCATAGAACTACTTGAAGTGACTACAGACTACAGCACCACGGACGCTATTATATAATATTCCCATTATGGTCGAAAAAAGAACACGCGAAGTGTCGTGTTTGCGTACATAAATAAGCCAATTCTATGTCCAGTACATTTTTTTAAATTTTGAACATGACTGTGAAATTTATATAAAAATTCATTTCCGGCTGTATATAAACGTGCCTGAACAATAACATTCTCCTTCATTAAATGCCCCAACAAGACAAATGTAACTTTTAACATTAATTTAATTTAGTACTTGTATAATAAGTTGTAATATTCTTGTTAAATAATTAGTTTCATGTTTGTTCAAAGCATTTATTGTAATAATAAGTATGTAATTGTTAAACATATCTAAATGTCATATTCGTAGTCATTAGTTTCATATTTGTTCATAGCATTTATTGTAAAATATCCAAATGACACTCTTATTAGCAATAGGCTTGTATCCACTATGAACAAATCTGATGCATTAGGTTGCATAACTATTAAGATGATCATTTAATAATGAAAAAACAAAGTTTTATAAAATAATAACTTTTGATTATTTATATTTTTATAAAATAAAATTACACAAAATAAGCCATAAGTCACGTGACAGCAAACACCAATTAAAAAGTGTTACGTCACGCCGTGCGAAACGGCAAAGTCAAAATGTCATTCCCAAGTGTCTTGTGGAAGTGCGAAAAAGAATGGGCATCATTCCTTCTCGCGAGTGTCAGCCACTTTTTACGTATCTGCTGATTGTTTGGCACGTATATAAATAATTTTTTTGGTGTTTTTATACTTGTGCTTGTACACTGGGGCACTATGCAGTACTTGTAATACGATGAATCCATTTTTTATTAAAATAACTTCACAATACCGAATATTCCGATACTAAAACAGCTGTGTTTTGCACGGCGTGACGTCATTCAAGACGCCATGACAGTCATGAGCGTTTTTAATGACTAATGTCAAATATTTAATTAAATGCAAAATTATTCTTATAAATAAGCATTTTTTTTCAAAAATAATAATTATTTTGTATAGAATAGGCATCAAGGTATATTAGTATCTAACTACTGAAATTTGGGCAACAAGCCTATTGCCTCATTCGCAGTTTTTACAGTAATGAACTATTATGTATACTCATCTTTATTATGATACGCAGATAATCAAAAAAAATTCACTGTAATAGAAGCAGAAATTAATAAAACCGCATTGGTCCAGGGTTGCCAACACGGCCCAAAGAATTGCGAACTTTAAGTGGCAAGTGGCAGCAAAAGCTATTCAATCCAAATAATGGTAATTATTATTGCCGCCTAAATGATCGTAAAGTTAATGGAAGTGCCACAAAAAAAGACAATGCATTTTCAATTTGAAAATATATAAGATTCTATAAGTAATTAATATAGACATTTAATCAATGAAGGAAAAAATAACTATTGTCTATATTACTAATACATTCTTCTAAATTTTAAATTGAGATATTTAATTTAGAGAGAAATTAAAACATTTGGCTATTATAAATATTTTTAAAGTCTTCGTGATATTATAGTTGAGACTATCGAGTGTTAATCAACAGATTTGGGATTCGATTTTCAAATTTTGTTTTTCTACACGATTTGTTTGGTAGCTACTTACACCTTACATACGTGAGTTGCCATGATAATATTATTAAAAGCATTGCCATGTTCAACCTTTAGAGGTGAGACGGCCAACTTCTGTTGTTATGAAGTTCAGGTTAAGATTGTTTTGAACCTGTATCTTATCATCATTTATCATCAAGTGATGAAGGCTTAAAATATTTTTGTCATATTTGAAAAATAATATTCATATACGAGTATTATGAACACAATCACTGCATATTGCTAATAAAGAATTTGCAACTTACACGCTCTTATCATTATTATTGTATTAAACCTTTGACCTCAAAACCGAGATAAAAGGCAAGTTATTTCCCTAAGAATATATCTTGGCTACACAAAATGTACAATCGTAATTCTTGATTTTTAAGTTTTGTAAATGGAAATCTAAATTAATTTAATCTTAACATAGGTTTATTGTTCAAATATAAATAACTTAATATACAATTATTAATTAATACATACATATGCCTTGCAGATACTTTTTTTTTACACATCTTTGATCATAATTTATATGCTGCTGAGGAATTCTGACGTGTTATTCTGTTATTCTAGTTTCCTCGATATACAATAAAAACTTGCGGGTTAGTTACAACAACTTTGAAAGTGGTGAGCAATAGACACGAAAAGTTTGATTAGTCAATAAATACTAAGGAAGTATTGTACATTTAAAAAATGACACTGATTTATTGGCTTGCTGGACGGTTTTATCGTCATGAGTCGAAATATCAAACTCATAAAAAGTAACAAAAAACTTCAACATGGAAAATTTCATTTAAACAAGTGCTGGATTTTTATCTAACATCTATAAAAATGATCAAAAACTTGCTAAAAGAAACGGAAATATCACCACTATTCGTGACTATATACATATATTGTAAGCACGAAAAGAAAACCAATCAAAAATGTTACTGCATTCTCCATCGTTTACGTTGCTAAACCAAAGTGGACCTTAATGAGTACATATTAACAAGCCATCAATGTATTTGTTCCTTATACTAATATTCAAAATATGATTATTGAATATTAATAAAAGTTAATAACAAATTATAATCTAATTTACTTACCAGATTTAACACAAGTTAAAATTCCGAACACAACAACAAGGAACTCTCTCGCGTACATGGCGTCACTATCACTACCAAAGGCCACTCAACACTAACAGCGAGGTGACTCACACACGTTGTATAAATGGACTCACAACACCTCACTGGACTCGGGGAATTACCAACCTGTTTACATTTTATTCTACAAATTATAATCGAAGAATTTTGGTGCGCAAGTCTTTTAAATAATGACCTCAGCTCGGATTATGAGTTCAATTTTAGAACTACAACTTCAAAGGAAAATGTAACAGCGCGCGTACATTTAACAGCAAAATGTTCAGAAAGTGAACAAGAGTGGCTTATTAGGTAATTAATTAGTTAATTCCAATTATGGAAATCGTACAACAAACCGTAACAATCAAACTTGACTGTACCCAATAATTAAAAAAGAAAAAACATCCATTATTACTACATCAAATAGGTCAAGGTCAATAATAATGGAAAATATTTTCATACTGTATAAGTACAGATAACACTAACCAAAATATTGACCAAAATAACGTCACAAAGATCTCAAACCTTGACAGAGCAAACGTCTCGAACAAAATTGTCTCCGTTTTTTTAACTTACACCAAAATTTATGACGTGACGATAATTTAACAAGTGCGTGTTTAAACTTTGTATTATTAGTTGCTTTGTGTGGATACGAGTATATTTTTATGGTTGGTGTGATCATATGACTATTATGTGCGAAAAGGATATATATTTTCATCACGACATTTTGATATGGTAATGTATTCATTGGAATATATGGTTATTAAACGTTTAGATATAATGCAAAACTAAAAGTTGTTAGTACATATGCTGTAGAAAAGTAACATTGCTCAAAAATATTTCAAAGGCGTTTTGTTAAATATTACTTTTTAGCCCGCTAGCGGATAATTAAAAAACTACACTTGAGCGTTCCTAAGTTCCAGAAGAGTATTAAAAAAAAAATTGGTTGTCTGTAGAACTCCGTCTACTGCCGATATTTGAACGTGACAACGTCTATTACATGGTAATTTTTTCTAGGTGCAATGAAATTATTTAAAATAAAGTAATGCATAACATTTATATTTTTATTTAATAGTTTGTTTAAATTTTCTGCTTCTGAAGTTATACATAAATTAATTATTATGAGTAATGTGCACTTGCACACTAAATACAATAAGCATTTGATTGCACATACATATGAACATACATTCATTCATCTTCATACAGAAGTTTATAGTTACAATAAAATTAAGCATGGACTCCGTGTGCCGTCAGATTCGGCCGTTACGGTGTTTTCGAGAATGACTCCACGCCGTACCAATTTAATAGACGTTGTCACGTCAATAAAGTAATGTATAACATTTATATTTTATTACGTTGCCGTGTGGCATCAGGAGACCTATTTTTGAATTACGAATGCGACTTCGAAATCACCGATGTGACTAATAATCACCGATTTTCAATAATTCTTATTTTTGAATATCACTGATGTGACTACCTTAGTCACAGGTGTGATTTCATTACGAGTGCCCTCACCCACTCGTAATCAAGTCATACTTGTGGAAATGTTATCTGTGTGTTTTGTTTGATTTTTCAGTCTGTATATAGGTATATAAAGGTTTATTTACATATATATATATAACCTTTATATACCTATAATAAATACATAGATATATATGAATGTAGCATATATTATATATATGTATAATATATGTGTATATAATAACCGCAATGGTTAAGCCGGCAATAACCGGCTGCGATTACATTCATATATACATATATACACCTATATATAAAACCTTTATATACCTATAATATATACATACATATATATATGAACGTAGCATATATATATATATAATAACCATAATGGTTAAGCCGACAATAATCGGCAGCGCCTACATTCTGCGTGGAACCGAACTCTTATATTTATGTGTGTACTTTATATCTATGTTGCAGCTCTGCGATCGACTTTCAATAATTGGATGTTTAGGAATCCGTGACCTCAAAGTCACCGCTGACTATTTAGTCAGCGGTGATTTCGAAATCGCATTCGTAATTCAAAATAGGTCTCCTGATCGGCCGTTACGCCGTTCGTGGACTCCGTGTGGCGTCAGATTCGGCCGTTACGGTGTTTTCGAGAATGACTCCACGCCGTACCAATTTAATAGACGTTGTCACGTCAAAAAATACATTATCAACGCCAACTCGGTCGAATTCATTTATTTAGGAAAATGATTCTGATAGGCCGTTTGAATAACCTCACGAGTCTAGGCTAGAAGCAAAAGTATTCGCTCGTATTTATAAAAAAGGCGAAATAAGCGTATGGGAATTTGCTTAAGACTATCAATCATTTGTATTGTGAATTAAGGTAAACTAATAAACATTGTATGTTAATTATCTTTGTTTTATTTGTCTATCTCTGAGGTTTTTATTATTATTTAGTTGTAATATTGTTGGCTACACGGGATTGTCCACTAGAAATCCCGTGAAGGTCCACATTAATGTCAACATTTCGATGTAAGTACATAAATACCTCTACCTAATTCCTACCTCTGCTTATGAAGGACCGTGTCTTTTAAAGACGCGTGATAAAAACGAGATACAATTTAAACTAGAGACTCTTATTTGTAGTTACATCCAAGATTTTTAAGCTTTATAAGTATACTAGCGGACCCGACAGACTTCGTCCTGTCAAAAAGATTTGTAAAGTGGCAGTTTTTTGTTCCTACTTGAAATGACATATGATGACATTAAATTTGTTTGACAGAACTAACGTCACTTTTTTCTTTTTTATTCATTTTTATATATAAGATAGCTGACCCGGTGAACTTCGTACCGCCTTATTATTGGAGGCATATTTAGTAAGTCACAACACACGACACAATACTTTTTTAATTTTATTGAAATTTGTTGCTTTTAGATTTTTAGAAATATTAAAGAATTATAGTATAGGTGCACAGCAAAGAGGCGTTTACATTTCAAGTGACATTTTACCATAGACAATAGGTTGGCACCCATCAAATATGTCAACACATTAATTATTTTTATATTTTGAAATTTAAATACTCGATGTTATAAGCAAAGTTGATATTATGTTGTCGATTCAAAAGTCTTGTTTTAATGCGTTCTTCAATTCGAGTGGAACTGAGAGTACAAATACCGTCAAATGTTTGACAGAAAGTAAGTGATCAACTTTTATATGGGAAAATGAAATTGTCGTCTTACTCTATCTTACTCGCAATTTTTCCTTATTTGCTCACCGTTTAGACCTACCCTGGACTACGACAAACATTTTAAAACCAAAATCAGCTCAATCGGCCCAGCCGTTCTCGAGTTTTAGCGAGACTAACGAACAGCAATTGATTTTTATATATATAGATGGGTACAGATAAGACAAAGGTGTAACTTAATCAATTCCTAAATTTTAAAAGTACCTAATATAACAATTAGTGTTACGCTAGATGCAATATTATACTTACAGTACTACAGTATATGATACTAATAGAACTCAAGCCCTCATCTATACATATAATAAGACAGTAAAAATATTTTGTCTGTACATTTAGTATTTTTGACTGAAATGGATAGAGGGGCACTTAAATAGATTATTAGAAAGCAAAAAAATTTTTTTGGAATTTTTTGTCTGTCTGTCTGTCTGTCTGTCTGTATGTTTGTTCACGTTTATATCCGAAAGTACTGAACCGATTTGCTTGAAACTTTCACTATTTGCTTTGTTTTAACTCAGAATAATATCTAAACTTTGTTTCTTCAAAATCGGTTCATTAAAAAAAAAGTTATCGTCATTTTAATGAACTCAAGGCATGATAATATTGCGAATTACATTCAACTCGAAATTTACGCAGACGAAGTCGCGGGCAACAGCTAGTATACAATAACAATATACGCGATTGGATCAATATGAAGTTGTGTTAAGCTTGGATCTAAATACATCACCTCAATCCAGCATGCTTAACACTATCGCAGTGCTGTGGGGAACTACTACCAGAGTATCCTACATACACATGTGTTTAAGGAGCACTTTCCGAGAGCAATCCTTGCCGACTTTTTAGAAATATTCAATCCTACTACTATTATAAAGGCGAAAGTTTGTAAGTATGGATGTTTGTTACTCTTTCACGTAAAAACTACTGAATGGATTTGAATGAAACTTTACCACAATATAGCTTATACATCAGAATAACACATAGGCTACAATTTTTGAGGTTTTAGGAACCTGAAGTCCACGCGAACGAAGTCGCGGGCAAAAGCTAGTATTCCCATAATACATACATAACATAGATTGCAACTCTGTGCACTATCTACTTTATACTTGAAGTCATGCATAAAATCGATTGATTTTAAGAATACAGCAAATGTAGTTTTTAGTTATAGATAGTATTGGTAACAATAGAAAAACTAGATGATGGGTTTTGCATTTATAAAAGTCGAGCTAATTTAATTGCAAAACTTAAAAAGATTCTGGAATATTCGGGTCACAATGCAAAGTAACAATGTTCTATAGCGAAATGTCGCTTTCAGGAGAGTTGACTTTACAATGGAGTCTAAAAATAAGATGTCGTAGATACGAAACGTGGTATTTTTTTTTTTTCAAATTAGTAACACTTACAAACTATGTTAGTATCCACTACAATAAAAGAATATCGATCAAGTAATATTCCCAGCGGGCGGGCTCAGCAAACTATTAACACACAAAAAATATGTATATTTAAAATAATATACCTATATATTAAATAAACACTATTCAATTAGTTAATATACTGTCCTGTGTCTGGAGTGTGTTATCGCAATTTGCAGGTGGGTATTATGCTAATATAATTAAGGTACAATTTAAATTTTGGCAATCTAGAGACCATGCAATAATTTGTGAATTCCAGTGATTCGTGTGAATTTTGAAGGTGTCAGTAAGACATAACAATTGTAATAAGAAATCAATATGGCGATAATTAGACGTTATGTTGTAAAAAAAAAACAAACAATTTCGCATGTGGGTTATGATCATATTTTTTTTGTTTTTATAACGTGGTGGCACCGTGGAGATAAACATACGTTCTGTATGTTTATCATCACATCAACAACTATCAATGTTTAATAATGATTGATAACAATTAATTAATTATTTTATATAATATTTTTTATAATAAATTGATTATAATTAATCAATCAAAACCACAGAAAAGTTATTACGTTATCTTAAAACATTAGTATACTTAAGTTATTCATTCAATATTTTATAAAAACGTAGCTCAAACTACATCTCACACAATAAATTTTAATTACTGATAGTCAACTGCTGAAAAATTCAACAATGGAGCTAGTATTTTTCCAGATTAAGATTAAAAATTCCCAATGGCTACCGACTGCTGCTTTTAATCAAATTTTTCATTTATGCAGTCGGGTTCTTTAATTAAAATGTTAAATTCCCACGAACAATTTATCTCGTCCAAGGAAAATTTCGCGCCACATTTTCGATTCATTAAATCACCAAATCAAGTTATTAACTGAACGCATGGGTGCCCCATAACGTTCTAATGACAATTTACCAATATAAGGCCTTTTCATGATAGATTTAAAATTAGTAGATTATTGCGTGCACCCAATAAATTCACATTCGTCGTAGCTATTATTCAACCCTTTGTGCTATCGGAGTCGTTATATATAGAAGAAGGCACCCTTGTCAGAACCAAATGAGGAAACGTTTTATAGTCATTTTGGTAGCTGTATATATTTGTGTGTATATGCTTCTTATGAATACTTAAATGTCCAAATCTCATTTCATGACTAAATGCTGCCTAGATTATAATTTTTTAACTATTTGAAATTCATTATATTTGTCATGCTTAAATAAATTTTAATGTGATAGTTGTTAAAATAAATTGTCCTTATAACTGACATAATTGATTGTATTTAATTTAGAATACTGAATTTCTTATTAAGAATACATTACGTTATGTTCAACAGAAATATTCAAGTTAAATATTTCATTCACTCACACCAATTAGCCTAGCCAAAAGTAAGCTCTGTAAGGCTCGGGTTATGGAATCTAACGGATAGACTAATATTATACATATATAAATATTGTTCATAGAAATATACTTATATTAACTACCATGACTTTTTTTTCCCCGGGGGAAGGTAGTGAATCCTCATAGGGGGCGCGCCACCACAGTGGTCGTCTTAACAACCCCATGGTACTCGGACGACCTCACACCGGATACCACCCGCAACCGGTCAACGGCGGAAGGTTATGTTGGACTCTAGCAGAAGGCCAGCCTACCAACTAAACACTACCTAAAGCCTTTGGTCGGGCAGAAGGCCTGGGCTGATAGGGTATCGGCTTGAACTAAAGCTCCCGCCCTCCAGAACGGAGGCGGTGCGTAACCACCATAACTACGGTTCAAATGCTTGTATTTATCACACAGACCTCAGAGATGGCGGCACTTTGACACCGGTGTACAGAGCAGCGACCGTCTCGCTGTCTCCTGTCTCGCGTCTCTGTCTCGTCTCCGTCGCGTATACATTGCCTAACGTCAAGTAACGGTCCCCCATCATTTTACAGGCCGGAGCCACTTTGGTCTACCGCGCCTTCCTTCGCGCATATGTCCTCTTCGGAGAGCAGCGCTGTCGTGCCCTCTCCTGAGGGTGCGGCAAACCTTTCCATTCAAGCCGTAGGGCCCTTATGGCCAAGGCTAGGCTGAGTTTAGTCAGTAGGTCTATTGGGTCGAGCCGCCTCGATTCACCAGGAGTCCGACACAATCACCGCATCTCTACTTGCCGTTGCGGTGGTATCCATGAGGATTCTCAGCCTCATCTCCTGAGGAAAAAAAAAAGTAACGGTCGCGGTCTCTGGTCTCAGTTTCCCGTCTCCGACGCGGCGCGAACCGCCACCTGTAGGTGACTACGACTACAGTGGTCCTCCAATCTATTTCAATTAATTAAGGTCAAATTGTATTTTTATTTAAAAAAAATAAGAATTTTGAAATTGGATAGTAATAGATCCGTAATCCGCAAATAAAATTTGTAGTGTAGTAATAAATATATTTCATGGCAAAATTCTTATTTGTAATGAATATGATACATCCAAAATAACACAGGCGAAACCGCAGATAAAATGCTAGTATATTGTGTGTGTTTTAAATGTGATTTTTCAAATACTAGCTGACGCCTTGTGTGGTCCAACCGCTTATGAGATCAGTAGGAAGTTTCGCTTGAGCGCTTGTGTAATAAGTTATGTCGGACCACTTATGCGGTTTATTTATTGACATTGTTATCAGACAATAGATAAAATTCCTTAATTCAAAACTGCTATTATAACAAATAATATTATTTTCTCATCTTATTCTAATTAATACTTTAATAGAAACGAATCCAATAAATATATAATCATAACATCGATTCAGCCGTTCTTGAATTGTACTTAACATGATTTTGTACACAAGATGTAGATATTTTTCAATTCTTATGCTCTAAAAGTGCATTAACATTGCGTCGCGGAGTGGTTAAATTGTCAATTTAGATCCTAGGGAGTAAAAAGTAATAGATTTTTTTATTTGCTTCTAGTAACAGAAATAAATTCAAATGTACAATTTTAGAAAGTACTAAACGATTATTTCGTATAATAAAGAAAATAATTTAACAATCATAATAATTAAACCAGCAGTTTCATACAGATTGAATGTTGTAATTATTTAAAATATACAATCTTTGTTTTTTACAACAAAATATATCTTCATAGATTTCATTCATTACGAAACTGTTAAGGTCTACTTCTCTTTAGTTCTAAGCTTTTACCACAATGACCGTTTTAAAACAGAAGATATGCCAGTTTGCTTTATACAGTTATTACTTTATCTATGACCATCCACAATTTGCTTTTGATAATATATGTATGACTGAAAACAAAATGTTACTGCGAGACCAGAATGTTTTTAGAGTATAAAATCGAGTATAGTTTGAAATAAATCGATCAATTTAATCATTAATCATGTATCTATCAATGATGATAATGAAGATTTATACTGTAAGTGAAAATCATAGTACTCACCTCGATACTAAAAGCTAATACATGTCAAACCACCTCGGGGGTATATTAGCTCTTTTAAATCCCGTGTTATAAAATAGCTATTAAGTGATTGATAGTAAATAAATGAAGAATGCATGAGTCACCGAGTGGCGCCATTTCTTTGGAATAGTCGCCCCGTATATTAGCTGTGCTACCGAGCCCGGCGCCGCCTCCTTCAAGCGGGATCGGCCATCTCCCGACCCCGCTTGGCGGCCTCCTTCTGGAACATTACTGCTTCACATAAGGAGGCCACAGCCCTCCAACCTCCCTCGTCCGCCAGCATTGCTTCAATCAATGCCGGCGGAGACAGATCTCGCCCGATCTCAGCGACCAAGACTCGGCGCTCGGAGGCCCACGCGGGGCACTCCACCAGTATGTGCTGAGCCGAGTCGAGATCGGATGCGCAGTGGTGGCAATGTGTCGATCCCTCCCGTCCTATTCGACGCAGATACTCACCGAAGCAGCCGTGCCCGGTGAGTATCTGAGTCAATCGGTAGGTGACCTCCTCCTTCCCGTGGAGCCAAGCTTCGAGGTGGGGAGTGCGGCACCGACGGCCCGCTGGCGCACGCAGATCCGTAATTCGAGCTGCGCACGCCAGGCCGCCACAGTCCGTCGGTGCCACTCCCGCCTAGTCTATCCGTTACCGTTAGATCCCATAACACAAACCTTAAGAACTTACTTTGGACTAGGCTAATTGGTGTAAATGTAAGAAATATTCATTTATTTATTAGTATATTAGAAATCTTATATACTACAATATATATTAATATACTAAAATATAGCTATATTATCGTATATTAAAAATCACTTATCTGGTAAATTTTCCTATTCTACTCGTAGTAAATTTCACAAATACTCGTAGAGCGAGGGTTTTACGTGCCCTTGCTAGTTTTGCATAATTAATTAACAATTTAGAACAGAACAATTGTTACTAACTTAGTAACAAAACTAATTCATTCTCTAACAGAGACCATTTAACTACTAAAGAACTATCAATGTATATATCTTTATTTTAGACAAAAGCTCTGTGAATTGTCTATATCATCGCCGTTTCTTCTTCTTTCGCTTGCCCTGTTCCCAATTTAATTTAGGGCTGGCTCAACATGTCTTTCTGTTCGACTCTCCTCTATCAGTCACCATTTCGACACTCACTCCCTTCTTCATCATATCAACATTCACATTCTTTCAATATTCTATGTCGTCGTCATTTAATTTTGCGAATTTAGTGCGAAGAAAATTTGCGAATATCAAAGACTTACATATATCGCAAGGTCTTAATTTATACGCCTAAGTTTACAACATTACATATGTATTTATTTACATACGTATATACGAAACGTGCTAAAAAAGGAATCGCATTTCCCTGACTATACATTTATGATACAAACTGGATTCCAGCCACTCTCGTCAAACGCCTTTGCTAATATATCAGACCTTTTTTGATCATGTGTAATGCAATCGAGTGGAAAATGTACGATCAGTAACAAGTTAAGCTTTACAATTGCACTACTGATATCGTTGTTATTACAAGTGACATCAACATCTGTGTCATTATCAATATCCAAAGTTCGGTTGTGTACACTTTTATTGGTCTTTTATATTTTCGTTACATCGCCTTTTCATGTAGACGTAGAGGTGTAGAGTATTTTTTCTTTGCTCGTATGTTTTTTTTTTATAGGATAGGGCAGCAAACGGACGGAGACTAGGGAAGGATCACCTGATGCTAAGCAGTAATCGTTGCCCATGGACACCCGTAACGCCAGAGGAGTCACAGATGCGTTGCCAGCCTTTTTAAAGGGACTAAGGGGGGAAGGGGGCGTTGGGCCTCCGGTACCCTCACTCACTCGGCGAAACATAGCGCAAGCGCTATTGTACGTAGTAACTTAGTAGAGTTTGACAACAAGTAGGTCTAAGAATGAACACGAACAGTCATATTTGATAACGTCACAATTTTAGTCCACTTTTGGGAGAAGAGCTCAGAATAAATAAGGCTCCGGTAAAGTGGGAGAGAGGATGGTGTTATATCGGCGAAATTATCTAGTTGTGCTACAAAATGTGACTTATATTTTTGACTGGAGAACTGAGCGTCAACATTAACAACAATAAGATGACGCACCTTCCTTACTTATGATATCCTACTAAGAAATTAGACCATGGTACCCAAGGGCTCGAAGACTTCAGTAGAGTTTGACAATAAGTGGCTCTTAAAATGAACATGAATAAGAAGAAAATTCAATTCCCATATAGCATCCACTGAAATGAAGGTTGAAAGCTCTGCACTAGGAACTCTCGACGAGCATGTTGACTTAAGACATTTATTCCAACTAGATCTAACATCAACAAAAGACAAGTCCACTGACGCATTCTACTCAGCCATTGACAGTGAAACCTGCAGGCAGTAGAAATGCTTTTAAGTGCTTTTACAAAATACACTTGTTTAAATTTTTGATAATAGGTATCTAAATGAAAATTAGTAAAGTCATTCAAATAAATTTGAAACGAGTAAATTTCAATTCATTGTTAGTTCAACAGTAAAAAGATTACTTGTAATTTTCAGCTCATAAATAAAGCAATAACAGCCTACGCAACTAAAAAGGTCCAAACGTAAAATGTATTGCCGCGAAATCTCGCCAGCCTATCCCTTAACCTTGTACCTTCTGAAGCAGGGATTTCAAATTTATTACTGTAGTTTTTCGTGTAACTATCTCATACGCCATATAAATTACACTGTTTCTTTCACAAATTCCGCATTGTTCTCATGAAGTGCTTTCACGGAAAATCTAGGCACTTTTCTATTAATAAAATGTGGTGAAATAGATTCATATTATTCAAGATTGACAATGGTGAACACTTCTGCGAGATATTAGTACTACAATAAATAATATTAGTCGTAATCTTCAATAGCGCTCACGCAGTTTTGTTATGCTTTAAACTTTATAAAATTCACAATAAAAGAAAAGATTAGTAGCACAAGACCTGAATCTTACTTTTTTTTTGTTAGGTGGATATACATAATCAATATTGTGAACCTTAAGTGGCAGTGGATAGAGCACATTATTCGCAGGGCTGACGACCGTTGGGGAAGAAAGATTCTTGAGTATTCTTGAGGCATATGCTGGAAAACGCGGCGTCGGTAAACTACCTTACAAGGTAAAACTAATATTTTGTGAAGATCGTGGGAAGGCGGTGGATGTTAACAGAAACGTGAATCTAAGCAGTGGTCTTGTACTTTACAAACAAATCTGCAACCAACACACAACAAAAGTATACGTTGCCAACATATGATGAAGATGTAAGTCGCGGTATCTAGTAGTTTCATCGTTCGTCGTCAAGCGTCGGTGACATTAGTCCTTCGAATCCGGGTTGACCCTGCCATTTACCAATAAGTTTTTACATTTTTCGTATTTCATATTGTACATTTGTCTGACGCTCATAAGGTGGAACAACCTGGATACACCTGTCTGTCGACTAATCCGTACTGAGCCGGTATTGTAGTATATTGTCCAATCGACTAAATATAGTTAGGGTAAGCTATCGACTCAACAAGTCAAAAGCGAGAAATGGATAGTACGCCGGCTGAATGAGTAGGGTCGGTTTTCCGTTCACATATCAAAGGATATTTGCGAGCTTCACAAACCACGTTTACACGTTGACATCTTATTCAGTGGGTTGTTGTTCATCAGCTAAGACTCTCGTGGCGGGTTATTGACATAAGGTATAGAAATGTACCGAGATGAACCTGTAATATCTAATCAATGCATAATTTTGCATATGCATTATGCGTACCAAAACAGAAAAAAAATTGTATTACATTCTTTTTATTTATGATGACTTTATAAAAGTTTGTGTATGATGTGATAAAGATGTAAATTATATCGGCTTAATAAATTTAAATGAAATTTTGAATTGCGAATCTTTCTACCTCATGTTTCGACTTATTCTACATATAATTTAAATATATTAAGGTAATAATCAAGCGTACTGTATAAAGAAATTACCGCAGCTGCAAGATATTTCACGACTATCTTCATCCAGTGCAGAATGATCTGTACTTCAATGTGTAAACAGCATGCCAACACTAATACAATTTTGCTTGCAATGCTTGGCCCAATGTATACAACCGTCATGAAAGAAGAGTCAGAAATTAATCTGGTTTTTGGCTGACAGATATACCTATAACACACTAGACTATCCACACGTAACATCACCTATGTGGTCATATTTTTTTGGCGATGCTCTACTAGAATTTCTCGTAGCGTTATGTTACGCCTATAACCTTCCTCTATGGAATTATGAACTATCCAACACGTAAATAATGTTTTATTTTGAACCAGTCACTTCTGAATTTAGCACGATACAACAAAACAAACAAACTCTTCAACAAGTTTGTCGTCACATTTACATATCCTAATTATCCTGTATCATGAATATCAGAGCAATTTCTTTCGACTAGCCTTAAGTGAACGTTCCAGAAACTAGAGCACTGTGAGTGAGAAACTCCAATCATGACGCAACTAAATCCAGAAAACCTTCTCTGTCAAATATACCTAATTCCATGATTATATTATTATGGCTGTCCATTTTCACCGACGGGATTAACGAGATTAAAATGCAACCGTAATGGTTACGTAATAAACGTTATTGTTGGCAAAACAAAGTTAAAGTTAAAAATGAATTGAAAAATGTTTATTGAGATTGACGTATTATATCATTTATAATATAACCAATCTAGGAACTTAAATGATCAATAAAATTAATTGCTGATTGATATCGAAATGTTAAAATTAAATCAATTACGGTGATTATAATTTTCACTTACCATTTAATTTACGCAACAGGCATACTGAAGTGTGCCGCTTTACCGCGTTTCGTTTATCTATCTTGCGCCAATATAATAAAACTCCGTATTCATTATAAAATTCATCTTTCCTAACATGCTCGTAGAAGCTAATCCCACACGTCAGCGAGTTTCAATACTACATGCTCGTCCGGTGCCGCCGTGCAATTAGAACATTTTAATATTGGTTTCCCAAATTAGGACTGGAGCCTAACAGAGCTTATTAAAAAATATTACAGTCGATGTGTAATTATACAAAATGTCGTCAAGCCATTTCCAATTCAGAAAAGTGGAAAACTTTATACTAGAAATCTTTACACAGATGTCGATGCCTAATTGATTACGAAGAAGAGGAAACTTCGGCAACAGTGTCTATCAATCAGAATCTGCCCTAACAATTAAATTTGAAGAAATGGAGGTGAGTTAGTATATTGAAATTACTATCTAAACTATTACTTTAGATTTATTGTTTTAACTATGTTGATAAATAAAAACATATTTTTTCAAATTCCGTGTAAGTAGATTCGATTAGAAACGTTATTTGACAGAATTCCTCTAATATATCCGCCTGTCACAGCCAATTTACTCCAAATGTTGACTGATTAACTCGAAAATTGGTAAACTTATTCGTTTCTGTGACCCAAATGCGTAGATACGTGTACAAAGTACAAATTCATTTTGAATGTCGCTATCGAGATTCAAGCTATATAATTTTACCGTTAAAATTAAAGCCAAAAAATCTGTGTAATTAATTTATTTAATTATTAATGAAAAGCGATCAAACGATTTCTATGTCCATGCTGAATCAATGATTCATTTAAGATACAATGAACAATTACTCACTCACACAGCCGAGTCTCCCCGGCAACAAATCGAATCCTGTTTCCGAATTCCTATAACTTGCCGAGAAACAAAAGCGAACCAATCGTTCATTTATTACGAACAATAACTGCATTTAATTTCTGCCCTTTTTGATCGTCGGAATATTTCAAATTAACGAACGACGCTTTCGAATGAGCAAAGTCGCTATTTGCCCTGAATCCTAAGTAGTCGAGAATTGTAACATAAATTTCGAAGATTACGTGTAAAGTAATTGTTCAACTGCCAATAATTGTGACGAAATAATTTCCTTATTAACTAACTACTAAATAACAAAAAAACAGACAATCTTGTTAAAAAAAACTTACAATAAACTTGTTAATTTTTTAACAAGATTGTAATTTTTTATTTATTTCACTTTGTACTAGTATAATGTAGACATTAACAATAATAATAATTGCGTAGGGAAATGACGACCCCATCACCCGCTAGTGGGGTATTTAATGTCCCTTAATTGCCATAAATGCTCCATCAGTGCAGTCAGTCTCACTCAGGACAGTTTGTCGTAAGTTGTCAGTGAGTTGCATCACCGAGTGTACCGATGTGCTTTAGGGGGGCGTATGCCACCCGCCTCTGTCTTGCTTTAGCCGACCGGACAGAGTGGAGTCGCAAGAGCAGATGCTCGAAGGGTGGACATGTAATAATGTCATAACGCCGACGGCGTTTCGATCGCTGTTGCTGACACACCCTTAGCCGATCACACCAATGTTGCTCCCTTCGCACCAATATTGGTCGGCTTTTTTGGGGGGCCATTTAATGGGCGGCGAATCACCACCTGTCATATTTAACTCGATAAGGAAACTTTGAGAAGACAGGTGACCAAAGTCTCCTTCATAGCCCGGTTTTCATTACCACCAAAATCAAAGTGCAATAGTTCACAAATGTTTTGACAAATAATGACAATAGTTTCTATGCTGCCTATTTTCTATAGTGTCTTTAGCTGCATTTTCGTGGTGCATATAAAATTAGACCCAGTTGGTAAACTCTACACACACTTTCTTTAAATATCGCTTAAATGGCCTCTACGCATTAGATCTGTATCCCCGCGTTCGCCTTATAAACTTTACACAGGCTAAATCTAATGGCTAGAATCATCCATCAGCAACTTGCCATCACGGCATTGCGATATGGACTTTTTAAGTCTGAAATACCATACTTCTACCGCTCTATGATCACGGATAAGACTATTGTTTGCAATAAGTATGGTCGACCCGATCCACTACCGACGCCGGAACTGTACTTATGAAACATGTTTTTGACGCATGGGAGGGCAAGCGGGATGTAATTGGAGTGTTTTGCGACTTTTCCAAAGCGTTTCACTGTGTGAGTCATGAAACGCTTTTAAATAAACTTAGACATTATGGTGTCTCGGATGGAGATGTTAGCGTTTTAAAATCTTGTTTATCAGACAGATTGCCGAAAGTCGTTATCAATAGATCAGAATCTGCTAGCTCGCCTATAACGATGGGGGTTCCCTAGGGATCCATATTGGGTCCTCTACTGTTTCTAATAAATATAAAAAATAATCATATATAAATGACCTTCCTTACTACATTACAGAATCGTGTGAGACAGTATTGTTTGCAGATAATACTTATTTACTATTCAAAGTTGATAGACAAAAGGAATGTTACGACGATGTAAATAGTGCTCTCTCGAGAGTTCTGTATTGGTTCACAACTAATAATTTGTCTTTAAATTCTAAGAAAACAAAATGTATCAAATTCTCTTTGCCCAATGTAAGACAGGTAGATACTCGTTTAAATATGAATGGTGATGTCATTGACTTAGTAAACAATACCAAATTCTTAGGCATTACGTTAGATTCACGACTACAGTGGGATCCACTAACATTGAGAGTATTTTCCTTTTACAAAAAGAGCGATTCGTGCTATTTACTGTTTACGGGCTAGAGAATCCCTAAAAGAATTATTCAAAGAAATTAATATTTTAACTTTAGCTAGTCAATATATATATATGATAATTTAGTTTTTGTATATAGAAACTATAATAAATTCAATAAAAACAGTGATCTACATAATGTGAATACTAGAACCAAAAATAAACTTGCCGTTCCAATGTTCAGACTCCATAAAACTAGCTGTTCGTTCTTGGGGAAATGTATATCTATGTTTAACAAGCTTCCGCAAAGTGTCATTGATTTGCCTTTATATAAATTTCAAATCCATATCAAAAAGACACTCATGAGTAAAAGTTATTATAAAGTAAGTGACTATCTAAATGATCACACTATTTGTGAATAGGGACACTATTCATAGAGCCATGTTTGGTAACAACATTATTTATAATATTGTATTATTTTTATACATGTATGTAAACATACATACGACTGTAATCGTATTAGGTATGATTATATCTTAATTTTGTATCATTATATTATAATTATTAAAATTGAAAAGAGGAGATACAAAATAGACCTTCAGAGTTTCTTGCCTGTTCTTCTCGAGAAGGCTCTCCCAATTTCCGAACAGGTGTAGAGTCAATATTTTTTTTCCTTGTTCGTACGTACGGACAAGGTTTTTTTTAAGCTATTTTTTTTGTTTGTTTTGACGTCAATAAGTGCCTGTGAAGGTCTATGTTGAATAAAGATTATTTTGATTTTGATTCCTCATGACCATGAAAGCTGTGAAGGACAAAGCAAGCAGCAAGTAACTAAATTTGGCACACGAGATTACAGCCACGGAGAATGTTCATTCGATGATCATTGTTCCGATAGTTGTATCTGCGAATGTACCTATCGCCGTAGGCCCCCAATTCGCCTGCTTCGCCGGCGATACCGACCTTTACAACAAAGGACGGGTCAACGACCAAATATTATCGAAATAACAATTAGCAGCAGCAGCATTTAACGATTTCTCCGACTGGCTTAAATTTTGGCGAATTGAAGTTAGCCCAGAGATAAGCACTGCGATTACGTTCGATGTGATTCGCCAAAGCGTTTTTCCATAGTTCACTTTTAGGGAAAACCCTTTCCTTGATAACCTTAACGGTATGTCCCTAAAAAACAAACAAACCCTCTACAAAGTTTGTATACGACCGATCTTGCCGTACGCGTGTCCGGTATTTGCACATACCGACCCACAAATCCTTCACCCCACATAAGCCACTCAGAGCAAACTTTTACACTGTTAAAATTGTGACCTTCACAGCCTTTGATCTCTTATAAAAATGTTGACGGAGAATCGATCACCGTACGTGACATGTAGGTACATAATAAAACAAACTACTGACCGATTCCTAAGGTTTTAGTTAGATTCTTGTTGTTACTTCATTCAAGAGTTTATTTCTAAGATTCAGTACCTACACTGACTTAACTAATAATATAAAGAAGAAGGCAATCAAAAGCAACATTGCTTCCAGTATTTATTTTAAAGTCTCCATACTAAAAAAAAATCTTAAAAAGAACCAATAAGTGCAATAACAGTATATATTATATTACATACCATATTAATTAATTTAATATTTTTTTATGAAATTAAGCTGCACAGACCGGACAGCCGCAACCGCAGTTACCGGCGAGAATGACAGAGCCAGCGGCGGGCAGCAGGCCTTGGAACGAGACGAGCCCAGTAGCCGGGAGCGCGCCGCTGACAAGCGCGGAGCCCACTGCACTAACAGCGCCGGCGGCTGAAAGCTGGCCTTCGCCCAAGGCAGTCAGATTTGCGGCTGCGGGTGTGGCGGCAGCGCCAGCGGCGGCGCTGGCGGCAGCGCTGGCAGCCGCGTTGGCGTAGGCGCTCCCTCCGCTCACACCGGCCGCGGCCAACGCTTGGGCGAGCACGTCTATGTCGATCCTCATTTGGATAATATTATTAAGCGATCGTCTAAGATGTTAGGGTTTGTTATTAGAAGCATGAAAATATTATGTAGCAATAAAATTAAAAAGCTTGGTTCGAAGCATTCTCGAATATGCAAGTGTAGTATGGAGGCCGCACTTTGCTACACACTATAATTTTTTTTTTGGCATACTCGTATAGGCATTTGGCTTTCGCTAATGGCAAGTCAAGACTATTTCGTAGGACTTCATATTCGGAAAGATTACAGTATTTTAAAATGTCATCCTTAGTGTGTCGTTATGATATGACTGATATTTCCTTTGCCTGGAAGATTCTAAATAATAAAATTGACTGCCCGCAGTTGCTGGCATTGTTTAAGTTTCGTGCTCCTGACAGATACCCGCGTAATAAAATAACATTGCTGTATCTTCCA
Organism: Scirpophaga incertulas; assembly: GCA_036419045.1. Taxonomy (NCBI): domain Eukaryota; kingdom Metazoa; phylum Arthropoda; class Insecta; order Lepidoptera; family Crambidae; genus Scirpophaga; species Scirpophaga incertulas. The sequence continues at coordinate 6,947,384 of CM071638.1, forward strand.
TTGCGTCGGACTGTTTTTGGTGCTAATTGTCCGATTCCAAGATTCTGCAAGGTGATTAATAAATGTAGTAGTGCATTTGATGTGCACTTTAACTCACTCTACAGTATTCGGAATATTGTGATGCTTGATCAGAGTGGTTGTCCAAGACTAGGTTTAAGTTGTATATTATTCGTTGTTATGTGTCTTAATTGTTAGTGTTTTTATGTATTATTTATTTTTATTGCATGCAGTATTTCCCACTAATTGTCTGATACATTTAGTTTAATAATATAGATTTAAGATTTATAATTGTATATTGTATATATTTAGTATAGTGTATATTTAAGATTTATAGTTGTAAGAAATGTACTCAAACGTTGGCAAATCTTAAATAAATATATAATAAAACTGAACCACTGTCTTTCAAATTACAGGTTCTACCGAGGCTGAAAGCCAGCGGAACATTGTAAAAGCTGATCGAGAATATTGTCAGATATTATCTAGTTGTATTGCTTGCTATATTTACGAATACCGAATGTAGATTCTTTACCTGTTTCTTACGCAAAATAGAAGTGTTCGTACTATTGTGTTCCGCCGTGAAGAATAAAATAGGCCACTGCTTATGCTATTTTGAAATAGAACATGTTGCCGGATTTCAAGACCACCGTATCACTCTCTTTCTGGATATCGGATAGTTCCGCAAAACGCGTTTTAAGACGCGAGAGACAAGTTACTTTAACAGTGTGTGGCTGCGTTGTGGTTATTCTTAACATTCCTGCCACCGGCATTGTCAACGTCGCTACCGAGATTTTGGGCGCTCTCACAACAGATCGACCTCGTGCAAGTTTGTAGGGAGATTTGTTTGCTTATTAGCTGGGTACACCGCGAGCAAATGAGGGTGGCTTAGGTTTCATAGAATAACATAACTATTATAAAATCATTAAAATGTCCAAGATATCGGTGGTTACAGAGAGAGGAATCTCCAAACAATACGAACAGTGTCGAGAATCATCGCCGTAAGTGAAGCTCTAACAAAATCGTTTGTTTTATTATAATTAATATAAAAATAAAATATTTGTTACACTTACACCAATTAGCCTAGCCCATACTAAGCTCTATAAGGCTTGTGCTATATACACCAGTAACATAATTCTTCTATTTTTAGAAGTTAAAGAATTTTCTCCCACTTAATATTTGAGTTCTACATAGTGTTAATCGTAATTTGGAGACCTGAAATACCAAAGTATATGAAGATTTTTTGACAAATTTAATTGAATGTTGAAAATAAAATAACTGTGTTCACTTTGTTCTTGGTCTTATATTATTAATTTCACAATATTTCTTAATTTCTTACTGGATAAAGTTTGCATTGGAACTTGAAAGACACATTTGTTATCTTAATGTTATCGATTTAAAGAACAAACTTCAGACGCCCGGTAAAATCTACGCAAACAATCCACTTTCTGGTTCCAAGCTTACCGTTGAAATCTCAACACATTACAGAAGTAAAAGAGAAATCAGGACGTTTCCCTTTTGACTCAATCACAGTTTCTGCTATACGCATGCTACAAACATGCGTATAGCAGCATGCATGAGGTCTTCAGACCTCAGACCAGCTCATCGATAGACAGCGCTTAAAATCCGAATAATTATATATGTATCTAAACAGTATGTTGTGTTAATATAATATATTCATCATTAATAATCTGTTTTATTGTATACTATAATTTAATATATATAAATTTTATCTACACGATTTTTTCTCTTATTAACTTTAATCGTAAACTATCATATATCCCGGGTAGATAATGCGGCAGGTAATAACATTGTAATTTAGTAAACATACCTTAATGTATGCTAAAATATTGGTGAATAATATTATTATTATTATTCGTTAAGATACCCATGTAGTTGAAAAATTTGCGAATAAACCGGACGCAATAATCATTGATAAGGACTTATTTGAATGGCAAATAATTGAGCTAAAAGTATATAGCTTATACGGAGTATCGATTTTCTTCTTGTTTCATGTCATAATCTATTTAGTCGCCATTTCGATGACTTCGATGATATGTCAAGACTTACATAGGTAGGCAGCTACAAAGAATTAACATATTACCTAATCATTTTATAAGTTTGAAAATGAATTTGTCCATCTATAAGTTCTGCGGTAGATAATAGTATATATAGCGTGTAGCCCGTGCGTAGTTATAGCATATCAAGCTTTATGCTTACAGTACGCCTGCATACCTTCAAAGTATAAACCCAGAATATAAAATACTAGTCGGTGCCCGCGACTTCGTCTGCGCAGTATTAGTATTTCGAGTAGCTTATATTAGCATATATCTTTATTTAATCTTCTTTTATTATATTCTTAAATTAATATTAGCGTATATCTTTAATTGTAGTTTATGTGTTATCTATACTAATATTATAAAGAGGAAAGATTTGTTTGTTTGTTTGTTTGTAATGAATAGGCTCCGAAACTACTGGACCGATTTCAAAAATTCTTGCACCTTTGGAAAGCTACATTATCCCTGAGTAACATAGGCTACTTTTTATCCCGGAAAAATCGACAGATCCCACGGGATGCGCAATAAAGGCTTCGCTCAAAAACTACTGCACATTCTTGAGCAAGGTTTTGCGGTATTTTTTATCTCGGAAAAACGGATAGTCCCACGGGAAGCGCGATAAAACCTTCGCGCCAGAAACCGACTTCCGCGCATATATAGCCGTGGGCAAAAGCTATGACCCTTAACCCTCTATAGACCCAATCCCGAAATCCACGCAGGCGAAGCCGCGGGCAGAAAGCTAGTTCTGAAATATAAGCGATATAATTGTAAAGTGTCATTAAAATCCATTTTGTGGTGGTGAAAGGCGCATGGTGTAACGGCCCAGTGGTGGCATGTGCGTGAGCTGCGCGTGGTACTGGACATTGCAACATTACTTTATTTTTCTAAAATAAAATTATTTTTATAAAATAAAATCCTTATAACATCAGCTATTGCTAATAAAAGTCTCGTTAAAATCGGTCTAGCTATTTCGAAGATTAGCCGAAACAAACAGACAGACGACAATCCAATTTCATTTATATAAGATAAATTTGCACATACAATAATACTATGCGCAATTCCCAATGGAATTAAGATTAAGTTGTGTTGGGTTTAGGTGTTACTAGTAACACCCATGCCCAATGAAAAAAGTGATCTATATCACCTCTGTCAGTAAGCTTAACACTGACGGTAGTGTTGTGGTAACACTTTCCATTAAAGGGGGTCATTCGGTTTACCCCTCATTTTCTTATTTCTCTTTAAACTTAAATGGTTAACTTTTCAAAACCAGAGAGTAACAATTTCATATAACTTTATTATTTTTGTATTTGCAAGTAATATTATTATTATTTTACGTTAATATACTCGTATAATTGACGATAGATATTGACGAATAAACTGGCTTAAATAATCATTCAGGAGGATTGATTTGAGTGGAAAATAACTAAGTCTACGGAGTTATTTCGGATGATCGATTTTCTAGATTATTTCATGCCGTAAACTATTTAGGCGCCATTTCGAAAGAACTACGGTACGAAAGGTTTTGGAAAAAATAACATCAATCGATCAAAACAGCAACTGTTTAATAAAGAGATTATTCTCATTATTTTACGACATATTTAATTGCAATTGATTTCAGTGATTCCAATAGCGCCAGAGCCGCAGCCGCAGCTAGCAGCGCCGGAGCCTGCTGTGTCCAGCGCGCCTTCAAAGGCAACTGCACTTGCGAAGGGCAGTATGCCCTCTACCTCCAGTAGGCCTTCGAGGACGTTCTCCGAGGTGACGGAGAGGCCTGTGGGTGCAATCGGTGAGACGGAGGTGACTATTAAGGGGCCGTTGTATATGATGTTAGTGAGGTCAGGCACGGAAACGAGCGGGATGTGTGTCGCTGATGCAGAAGCCGATGCAGCAGCAGCGGCGGCAGCAGCGGCGGCCGCGCTTGATGCGGCTGCGCCCCCGCTCCCTGCGCCCGCGGCGGCGGCGGCAGCGGCAGCGGCACTCGCCGCTCCCAGTCCATGGTGTCGTGGGGGCGTTGGCAAGATCAAACTGCCAAGTACACTCTGCAATAAATTACATATCATTTCACTACAGTGGCTTTTTTGCTATGTTCTGTATCACTCAACATCAAATTATTTAATGTATCTATACTAATATTATAAAGAGGAAAGATTTGTTTGTTTGTTTGTTTGTTTGTAATCAATAGGTTCCGAAACTACTGGACCGATTTCAAAAATTCTTTCACCTTTGGAAAGCTAAATTATCCCCGAGTGACATAGGCTATATTATACCTATTTAAAAAATAATTAGGGATCCTTACTAAAACTCCAATAATGTAACCCAAGGTGTAAAAAAATGACCTGAAATGTTCCTTACGTCGCGTAAGCTGCTAAAACTATTGATGATAGAACAAAATCTCATCAAAAATATGATGATAGACAGCATATGTCTAAATGTTATAGTTATGTCACAGTAAGCGGTTTCTTTTCTAATAATTTAATTTATATGCCGCCGCTTGAGTATGTGTGTGTATGTACCCGTGCGAAGCCGGGGCGGGCCGCTAGTATTTAATATAAGGTTTATAATGTTTACTAAATACACACCTGTACTAGTAAGGCAGAAGCGCAAAGAACGATGAATTTAGATGCCATTTTAATGTTACTTGGTGTTCGGATACGATACTATTAATGAATTTTTTTGCAAAAAAAATCATATTTATAATAAATATTATCACTGTGTGGAAATTCAATCAATGTGTGTACCCTTTAGATATTACAAAATTGTGCCATTCAGAAGCCACTGGTGATAAGAAAGCATGGCTTTATGCACGAAGTAGGTGCTGAGCAGGTGATAATAATATGTAATTACACAACAGATTAACTTACTGCAACACAGCCGCGTATAAAACAGTCAAATTGTACCCCTATCTACTCATTACTTCCGTCGTAAGGGTTCCAGTGAGACATTACTTTAAAACCAATTTTCAAAATGTCTTCTTATGGTTTCTTGCTGCTCTGCATTCAGGCGTACCTGATCCAGGTTAGTAATTTAAATGTTTATTATTAATAGATGTCTTATAATCATTTTTCTCAAAAAAAATTACGGGTCAGTGGCGTGTCAGTGACGTGTCTGTGGCCTCTCCATCAGGGCTTCAGGGGCTTAAAGCTGACACATGACAATGTGTTCGGCGTTTTCTAATTTTATATTTGCACTTTATAGAGGCTGTGTATGTGAAATTACCTAACCATTACAGATCGAGAATGGCCAATACTTAATAACTTAAATAGAATAGGCTTGAGGCCTTCACAACTTATAATGATGATTTGTATATTAATAATATTTTTCCTTTGCCAGATGATGGTTAGTGCGAGTCATATTCCAGTGGTTTCTCCGGTCAAGCCCATCCAGATCGACATAGACGTGCTCGCCCAAGCCTTGGCCGCGGCCGGTGTGAACGGAGGGAGCGCCTCCGCCAGCGCGGCTGCCAGCGCTGCCGCCAGCGCCGCCGCCGGCGCTGCCGTCGCGCCTGCAGCCACTGGTCTGACTGCCGTGGGCGAAGGCCAGCTCTCGGCCGCCGGCGCGGTCAGTGCAGCGGGCTCCGCGCTCGTCAGTGGCGCGCTCCCGGCTACTGGGCTCGTCTCGTTCCAAGGCCTGCTGCCCGCCGCTGGTTCTGTCATTCTCGCCGGTAACTGCGGTTGCGGCTGTCCTGTCTGTGCCGCTTAATTTAATATTATTCGAAGTGTAAATGATTAAATGTGATATGTATTTTACGGAATATGTAGTGCTATTTTTGTACTATCCTTTTTGTAACGGATACTGAATTTGGGACGGATGCAAGTTTATTGTCAGTCGAGTAAAAAAAATACACTACTAAATATAAGATGTATTTATTGCTTTCTACTTTGGACCCTTATTAATCAGACAGATTATGATAAATTATATACATAAATAAATATACAAGAAATGTTTCTTCAGAAAAAAGAGTTCAAGAATCGGGGACATAGTGTCGTTCGATGGCATGCCTCCAGCCGCAGGCTTTATCATTATCTCCAGCAACTACGAATATGACTGCCCTGCCTCTGTCGCATAATTTCATCGCATGTTTCTAATGGTCTTATTCGTATTTTTTTTATAATATCGACGGTCCCTACGTATAAAAGGTCATGTCGAAATGGTCAATATTTTTTATTACCTACACATATGTTTTTAGATTGACCATACGCTCATATCAATACATGTTTTTTTTTAAATTGTATGTATTTTACTACATACACAAACCGTATATGAGAACAAGTATTATAATTTTACGCAATTGGTGCCGTAGACGCGGATATGTATGCTTGTCATTTTGTACTACGTTTTAAAATGCGCGCCACTCGGTGCAAACGCGGTCTTGTCAAACTTAACGTCATACACGGGCTTCATTAATTTATTTTTTATATTATTGCTTCAAGATCTAGAGATGTTTAAGGTACCATTGTAAACAAATAATTATATATTTTTTCTTTTTATACAAGTAATATGCTAGTATTTTATCATAAAAAAATTGCATTATTTCTTCCTACGTACCAACTACGTACTACGTACAAATGTCTAACTATAATAACACATTACGCAAACAATATATTCAAAGCTGAAAGTATTTTTATTTCTAGAGCGATTTGACCTTTCATTTCCCTCTCCTGTAAACCTTAGTTTTAGACTTATCCTCTTATACGTAGGGACCGTCGATATATATGAAAAATATAAAAGCATACCGGTTTCTAAAGAACCAGTGAAATATTTAAAGATCTTATAAATTAGTTATTACGTGAATCCTAGGTGCTTCTACAACCGCGGGTCGCCGGCGGGCGCGAGGAAGTCGCGACCGCTACGGCTACGGCGACCCGGGATGGACCACGCCCCTTCCGTGGCCGGGGGGCGTCGTCGGTGGAGGAGACCGGGGGAGGTACAGTAGCCACCCCCGAGGAGGGCTCACCTGTATCGACGGGGGAGCGGAGGCTGGGGGTTCCCGGAAGTAGCTTGGTAAGTTCCCGGGGCTTTTTAGTGGGTAGGCCTCCCTCTTCTGGGGAGGAGAGCCCCACATAATCGCCGGCTCGCCACAGCCGGGGTATGCAATTTAATGCATTTTTCTCAGGGAAACAAAAAAAAAAAGGTGCTTCTACAAAGATATGTACACAAAAAAAAATTACAATGTACAGAAAGGACGGTATGTGGCATCTTGGCTAATTTTAACCATGTCTCTGATTAAAATCATTATAGTTTTTTTTTAATAATAATTACTTATAATAACAAATATTTACTTTTAATATACATAGATTTATTCGTAAATATAGTTTGCATTACGTAACAAGTCCGCTGCCTACCAAGTTATTTTAATCTAGAAGTATTAATTAAATGTTATATCTGAATATATCCTACTACTATTATAAAGGCGAAAGTTTGTAAGTATGGATGTTTGTTACTCTTTCACGTAAAAACTACTGAATGGATTTGAATGAAACTTTACCACAATATAGCTTATACATCAGAATAACACATAGGCTACAATTTTGAGGTTTCTAATGTGAGGTCGTAAAAAAAACACATTTTTTGCGCTTACAAATCTGCATGTTTATGCTGAGGGAAAAAGATCGTTAAATGTAGTTTATAGGAGCATACTGCAGTAGCTACCTAGGCCTATGATTAGGGCTCTGCAGTGCTTAGTTACCGTATTTCTTACTTATTACTAGACTAGACGGGACGAACCTGAAGTCCACGCGAACGAAGTCGCGGGCAAAAGCTAGTAAGATATAAAAATGTGGTTGGTAACCCAAACCATTGAGTTAGAGGACTGCAAATTTGGTTGTTTGGATCACTAAACGCAGGGGATCATCCCTGCGTGTAATAAGTAGACGGAGGAGCATTATTGCTGACTCGGAAGATAAGCTCCGCACTACCACTAACTGCACGGCTCTTATAATCCACGTAAATAAAGCAACCCATCTATTTTCGCGAGTGGCGCGACTTGTAAGACCAAAGTAGTCTAGTCCTGTAACATTAACGGTTATGATGTTCAAGTCTAGTGGTAAGTCACCCAAAGGCAGGCATGGGTGTGCCTCGCAGTAATTAACAGAATTGTCAATTTCGGACGATAGACCTCATCGCGGTTCTCAGGTCAAGAATCCAGTACTGCTGTCGAATTTAATTAACTACCGTCTCTATTAGCATGGGCGAACTTCCTGTGAAAATACTCAATGAGAAGATGCACGGCCGGCTCTTTGCTCTCTAGTAGAGCAAGGTCTCTGATGGAGTCAATAACTCCAGCCACGACTGCTGTGCTGACTTAAAAAAAATATTATTTATTGAAATATAAAAATAACAAAAATATTCATGAATATTATTTAACAACAATCTCTTTTACATTATTATAGTATAATGTACATAATATTTCTACATTGAACCAAACGTTTAATACGACATTAAATTATTAAGAATAATAACTCTAATATAAGTTTACAGCCCCTGGTCAAACGACCGATAGGTCAATGTCCGCCATTCTCAATTGATTTGATAAAAGATATATTTATTAACACTTTATGTACAATGTGTACAAAGGCGGACTTAATGCCTATGGCATTTTCTAACAGTCAACCTTTAGGTGGTGCAGAAAGAAAAGTGGTAGATGTTCCCATGACACAAATGAAAAACATATATGTATATATATATAATAATAAAAGTAATTATTTTAAATCCTAATACATAGATGTAATTAATAATAATATACTAATACATATGACGATATCATAAATAGATAAAATTTAATGATAATAAACCAAGAAATATGCCACATCATAATAAACTCTTCTCATAAATATATTTCCGCAATTATTTTTGAAACTCAATCTGTTGGTAGACTTTTTAATTTCAAGAGGCAAAGCATTCCATAGCAGAATGGATTGAACTACAAAGGAGGCGTGAATTGTTTCGGAATGGTGAGACGGACATTTCAGAAGCAAATTGGATGATGATCGGAGAGACCTATCATGAGAAGCACACAAGTATTGAAAATAGGGAAATTAAAAGTAGAGATAAATTAAAAGATAGAGTTGATTTTCCGATTTTACTCGTCGGTTTTCTGCTTTTTGCAGATTTGGATTTTGAAGTATCCTGACTCCGATAATTACTTCTGTACCATTAAGCGCACCTCTGCAAAGTTTCAAATGATTTATTTCAAGGAATGTCGTTTCTCCATAAATTTTTTATTCGAGTTTCAAAAAATACTGGACCTCTAGGGTCCAGTATTCTCAGGGTCCTCATAAGAAACGTATGCGCCCAATTTGAAATCTTCGTACTTTGTGGTTTTGGCTGTGTGTTGATTAGTTCAGATATAACATATATATCATAACTTCTAGATTTACAAAACTTGGAAATCAGTGGACCTGTGTAATAACCGAATATGAATATTAGTGTATGATCTGTGTTAAAATAGAAGTTGTAATTTCAACTTGATATGTGGTGTCCTTTCAGAAAGCTGTTTCAAATTTGCGGCCTGAGATAATGACAAAACCTGCAGCTGGTGGCAGGCTGTCGTACAATACTATGTCTCCAATTCTTGAATTCTTTTTTCAGAAAAGCGATTTCGGTTTTATTTGTCTATGTACATATATTAGTGTACATCATTCAGTACCTATATTAAAATTACTACGATAAATACTAATCCAAAGTAGAACGCAATAAATACATCTTATATTTATTAGTGTAATTTTTTATACTCGATTTATATACGACGACGAATTATACATTCAAAATCTTCAGTACCCGTTACAAAAAGGATAAAACAAAAATATTACCAAATATTGCATAACATATCACATTTATTCATTTAAGACTTCAAATAATATGAAATTAAGCGGCACAGACAGGGCAGCCGCAACCGCAGTTACCGGCTAGAATGACAGAGCCAGCGGCGGGCAGCAGGCCTTGGAACGAGACGAGCCCAGTAGCCGGGAGCGCGCCGCTGACAAGCGCGGAGCCCGCTGCACTAACAGCGCCGGCGGCCGAAAGCTGGCCTTCGCCCACGGCAGTCAAACCGGCGGCTGCAGGCGCAGCGGCAGCGCCGGCGGCGACGCTGGCGGCAGCGCTGGCAGCCGCGCTGGCGGAGGCGCTCCCTCCGCTCACACCGGCCGCGGCCAACGCTTGGGCGAGCACGTCTATGTCGATATGGATGGGCTTGACCGGAGACACCACTGGAATATGGCTCGCACCAACCAAAGACATCTGGTAAAAGAAAATAGTTCATTAATATGAAAATAATTATTATAACACCAGCCGTGAAGGATTCAAGCCTACCCTAAGTGAGTTGGGGTTATAAGGTTTTGGTCATCCTCGACGGTTGTAACGACCATACCATACATATATATATATATATACACATATAAAAATTGCAAAACTCCAAAATATTGTCATGTGACAACGTTAAACCTCTGAAGCCTACTGACGGGGCGGCCACTGACATTCCACTGTCGCGCAGCTTCGGTGACAAAAATTAGTATTAGATATCTTTTAATAATATACATTTAAAATTCAGACCTGAATCAGGTACGCCTGAATGCAGAGCAGCAAGAAACCATAGGAAGTCATTTTGAAAATTGCTTTAAAGTAATGCCTCACTGGAACCCTTACGACGGAAGTAATGAGTACGGGTTACAATTTTACTGTTTTATACACGGCTGTATTGCAGTAAGTCTATCTGTTGTGTAATTACATGTCACCTGCTCAGCACCTACTTACGTGCATAAAGCCATGCTTTCTTATCACCAGTGGCTTCTGAATGGCACAATTTTGTGATATCTAAAAGGTGTCTAAAGTACACACATGATAGAATTTCCACACAGTGATAATATTTCTTATAAATGTGATTTTTTGCGAAAATATTCATTAATAGTATCGTATCCGAACACCAAGTAACATTAAAATGGCATCTAAATTCATTGTTCTTTGCGCTTCTGCCTTACTAGTTCAGGTGTGTATTTAGTAAACATTATAAACCTTATATTAAATATAGATTCAATAATTTGATGTTGAGTGATGCAGAACATATTAGCTAAAGCAAAGAAGCCACTGTAGTGATATAGTATGTAATTTATTGCAGAGTGTGCTTGGCAGTTTGATCTTGCCAGCGCCTCCACGACACCATGGACTGGGAGCGGCGAGTGCCGCTGCCGCTGCCGCCGCCGCCGCGAGCGCAGGGAGCGGGGGCGCAGCCGCATCAAGCGCGGCCGCCGCTGCTGCCGCCGCTGCTGCTGCATCGGCTTCTGCATCAGCGTCACACATTCCGCTCGTTTCCGTGCCTGACCTCACTAACATCATATACAACGGCCCCCTAATAGTCACCTCCATCTCACCGATTGCACCCACAGGCCTCACCGTCACCTCAGAGAACGTCCTCGAAGGCCTACTGGAGGTAGAGGGTATACTGCCTTTTGCCAGTGCAGTTGCCTTTGAAGGCGCGCTGGACACCGCCGGCTCCGGCGCTGCTAGCTGCGGCTGCGGCTCTGGTGCTATTGGAATCACAGAAATCAATTGTAAATAAATATATTGCTTAATATGTAATCTCCTAAATAAACATATGCAGTTATTATTTGATCGTTTGACGTTATTTTTTCCAAGACCTTTCGTACCGTAGTTCTTTCGAAATGGCGGCCCGCGAGCTTAGTAGCCGGCCGTAAAGCCGAAACTGCGGGGATGAGCGAAAACCATCTGCGACGATATAAGCTCGCGTGGGACCGCCGGAGGCCCGCAGCACCGGAGCTGTGACAGAACCCATGCATGAAAACCATCTGCGACGATATAAGCTCGCGTGGGACCGCCGGAGGCCCGCAGCACCGGAGCTGTGACAGAACCCATGCATGAAAACCATCTGCGACGATATAAGCTCGCGTGGGACCGCCGGAGGCCCGCAGCACCGGAGCTGTGACAGAACCCATGCATGAAAACCATCTGCGACGATATAAGCTCGCGTGGGACCGCCGGAGGCCCGCAGCACCGGAGCTGTGACAGAACCCATGCATGCAATATTTGACATTTCTGTATTAGTTGTGTCGATTAAAGTATTGGCATATTTTGGGAAGAGTATGTTTTGCTGAATGAAACATTTGATGAAATCATATTTGATAAAATGAAACATGACCAAACAAGTATTTGTTAAACAATAATTTGCCAAAAAAGGGATTTGCTAATTAAATATTTGCGTTAAGTTGTTTTGACAAATGTTTTTTTGCGAAACGTTTTTCGGCCAAACATTAGTAAACCGTCATGAACCTACTAATAACAATATTTATGAACGTTGTAAATATGTACAAACGCTTGTTATACTTAGACGTTTCGCACAAAATTCTTAATACTAAATTATACTATTTTCATTGTATAGCTTCTACTTTTAACACTTTCATTGGAATGTACTCTTGTATCTCTTCCTTTCACAATATTTTTTTATTCTTCTTAATATTTTCAAAATGTTTAATTAAGTACATGAATATCCCTTTTGTCAACTTATGACAACAGCAGTCTGATGTAACATCACATAGTTCAACCATCATTCATCACACTAGCCTACAGCTCTGAAAGTTCTTATTCTCTTCTTGCTGTTGCTGGTACTTCTACTGCGTACCTGCAGTGCTGTTGCTACTGCGTACCTGCAGCGCTATTGCTACTGCGTACCTGCAGTGCTGTTGCTACTGTAGCCACCACGGTTACCTGCCATTAGCGCTACCAGATGCTGCTGCCACTGCTTACTTGTTGGGCTACCTACCTACTGCCTACTTGGTACGTACTCGCCTTTTGGCCCAGAAGAACCGTAAATAAATTGTGGATTTGTTTTATTTTTAAATTTAGTTTAAGTGCTTTTTATCATTTGGTCGTACCCTCATAATTTTTAACTATTTAACAAACAAATATATAGTTTATTTTCTTAACACGTTATTTTATCTTCCTCTTTGAAAATAATCCATTTCGCACTTTGATTCGTTTGCATGCTTTTAAAAAATACTCAATAGATATTTTCCTTGAGGTTATTGAATACTAGTTAGTTACTAGCTATCAAACATTTAGGCGTTATATAAGATAATAAAATATAAGCGTAAATACGTTTTACTCATTTTCCAATAGAAGTACAACCTATGTAGCTGAGGTCAGTAGAAAGTGTTTGACATTTAGGGTCACTCAGAAGGTGGACAAATTACCAACCAATATGTACAAGAATCAAGTTACGCTGTCTCTACTACTGCCGATCATTAAGTATGGTTTGCGGAAATTTGACCATGTGTCTGCAGGAGTCAGACAAACTCTTTAGTGGCTCCATGTCAAGTGAAGACAACATTATTACATCAATCCAATCCTATATAACTCTCGTATCTCACTATATCCCAAGGAGAGTGTTCGATATCTTGACACAAAACATAATTTTAAATTGCGATTCAAGTCTGATAATATTCTTATGCACCTACAGTTTCTAGTTATTTTACGAATTCTTGCACTGTGAAATTTTTATAGTTATGGAATAGGGTACACCTATATTCCCCGAGGAGGACTCCCCTCTAGGCAGGGGAGCGGAGGCTGGGGGTTCCTGGAAGTGGCTTTATGTTCCCGGGGGCTCCCTACATGCCTGAGGAAGGCCATCCCTGAGGTTTTTAGTGGGTAGGCCTCCCCTTCTGGGGAGGAGAGCCCCACATAACCGCCGGCTCGCCACAGCCGGGGTATGCAATTTAATGCATTTTCCTCAGAGGAACAAAAAAAAAAAAAAAGGGTACACCTATATTAACATTTGCTTTTAAATTTCATTAACAAACATTATCTGGTAGATGTCGCTCCTAAGGATAAGAACGTCTTTGCTCGCATAATTTCTATACTTACATGTTTATAATGATTGTTTTTTTTTTATACTACAACGGTAGCAAAAAGGCTTACGGCCTGCCTGATGGTAAGCAGTCACCGTCGCCTATGGACGCTTGCAACACCAGGGGCATCACAAACGCTTTGCCGACCTTTATTATTGTTTTATTTGTTGTGTAGAGCAAATAATTTAGCTATCTATTTATCTACTCCTGTGAAGTTTCGCTTAAAATATTCCAATGAAATATCGTTTTCCCACACAACCTTTTTAGTGCACCCCTATGGGAGTCTATATTTCTTTTTGCTCTTTCTATTTGCAACATGTGCTGCAGTTTCAGACGTGCGTATGTAAATTTCTGTATTCAGAAACACAGGTTCACCAAGCCAAATTTTTATCCGACATCGGGACAGTTTTTGTCGTCGCGAATCATGACTTGTGCATATTGTACATTAAAAATAAGCTAAAAAAGCAAACAAACACTACTCGTAAGCACTAAAAGTAAGCTAGATAGATTCAAAGTCATCTTATCAATTGCAAAAAGAATAAATATAACTGCATATTCCGTAACATATCACATTTATTCATTTAACACTTCGAATAATATGAAATTAAGCGGCACAGACTGGACAGCCGCATCCGCAGTTACCGGCGAGAATGACAGAACCAGCGGCGGGCAGCAGGCCTTGGAACGAGACGAGCCCAGTAGCCGGGAGCGCGCCACTGACGAGCGCGGAGCCCGCTGCGCTGACCGCGCCGGCGGCCGAGAGCTGGCCTTCGCCCACGGCAGTCAGACCAGTGGCTGCAGGCGCGACGGCAGCGCCGGCGGCGGCGCTGGCGGCAGCGCTGGCAGCCGCGCTGGCGGAGGCGCTACCTCCGCTCACACCGGCCGCGGCCAAGGCTTGGGCGAGCACGTCTATGTCGATCTGGATGGGCTTAACCGGAGACACCACCGGAATATGGCTCGCACCAACCAAAGACATCTGGTAAAAGAAAATAGTTTATTAATATAAAAATCATGATTATAGCACCAGCCGTGAAGGACTCAAGCCTACCCTAATTGAGTTGAGGTTGTAAGATTTGGTCATCCTCGACGGTTGTAACGGCCAGGTGTATACATACATATATATATAAATACAAATATAAAATTTGCAAAACTCCAAAACATTGTCATATGACAACGTTAAACCCTTGAAGCCTACTGATGGGGAGACCACTGACACGCCATTGTCGTGCAGCTTCGATGACAAAAATTATTATTAGATATATTTCATATACATTTGAATTTCAGACCTGGATCAGGTACGCCTGAATGCAGAGCAGTAAGAAACCATAGGAAGTCATTTTGAAAATTGGTTTTAAAGTAATGCCTCACTGGAACCCTTACGACGGAAGTAATGAGTAGGTAGGGGTACAATTTGACTGTTTTATACGCGGCTGTGTTGCAGTAAGTTAATCTGTTGTGTAATTACATACCACCTGCTCAGCACCTACTTACGTGCATAAAGCCATGCTTTCTTATCACCAGTGGCTTCTGAATGGCACAATTTTGTAATATCTAAAGGGTACACACATTGATTGAATTTCCACACAGTGATAATATTTATTATAAATATGATTTGTTTCAAAAAAATTCATTAATAGTATCGTATCCGAACACCAAGTAACATTAAAATGGCATCTAAATTCATCGTTCTTTGCGCTTCTGCCTTACTAGTACAGGTGTGTATTTAGTAAACATTATAAGCCTTATATTAAATATACATTAAATAATTTGATGTTGAGTGATACAGAACATATCAAAAAAGCCACTGTAGTGAAATGATATGTAATTTATTGCAGAGTGTACTTGGCAGTTTGGTCTTGCCAACGCCCCCACGACACCATGGACTGGGAGCGGCGAGTGCCGCTGCCGCTGCCGCCGCCGCTGCGGCCGCAGGGAGCGGGGGCGCAGCCGCATCAAGCGCGGCCGCCGCTGCCGCCGCCGCTGCTGCTGCATCGGCTTCTGCATCAGCGTCACACATTCCGCTCGTTTCCGTGCCTGACCTCACTAACATCATATACAACGGCCCCTTAATAGTCACCTCCATCTCACCGATTGCACCCACAGGCCTCGCCGTCACCTCGGAGAACGTCCTCGAAGGCCTATTGGAGGTAGAGGGCATACTGCCTTTCGCCAGTGCAGTTGCCTTTGAAGGCGCGCTGGACACTGCCGGCTCTGGTGCTGCTAGCTGCGGCTGCGGCTCTGGCTCTATTGGAATCACTGAAATCAATTGCAATTAAATATATTGCTAAATATGTAATCTGCTAAATAAACAGATGCAGTTATTATTTGATCGTTTGACGTTATTCTTTCCAAGATGTTGGGTTAACACTTGCGTACCGTAGTTGTTTCAAAATGGTACCCAAATAGTTACAACATCAAACAATCAAGATAATCTATACTCCAAATAAACTCCGTATACTTTCATCTCAAATATTTTTATTCAAATCAGTCCTCGTCATGATTATTTAGGCCAGTTTATTCGCCAATATTTTTGTATCTTCTCAGAGAATAAAAACTACGCACATGCTACACGCAGTATATCCTTATCCACCGGAAAGCTAATAAATGGACAGATACATATTACTTTCCCTAGCCATCTATGTATAAGTTTTGAAATATTAATCCTGAACAAATAGGAATATTTATGAACCTTGAAAATATGTATAAATTCTTGTTGGGTTATAATAACTCTATGTCTTATACGAAAAATTCGTAATCTTGTTGTAACACTAAATTACACTATTTTGTTTGTACAGCTTTCAATTTTAGCACTCTCTCTTGCACCAGAAGCAGCCACGAATCAAAAACTTTCGTGTTATAGTCTACGAATGTTTATTTAAAATTGAATACTTCGACGTTATAGATCCGCATGGATTTTAATATTTTTTTTTTATCTAGCCAAGAGGTCAACCGGCTCCACTTCGGCGCGTCAGTAAGATAAAGTGTACAAATAATTGCGCTCCAAACTAAGTTCTTCCCAAGTTTTATTTCCTTATTTGACGAGATATCTGTAGAAAAATACATTACACCTTTACAAACATATTCCTTTCGGTAACTACTTAAAAAATATATGTAAATAACTTTTTTTTCGCTTCACATGTACGGAATGATTTAAATTGTGTTTGTCATTGGATATTTGAGCAAATAGCACAATTGGATTACTATTATTTCACAAGTTGTTATTATTAGTTTGTTTTTTTAATATGGTAATGAATTAAAAACATATTCAAACCTAAAATACTTTTAAATTTAAATCTTATTACTTTAGTAATGATGGATGATTTGTTACTTAGCCAAGAACAGCAAAAACATCTTCAGGTTCATTCATAATAGAGAAAATTACCTTATGTAGTTGGGTCGAAGTATTTTTGTGAATGGCAATAAAGAGCCATATAATCAGAAAAGATGAAACCCGCAGAAGAACCTGAGCGTCATTGCTCGCAGGACAGCCGTTGGGGCCCCCTCTTTAGCGGGGAGGCGAGAGGGGCCCGTACAATGCGGGCCGACGCCGACGAGGTCGTGGAAATATTCTCACGAGTTCCCATGACCTTGTCACGCTGCGATGCAGCTCCCCTTGGCGTGTCCCCCCCCTCATCTGATGGGGGGGAGGACGACGATCGAAGCTCTCGCGGCAAGGCGTCTGTGAGGGGCATTGTTAGGTTTTGTAGTCGGTAAACCGCACACTTGGCTGGCACTCGGCCCCCAAGCGCGCGGAGAGTCTGACTTAACCCCGCGGTTTTCCCGAGCCGCTGGGTATGCGTAACGCATTTTCCTAACATTAAAAAAAGGGACAGCTGTTGGGGCGGTTCTTACCTAATATATAACCCATATAATATAATATAGGCCAATATGAAACTTTTACTACGGCTACCAAGAGTTTGCATTCATTTGCAGTCGATATCGACAGAGCAGTGTAATAGACTAAAATTGACGAAATTTTGTGTAGGTTGTTGAAAGATATAATTTCTGTAGTTGATATCAATGAAAAATAATAGGAATCTCATGTAGCCATGTTACCTTCTGAAAATTAAGAAATCCGTTTGATTTGCTCTAATTGCAGTTATATTATTTTGGAAATAAAATAAATGTAAAAAGGATTTGTGGAAAAAGTTTATCTTGTATATAAAATCCTTCGATATCGTCGTTTTCTTCGACGCTTACTAAAGGGTTACTTATATCTTGACAGCGCAAGCACTTATTTTAATGTAGATTTTTGCGTTTGGTTCGTTACTGCGGTCACAACTCTAAAGTTCAGGATTATTTTCACTTTAATACAGTGTTTACGCCAGAAAGCATTATTAAAAAAAGTGTGATATTGCCTAGATAATATCACATTTTCAACAACAGTATTAGGTTAACATTTCAGGTGTAACTGACCACGTCCATGTTAACGCATCGTTAAGTTATATTCAATATCTACAAATAACTGGCATAAATATTTCATATAGTTATTTCATCTTATGGTTCATTCAGTCTCAAGATAATAATGTAATATGGCGACCTAACGGCAGTATATCTTCATTTAGTTATCATACAAACATATAATTTTAAGTTATTTGTGTGGTATAATATCTTAATGAGGATTAAAGGCATGCACAATTAAAAGAATTAAGAATTTAGATGTATAATATAGGAGGATGCTATAGGAAATAAAACCGAGGATGCTACAGAAATAGCTAAACAGTAGCAATATGCATCCAAATAAGCCTACAGACAGGTTATTAGTTACAATATCACGAGGCTTAACAGTAGTTTAGAATGCCATAAAATAGTTTTAAAATGATGGTTATAACATGCGAGGCGGAATTTCAGCCCGAGCCGAAGACGCATTTTAACGCATTTGCGAGAAACAAGAAAACAAAACATAAATAAAACTCAATCTGCGAATGCACACTGTTGCTTTCCCGCTTTTTACTACTGACTGGCGTCGCGCGGCGATTAGTTCGAAATTTGAATAGCAACAACGCGCGAAATGGCAAATAATACTGTTATGGAATTTATATAGACTATAACTTAACTATTTGCTGTGGTAACACACTCGTTTTTTATGACCCACTTTACATATTTAAAACCAGTGGAATTACATCAGCTTTACGAGGAAAGGTGTTAAAAAATATTTGAATGTGCATTGAAGTAATTTGTTTCAAAACGTCAATGATTTTATATACAAACAAGAGGTAGATATCGTACTAGCCCATCTAGGCAGTCAAAATCGGGAAATTGGTGTAAGTTCATTACCCTTTCATTCAAGCCTTAGGGCCTGACAAAAGCTCAGGCTGAGTTCAGTCAATAAATAATCCTAGTCGAGCTGCCTAGATCGGTTTGGAATCCGACATAATCACGGTAGCACTTTGTTCCGGTGGAATCCATGAGAATTCTCAGCCTTTCCTATCCGAGGGAAAAAATTAAGTTCATTTCAATCTTCATCAGTAGCGCTCGGAATACTCGTATTAGGTAGTGTTAATTTTATATACTTGCAGAAAGAAAGTTAATGTAGCGAAACATGGATAAACCTAAAATCAGCGTGCTTTCCGGGACTTAATAATGCAATACAATGGAACTTGTCAATGTCATTTTATATAATCATGAAAATTACACTTATTGTTTATTTGTAGGTTTATAGGAGTGAGTAGAAGGAAAAAAATCATGTTTAGATATTACAGATATTTATCGCAAGTTTACAAGATAAATCAAATTTAAAAATAAACATATATTTAAATTAACATTAAAGTACATAGTGTTATTCCGATGGTGTAATTATTCATCTTTGAATTGTTTTATGAAACTGTTATAGTTGCAAAAGTAGGATAGCATATCTACTATATAAAAATAAGTCGAGTTTTCCTTCCTGACGCTATAACTCCAGAACGCACGAACCGATTTCCACGGTTTGCATTCGTTGGAAAGGTCGCGGGCTCCGTGAGGCTTATAGCAAAGAAAATTCGGGAAAAGTTTCAACAGAAAAGCGGGAAAATCTTTTTTCCCATACAGCGAGACAACATGACATTTGAGACATTTGACAGGACAACGTCTGTCGGGTCAGCTAGTTTCAAATAAAATACAATTTTCTGTTTTTATTTGCTATTCGTTTCTTTGCGCTTTTATTATAAAATTTTATGTTTACAACGTATTATTACAAGAATAAGCTAAAAGCTGAAATACTATTTTGAAAGTTCAATATAATATTGTTACAATCTCTGAATATAGTAAGTTCCCAGGCATATCCATACTATTGATGTCACAAAATCGCAATCGCAAGTAAAATTAAACTACCTATTCTGAGCACTATTCATCAGTATTAGAAAATTCCTCATCTATAATATAATATTTATCATTTAGTATTATGGCAATAGCGAGTGAGGCAAGATGTTGCTATGTTTGACTATTGTAACGCTATCTCTTACAGTCCCATTCTTTTTGTTTGATCTATTTCATTCTCTAATAACCTTGTGATACGTTAAAAAATTAATATGTACATGCAAAGCAGGGTCAGTTTTTAAGTTGCGCAATATATTTTATTATGTATGGACACATGGATATACAGTTAAACATAATCGACAATAATACCATGAATACTAATCATATTGTCTAGAGCAGTGATTGCCAAAGTGCCACTTCGACCCCTAGGGGTCTATGACAGTGGCCTCCTTCTGTGAAGCAGTGATGCTCCAGAAGGAGGCCGAGAGGGGTCAGGAGATGGCCGATCCCGCTCGAAGGAGGCGACGCTGGGCTCGGTAGCACAGCTGCGGCGCTGCGCCGCCGCGCCGCGATTTGCCGGCGGACGCGTCCATAAAATGGATCTCAACATACACTGATAGTATCTATTTACTTATATTATACTGTCTTCTAATATAAAGACATAAACATTATTTATAAAAATACCTATGAAGTAAAAAAAATATTATATGTATATGCAGCGACGCGCAATCCGCATAATCAACTTCGTAGTGATATCGCCTCTCTTAGCGCCTTCTATCGGATGTTTCATGGGGAATGCTCTGAAGAACTCTTTAGCCTTATCCCTCCCTCTCCTTTCCTTTATAGAAACACACGTAAGGGTCTTCGGAGCCATCCGTACACTACGTCCCCCATTCCACACCGCACTAAGAAATTCCAAGATTCCTTCTTCTGCCGTACTTCCCGCACTTGGAATTCTCTGCCTGCGTATGTGTTTCCTACATCCTATAACATGGGTTCGTTCAAAAGAGGCGTGAAAAGACATCTTTTGGGTCGGCAGGGATAGGGCAGGTAGGAGAGTGGAGTAAAGTCACTATCCTATCTGTCATCTCATTTGGGCCTTTTTTACCGCTTAACATCAGGCGGGAGGAGGTCATCTGCCGCGCCTAGCATATAAAAAAAAAATGCTTATAAAATTTTGTATGTTCTAAGATGTAGGCATTTAATATCAGGTAAGTGGAGGTCTACCTAAACACGTAAAATGTGGCAAAGGGTCTACGACACAAAAAAGTTTGGGAGAATAGACGGTCGGTCGTACGCTACATTGATAGCGGAAGACGATAGGAAATATATTTTTCCCAACCAACTTAACATTTGAAGCAAGCCCTTCAATAATAAAAATATTCCTTTTAAATACAATTTTGTAAGTACAGCTTTAATGGACCGGAAGGATTTAAGACTACTCATCGTCTTCATTGTTCAGTGCAATTTATTTCTCTCGCACCCTTAAAGTACCCGCAAGGGCGTTTAATTACAGATCTCAACTCACTGCCGGACTCCCATTCAGAAATAGGTACTTTGCATTCTTTTAAGCCCTGCATAACTCTGATATTTCGAAATTCAGTAATGATTTATATTCCTTTTCTCGCTTTGTTAAGATGCATACCTACGATCAATGGCAGCAGAAAAATCCTTTTTTCTCAAAAATATAATACAGAAAAATCTAAAAATCATTCGTATATGTCGTTTGATTAAAGAGTTCTAATGCAATCTCACTCACACTCAAATAATTAGTGAGGGAAGAACAATGCAATATATTTAGTACCACTATGCGCCTTAAATACATACATACATATATACACTCACGCCTTTTTCCCACGGGGGTAGGCAGAGATTTCGTCTTTCCACTTGCTACGGTCCTTACATATCTCTTTCGCTTCATCTACTTTCATAACATTCCTCATACATGCTCGACGATTGCGGATACTTCTGACCAGGCCTTTTTTGAGGACACTTTAAATAAGATTAAGTATTAAAATAAAGTGATAGTAGTAAATCAACACGACATTTGCTCGCTTATCCTTGAATTTCAAATACGAATGATTAGTAATAAATAAATGTACACAATGAAAATCTGACCAACATTATTTATGCCACATCAGGAAGGCGTACTAACATATTAAAATAATAATAAATACTGCTTACATGTTACACTCATTATATATATACTTTAAATAATACATTACAAACTATTTAGAATGTTTGTCTATGACAACAAGATCCTTCTCTATTAACCAAATTAAATTGTCAGAAAAATAATCTAAAATCAATCTTCATCAGTATTAGAAAATTCCTCATCTATAAATAATACTTTCATTGGGTTCGATTTTGGGCCCTCTGCTTTTCATATTATATATAAATGATCTGCCCTTTTTTGCCGAAAAATTATGTGATATTGTGTTGTTTGCTGACGATACTTCCTTAATATTTAATGTGGATAGAAAAAAAACTAACTTCGATGATATAAACATCGCTTTGGCAGAAGTATTAAAATGGTTTAGTAAAAATAACCTTCAACTAAACGCAAAGAAAACAAAATGTATTTTGTTTACCCTTCCAAATGTAAAATTAGTTGACACGACAATCATACTCGACAAAGAAAAATTACAAGTGGTGGACTCAGCTGTCTTCCTCGGTGTTACGATTGACTCAAAGTTACAATGGGGCTCCCACATCTCAGTCTTAGCCAGTAAACTTGCCTCAGCCGCATATGCTGTACAGAAAATCAGACAAATAACAGATATTGATACTGCCAGATCAGTTTATTTCAGTTATTTTCACAATTTAATGTCATATTGCATACTCTTATGGGGCACTGCAGCTGACATAGAAACTATTTTTATTTTACAAAAACGAGCTGTCCGCGCTATTTACAAATTAAGCTCTCGAACTTCTCTTAGAGAGAGATTTAAAGATATTGGTATACTGACTACCGCCTCGCAATATATTTTTAATTGCCTTGTCTATGTTCATAATAATATCAATACATATACTAAACGAAGTGATATACATAAGCTAAACACACGTAACAAAGACAAACTTGTTGTACCACAAACTAGGCTACGAAAAATTACTGCATCATTTGTAGGGCAAAGTATACAATACTTCAACAAATTACCAAAGAGTATTATAGAATTACCGATAAATAAGTTTAAGACTCGCATTAAAAATAGTCTTCTTAAAAAGGGGTACTACACTGTTAAAGATTATTTAAATGATAAATCAGTTTGGATGTGACTCTTACCTGCTCCTCGTGGGATAGCTCATAGAAATTATAATTTTAATGTTGTGTATCTAATATTCTAAAACTTGATTTGGAAGATGGACGCATGTACAAGTGCGATTAAGGAATTAATTAATAATTTATTGTCTTTTCTATTTTAAATTTATTGTAGTTTTATTAATATTATTATTCTTGTGACGTCAATAAGTACCTGTAAAGGTTTAAATTGAATAAATTATTTTGACTTTGACTTTGACTTTGACATTGTAAAACTGAACATAACCATTCAGCATAGGTCCGTCGAATCACCACCTGCCATATTTAAATCAATTAAAATAACTTGAGAAGGCAGGTGACCGGAGTCTCTTCCATAGCCCGGTTCTCATTGCCACCAAAATCGAAATGCAATAGTCCACAAACGTTTTGACCAGTACTGACAATAGATTCTGTGCATCTAACTGTTTAGTATTTCGCTGCATTTTTTATGGTGCAGATGGAGATTGGATCCAGTTGGTACACTCCACGCACTCTTTCATTAAAATTTATTTAAATGGCCTCTACAGGTTGTATCTGTGTCCCCGCGCGCGCCTTATAAAGGGCTGTGTATTATAAAGACGCGTGATTTAAGCTACAACAATATTTATTTATTTATTGAGAGATAATAAACAGTTACAATATATATATATATATACTAGCTTTTGCCCGCGACTTCGTCCGCGTGGAATAGTGACTTCCGGCAGATTTTTGGTTTTTCCCACATAGATCATGTATAGAGGAATAATTCTTTCATACATATTTTTTGTGTATCTTGAACCGTTTTCGCAGCGCACGCAAAGAAAGCCTTCAAAAATGAATAATTTTCCCCGTTTTTTACACATTTACCGCTCTGTCTTTGCTCCTATTGGTCATAGCGTAATGTTATTTAGCCTATAGCCTTCCTCGATAAATGGACTATCCAACAAAAAAAGAATTATTCAAATCGCACCAGTAGTTTCGGAGATTAGCGCGTTCAAACAAACAAACAAACAAACTCTTCAGCTTTATTATATTAGTATAGATATATTATGATTTAGTTGACAACATCCAAGCATGCTAATACTGCAACCAACAACGTTATCCAGAAATTAAAAAAAAAAAACAAAAATAGCGTGCTACATTTGACCTCGGCACCACACACACACACACTCACACACATATATCCATACACCATGAACAGAATCCAATTTGTTTTATTTTTTATATTTAAAATAAAACAAAACAAAAAAAAATAAAACAAATTAAGTTAAATATATAAACATATAAATAAACAACATTTAACTAATTAATATTAATTACAAATACAATATGTATTATATAAAACAAACTGTGAACCGTTAAAAATAGCAAAATAACTATTTAAATATTAGAAAGAGCGCATGAAATAATTACGAAGAAATTTACTTCTTTGTTTTAATATTGGTTTTAGAATTACTACACCTTCCGATGACAACACTCAGCTACGAGGTTTGCTGGGTCAACAAAGTACAAATAAAAGTTGGAACTGATTGTCTAATTACATTATCGATATACATATGTATAGTCATATACACTATCAGTATACGTGTAGCAGCCTCCTTATCTATTAGATTTTGTCATTGTCATTAATTCGCGTCACCATAAACTTATTCTTTCACCATACATTCACTTATAATTTCATTCATCTAAGACGGTAAATTGCCATTGACTTGTCTGTTGTCTTGTTCTATACATATCCGCTCTTTATTATGTATATTAAATTTATTATACTTTCAATTGTAAATAACTGTGTAATTATATTTGTACATAGAAGAAATTATACTGTTAGCTTAGCGCCGCCATTTTGAAGAACACCACATGGACTTGGCCGTGGCCGTGGCTATACATATATAAGCCGGTAACACTTGCCGCACGGACTGCCTCGCCCCTCCCCTGAGAGGGCGAGCGCTCCGATAAAGCCGATAGGGCCCCCGGCTTTCTGCCCGGCCAAAGGCATTAGGCAGTGTTTAGTTGGTAGGCTGGCCTTCTGTCAGAGTCCAACATAACCACCCGCCGTAGACCGGTTGCGGGTGGTATCCGGTGCGAGGTCGTCCAAGCACCAGGGGGTTGTCATAGCGACCACTGTGGTGGCGCGCCCCCTATGACGATTCACTACCATCCCCCGTGGGAAAAAAAAAGGCGCACGGTCTCTCTGCATCGCCCCTCTCCTGAGGGGCGGTCGCCCTCACGATTTGACTATATTGTTTCTAGAACCTAGGCCAGGCTGAGTTTAGTCGGTAGGTCACGTGGCTGGACCGTCCCGGTCGCGTGGAGTCCGACATAACCTCCGTGACACTTGCCGTTGCGGGGGTATCCTGGGTACGTTTCGTACTCCTTGTGAGGATTCTCAGCCTTCCTCTCCTGAGGAAAAAAAAAAAAGAAGCGCACGGTCTCTTTCGTCTTCCGACCGTCGTGGCATTCACTTCGTTGTTCGTATACATACCGTAGTGTTAGCGACACCCCCGCCGAGCCCATTCTATAGATAGCGAGCGAAACATCGAGAACGGACAATTTGCTATTTCGCGTTCGGAGCATAACCACGTTGTCTAAGATACAATACGCCGGATACGCCATTTCATTAAGTTAAGCTTTCGTCGTTGTTTCAAAGTGATTAGTTTGAAATTGTAAAATTCGTTTACTCGAAATTAAACGTTTTTTTAAATAAAATTTTCTACTTTTGATTATAATACTTTATCTACATTTTTTATAAACGTGTTATTGTGTCACAATATGGAAACACCCGCTAACTAGACGCTATCAATTATGGCGGCTATAAAGCATTACACATTGAGAAAACAATATTTCTTAGCTAACACTCTTAATATACGTAGAAAGAATAAAATTTCAAGTATCCAATTATACAAAGATAGTGGCACTTAGAGTATCTTAATTTTCTTAGTAGCCGCACTTTATTTCACAAGACTGTAGCTTTTTGTTGGTTGTCTAGACTGACTCAGACCATTGCGGCCAGCCTTGAATCTCAGTGTACAGCTCCTCTCCTGGACTTATTGTGTTTGTCAACTGCCTGTGACCAAGGAGTTTGTAATCTTCGGCCAAATGTTTGTTCTCGACGCCGTAGACGAGTAAATCCTTTGCCGCCTGCAAGGCCTTTGACGTAGGCAGCTTATCTGTAAGCAAACTTATCTTTTTATGTCTGCGAGGTGGGTTTTCCCGAGTTATAGAAAAAAGGAATTGGATTCAATTTATTTGTCATTATATAAAACGTTGTGTGGACTAAATCTTAAACATGAAAACTATTATCTCTTATTTGTATCAACAAACATTTTAATACGCACATATGGACACGATTTCATTAGATTTTTATTTTAAATAATTAAAAAAATTAAATATGAATTTGTAATAATTTTAAGTTAATTAGTTCAGTTTTTGTTTTCAACTGGCAGTGCCATTTAACATAAGTTGATGTTAGTAATTACTTCAAATAATTTATAATTTAATTAAATATTATTGGAGTTATTAATATTTGACGATGTTTTTAATGTTTTTTTTTTAATTTAACAAGTAATTATGGCGTATATAATACATTAATATTACTAATAACATAATGCATCGGTGAATTTATATCCTACATTTGCCTCCTTGCTGTGGTACCAAATAATTCCTCCTCCTTGCGTCGATACCCCAGTTACTGAGGGTCGTGATCTCTCTTGTTGAGCACCTTGCTCATGATTATTGACCGCCACTGGTGTCGATCTGCGGCAATGTGGAACGCGTTGTGGACAGTGGATTCCAGTGTGGTGCGTATCTGGGCTGTCCAACGTATAGGGCTTCTTCCTCTCGGTCTATTTCCTTCGACTTTGCCTGTGACTACAAGTTTCTTCCTAGCAATGTGGCCGAAATACTCGAGTACCTTTCGCAGGCATGAGGTGGATAGCCTGGTTTGTACTTTGAGTTCCCTTAAGATGGATACGTTGGTACGGTGAGCTGTCCAAGGAATGATTAACATTTTTCTCCAGCACCACATCTCGAAGGCGTCAATACGCTCTCGGTCAGCTTTTTTAATAGTCCACGTTTCAGCGCCGTATGCAAATATGGAGAATACGAGAGCACGTACAAGTTTGGTCTTGGTGTTGCGGGAAATGCTTCTGTCCTTCCATATTCTTTGCAGCTGCGTCATAGCGGTTTTAGCCATACCGATCCTTCTCCGGATTTCGTATTCACAGGACCCCTTGTTAGAGATGCTAGAGCCCAGGTAGATGAAATTGTCAACGATTTCTAAATCAATAGTTCCGGTGAGCTGTAATTTACCCGATCTATCAATCACCATCATCTTCGTTTTAACTCTGTTTATGGAGAGGTCCATTTCTAGGCTAACATTTTCCATTCTGCTCAACATTGAGACAAGTTCGGTTTCACTTGCAGCTAGTAAAGTGGTATCATCCGCGTATCGCAGGTTAGATATTTTGCGGCCACCAATTATAATACCACCATCCCAATTCTCGCATGCGCGTCTCATGATATATTCTCCATAAATGTTGAACAGGATGGGAGAGAGGATGCAGCCTTGTCGTACCCCTTTCTTAAAACTGAATGGATCAGATGTCGTCCCATCCACTCTAACCACTCCTTTGCTACTGCTGTATAAGGATTGGAGCAGTGCGGTCAAGTGATGGGGTACCCCCAGTTCCCGTAGTACTTTCCATAACTGGCTCCAGTTAACGCAGTCAAAGGCTTTGCTATAATCAACAAAGCACATTATAGCAGGAGTATCGTACTCATAGCACTTTTCAATTATTTGGCTGATGATGAGTATTTGATCTCGCATTGGTGTACTAGTTACAATTCGTTTACCCAAAATATGTCAAGGTCACATTGTAAAAGCTATATGCTGTAAACAGCATCAGCCCATAAAAAGACTGCAAGTGCTTTTTGCACGCATTATCACTACTTTCCACGACTCGCGTATAATATAAATAAAGTGCTCACACGAGTAACATTATATCTTTACTTATATTAACAACATTGTTCCATAATATGAATGGTAAATATATCAAAAATAATATTGGTCCTTCGAGCCGGATGTAAACCAGGTTTTTGTGGGTAATAACACAAATGACGTAGTTTGTGATTAGGCACACGACTAACGTTTCTATGTGTTTGTTATTACCTAACCATTTTACTTGTAATTGAATTGAAATTAAGATTTCCAACAATCAAAATTACTGTGTATCTTCAGATATTTATAATATTACCTCTAAAATCCCCAATAAAGCCAATGCCAATAGACTTTGCGTTGTAGCCGAATGTATGAGCGCCAATACGTTGCCAACCCGCCCCCTCATAAACTTTTCCATTGCCACCTATCATGAACCTGCAACAAACAATAGACTCTTTACTATATATTATCATCGATAATTGTTTTTTAAGAATATCTAATTTGTTTCTGACCAGATTTGGATATCTTATTCACCTCGTGGGAAACTCAAAGAAATTTAAATTTTATGTTTATTATATATATATTTTTAAATATTCACTCACGCATAATACCATTTAAAGACTTTATGCATTATTATTAAATTTGTGATTTATTGTTAAAACGATGTTTGCAATAATATTTATATCTTATATTTTTTTATTATACTAATTAGTAAGTATCTCGACTATTTGAACATTTCAAAGTCGACCGATCCGTACTGAACCAAAGAGGTAGGCTAAAGCTTAACATCCTAATTAATTAGGGTAGGCTTATGTCCCTCAATATGGACCTATTATAAGCTTTGCTGCCTTACTAATTATACATTTTACGGGTGGCTATATAAATTTCATTAAAGTCGATGAATATAAATAACATTAAATATCTCCGTAATAAAGCTATTATGTTATCAGATATCAACTTAATTGAGAACTTTTAATCTACCACAATTGCTTACAATGAAAGTAGAAATTTTGAAGTGAAAACTATTTTGATATAATCTGCGAGTCTTGAAAATCCATAGCTTTATAAATGCTTTATAATAACGAGGATCTAGTTTTGAGAGACGTAGCTAATATACAATATCTTATAACAGATAAATTATGATGCTTGCAAAAAAGTCAAGATTTCTAAAATTATAATCTATAAATTAATAAGTCTTATTCAATTTGATAACAATAGTATGCCCGTAGAGCGGCATTATAATAATGTAATAATTTCAGTTACACCTCTCTACACCTTTGTCCGTTCACGCCAATGTTGCCCCGTTCGCACCAAAATTAGACTACCTTTTTGGTATGCACATTTGGTGAACGGTGATGCTTACGTTAATGAAGAGATGTTGAAAACTCATGTGGTCAGAGTCTCACCCCATACCCTGCTTCTAATTAGACCACATACGTTTTGACCTGTAACGGCAATAGTTCTTTATATTCGCTTAAATGGACTTTACCCGTTAAATCTTTATTCCCACGTAAGCCTTACGAAGTATATCTTCCAGACGCGTGACATAAAGCGACATAATAATAATAATTCTAAGCCTTTAATTTAAACCTTTATAATTAAAAGTTAAATCATCAGGTAGAATACACAATTTAAAGGTATGAAATAAATAGCTAATGTGATAAAGTATTTTTAACAGCGGAGTGACGGGGTCCAAAATTGAACTAAGCAAGCATCACTTTGCAATGAGACACGTTTACCAATTAATCTAAATAAGTAATATACCAACTAGACGAAAACTGAAATAAATATGCAATTTCTCCACTAGCAACACTCCATTGTATAACTGAATTTATTACGACATAGCCTTTAGGCAACAGCACACGTCGTTAGGGCTGGTCATGGCATGTTCCATAGCGTATAATTTAATCCGTCCCGCTGTCTGTTTTCTTAAATCTTTTAAACTACTTAACGTATTTTAATACAGTTTTCAATAAAAAATAGAATAAGTTTCATATGTATAGTACATATATAACAATAAAGGAAATCATATGACAGCCGTGTGAAGCCAGGATCGCATCGCTAGTACTATAAATTTAAAGCCCAGGCTAGCCCAGAGCTTGTTAGCCACAAACTCTTAGAGCAGTATTGTTTCAATATTACTACATAAATTCGTTTATAATTAGCTTATAATAAGCTTAATTCAATTGTTTTGTTATCGCGTTTTGATGACGTCGCAAACCATTTAGTCGATTCGCACCAAGAGATGTCTTTTGACAGCAAGCAACATTGATTTTATATCAAATCCGAAGATCAAAAAATGATCTTTAAAAAGCAACTTTCATACGATGGAATAAAATAATTGAAAATCGTTATTTATGTATGTTCGTATGTGATTAAATTTTATTGCTCGCATAGCAATGAATTACAAAATAAATATGATGTGATGCTAAGCGTACTTGAAATATCCCGCTGACTTATTCAGCCTAGCAATTAATATAAAATATATTATAAATTCAGTATACCAAGTTCAGTATATCAAACATAAGAAATATAAAGAGATAACACTTACTATTCTATGGATTCTGTATATGATACTGTGCACGTAGCTGAACTATAATGTAAAAAACAGAAAAGGGAGCCGGGAACAAGAAGTGGGCTTACCACCACCCTGAATCTTCTACCTAGCCATATCCGACATGATTCAGTGGTTGTCGTCTGTTACGAGTTCTACTAAACAATTTACGGAAAATTGGTAACCCAAGATCTTTAAGAGTGTGAAGAAGGACTTAGCTTGTAAAAATCAACAATGTATCAATTGCTTCTTAGTTCAGTGGTTAAGTCAAAGTTTTCATTGATTTTTGTCGCATGATCATTAGGAATGATCATCTCCTTAGGTACTGTATATATTAAAACAACATAACATACGAACTATGCTATGCTTGAGCATACAAAGATTTGATCTACTTATCAGTTTTCTAAAACTTTGTTATTGGTGTTATTACAATTCGTAACTAATAATTCACAGTAAAGTAATAGGCAAATTAAAATACAATTTGTTTAAATACAATTGTAAAATAAAATTAGAATATTTTAAACGTAATTTTTTATATCTCGTAAGTAGACCAAAATTATGCATAATTTCCGTATATGTAGCGATCTAATCTGAACTAATTTACTTTTCCAGTGGCAACCCTAGTCCATGTCACCATCAATTACCCCGGTTGTGGGGTAATTACGGCTCACGCTCAGCACTAGCTCCACCGGGGACGTGTACACCAAAAGTAATTACGACTTATTAGTTATTACCTACGTAGTAGCTAACAAAGCGGTTACTAAGTTAAAATCAAATTATCAATTGTTCCGTCCAGTAGAGAATTTAAAAATTTTCGTTCTTGTCCACCGTTTTGGACTAATTACCCATATTGTAAAACTTTAATGATAGTCCTCGTCCTCTAGCAAGTCCTCGGCGAAAGGATTGTTTTTTTCGTCTGAGTTATCAGTGCTTCCATTTATTTGATGTACTTAATTAATAACATATAAATATAGAATAAAATATATCGACCGGCCGTTTACCTCAGATCCCTCTGGGGTCTCAAGTTCCCAAGATCACTACCTATTTCTGTTGGAAAGCTTTTCTTTGTTGTGTTCCAGTTTAAATAGTTACATGTATTGTATATATGTCATATGTATTACTGGACACTATAATTTATGTTACAAATTGTTTACTACTCGTATATGGATTTTTTTTATAGCATAAGGCAGCAAACGATCAAACGGATCACCTGATGGTAAGCGATAACCGTTGCCCATGGACATCCACAACACCAGAGGAGTTACAGATGCGTTTCCGGCCTTTTAAAAGGGAATAAGGGGGGAAGGGGGGGTTGGGCCTCCGGTACCCTCACTCACTCGGCGAAACACAGCGCAAGCGCTATTTTACGCCGGTTTTCTGTGATTGTAGAGTTCGGTAGCCATTGTTATGATAATGATTACGGCGATACTTGTTTTATTATAGTTAAATTTATCCATAATATTATCTACAACTCTAGGAATTGTAGATGAAGAATACTACTTACTTTGTAGCTAAACTGCCCACTTGTTGGTAAGTGATTACAATCGCCTACAGTATATTTGATTCCTATGAGATTCCCAGCAAATCTACAACCTCGATAAATATCACAGTGACCAGAAGTCAGACTATTCAGTAATTTCAGTACCTATCTTTACACCGAAATATCATTTACACCGAAACACAGACACGCGCACACTCCTATTATCCAGTAGAAAAGGTAAGACGGAGGTATCTAAGCAGATGATCACGGTATAGTCTCCTTCCCGTAAAACTACGATGATTTCTACCTGTGACAAATATTTTGATTTGGTTATTTCACGAACAATTTTACCTATAGAACCAGTAGACAGCTATGCTAGTATTATTGCTTTGCAGCAGAAATGGTAAATGGAAAGAACCAGATGACGATGGTGAACCTCTTTCCTGTAAAAATGTTTGAATACTTACGAATACGGGATGTCAGTGAAGCCTCCTACGATGGCATTCTTTCTCATGCGTCTCAGATAGTCTAAGCATTCAACGTCCGAATCGCACTCAGGAGTCACTGTGTGCTGGATCACGGCTATGCTGACTGGATTTGCCAAGATATCTTTGCGAAGGGACTCTTCGCCACTCCATTCTTGTACTGGTACGATCTCCATGCTGTATACTGTGACAATGTGACGAAAGCGCTATAAATTATATCTTCGAAAATATTTTAATTTTGAAATCAGGACGAAGATTTATTTTTAAGGAGTCAATTTTTTATTGCCTCCTTAATAAACGAATCATATATGTATTCACAGTGCCACAATATATTATTTTTAAAAGTTATATATGTATACCTTACATTAATTGTATAATTACATAAAAAATTAAGTAACAAACGGCTTGTTTTTTACCTATTAAATAATATCGATGAACCAGTCGCTTTATAAAACAACAAACAAAAAATGCTCTTACAAACTAAGAATCGTTTAGTTTAAACAAGTACATACCACAGACGCTGCACAATAAAATAATAAGCGATAAAGAAAACATAACTTTAAACTATAATTTAATTAATAATTAAATACTGTTTATCAGTTGTTTGTATAAGTCCTGTTGCAGAACTAAACGCAGCACATGTGTCGTCCTGTATTTGTATGACTCCGTCAGATAACGGTATTTCCCAGACAGCAAATCGAGCCATTCAATTTTTTTCAGCTAGATACGATAAAGGTTTCCCCTTGTCCGCTTTGTTTCGTTTGTAATGGTAGATCATTCATCTTGTTTCCTTCGTACATTCCGTTATTCACATTCTCGACTTTGTTATCAATATTTTGTTTGCAATAGCGAATTTTATTTCTTTGGCAAGTTTGGATGTTGATATAGCGACATTTTTCGAAATTTTTTTTTTTTTCTCTATACATATAATTAAGTAAAGAGCTGAACAGTTTGCTTAGTTGAATGCTTATCACAAAAATCACTGGTTATTAAAAAAATATTTTAATTTACGATGGTCCACTTCGAATAGAATAGGAAAATCTGGTTTGCAATAAATCAAGATTCGGAGAGGCATCGGCGACGCTGTGGTCTCGGTACTTATCTTCGAATGTATTTTTAGAATTTTCTCCTATAGTGAAAGAAAACATTGTGAGACAACCTGCCTAAGCCTTTTTTTTTATTTGATTGTATAAAGTATTCAAATTAAGTGTATTGTTAAATGGTTGTATGTAGGTATATACTAGGATAGTTAGATAAGAAAGTACTATTGTTAGATAAGTAAGTGCTGCGCAACTCACGTTAATGTTAAGTCACGGAATAGATTATAAGATAATATGACGCTGTACGTACAGTACGTAGTAGATCCAAACGAGGACAGTTTAAAAAAGGCACGGACTACGAGTCCGTGGAGTAGACATATATATAAAAAAAAACCTGCCTAAGCCTGCAAAGAACCTGCACTACATCCCTACTAATATTTTTAACGCGAATGTTTGTGGATGGATATTTCTTGCTCTTTCGTGTAAAACTACTGAATGGATCTTAAGACCCATATTACATCTCGAACGCGATTTTTGTGTAAAATGGACAATTTTGGCGTTCTCGATCTCAGAAACAAAGATACATTAACAATTTTGACTTAATCAATAATGCAGATCAGCTATTGACATAGTTCGTAGCGGCTCGCATTTTGTAAATTTTGCTTAAATTTTTAATAAAACCCAAAATTGTAGAGAAAGATTTTCATAAAATGCGCGAAGGCACTTTTTTGAGCTCCCGGATTGAACTATTGTTCTACATAAATGAAATTAAAAAATGATAATTTTATCTCTTGTATAGTCATATAGTTCGTAGCGGCCTCGGAATTTTGATATATCATTGATTTAATATAGAAAAAAAATCTTATTCTAAACGAAAAAACTACGAAAATCGCTTTAACTTCGACTGTGAATATCTTCTATCTACGATAGTATTTATTAATAAAATTTATACCAGAATAAATGTCACTTTATGAGGAATAAATATGTAATATTTTTTAACCATGAATTTATTATCTTATTTTAATAAAAACGATAAATCATACTGTAAAATTACTACAAAATGCGATGCACAGGCCGTCCGTCCTCTTTAGTTCCTCTGGTATAGATTAGATTAGAGGTATCTTTGCATTAGAGCTTGAGCGCTCCTCAGAGTCGGACCTATGTCGAATTTCTTGGCGCCAACATCGATCGAATCCAGTGATTGTGCGGTTGATCGTTAGTGTATACGCGATTATCAATTTTGATCACGTAACTAAAATTATTTTTTTGCGACTTTTAAACTATTTTTATTTTCATATTTTTTCTAAAGTTATTCTATTCTATATATTATTTTTATCTATTGTTTCTAAAGCTTTTTCACACCAAAACCATTGGATCGATTTGATGGAAATTCGGCAAATAGATGATTCTGTTTTATTATGATTTATACTCCTATATAATTGGTAACTAGTTTTTTTCTAAACTGACCTATTTTTAATTTAAAACTAAAACCGTCTTCTGCTAAATAACATACTAGGTAATATTTAATAAACATTATTTTTGAACAATATCATCTGTCCTATTTATAATATCATCTTCATATAATGTATTTCTTCATATACGATATATATAGCAATAACGAATTATTCCATAAAAATATAAATAAAAAATTTTGGGAAAAGTATCAAAATCGCTTAGTCGTAGCGTCAACACAGTATTTTGGACGTGTGACCTTCAATGAGTTGTCAGGACGCTTCGAAATACCTAATCTCGCAGAATGAAGAATTGTAATAGGCCTCTTAACGAAACTTGACAATAATATACTTTATACATTAGCATAACACATAGGTAGAGATCGGATAATCGGATGCATATTAACCTAAAGTTAATTTTTGGCTCACAAATTATGGAAGCGGCTTTTTAAAATAAATTTTGTTAAATAAAAATCCCGGGAAAATACGGGAAAATACTGCAAATTTAACGTAGTGATATTGTTTGAAAATTACTAAATTAGCACGTGGTATTTATTTTCAAAAGACCGAGACTCCGGGTTCATTTATACAACATGAAGTTTAGTTTCAGTTCCCCGTGCGATTTATGAATGTACGATTTATTACATGAAGAGTGTTATACGAAAGTAGTGAGCTAGTTTGACTACAACAATAATCAATTAAATAATTGAATAAAAAAACAGAAATGGTGAAAAATTTTATTTAACTAAACAATAAAAAGCCGTTTCCATACTTTGTCTTAAACTAACTTTAGGTAAATATGCATCCGATTATCCAATCTCTACACATAGGCTACATTTTATATAGATGGTAATTTTTTTTCTACTTACTTATTCAGACAATTCACACAATATCTAATAAAAAATTAAAAATAAAAATACTTAGTATAGACAAAAAATGCATATATTTTATAAGCTGAAACCAATAGAGGTTCCTTATGATTCATTAACCACAAAGAATCCATGCTGTTTAGAAACAGAACAATGAATTGGTGATATCATCAAACAAACGAACAATAAACGCTACTATTTATCCTCACTAATATTATAAATGCGAAATAAACTATCTGTCCGTCTGTCGCGCTTTCACACTAAAACTACAATTTTGATTTGCTACTCAGATAGTCTCGACTCTAAGAAAGGACATAGCTACTTGGTAATCCGAAAAAAAACGGGTAAACGGGGTTGAGACAGTGGATGAAAGTATGTTTAAAAAGAACTTAATTTTCTATCGTCATCAATACTAGGAGTTTAACATAAAGAAATAAATGAAAATGATTAACCCTAAAGGGGGTAAAAACGTGGAGTAAACGTTTATGTTTATTTAGACCCGGAAACTACTAAACCAATTTTCGACTCCCTTACCAAAGGACAACAACAAACTCAAATATTGTAATTAACCCTCTTTGAAGCTCCTCTTTCACAATGCGGCTTTGGCACACTCCACCTAATTTGCCAGCACATAATCTGTGTCTTCAAGGGCAGCGGTAAAGGGACGCGAAAGTTAAATCAGCAAGCAGCAGCATACTGTCAGGAGATGTACCTATTTTTAAATCATTAGACGTGAATTTGGAATTCAAGTACGAATAAAAATCGTGCGCGAAATTATTTTCTAGCGCTTACAATTTTATAGATTTTTGAATCATCGAATTCAGTGTTGTCATTAAAACGACCGTCGAGACCGCAACGGGAGCGGACGTGTTTGTTTTTTGTACGACGGATT
This sequence comes from Scirpophaga incertulas, assembly GCA_036419045.1. Taxonomy (NCBI): domain Eukaryota; kingdom Metazoa; phylum Arthropoda; class Insecta; order Lepidoptera; family Crambidae; genus Scirpophaga; species Scirpophaga incertulas. The sequence goes on from CM071638.1 coordinate 6,984,508, forward strand.
TGCCTCAATATCGCAAGTTTTTGTTTTAAAATAGGTAGTATGGCGACAGAGTGGAGTAACGAGAAAGTTATTACTTTTCTCGAGTCTGCAAATATATATATAAAAAAAAAGTCAAATAATATAAATTTACACTCATGAAATATACAGCTCTGTCGACGTCCATCTTGCTTGAATTAAAGTAAATGCAACGCCGTTTTTATCGCCAATCATTATTGCCTAACGGTCAACATGACTGCTCATTAGCAGTTGAAGTGTAACCGCCCATTTTAATGCTGTAAAAATTATTGCAATAATTATCGCAATAATGTGCATATTCGTTAAGCGCTAGTGTGGCTCCAGAATTAGACCTCGATATAAATAACACGTTTACTAGCATGTGCAGTGCCAAAGAATTTATAAGTAGTTAATGCTATCTTCATCTTATCCACTCAAACAAAACTAATTGGTCTCTCAATCAACATTTCTACGAAATACCTATCAAACATTTTATAACACATGGATGAGATTGGATCTGATTAGTCTTAGAAACGTAATTTGATTACGATGAAAGGGTTCTCATAAATCTTCGTTTACATTGGATTCCGATGTTAAGTGGCTGTTATTGAGCCGTTATAGCTATTACAATGGACTTTTGATTAAATTAAGATTAACTTTATTGATATTTTGATCAGCGATTACAGATGTTCTTTAAAGTACTATATTGTACGCTTATATGTTGCTTAAATATTGTATAATATTAATACATTTGATTTATAATAGTAATTAAAGCAACATTTCAAATTGAGTAAATTTATAGAATGTATATGGAATAAAATAGTAGATTCTATCTATACGAATAGAATCGTTCCGTCACATAAAATAATTTTACCCAACAAACATTTACTTTGTTTTCTTTTAACAATAACTGATTTCAAAACTATACTTATATTTATAAATATAAACCTAAAAGTAATCAATTACTTCAACACAAGTGTCGTAACTAACCGCAATAAGATACGTGGAAAAAATGTGATAATGATTGTATACCACGAATTTATAATTTACTACGAGTAGCTGACCCTGCAATCGTTGTTTTGCCATATAAATTTACGTAATTTCTAGAAAAATGTTAAGGGTGGACAACCCTTATCACTAAGGGGTATGAAAAATAGATGTTGGCCGATTATCAGACCTACTCAATATGCTCACAAAATTTCATGAGAATCGGTTAAGCCGTTTCGGAGGAGTACGGGAACGAACATTGTGACACGAGAATTTTATATATAAGATTTGTAATATTCTATTACTCTTCTATAATGGTTTCTAGAACTTAAAAGCTTGGGGTCAATTTAAATTTCTACCCACAAAAGCTGTCAACTAGCCATCAGCTTTTACAGGCAGCAACTACGAACTACTTAAAAAAAAGACTATTTTTAAAACAACGATGACCAGACACAAACTTCAAATCCGAATGGAAACTCATCATTAGTATATAAGATTATTCAACATATTAACATATTAAAAATGTAATCTCCACATGTGTCTAATAATAAAAAATGCCAAGTAAAGACATATATATATTTTATCATAATCACGCCCATTATTCTAATGACCCACGTGCGAGACCTTAAAATCATTCGATGATAAGCAAATTGTATCTTTAAATAAACAGGCAGCAGTTTTTTTATAAAGTCGATTTTAATAGATGTCTACTGGAATTTTATTATTGTGCTTTATCCACATTCCTTTGATCCGAATCGTAATTGATTGAATGATTTAGACAATTACGTAGATATTATAAACTAACTGGTGCATGCGATTTCGTCTATGCAGGATTAGTATTTATAATGGTATACATATATAATTTAACATTGTAACCTATGTGTTATATATTGTCTGCGCCTGGGGTTTATTCATCAACAATGTTGACATATCTCGTTCGCAATGTCTGATCGATTGATCAGTTATAATGTAACCTCATTTTTATTCTGTCATCGTCAATGTTTTCTTTTGTTTTTTCTTCTGTCAATATCCTCATACATATTATACAATGTAAACTTATAATTAATTAAAAATAACTTATAAACTATATGTTGGAGGTTTCATTTATGTCCTGAGAAGAGACATATCTATACTTTTTTTATTATAAAGAAGTAAAGTTTGTGTGTTTGTATATTTGTTAATTTGTAAGGGATTCTCGGGATTTACTGAATCGATTTTAAAAATACTTTCACCAATAAAAAGTCACATTATTGCCGAGTGTCATTGGTTATATAAACAACCGAAAAATAAAAAGGCTTTTATGTGGTAGTAAGTTTTGCAGAGTGAATCGGAGATAAAAACGGTCGAATGAAAGCGTTTCTTACGAACGCTGCCTTAACGATGAAAGATATATTTTTGAGTTCTAGAGAAAAGATGTGGAGCTTGGAGATGCCTACAAAAAGTCAACGACAGAATATGTATAACTTTTATATTTAAGTTACAAACAGTAGTTTTTCTAATATTAGTATAGATAATTTAATTTTTAATGTTAATAAAATAGTTTAAGTCATTAGGTCATATTTATTAGTCATATATTACCAAAAACTATGAATCTTTATGAAAATAAGTAAACTCATCGTGTTAAGTGTGAAGGCTAAAGCAGCGGACGGCGCGCGATGGCTTCGGGTTTAATTCGGTTCGCGTTCGTGCTCGCTTCGGGGATTATTAATATTATGCCCAACGAAGTGGGCACGGGTCAGCTAGTATTATTATTAGGTTTCATTAAAAATCCATTCAGTAGATTTTACTTGACAGAGTAACAAACATCCATCAAGACAAGACAAGATTGTTCTACTTTGGTCGTGTTCTGAAATCATACTCAAACATAATTCTCTACTTCAGTACAGTTAAGAAGGAATGGCGCTGTATAGACTCTATAACTCTATCCCTTTCTAACTGTAACTACGAGTCTACGAATAATATTTATTTGACGCAGTATGCCTGTGACAATTTTTTTTTATCAAATCTAATAACTTGCATATTATAAGTACTTGACATGATTCGTAGCTTATTAATAAGATATATTTCCCTTTATCGTGATTTTAAATATTCTAATCAGTTTTTATGACATCTTGATAACGTACTATCGGGGACACTGGCGCCTTACTTCTAGAGCGTTAGTCGCTTGCACACTGCACGATGCTACGGCTACAAGCCACGCCTTCCGTTCATTCAACTATTGTGCTCGCGCGGAAACATGCAAGCGAGATAGCGATAAGCGAGCGATATTAAAAAAAATATCTCTATGGAAAGGATATTACAAAAGAGATTTCAAAATCGTTTGTTTGAAATCTCTTTTGGTATAATGAATGGTCGTAGTAAGTCGTAGTAAAATACGTAACCAATCAGGGATAGTTACGGATCGCGTAGTCGCGCCCGGTGCGAGCCGCTTGCACACAAATATTTCTAAAAAGTGGTAAGGCGCGAGAGACCCCGATAGTACATCCGCTAACTTGACGAGCAGCAATCGCGTCCCATTATTTTCTTACTAGCTTTCTGCCCGCAGCTTCGCCCGCGTGGATTTCGGGATATACCCACGGCTACATATGCACAGAAGTCGATTTATGGCGCGGAAGTTTTATCGCGCTTCCCGTGGGACTATCCGTTTTTCGAGATAAAAAATACCGCAAAACCTTGCTCGAGAATCACTCTATCTATTGATGAAAACCGCATGAAAATCTGTGCAGTAGTTTTTGAGCGAAGCCTTTATTGCGCATCCCATAGGATCTGTCAATTTTTCCGGGATATAAAGTACCCTGTTATTTAATCCCGACTTTTATCTTTACGTTGCAAAATTTGAAAACAATCGGTTCAGTAGTTACGGCGTGAAAGCAAAACAAACAAACAAAGAAACTCACTTTCCGATTTATAATATTATATAGTAAGGATACCCATACGCCGCTATCAAAGATTTACCGTGAGTTTACTATTCCTTTCAATAATCATTATTTAACCTAGTATAGTTAGCATAGTAACCTAGTATAGCCTAGTATTTGTATAGTAACCTAGAAAAGTCATGTTAACATAATTTAAAAAAAATAGAACAATTTTAGTTCGTTACGTTTTCACTAGGGGCGATGAACTTATGCTGACGATATTAACAGCAAATTCTATTACAATATGACCCACATAAATAATAAAAAAAAATATGGTCAATAGCACCATCGGCTTAGGCTGAGTTTATTTGGTAGATCATTTCGGTCGAGTCGACTCAACTAGTTAGCAGTCCGACATATTCACCGCGACGCTTAGTTGAGGTGGGCTCCATCAGGAATGTCAGCCTCTCCTCCCCAGATGTAAAAAAAATACTGCAATCGAAAGTAATTACACGATAGCCACACAGTACCGTAGGCGTAGTATTCCCCGTAGCATACACACGTGTAAAAAAGTTACTGCCGACTACGGAAAGCACTTTAACGTAGCAAAAGTTTTACTGATCAGTAAACAGTGATGTGTTACATAAATTTTCGCTTACAAGTACTTGCACTTGAAATTTAGGTTGTTTCTTCGTTCGTGGTCTTAGCATTATGACTACGACCAGTCCAAAATGGTTTGAAGCTTCTTCATGCCTTGGGATTGTTGATTAACATCGATCTCCAATAATCAACAATCAATAACCACACCTCAAAACGCTAATGGAAAGAAAAGAAAAAATGGAATAATAATAGTACATGTAAGGAAAGTTAAAACAAAGTCTCGTTGATCTCTTAAAACTTCCTAGTTTTGTGGTAACTAACGGAAAATTACATTATCGTCAACTCTTGATACTAATGCACAAACTTGTAGCGTACCGATCTAGTGGCCCTTACATTGCTCATATTAATTTTTTTATATCCTTATTATTTATACTTTAATATTACACTCACACATTAAGTAACAGTGCTATTTTGATCTTATATCATCACCAAAAGATGACATCTCATAAGCTGTTGACGTTGTTGGGCCATTCTAAGATACTTTAAAACATGCAAATTATATCTATCTATTAGCAGTCAATAACATTTTGTTAAATTAGTCAATTACATTGTTGGAAATATCTATATATCTGCATTTTTATAATCTATATAAACTTTAAATAAATCAGTGTTAGAACGATCTTCCAGGTTTGTCTCGCAACATCCCTTCACGATCGACCCTCATCAAAGCTTAAAGTGTATTTACAGTGCTCTTTAGGTTTATTTGTTTTTTGTTTTGTTTTTAAAGAAAACGTCGCCCCACACTAGGATTTTTTCCTGTAGAAATTATATTCAAGAAATAAGAAACCCTAATATCGACCTATAGCACTCAAGAAATCGCATGTAGTATGCAATTACGTGCCGCTAAATGTTTCCCTCATATGCGACCCTTTCAACGTGACATAGACTATCACTCGAAATCGATTCTTATCAACGTTATTTTTTATACCCAAAGTCATCTAAATCAGTATACAGAATACTGTTACCACCTGTGGAACATATCACCTTTCAGCCCTGGACTATATAGTTAGGGTCACCTGTGACCAAGAAGTTTTAAAACCTGGAACTTAGCCGATACTAGTCGTATGTCTTTCTGTATCTACACGTTACATTTAGGTGAGTGTGCGCAGAATTTCATGATGTTACTCCACCTGCACCACTTCACCATCGGATGCCTTGTCGTGGTAAGATCCATCCAAATGTGTTTGACATACCACCCAATCGCATAAAATTATTTCCGTCCATATTTATAATGTGAACTGAATGATTTTCTAACCAAGACTGCATAGGCGTTATTTCACTTTGTGCTTTCTATCAAACGAAATTGAGGTCGAACGCACACAAATCCATAATAAAAAAAAGCGCCAGGACATAGCAAATTAGGGAAACACTTCCATTCATAATTTTATATTCTGAATTATAAGAAAGACAAAATTCTAAGCAACATTTGTAAAGTACTCATTACAGTATTTACCATCCATTGCATTATTTTGTCCTTACAAATCTGTAGTGTTTTTTACACCCACCCTTCTATGAGATTAAAACAGAAAAAATACAAGCGTTTACACTCAGATGTTATATATAGGATATTACAGAAAGCCTAAATACTGTTTTATTGGTGAGTTAATCATCAAAACTAAATATTCTATAAAATAAATATTAGCCTATACCTATATAATGTTATGAATACATTTAGTGTAAAACGATGTAGGAAAGGATATCTTTTGGTATCATTCTAAAGCAGACAAAAAACTTAACATACAAGCTATTTTATCTTTTAAGTAAAACAAATAACTTAATGATCAAGAGTGTTTATACACACTTAATAGCATGAAAGTCAAGGCAAACAAGCCAGTAAAAAACATCTTTCTCTTCTGGATAACAAATATTAGGCCCCAATTGTGGTACTTTTAAATTTATCGATCGTTTCAAATTCAACTCCATTATATATTCATCGCTGCTTTGTATTTAGGTACTTGACATAGTCTAATATTAATGCCGCAATGAATATTGAATTTATAATGATAGTAGATGATGCGAGCTATTCACAATAAGCAGTCTATCATTAACGGTACCATGGTACCAATGTTGACATACTCTTGAGACAAAGAAGGATGTCGCTAACTTTAACCATTAATCGTTGAACTTTAGTATGTTATTGTCCATTAACAACAGAAAAAACAATACAGTGTTATTTTTGTGAAATTATTACGATGTGCGCTACAATCCAAGAATGCTCACGTTTTGTATATCGTATTGTATATATTTTAATGCATTGCCTAACATACCATACTTTACAATGGAAGCTAGCTAGAATATATGAACAGATATACATAGATTGTTAGCCTAGATCAGTGTAATGGTATCTTAAAGTACCTAACACTGCTTGCTTTGTAAAAACCTCGCAGTGCTAACTTCGGACTAAATTAATTGGTCAATGTAAGAAATATATATTTATGGAATTCTCATCATAATAATATGGCACTTATCTCACGAAAGTAATTATTCCAAGTTAACGTGAATTACTCGTAATAAATACTTGAAATGAAATTGGTACGAATATATACTCAAAATCTTTGTAACACACAAAAAATATGATACAGCAATCTAGAAATACCTTATAATATAATACGATGTAATTCCAAGTGAATTCCCCTGGTTGGAGTATAAGTACTATAATGTGATAATAAATTACTCGAGTATTAAGGTCAATTCCACTAATAAATCTAAAACAAGATACGATATTTGACCAATCGAGAATCATCTATTTATTTTTGATAAATCAAATTGGCCAGGAACCATTCTACAATCCAGTTTTATTATTATTCGGCAGTGTAATCAGCCCTATGATTTCATTCACCTTAAACTCATCTGACCCAGACACAATCTCGTTGCCAAGGAAACGGCTCCGGCACACCTTGGATAAGTAGTTAAGTTACTTCATAGATTAACAGTAAAATTTTACATACGTGCCTGATATAAATATAAGAGCTTTGAAATCTATGGTCATACGAAGTGGTAGATGAACTTCAAAGCGAAACTAAAAATTACTGGTTGTAGCATTTATCCGAATGATGTGGTCTAATTACTATGCAATATTGTAAAATGTTGATAAGTGTGTCTAATTATACCCAGTAGCTTTGATATCTCTAAAGTTCATTCATGTTCATGGAAGTTATTCATCTTGGAGTCGAGATAAATATTTATTCTGGTAGTAAGATAGGATTCACTGTGAAGTCGTAAAATTAGCTCGTTAAAGTTATAAGTAAATAAATAATAATAATAAATAAATATTTCTTACACTCACACCAATTAGCCTAGCCCAAAGTAAGCTCTGTAAGGCTTGTGTTAGGGGGCATCCATAAATTACGTGAGGTGCTTTTTAAATTTTAAGCGAAATTTATTGAAAGTGTGCATGGAGTGTACCTACTGAGTCCAATCTCTATCTGCATCATGTAAAATGCAGCTAAAGACTATACCCGGTTAGATGCACAAAAAATATTGTCATCGGATCAAAACCTTTGGTGGTAATGAAAACCGGGCTATGGAAGAGACTCCAGTCACCTGCCTTCTCAAAGCCTCCAAATTGATTTATTATTTCCATACATTGTCGTTAAATATTGAAACAAGTCTGATATGGAATCAAACGCGAATAATATTCGTCTAGGTATCCAGTGTCGATACCACAGAGCCACCGGCATTGATTACCCAATAAAAAATATATCAAACTATTAAATTTAGCGAAAGACCGAAATAGGGCAGAAAATAAAAGATCTCGTTGACGTGTTTTGGTGTAGTCATTGACTCAGTCTATCTCAGTTTTCTATAATCTTTTGCTTATTATTAAACGTCCCACTTAGCCTTTGTTCTGTGGAATATATCATAAGCTTAATTGTACTAAAATGCTGAAAGGCTTATGGAATATGGTATCGAAATCATTTTAAGACTGAAAATGTAATTAGCTCGTTAAATAATAATTCTCCGTACTTTCCGGTAATTTGTGTACAATATGCCGCCTCTAATCGGAGGTACGAGAAGGTAATTAACATTAGACGGTACGTGTTGAAGTAATCGGTCGTATGATTGTATAAATGAATGTTGTAACAATGATTATAAAATAATATATAGATAAGCGTATGTATAATCGATTGTCTGTAAAAGAAGTAAAATTTAATAATTTCACGCTTTTAATGGACACCCTACTCAATTGAAATATGTTATATAATTTCACCATTTTGTAGAAGCGGCCGTCTTGGTCCGATTTCCATAAAAAATAGCTGAGAACACTTCCGGTTAATTCTACTTCCAAACAAAAAAAATATCAAAATCAGTTCATCCGTTCAGGACCTCACAACAAGTAGATACTTTGTCGTTTTTGCGTCGGGAATTCAAAATCTGATAAATTAGGTTAACTAGAAGACAAATTAAATTACTACGACAGTGTTAGCTTTGAACACTGTGGCTCTATCCAACTTAGTGCGTCATTTACGACTCGGATTAAGTTGCTTCAAATTTATAAAAAATAGACTTTAGTGCAATTTGAGTTAAACCTTAAACCTTAATCATAGATTCACATAGGTTTCTATGTGCTATTATTCTAAGGTACAATTTAATATTACACTGAAACCGTCGATCAAGGTACGTCACGCCACGACTCTGATGAGTTCGGATAGACCTTAAATCGAAGCTGTAATTGAAGAGACTCACCGATGTTACAAGATACATGTTGACCACGTACTCGTACAAGGGTCGCTAAACAAACTTCATACTTAGTTTAAAGGTCAAAGGTCTAACTTGACATATAGCCTACGGCCTAAGCCTGTTCTCTTTACAAAACTAACAGCAGCTTCATATACCAAAGGTAACTGAATCCATATATCATCAACATGCCTATGTAATTCAAATAACAAGTGAAGATTATATTATCAACATGACTGATTCAAAATACTAGATACTGGGTGACATCGAAATTTTGACGTTTTCTCAACTTAAAGTCAAGCAATGAATTGTAAATTGATTACGGTAACTTCAACAAACTGAAAAGATATACATAAATTATTTATTTAATCATAGTATTGAAGAAAGTTTGAAACTACCAAGGATCGGTCTGAAGTACCAATTCAACCCTCGCCCTGTAATCTCCGAAACTGCACCGGTGCGCATAACTGATAAAAACCCATCAGGTTAGATTACAATTAAGACTGGAGACCTATCAAAGTATTCCCCATTCCGGTACCAATATTTTGAGAATAGGTGAAGCTGGAAAAGCTGTCAGCAGATAATGGCATAACGTCGTAAAAAAAAAATAATGAAACAATGGTAAGATAAGTACTAATTTTATGAGGGACTCAATTTTGACAAAAAAAAATGTAATCAGGTGGGTAGTCTGCAAGTGCTGTCTGGTAAGCAAAACATATATAATTACTCTATTAAATAAATATAACAATTGCTGGTACAAGCGGGCATCTTTTTCGGAACAGCTTATATTAATATACCAGCTATAAGCATATAATTAAATGAACCACTTGTAGGTATTCATCACAGAAATCTAAGTACATATAGACATTTGCGGTGTTCATGCGAAAAATCTGGTTTAGATTTTCATCAATAAAAACTTTTTCATTTTTATTTTGTACGTCGACCCAATAATTCAACCATACATCACGGACTAGCTAATATTGAAAATGAACGTCAGAGTAAACCAATTTCATTACAAATGATATCGCTATCCGACGAGACGGCTATTTATCTAATATTTTCATCATTTGAATAACAATCATGAGAATATAACCCTAACTGACCTCTGTCGATATTACATCATAGAGTTGATTATGTGAGTTGTTTTAAAGAATGCCCAAAAAACCATAAGCCTTTTAGTATTCATTGACGTAGAAGGCCCGGATATCTACCAATTAAACGGGTTCCGTTGAGATCGCCGTACGTTTAATATGTCGGGACCTTACCGTGAAATGTTGATCTTTTTTATTGGTTTGCAGAAAAGAGTTCTTGTGTTTTGGATATAAATACATTTTTCATTTCTCATACTCGGAAGGTTATGTTGTTTTGATCTGATTATTGTCAGCTGTCAACTGTCAGCTGTGAACTATAAAAAAAAATGCTGCGGCCATGTGAGTTTGTTTCTAAACAGCCAGTGTGAACTTAGCGCAAACTACTTCCAGCGGAATAAGCCGCAAAAAACACGCGGTGAGTTCCATATTTAAAATTTAAACAGTCGACATAAATTGGCGGGATGTGAATTTATTATATATATCTGTGACGGAATTTGAAAAAATTCAAATAATCTCTTATACTAATTTTAAAAATGAGTTCAAGCGATTCCGAAATATTGACACCCGATTCAATTAAAGACGAGGCAAATTGTGTTCTGCCTACTGATGGTCTACTGATATTATCATATATTATCAATAAATAGATTAAATAAACAACCAATGTTTTATTTTCCTCGTATATTCGAAGTGAAAAGTAGAGTGTTTAACACGGGTAAAAGAATCAATTCCTTCTCGGACTATAGCCGGTCTAAATACCTCGGGAATTGATTCTTTCCACCCTCGGTTAACATCTACTATTCCATATAGCTCAATGTATAAATTCAGCGAATATGTGTATATTATCTAATATGGAACAGTTATAAAGCCCTCTTTATATGCGTAGAGTGAAATTAAATAGCTTCGAATACAGAATACAAATATTATTGATCAACCGTATTGTCTGCACAACGCTGATAATGGAGGAATAACTCATTCGGAATATCGCTACATTGGCTATCGATTTGTAATTAATTATTGTTTTGATCAAGTAATTTTTAAGTATTCTAGGATAAGTGCGCTAGTTAAATTTCTTTAAGATATTCCCAAATAGTAAAATCGTTAATTTAGTTATGTTAGGATAGCTTATAATTATTAGATTCATTAATTTTATTGTATAAAGTATTGAAATTAAGTGTATTGTTAAATGGTTGTATGTAGGTATATATTAGGATAGTTATTAGATAAGAAAGTACTATTGTTAGATAAGTAAGTGCTGCTCCACTCACGTTAATGTTAAGTCACGGAATAGTATTTATAAGATAATATGACGCTGTACGTACAGTACGTAGTAGATCCAAACGAGGACAGTTTAAAAAAGGCACGGACTAAGCGTCCGTCGAGTAGACATATATATATTATATATATATAATATATATATATATATAATATATATATATAATATATATTATATATATATATATATATATATATATATATAAATACATCCACAGTTGATGTACAAATAGCACTTTTACTTAAAAATCTAAATGCACGTTGTCGCTCAAACGACTTATTTAACGCTTTTCATTTCCACTATGATGTAAGAGCGGTCTGAAGGTCAACATTTAAAGTAACATTATTTTATATACTTAGTCTTAGTCTAATCTGTTATTAAGTATTGCTCTTAAAGATTAATAATTATCAAACTGATATATTTATCAGTTGAGAATTTATCAGGAAAGTTGTCATCAGGATAATGATGTTAAATATATGTTAAATATATGTGCTATTGTATATTTACAATACCACATATATTGTCCTAAATAAAGTGTCCTCAAAAAAGGCCAGGTCAGAAGTATCCGCAATCGTCGAGCATGTATGAGGAATGTTATGAAAGTAGATGAAACGAAAGAGATATGTAAAGACCGTAGCAAGTGGAAAGACGTAATCTCTGCCTACCCCCATGGGAAAAAGGCGTGAGTGTATGTATGTATGTATATTTAACGTTAGGTATTATCCTGATGACAAATTTCCGGAAGTATTTAGAGTACATAGATCTAGTAAAACAATTATAATATTTTTTTTTTCCCACGGGGGAGGGTAGTGAATCCTCATAGGGGGCGCGCTACCACAGTGGTCGCTATTGACAACCCCCTGGTGCTCGGACGACCTTGCACCGGATACCACCCGCAACCGGTCTACGGCGGATGGTTATGTTGGACTCCAGCAGAAGGCCAGCCTACCAACTAAACACTACCTACAGCCTTTGGTCGGGCGGAAGGCCTGGGACCCTATCGGCTTGAACTAACGCTCCCGCCCTCCAGAACCGGGCGGTGCACAAGACTCGGTTAAATATTTACATAATTTAAGCAAATCACAAAATTTCAGTCATCGTTTTTTTGTGTGAATAGAGCTTTACAAATTGAGCAGATAAAAGCCACTAATGCGAGAAAAAAAATAGTAAAAAATATAAATAATAGTTGATATATAACTTTGTTTTACAGGTTTCAATATTCAAAAACCATTGAATAGTTATTGTATACAACCATAATTTTAAAAATCTTATCAAGCGTTAAATTTTTTCGAATCGTGCTTATCGGTTTGATATTTCGCGAGATTATTGATGAATGAGACAAATCATAACTAAACTAAATCACAGGGCGAAAAAGATAGCGATGCGTTAGATAAAAAATGGAACAAGAAACGATTGATTTCGCACCCTGGTATTATTACGCTAGTACTCGTAACTAAAACAAATGCCAGTTTCGACGCGCTATTGCGACAGCAATGTATGTTAAGGTAGTAACAGCTGCATTATATACAAAGAGTGGCTTTGTACCTATATACTTAGTAACGAAGCACTTCAGAAACTACCGTGAGATTGTTTGCTTAGTCAAAATTGGATTACATTTAACAGAGTCACCTTAAAATAAATTGGATACATCAGCACTTAAACCTTACGCCAAGAACGGTTTAATAGCTGGTTTATTTATAACAGATTTTGGAAATTCAATGTTTTCTTCAGATATTGTGGTGTTGAGTATTCACGCAAAAAGTAGTTTAGTGAGTTCTATTGATATTAATATTGGATAATTGATCTTTAAATTAAATATTCTTTAATGCTAATAGCCTGTGAAATTATCGTTTATTTCTTTCGGACATCTTTAGTTAATAAGTTTTATAGTTCATGACTTTATAAATACATCATGTACAAGTTAATTACAAGGACACTGCTGTCCTTTTTACCATATCCTTTTTACAAGTCGATAAGACATCGTCTATTTTCCAGCGTCACACATCGGTAATAAATCCTAGAATTCCTGTACTCACTACTTCCACGATAACGTGTTTCATAAATTTAATTTACATATTCACTTAGTTTTAGAAATGTATTGTTGGGTTCTAGATATCAACTACATATTCCAAAACGCTTTTGACACACTGTTTATTTCAGAAAAATGTCTACGTACTGTTAAAAATAATCCTACATTTCTATTTATTGATTTTCTTGCTCTCGCTGAATTAATACAAAAATAATATTTATTCATTAATTTTTGTAAATATAATTGTTATTTCGTGTTGTATTAATAAGAACAATCACAATATTTATTTAGAAAGCAGAGGATGATTTTGTATAAATTGACATTACATATAAAACTAAGAACTCAATATTAATTTCAAAGATTTGCAATTAAGTCCAATGAGGAAGTGCTGGAGTTTGTTTTTATTTGTATTCCGAGACTGCCTGATATTGCTTCCCTCTCGAAGTCAACAAACCCAGGAAGCTTTGTAACTGTGAGTGTTACTTATTACAGGAAAACAAAAGCGGAAAAAAACTTTCTGTTAACGGCATATAGTGAGTAAAGAGGTCCAACTGTGCTTACGTATCACTATTTCAGCTGAGCACAATATTCATCAAATCATTCAATTCATTCGTTCGTTTTTTAAAAGCCTTTAACTGTTTTATCCTTAACTAGCTATTGCTCCCGTCCGCGGGTCGCCGGCGGGCGCGAGAAAGTCGCGACTGCTACGGCGACCCGGGATGGACCACGCCCCTTCCGTGGCCGGCGGGCGTCGTCGGTGGAGGAGGCCGGGGGAGGTAGTGTAGCCTCCCCCGAGGAGGGCTCCCCTCTAGGCAGGGGAGCGGAGGCTGGGGGTTCCCGGAAGTAGCTTGATGTTCCCGGGGGCTCTTACATGCCTGAGGAAGGCCATCCCTGAGGTTTTTAGTGGGTAGGTCTCCCCCTTCTGGGGAGGAGAGCCCCACATAACCGCCGGCTCGCCACAGCCGGATATTTTTAGAAGAAACCCTACAAGATGGATGGCTGTTTCGCGTAAAAACTACTTAATGGATTTTAGTCAAACATAATTAGGATAATGACGATAAGCGTCAAGTAAATAGGAAAACCATCTGCCATCTGTACAGGCGAAGTCGCGGGATCCATCTAGTATCTTTATTAATTGTAGCCTGTGTTGCTCTGTTGTATAAGCTACATAATTGTAAAGTTTAATTAAAATCCATTCAGCAGTTTTTACATGAATTATTATCAAAAGTCTATGCCTACAAAATTTCGCATTTATAATATTAGTAGGACCTGAAGACAAGTATAATCGCACGACATAAGTATTACTTATCTAAGACAATTATTAATCGCACGACATAAGTATTACTTATCTAAGACAATTATTAATCGCGCGACATAAGTATTACTTATCTAAGACAATTATAATCGCGCGACATAAGTATTACTTATCTAAGACAATTATTAATCGCGCGACATAAGTATTACTTATCTAAGACAATTATAATAACGCGACATAAGTATTACTTATCTAAGACATCTTATCTAAGACAATTATTAATCGCGCGACATAAGTATTACTTATTTAAGACAATTATAATCGCGCGACATAAGTATTACTTATCTAAGACAATTATAATCGCGCGACATAAGTATTACTTATCTAAGACAATTATTAATCGCGCGACATAAGTATTACTTATCTAAGACAATTATAATAACGCGACATAAGTATTACTTATCTAAGACAATTATAATAACGCGACATAAGTATTACTTATCTAAGACAATTATTAATCGCGCGACATAAGTATTACTTATCTAAGACAATTATAATCGCGCGATATAAGTATTACTTATCTAAGACAATTATTAATCGCGCGACATAAGTATTACTTATCTAAGACAATTATAATAACGCGACATAAGTATTACTTATCTAAGACAATTATAATCGCGCGACATAAGTATTACTTATCTAAGACAATTATAATCGCGCGACATAAGTATTACTTATCTAAGACAATTATAATAACGCGAAATAAGTATTACTTATCTAAGACAATTATAATAACGCGACATAAGTATTACTTATCTAAGACAATTATAATCGCGCGACATAAGTATTACTTATCTAAGCATTATCGACCGCCGACAAGTTGATAAACAAAATTAATTTGTGTGTTACTGCCGCACTATGAGATTGATTTCTTTTAAATGCAACATTAAGTCGCGTGTCATCTCTACTATGACTATGAAATATAAAGAAATAGATTACCGTTAATGTAGAATTATACATTTTATTATATCTCTGAGTGTAGGAGTCATTCACGTAAAGAATAATTATATACCTAAGCAATATACTTGTAAAATTTGTCCGTCTGACGATATAAATAACCGTTATAGAAACAAAAACTACTCGACGGATTTTAACGAAACTTGGTACAATTATATTTTTATACTCCTGAGCTAGTTATAGTGTACATTTTATCACGCTACAACCAATAGGAGCAGAGCAGTGAAGGGAAATGTTGGGAAAACGGGAGAAGTTACTTAATTTTTTAAGCTTCAGAAATCATGTATGACAGAAATGGTTTCCTTAAAATTATATCCCACGACAGCATATGTCTGACACGTGTAACTCCCGATAGCTTAGCAGTTCGAAGCTTTCTCATTATATTTGTTTTTTTTTTCTTTTTTTTTTTCCTCAGGAGAGGAGGCTGAGAATCCTCATGGATACCAACGCAACAGACAAGCAGGGATGCGTTGATTATGTCGGACTCCTGGTGAATCGAGACGACTCGATCCAGCAGACCTACCGACTAAACTCAGCCTAGCCTTGGCCCTAGTGGCCTTATGGCTTGAACGGAATGGTTGGCGCACCCTCAGGAGAGGGCACGTCGGCGCTGCCCTCCGAAGAGGACATATGCGCGAAGGAAGGCTCGGTACGCCAAAGTGGGTCCGGCCTTGAAGTGATGGGGCCTACTCGTACATATGCAGCAAGCTGCGAAGTATGGACTAACTAAGGCATGGCGGCGCAGATGCCGCCTCTCGCAAGGCTTGAAGAGCCAGCGTCAATGAGTCGGGAGGGTCAGAAATGACGTGCCTGGGTCGACGATATTCTGTATTACGCGGATTGACTGGATCACGCGGATTGACTGGATTATATTTGTCTACTCTTACGATTATAACTCTCTCAGTCATCCCTAATTAAAAAATTAAAAATGCTACCTAAAATTACGATTCCACGCGGACAAGTCGTGAGGACAGCTAGTTGAAAGTAAAGTCGATTGAATTTGGTTTCATAACTAGATTTACTTGTTTTAAAGAAACCCGCTGATATATTATGTTAGGTATAATGTTATGTATTTTTATAGACATCTAATATGGACTATAGGCCTACTCTTCTGTGGCTAAATCAAAATACCAAAGAACTGCCAGTGTGGACAATGACAAAACCTAAACATATTTATATGTCGAATACGTTTACTATACTAGAAAATTTACATAATATGTTATATAAACAACAAATTAAATGTACATAAATTACATATACATAAATTTAAAATACATATCCAAAAATGATCATATTCCCATTTAAAAGGCCGGCAAAGCATCTGTGACTCTCTGGTGTAGGTAAACTTACCGTCCCATCCACATCCATCATCCTCATCCTCATTCTAATATTTTTTTAATGGTTTAATTAAGTTTCTGAAGTATGGGTTACCCTGTGTCTCTCCTCAGGACATAAATGAAACCTCCAACATATAGTTTACAAGTTCTTTTTAATTAATTATAAATTTACAATGTACAAAAACTTGAGGATATTAACATAACAAAAAACGAAAGAAGAAAATGGCACGTTGACGATGACAGAATAAAAATGAATTTGCATTATAACTAATCAATCGATCATACATTGTGAACGGGATATGTCAACATTGTTGATGAATAAACCGCAGGCGCAGATACCCTGTCATAGTCTTCTATAGAAATTTAATAGGACTATCTCAGAAACATGAAAATATAGATATAGCTTTTGATATAAATAATTTTGAAATTATTTGTACATATTAAATTACGTTCGTTAGTTCGTTCCGATTCTACTTTCAATATCGCACTATGCTGTCATAGCTACATTCAAGCCGTAGGGCCCTTATGCCCAAGGCTAGGCTGAGTTTAGTTGGTAGACACGCGATCGGACCGCTCCGGTCGCGTGGAGTCCAACATAACCTCCGTGACACTTGCCGCGTCTCGTCAATAAAGCCAGTAGGGTCAATAGGACCAAAGGCTAGGCTGAGTTTAGTCGGTAGGTCTGTGTAGTCGAGCCGTCTCGACAGTACCAGGAGTCCGACATAATCAACGCATCCCTGCTTGCCTGTTGCGTTGGTATCCATGATGGATTCTCAGCCTCCTCTCCTGAGGAAAAAAAAAAAGACACTTGCCGTTGCGGGGGTATCCTGGGTACGTTTCGTGCTCCTCGTGAGAATTCACAGCCTCTCTCCTGAGGAAAAAAAAACTAAATCTGCATAGAACTAAATCTGCACCGCACTCCTTAGGAGCGGTCGCTCTCTCTACAAGCCGTAGGTAACCTATTTGGATCAAGGCCAGCAGTATGGTCGGTAGGTCGCGTCTGTCGTCGTCTCGATCGGTCTGGAGCTCGACATAACCACCGTGACACTTGATGAGGTCTCAGCCTCTACTCTCCTAGGGAAAAAAAGAGTACAAAATATGTTAGAAATGCTTGTTTTTTTTTATTATATTGAATTTCAAGAGTAATCCTGCATCTGCAGTACAGCTGCGCTTGATGCGAATTTTTTGTATTTATGTTAGCATTAAACATTATTATTTTATGTGTAAACGTACGTTTCAGTAAGTTAAAATATGACGATTTCTGTGATTTTGCAAACATTTATGCTAGTAAGATAACTGTGAAATACAACGCTAGTAACAAAAGTACGTGAGCACTAACCTTCTAACTATATAATATCTAGATCAAGAACACAGATAATATAATTCTCTTCGTAACAAATATATCGTGCTACAACAGACTTGGCTTCAGAATTATCAATATTCATATTGTAATTAATATATGCAACAAACGTTGCCAGTAGCTAAAAACTTACGCAACCTTTTTTGATAACAACACAAATTTCATTAACTACTCAAAACATAATCAAACAACTAAATTTAATGTATGTTTTTAAAATCATACTTTGTAAGCAGTTTTGAGTTGCTAATACATTTTACTTTTGATCGCTTTTGCATTTATAAGCTACTTATACATTTTTTCAACGTATACCCATTATCTTGATTCAATTTTTTGAATATCAAAAATAATGAAGGCCGTTATTTTCTTTCGAGCAGCAAATTGGCTTGAATGTCAATGATATGTTTAATATATGTATAATAATCTCACGTTACAAAAAATGTGTTTTATGAATTCAACATTTGTACTAAAAGTATAATATAAACAATATTGCACTTACACCTTGTTACATCAATGAATATATAGTCACATTGTTCTTAAGTTCTCTCGTAATTGTGTTTCCCTTTTTTTAACGGGGAAATACACGTTTTGCACCGTGACACCGAGCTGGCTAGGCGGTCTGACAGGACCGGCCTACCCACTAAAACCCCCCTGAGTTCTCTAGGCCCATGCGGGGCCATGGCGGGGTGCGCTTTCGCGATTCTACCGCCATGTACTCCGAGGCCGGCTCGAGTCAACGCCAAGGGAGGGACTGTCCGAGAACCCCTGGAGAGTCCCCCAGACGGAGAGACATCACTACGGCGTGCGCGGTAAGTAGCTAGACGCGCCCGCGGCCAATTGTGTTGGCCTTAAATTTTATTTGTGAAAGTTAATTTATTAATCGTTTATTTATATCGTAAAAGTATTCCAACAGTACACACGAGTATTATTTATATATAATACTTATCATAAATCATTTGTGTTGCAAAGCAGCAGTACTCGTATTGCAACATGCACTGTAATTCATGCATTTTAGCTGTTCTTGAGTTAGAAGTAATTTAATCATTAATTTCATTTTACGTATAAAAATAAGATTAATGATACAAAAAAGTGTTTACTTAATTCTAAACACTTTATTTCATTGAATTGAATTTATTGATTTAAATGTATTTAATAGATAATTAATATTTTAAAAAATGTAAATTATGTAAGCTGATGTAATATATGGTAAAGCTATTGATACTTTTAACCAGGATCTTGCCGCTATCAAGAATTGGTCTGAGCAATTTGTGTCAACCCAAGAAATGAATACTTCTTTGGGTTGACACAAATTATAGTGGGAAGTTTTAGAATAATGTCAAGACTAACGCTTCAGATTCTTCATTCCATTGTTTTTGATGTTCAAATTATTCCTTTAAGTGATAGTGTGAAGGATTTGGGGTTGTATATTGATTCAGTTCTCAGCTGGCAACCTCAGGTCAAAGGGTAACTGGAACTTTAGACATAAAAAAAATGCTTGTACAGACTACATCAGTTATGTACTACACACGAGAAATAGTTACAAACACGCAAAGTTTTTTGGTGTTTACCTATTAGTTGTTGAAGTAAAATAACTATAATTATTAAGAGTTATTGCAACACAGTTTGTTTATCCCAATGAAATTAAAAATAAAATACATGGTTCACTTCAACTGACAAACAATAATTGTAAGCTCAAACAATATAATTGCAAAATGCATGCCCCCCGGCTCACTCCTACTGCGACATAAAGTTCGATTTTTAATTCGAGTCAGTAAAATGACATTTCCAATGTCATGTGTCACAAATCATATTATTTAATATGGTATGTATTACATATTTATAATAAAAAAACGCTTTGATACCTAATAAAATAAAGCATGACTAAATGTCTAAATCTATTGATTGCCGAACACCACTATTGTAGTGGGTTGTAGTGGGTCACCCTTTTTTGTATCAGTGACAGTTGCACTTGTCATTTAACTGACTCGAATTAAAAATCGTAGTTTACACACACAATCAATAGTTGTCAGTTGACATTGTTCGAATCTTGAAGTTGTTCCGAATTGTTATTCTTCACTGAGGTAAACTCGTTTTAAGGACGCTTTTACATTGAAAACAATTTTTTGTGCACTTAACCGCTATTTAAGTACTTCAATGACGCTCACGCATTGTATATGACTTATTGTTTTTATACTCACCCGTGAAATCTTAGATATTTATTGGCACCAGCTTTCGCTACTCATAGTAAATATATTAACATTACGCATCAAATCGCATTTAATATTTATTAGTTACATTTCGGCAGAATTGCATCCGCCACGATCACAGAACTTTACGACCTCCGTAGTTTGTGTGATAAATACGTGCATTTTTGTTAATATATCGTTTTTGTTAATATATATTTCTATCAAAAATATTTATACGAGTAGTATATGTATAATATATGTATGTCTATCCGTTATTCTATATGTAATCCAATGATATATAGGTGTTCGTTGCGCGGAATAAGCAATCGCTAGATACCGTCAGTGCTCCATATTGGCGACAAACTAACAGTCTACTTGATGGTAAGTGGTTACAGTCGCCAATAGCACATGTGGTTCCTGGTAAATTCGCGGATGCAAATCTGCCAAAACATCGAGGTAAATAATAGTCTTTATATAACTAATATTTTAAACATAAATGTTAAAATTTTTATTACACTCTTGAGTTTAAATTATTTATTGCAAGTTCTGCAATTTAGGGTAACTTCTCATGTGAATGGACTGGAATGGTACTGCAAGAAATTTAACAGGTTATATGGCTCAGAAGAATGTAAGCTGTATAAAAATAATTTTTCATCTCTGAATTGTATTACATTTTATTGATACAAATGTGTTTAATATTATATAAGTTATTTCCACCGCGCTCAGTTCTGCGCTTCTCGTTTCCAGCGACTGCTTGCGGTCTTTTTCAGAGCATTAGAGCACTTAATCTCTTTTCCCGATAAACTCATTGACTACAAATAACTAAAACTAAATTTACACAGGAATATCTAAGTATTATCTCCTGTTAAGATTCATTATTCATAGTCAGAACCCCGGTTCACAAATCACAGTACAACATCACAGGAATAAGGTATTGTTTATCAAATATTCTGTTATTGATAATTCAGAATAATATTACAAATAAACAAAGAGAACTCAAAATAATTTAAAATATGACTACAAAGTATTTTATGTTTAACTTATCAATTTTATTACAAATTAATATCACAGCTACTATGTTGTATGTAAATGTGATATAATTGAATGTAATTTACTTCACGAAGACAATTAGACTAAAGGCAAAACTGTCAACTGTTACGACAAAGTCTTACAATCTAAGACCTCCATTTTGCGAGAAACATTGGGTTAAATATGTCTCGAGTAAATATAATTTTGGTGACTCACATAAATATTTTTTTTTTTTTTTTTTTTTTTTATTTCATAAGGTGGCAGACGAGCAAATGGCCCACCTGATGGTAAGTGGTAACCATCGCTCATGGACATCTGCAGTGCCAGGGGCACAGCTGAGCCGCTGCCTACCTGGAGAGAAATACTCTTTTTAAGCCTCGTTTGAAGTTAGACATATCGTAGCGCTGAGGAAACATCGCAGCAGGGAGCTCATTCCAGAGTTTGCATGTACGCGGGAGGAATGAACGCTGAAACCGAACTGTACTAGACAAGATCGGTTCCAGGTGATATGGATGAACTCTACTGCGGTGGCGGGTGGTGCGATGGTAAAAAGGTGACGAAGGCACCATTGCAAATAATTCCTCAGAGCACTCTCCGTTAAAGAGCCTATAAAGAACACACAGAGAGCCAAAGTCTCTCCGCTGCTCCAAGGTCTCTGTTGAGGCCGTAATATTGGGATCACCGATGATACGGAAAGCACGCCTTTGCAGGGAGTCAAAAGGGTCGAGTTGATATTTGGGGGCTCCAGCCCAGAGGTGTGAACAGTACTCCATATGCGGCCGTATTTGAGCTTTATAAAGCATCAGACGCTGACTGGGCGTGAAGTACCGCTTCGCTCTGTTGAGAACACCCAATTTTTTGCTTGCCATTTTGGCTTTGTCCTCCAAATGACTCCCGAACTGCACTGTGGCTGAAATTTCCACACCTAGAATCCCAATAGATTCGGACATACGAAGAGCGACTCCCTGAAACTGAGGCACTACGATAAATGGGTCTTTCTTCGCAGTGAACGCGCACACTTGTGTCTTCGTGGGGTTGAACTTGACTAAGTTCAATTTTGAAAGGATAAAATTTATAGACTGTCTTTGCACTCGACTAGTACGATACGATCTCCTTTGCCTCAAATAATTCACGCAAGCATTGACGTATCAGAATTTATAATATAAACCGATGAAAAAAGAAAAGAAGTGTCATAGTTTTGACACATAAAATAAATATATAAGATATACTATGAAAATGACACCTGTCAGAATGGTCTTTCTAGATTTTGACTACTTTAGACTCTAGACTTTTATTTACACTTGAAATATTATATAATTATTAAAAAAAACATGATGGTGAGACAATAGAACTTTAAGTCATCGTGACGTCCGTCTGAATAAGAACTTCCTTAAATAATGAAAAACAAGACATCTTTATACTTATAGTTAAGAACAACGAGACGGAGTTTTCATTGATTTTAAAATTGTACTTGTGGAACTATTCTTAATTGAACTAGCAAATCCTATCAATTTATTATTCAATAATAATTTCGGAGAATAATTAAAATAACCCATTATTGATTCTCATTATCACACCCCTCCTTATATGACAATCGAATAATAAACCATGAAGCCAGCACTACTGACATCTACTAGCAGCATACGTGACCTTGTCGCTGCTCAGGTGGCACTTACACCTTCAGCGCGATCTCACGTTTTGTTGCATTAGCGACCGTATTTTTTTTTTGTTTAATACTACAACTATAACGCGAAGACTTAACGGTATGTAAAAATGAAGAATCCTTAGAAATAGGATAATAAGCCAATATAAGCCAGTACCACAGAAATCTAATACTAAACTTAAAATCGAAGCATAAGTGACCTTGCCGCCGCTCAGGTGGCACTTACACCTTTATCGCGATCTCAGCGTTTTGTTGCATGAGCGACCGCATTTTGTTCTTTTTTTTGTTCAATAGGTACTACGATAACAAAAAGATTTAAGTTTGTATTCATTTGTGCCATTTTTATGGCTTAATTCTGTTTTACTTGTTTTTCTTTTCAGATGTACGTCAATATATAGTAGCAGCTCTGAGTAAACAAGCGCTTTTGCAAATTTGAATAGTATCATCACTTATATTTTTATTTAATAATAAATATATATTTTTCACTTCAGTAGCTCAAACATGAAGGTTTTGCTGCTTAAAATCAGTGAGTAAAATCGATTTTTACTCACTAGTGAGACAAAGCTAACCACAGATTATAGTAACCTATGTATAGTAACTAATGGGATAACCATACAGACTATGTTGTTTCGCCCTAAGATAATATGCCCATGGACATGGATCTGCCTGACACTTCTCGTTGTTCCGTGTCACGCATAGGTACCACTTTAAACTAATGTAAAATAAATTGGCAAAAAATCAGAAAAATAATTGTTAAAAAAATGTCTCTTCGGAACGGAACATAATAAGTACTTATTAAAATCTCAAGAATGATGCGCGGAACGGAACTATTGACAGAAGTTCCTTTCCACGCATCATACATTCTTGAGATTTTAATATTTTTTTTTTATTTAATTCGCTTAATTTACTAACAGGGAATAATAATAACAATAATTTACTTACTTATTATTTTTGAAGACATATTTTAACAATTATTTTTCTGTTCTTTTGACAATTTATTTTACATTTGTTTAAAGTGGTATGCGTAACACGGAAAAACGAGAAGTGTCAGGCATAATTGACGTGATATTTCATTCGTGACAAAGTAGGTATAATATTTGTTCTCGCTGCTGAAGTGAAAAGTTATGTGTGTCACACGAGAGCAAAGTTGTTTGCATCTCGTGCCTTTGAATCCCTCGACACGCTCAGGATTCTACTCTAGAATCACTCGCTTCGCTCGTGATTCAAACAGAATCCTTCGCTTGCTCGGGACTCAAATCAGCACGCGCAGCAAACATCAACTTTGCTCACTTGTTGCACAAATAACTATATTCTAGCCCAAAGTAAACTCTGTAAGGCTTGTGTTATGGGATCAAGGTAACGGATAGACTAATATGTATATATTATACATATATAAATAGATTTGATAACTGAGTTGACTAAGGTACAAATGCTCGCATTCGTCGAGCAAATATCTGCCCCTACCGGGATTCGAACCGGGGACCTCAGAAATGGCGAAACCTTGAAACCGGTATTCTAACCAGTAGACTACGGACGACGAAGGATGTCAGATTTATTTATTACATGTTACAATTATCACTATTCTCTCTAACAAAACACTTCCATGATTCTCCATGACCATAGGTTTCGAGCGTACCCTAACTTTATCAAGTACAACGAGCCAGTGCTACATCTTCTCCCATACATCTTCTCCCATCCATCTCTATCCTGCAGACTCCTGACGAGATACCCTTGTCAGGGGTCTGCAGGCTTCCTCCAAGTGTTTTGTTTCAATTATAAAGGCTGTTACAAACATCACAACATAATATTTAGTGGTATTTACCAAAAGTAAAAATCTTGCAAAAAATGTTATGTTTATTTTGACTTTTAAAATCAAAAAACTATTATTCAATATTTAAGGGGAAAAGTAATATTTTGTTTACATACTCCTTACTTCTTCTAAATATCATTTTGCCGACTCTGAAGCATTCTATGTACAATTACTATGCTAGTTTAATGTAGGTACAATGTTGTTATTGAAATTAATCGCATACGCCATTGACTTTATGCACAACTATATTATTATTCCTCCTAGTTGTAACAAGTGGACAAAGAGACAATGATACCGTATCAGATTGAGAACTTAAGGTCAACGAGTTATAACAGACATTAATACAATTATTACCATGCATTTATGCGAGCACGATAAAGTTTTATGCGTCCAGGGAAGTTTCTATTCTTTTATGACCATTTATTGCTCTAGTTCAAACTTATAATATGAGGATTGCGGCAGTTTAATGATTCTCGTCGCTATATTTGAAATAAGTATAATATTGATATGACTAATGTGTGGATTACTCTAGCGTGTAAAAACTATTGAACAAATTTTAACGTAACTTTAGTATGAGGATAATCCGATATAACGCGAACGAAACCATAGACGAAAAGATAGTATATCTATTTAGAGTTTGTGTAGAAATTCATTAATATATTAAAAGCTTAATATCTAATTAACTTGTCTTAACTTATAAAAGAAGACACCTGATCTCTGCTAAGTAACTGGATGTTATAAACAAATTTTTGACGTGACAACGTCTATTAAATTGGTACGGCGTGGAGTCATTCTCGAAAACACCGTAACGGCCGAATCTGACGCCACACGGAGTCCACGCTTAATTTTATTGTAACTATAAACTTCTGTATGAAGAAGAATGAATGTATGTTCATATGTATGTGCAATCATATGCTTATTGTATT
Organism: Scirpophaga incertulas; assembly: GCA_036419045.1. Taxonomy (NCBI): domain Eukaryota; kingdom Metazoa; phylum Arthropoda; class Insecta; order Lepidoptera; family Crambidae; genus Scirpophaga; species Scirpophaga incertulas. The sequence continues at coordinate 7,010,654 of CM071638.1, forward strand.
TAGTGTGCAAGTGCACATTACTCATAATAATTAATTTATGTATAACTTCAGAAGCAGAAAATTTAAACAAACTATTAAATAAAAATATAAATGTTGTACATTACTTTATTTTAAATAATTTCATTGCACTCGAAAAAAATTACCATGTAATAGACGTTGTCACGTTCAAATATCGGCAGTAGACGGAGTTCTACAGACAACCAATTTTTTTATGCAATAATTGCTTTCTATAAAGTAGGTGGTCGTCGACGCGTGTATATCAGAAAAATTTATTATACAAGCTACTTCAAATTGTGAAGAAAATGTTTCTAATTTTGAATGAAATATTTTTTGGTTTAGCTTAGTTCACTATAACTTTATGAAAAGCTTTCCAATCTAAATTTATGTAAGCCTCAAGTCCCACACAACTGTGCTAAAAACGTGGCAAATTCAGCATGATGTCTGATGCGAAATTACTTCTTGACGCAAATTTTTATTGGCGCCTTTTTTATAAATATATTTTTGACGGCTGTACAACTGACAATTAGCATGTATCATACAGATTACAATTTTTTTTTAAAAGAATACTTGGATTTTTATCCTGTATCGTGGGTGCAGTCACAGACATAAAAATCTCACATGCACAAATACCCAGATCGGAACAAATTTTTGTAAGTCATACAAAATATCTGTTCCGTGCGGGAATTGAACCCGCGAATATTAAAACAAATTAAACATGAGACTATAATCATTCATTAAATCAATCTTAGTAACGTCATGAAAATATAATATCCGTCTACATACAAATAAAAACCCAGACATATAATATTAAAAAAAAAAACACGAAACATGTAAATCAAGAATGACTTTATAACACAATGCGCACAAGCTGACAACGGGTCTATTGAAACAACCTTTTCTTTGAAGTGACCGTGTTAATGCCAAACAAAGTGGTAGTACACACGTCAGAGATGTACCTAACGTGTCAAATCCTTACACTCGTTCATTCCTGTTTACGATGGGATATGACGTCCAAACGTTATTAAATTATCGTATTCAAGTCAGAATGTAGACAGCACATACGAGTATGACGTACGCATGCGTTTTGGTGAGAACGAAACGTATAAGAATGATTCCGTAATATATAATTAATACAAACGGACATATTTATTTATTAGTTTAATTTATTATAAGTACCTAGCGACCCGCATCGGCTTCGCACGGGTGCAATGTCTGTTGCACTTTTTCTCGTTGGGTTCAGCCAGCGTTTTTGCAATATAAGCGCAAAAAAACTTGCTTATTTACAACATCAGATTAGAAACCTCTAAATTTATCAGTGTTTCTCTACTATAAGCATGTATTATACATATAAACCTTATTTAAGAATCGCTCTCTCTATTAAATAAAAACCGCATCAAAATTCGTTGCGTAGTTTTAAAGATCTAAGCGTAATACATCCCTATGTATTAGATCAGAGGTGGCCGACTTGATCAGACCCGAGATCTACTGTTATCTGGCGAAACCCTGTGCGATCTACCAATTACATAATTGAAAACTTAAATGGAACTGCATAGTTTATTACAAAAATAATGTAGTAGTTTATATTTTGTTAAAAGAAAATACATAAAATAACAAATAATTATTTTCGTGTGAGCATTGCGCTTGAGTATATTTTCCGCTAGATTAGCAAAATCAGGTATGTAGTGTTTCTTACTTAAAACAAACAAAAAATAAACGGTGTTTATTTTTTGTTTGTTTTAAGTAGGAAAATGCCGACTCACATATATATGTTGAACTAAATCACGAATGCAGTTGTTCAACACATTTCTTCAAATTTGGATATTTCTCATAGGAAACCTATGCCCAGAAATCAAGAACTGAGGATGACCGTGTTTTTTGAAATATGTCGCAGCGCAGAGTAATAATTTCATTTTGAAGATGATGCGTGCAGCAGTTAGTGATTGTGATTATATTGTGCAGTCTGTTCTACGTATTAATATTTTTGCCTAGTCAAGATCGACTGGACTAATGGTCGCGATCGAGCGGTTGGCCACCCCTGTATTAGATCTTTAAAACTACGCTAGTCTTACGACTTTGTTTTATACTATGTAGTGATTAAAGTAAAAGTAAGTTAGATAGCAATCCAAAAACAATGTGCACAGTTTAAAGAAGGAATTTCTTACAGCCAATTAATTAAAAAAAAATTGTTGGCATGATACAGATGGCGCTTTTGTCCTAAAATGTCAAAATTATTTGCATTTCTTTCTTTTCATAACCCTTTTTAATGTTCAAAATCAGACATTTTAATCGTAAAGCAATATCTTTTTAATCTATCACGCAAACAAGTAGAATTTTTTAATAGTCTATAATATGTTTATATAATCAATGATAATTTTAAATGGTGTTCTTAATCTATTAAATTTGGATTGAGTTTAACTAAAAAGTTATACGCCATCATCAAATTTGCACGCAATTGTCTCCAGGGGATCGTGTCATACTTAGTGAACTTACTAAAATAATTTTAACAAAACCTCTTAAAATTATTATTATATGTATTACGAAAATAAAATTTACACGAAGCGAAGAATTTGATTTTATACACATTGTAGTAATATTTAATTATTTTTCATGTATATTATTTTGTGTATGTGTACACAGCCACAACAGCCTAAACAGAGACAAGTCATATTACCGAAATGATTACTGGGTAAATACTATTATTTCTATGTAAATATAATTATTATTGGACACAAAGCTATATATATACGATGTACAATTACAGTGCTTCCGTATTTTTGTACGTTTTAGTCTGATGTACAGACCACTACGTTACGATATTGATTATAGATTAAAGTGTTGTAAAAAAATTAATGAAATGTCGTTTATGAAACAGTTATCAAATAATATTTAAAAGTTATTTTACAAAATAATCGAAAGATATTTCTAATATGTACACGGCAATGAATTTCACATACTTGGACCGGAGAGCCCAACACACGGCCGCGCCTTGCCAGCGCGGCGACATGGTGCATAAAAGGCGCATTTCCCCTCGGAAGGTTTTACTAATGAATAATTCGGGGACCCCGGGAACAATCCTGCTTTCACCACTGTTTTTCGTTTGTCGAATTTCATATGTACATTCCTACGATGAAGTGGTGGTGAACGCTTCTACGGTGAAGGAGAACATCGTGAAGCAATACATCTACGAAGAAATTCAAACCAATCCGCACTAAGGCTGGATCGTCCTATCATACTTAGAGCAGCAATGAAATTGTAACCAGTCCCGAGACTACAACGCTACCGAAGTTTTTTTTACAGTTTACTTACAGTGAAATATTCAGATCCAACTGCAGCCCTCGTAAAATTCGTGAGCGATGATTTCGTAGACTTTTATTTTAATGTACAGCGGTAGTTGCTTATTATCAATCATATATACGTAGCACTAATCCCAACTAATAAATGCGAAAGTAACTCTGTCCGTCTGTCTGTTACGCTTTCCCACTTTAACCTCGCTATCGATTTTGATGAAATTTGGTACAGACAATCTTAAGACCCTGAGACAGAACATAGGCTACTTTTTATTTCGAAAAAAAGGGATGAACAGGTTGAAATACAGGTTGAAAGTTTGTATGGCATTTCTTAACTTTAAAAGTTAAAACCATGAAATGTTATATGTAAGCACTTAATACGAAATCATTAAACATATGTTCTAGCATTTTTGAAATTTTGACCAGCTAGGGGGTGAAATAAGAGTTGAAAGTTAGTATGCAAGTTCGTCAAATATCACGTCATAAGAAACAAACAAAACAAAAATATTTTGTACACAACGTGAGGCTGGCCCCTGTAGAGTCTCTTAGACATAAGGGACCAGGATTGACAAAAACTAATTTCACGCGGGCGAAGCAGCGGGCGGAAGCTAGTCATATATAAGGACCGAGCTCTTTAGCTCGGTCCTTTTAGCTACTAATATAATAATAATTTTTATTTTTTTTTTAATTATTATTATATTAGTAGCTCTTTAGCTACTAATATAATAATAATTTAAGCTTAATAATAAATAATAACATTTTCTTTTCACGAAGGAAGTTTATTCTAAATTAGTTAATACAATAAATAAATAAATATGTGTTACACCAATTAGCCTAGCCCAAAGTAAACTCTGTAAGGCTTGTGTTATGGGATGAAGGGTAACGGAAACGAATTTGGTAGAAATATAACAACCATGACTAAGGTACATATACTCGACCTCCATAGTTGAGTGGATAGTACACCGGTTTCAAGGTGTCACCATCTCTGAGGTCCCGGGTTCGAATCCCGGTGGGGCAGATGTTTGTGTGATGAATGCGAGCATTTGTACCTTAGTCATGGTTGTTGATATATATTTGTATAAAAAAATATTTATATATGCATAATATATGTATGTCTATCCGTTAGACCCTACCCTAGATCCCATAGCACAAGCCTTATAGAGCTTAGTTTGGGCTAGGCTAATTGGTGTAAGTGTAACAAATATATATATATATATATATATATATACATATACTCGCATTCATCACGCAAACAGCTACCTCCACAGGGACTCGAACCCGGGACCTGAGAAATGACGACACCTTGAAATCGGTATACCAACCATTGGACTACGAAGGTCGTACAATACCTAATATATAATTGCGTTCTGTTTCCAAGAGCTGAATTTCCTTATGTTTCAATCATTCTGTAGACGACATGCCAATTTACAAAAGATGATAGACATCTTCAAACATTTCACAAGTAACCCTTTGAGAAATCACTGGAATAGTATTTTTATAAAAATTATGGTAATTTAAACAAATCTATTTGTTATACGGTTTTAGATTGATTTATTATTGTACAGTTCCAATAAAATCCATTCTGAAGTTATTACGTGAAAGAGTAACAAACAAACTTTCGCAATTATATTATTAATAGGGATTTACAACTAGAGCAAACAATTACCAAAGTTGAACAACTGAGCCAAACGAACAGCTTGCAACAAGTTTGGCATGTCGAACAACATCAGATATTCTATTAAAACGGTTTCTAAGTTAGAAAATTTTATTCCGACTGCGATTTGGTTACCGACAATCTTTCATCTTACAGTTAGCTTATGTATTTTTATTGCATAATTGTAGAATAAAATAAATCTCAATTATTATATCGTATTATTTCAATATATGGCACAAAATACAATAACGGTAATTGCTACAGCACACATGCACGATTGTGATCTGGCAGACTGGAATGTGATTGTTATATGTGCATTCTGTTCTTTTTTTGTTATTTCACTTTATATATATAATATATAATACGTCGATATAGACTCTTAGGGGTCTATGATAACCTGCAAGAGGTCTACGTCAGCGAAAAAAAATTTGGGGTCCATGAAATAAAAATAGGGGTCCACGATATGGATCTCAACATACGCGGGCACAGGAAGGCCGAATAAAAGATGGATCGATTGTGTGAAGAATAATATAAGAATGAAAGGAGTAAGTATGGAAATGACGGCTGATAGAGAGGAATGGAAGAAAAAGATTTACTGAGCCGATCCCAGAAAATGGGAAATAGTCAAGAGGATGATGATGATAATGGATCTCAACAAACACTGATAGTACCTATTTACTTACATTATACTATCTTCTAATATAAAGACATATATACAAAGCATTTACAAGGCATTTATATAAATACTTGTGAAGTAAAAACTGTAATCTGATATATAAAAATGAATCGCAAAATGTGTTGGTAAGCTCATAACTCAACAACGCCTGGACCAATTTGGCCAATTCTTTTTTGTTAATGTTCGTTGAAGTTCAAGGAGGGTTTTTACAATGAGGAAAATTCGAATAATTATCGGAAATACCCTAAAAACAGCCCTTTTATTTTCCCATGCAAACGTTTTCTAACTAAAACGTACAGTCGAATTGAGCTTTATTGTTATTGTATAAAGTTCATATTGCAAGCACTCACTGTTGTCTAAGCAATGAAGGTGTGGTCCTAACATCAAAGAGTCAATTCGCGCTTTATTAACGCTACATATAGTTGAAATTCAATCATATCTATCAAAACAGTGTGCGTGCGTGCGTTGGAGCACAGAATACATCGTTGGAGGATTTAATGTCACGTTCCAAAATTGAATAGCCACAAAATGTAATAGGTCATTTAGACTTTTTTTGCGATTTGGTTGGCTATGCGACATTATCTATAAAATAATTAGGAACAAAAAACTGCCACTGTACAAATCTTTTTGACAGGACGAAGTCTATCGGGTCCGCTAGTGTTTATATAATTTTGTAAGTTGTAGGATGTAGGCATTCAATACCAGGTAAGTAGGTCTACCCAAAACCGAAAAATACGGCAAAGGGTCTACGATACAAAAGTTTGGGAACCTCGGGATTAAATCCAAGATGTTTCGTCACTAGTACAAACAGCAACGCGCCAAACTGTACACATTGACGTCGAGGCAGCTCCTATATCACTCGCAATAACGACAGTTTTCTTAGGACTAATATAAATCATGATGTGCTGCTGACGCGTGCAACAATGCGCGTTTTATAAATCGACACATTAATAACATAATTGAGCCAACAACGGCGTAATTGAACAATGACGAGGTAATTGCGTGACTGTACGCGTAATTTGACGCAGTATTAATTATACGGTAAGCCCGAACTGGTGTCAATTTGACGTCTCCACATCTTCGGTTTTTTCCCGACCAAACAACAGAACTATGCGTGATCGATCCACCATATTGCTAAAGAATATTATTGTTTTGTATATCTGTTTTTTTGTTTATTGTTTTTAATTCTCTGTCATTTTATATTAAACGATGCAGTAAATTTAATAATGCATGGTCCACCAAGATACAGTAGGCATAGTTTGGAGACCTCTAAAAAAAAAAAACATTACCATAATTAAAATAGGATGTTTAGTACTTAGTCAATATACAACATACGGTACCTGTAAATGTCCAGTTGTATGCAGCTTGTCTCGTCTGTTTTCTTTCCCCGTAAGTGTCGAGGTCAGCGTTGCCAGACGTCCCGATTGTTTTATTGTAAATACGAATTTAACGATACAGTAAATCTGATTTAAAATATTATTTTTTTGTTAAAATACATTATTTACGGTTACTTTTACTATTTATTGTCACGTAAACGTAATTTTAAGTCAAATAAAAAGATAAATATTTGTAAACCTTTGATTATATACGTTTTTTACTATGCCCCACTTCTGACGGAAGAATCTCGCTATTTTCTCTCAAAAAGTACCAAAGTCCCGACTTGACAAAAAAAATGGCAACACTGGTTGAGGTACACAAAGCAACACTTGAGAATATATACATATGTTAACCTTGAAACAGCGCTTAAGATAACTCATCAGTAGAAGTATTGTTGAGAACTCATAAAGCTATCTTTGTAGATTCCAGTTATGATACTTTACCAATGTCGCAACAGCTTATCTATAATAAGAAGTGGCGACACAGTGCTTGGGAAAATAAAGGAACGTTCATAGTTACCGAGATCCGAATGGGTGACAAAATTAAAATTGTGCAGCGTAATCCATTTGAGATAAGCACCATACCAGCAGGATTGTCCAAGTAAGGGTACGAAGACTGAACCTGTGTTTGCGTTAAAACTTATTCGTGAAACTCCCGCGCAGATATACTGTAAAAACTTCGTTTACATAGCAAAAGCAAAGGAGTACCTCAGATTAAATAAATCATAATACACTTGCAATATGTACCCAAAACACAATTTTGATTCAATTTTCAAAGCACTGCTCTACGAACCGGATGAATCAGGGAGCCCGGGGTCGACCGATGCCATGTACTAATGGGTTTTTCGAATTTCAAATGTACAGTTATTTGACGCTGTTAGGGTGAACGAAAACATCATAAAGAAACCTGCATACACTTGCAAAGAAATTCAAAGATGTATGTAGTCAACCACATTAGGCCAGTGTGGTTGATTAGGGCCTAATCGCCCTAATTGTTGGAGTAGGCGTGCAGGGTCACCAGCCTCTCTCTACCGAGAGCGGTAGCTATGAATATGAGGTATGATGAAGATTGACATAACAAATATTGAACGTAAACAATGTTTATCAATGATTATCAATGCATCAGTACAAAACTTTGCCTCGAAGAGATACATGTAAAACAACTTTCAGAAATCAAATGGCGTAAACAATTAATATTCATAACATTTCAAATTCGAGAAATAAATAATAAATAAATAAATCTTTGATCGCGATTCAGTTAAAGACCTAAATTGAGTTGAATAGCAGAAACTATGATAGCAATTCAGCTCAGAATAAAATAGACATTTTTTTTATGCGATTTAATATCAAATGCTATACCTAAACAAGTGATTTAAACGATGTTGTATTTTATGTTAACGATGCTCGTAGCATGAAGTGTGAAGTAGTTGATGAAGAACTTTCGCATTTATAAGTATAAATAAATTCCCTTTTATCTTCAATTTAATTACAGAATAGTTCGAGATATAGGATCAATTAGAAAAGAGAAATAAGTTTCAGATGCCATAACACAAAATAGGATAATGGTATGAAATCATTAAATACCGTCGGAGATGTTGTGGTCCCCCTCGGCTCTATATGGGTCCGATTAGAATTTGGAGGTTTGCCGTTAATCTTTCCATAATCATTGTTTTAACATTTTTCGAATTATTTATACATCTGGCGCCCCCAAGGTAAAGAAAACATCGTGAGGCAAAGAAGACCTGCAAAGTATTTCAAAGATGTAATGGAGTCGATCCACCGTCGTCTTAAACTAAGCTAAAGCCCTTCGGCATACAAGAATTGGAGATCCTTTTGGAAAGAAAAAATCGCGAAAAATACTAACATTTTTAAAATAAGTTTGTTATGCTCGCTAAATAAGTTATGCTCGCGCTATCCCGCGGGTAGAATACTGCACTAAAATAACGTTAATGTTCGCTTCAGTTGATGGAATCCTGAACTACAAATCCATAGGCGTCGCTGGGCCTCAGCTTCCAGATAGAATTGAGCCTTCTTGGACCGTCTGTCTTCGTTGATATAATGGCGTAGTATATGCTGTAACACTTTTTTTCACTGATTTTTAAGTACTATTAAAGACACTTTTTTATTCATATTGATTAAAATCACTTTTACAATTGTATCTTGCATTGGTTATGTTTTCGTCGAATTGTTACTTTGACATTGACAGTTCTATAGTGTGGGCCGCTTATCATGATCCTAACAACCATTATCTAATGGGCAAATTATGCAATCAAATCTAGCCAAGCGTCCGTCTACAAAGATAGGTTCTTTATCAATAATACTGAAACGCCACTCCGGAATTCATAGATTAAAAACAGTGTCGTAGATTAATAACTGCCCACAGATTATATACCAACAACAAATTATTTGCACTGCCGGTTACAAAAATATCATTTAGGATTAAACTTAAATTTAGGAAGATCAATTCTTCCTTTCCTTTATTTGTGGCGGATCGACATAGTTTCCACACCATCCTAGTTCCATTTAATAACAAACATCACATACCTACTATACATTCTAGTCTGGGATGCACGTGGGTGAATGTCTTTGCCTCATCGGTGGTAAGCAATCTGTAATGGTATACTAATCTGTGACTTGACTCTGTGACAGATCTGAAATCTGGGAATCGATTTATTGTAATAATCTCACGCATATTTCGGGATAAATACGTATAAAAGTTACGGAAAGTGGTGTCAGGATCACAAATTCTTCAGGATCGATTCCAGGAGTATTTTATTTCCCATAAAATTATCCATATCTTTTGAACATAATTTAACCTAGTTGCCACCGGCCACTAGGAAAAAATAATAAACTAAAAATATTTACATATTGAAAGCCCGATAAAAAGGTCAGTAATTGTTGCAGTTATCTCTTTAATTTCAATTGTAAAGCTCTAGTACTGGTGTTCCCAATAGTAATGATTTTCACAAATAATTATTGATATTTGTTTTGAGCGGGTAGGCTTAACCACCCATACAAAATCATGCTGAAATTAGTTGCTCAGCTGCTAATCTCATGTATTTGAGGTAATTGGTTGTTTGTATTTAATCATAAATGTAAATTCTTGTCTTCTTTTAAAATGTAAATGTACCATAATTTGATGAATGTTCAATAGATCATGTTTGATATTTTTTTCTTTGTAACCTAGTTGTCAGATTTAATTGTATGAAGAACAATAATGTATATGGGTTCCTTTTGAACCGCATAGACCACCCATATTGAGTCCATGACTATGATAATATGTAGCATTTTTATGATATGTAACAGGGCAAAAAAGTACCGGGAGGTTGTTATACCCGGCCCTACAAATTTATGTAAGGAAAATATATAATATACAATATCCTGAAGAAAATTATATAAACCTTAAGGAGAATAACTGCAATCTATTAAAAGAAGAGTTAAAATCGAGTGTCTGGACCCAGTCTCAAGGAAGGTATTCAGTACTAACCACCGGGGGATGGGAATCTAGCTTAAGAATTCATGTTTTAGATTTTAGAATTACCATTAAATAGTTTATCTCAATACCCTGATCAACCATTGTTGCTAAATATCCTTGCCGAGATTGATCAAACAGCACCAGAACCAACCTGCCCTTGTGTCTACTCATTAAAATTTGTTATTTTAAGTACATAATAAAGTTATTTATTTTAATTGGTTATTTTAATTTTTAATTTAGTTGTTATAAAAAAAACTTAAATATACATTTATATTGTTAAAGTTGATAATTAAATCAGTATTTTGTTATTTTTGTATTATTTGTGTTTTCTTTATACCTAACTCTAGTTGGTGAGTAGGAGAATTATTACATTACAATGCCACGTAAATATATTCTTATAAAGTCACTAATTAGCGAAAAAAGCAATGTATAACGTGTCCGCCAAAAATGTTTTGAGAATAAATGTGTTAGAGAAATTGTAGGTCCTTTGGGGCCCCCTGAGAATGAGGGCCCTGGATATGGGCCCCATGTGCCCTTATGGTAAGATGGTATTGAGTCGATCACTAGGTTTTTAACGTGATTAACTAAAACCGCCTAACGTAACACGTAGCAGTGTTTAATAAATATTTAGGTATAGAGCAAAATTAAAAATATTTTTGTTGGAAAAGTGCTTTTATACTATTGACGAATTTTGTATGTAATAAAATGTTGGATTAAACTGACATTTATTGCATAACCAAAGGAGTATTGACTTCAAAATAATTATTAATATTTACGTGGGCATTTAACTTATAAATAGTAGTTGCTATTATAATTGTTACTGTTATTATTAAGTATAATCATATTATTATTGTTTAGGACAAGAAATAAATATGCACCCAAATTGTATATACTTGTATATTATCTTCTTTACAATAAATATATTCGTTATAACAGACGTGTATGAAGCAGCGTATCGCGTGAAAGTCGTGTAAGTAATAACGAGCCGCAGCGCCGCCACTCGGCGATCTTCGTTGACCGTCGGTAAACGTCGTCGTTTTGTTAGGCGCGAACATTATGATTGAACACAATATATATTGTTATGAGTTGAATTGAATAATTGTTTGTGAGATATTTCGAAATAAAAATTCTTGTAGATGAAGCTTTGTATCATTACCTGAAACAACTGCCCCAGATACTTAAGATCAATATATTGCTATAAAATTTACTATAAGAAACATTATAGCCAATTTATCCAAATACAATATGTACCATGTAAACATCCAATATTTGTAAACAGACAACCAAATCTACTGTAAATTAAAATTAAATTAACCAAGCCATAAGTTTTGATAAATAACGACATGTCGTACTATGACACCGTGGGACCGCCATGCTTCGGCACGAATTGGGCCGGCTCGACCGGAGTGATACCACGGCCTCACAGAAAACCGGCGTAAAATAGCGCTTGCGCTGTGTTTCGCCGAGTGAGTGAGGGTACCGGAGGCCCAACCCTCCTTTTTCCCGTTTATTCCCCTTATTCCTCTTATTCCCTTTTAAAAGGCCGGCAACGCATCTGTGACTCCACTGGTGTTGCGGGTGTCCATGGGCAACGGTTATTGCTTACCACCAGGTGATCCGTTTGCTCGTTTGCTGCCCTATCCTATAAAAAAAAAAAAAAAAAAAATGACAAGCGGCCAATCAAAATTCATAACGTTTCCAAAATCCGTTAACGAGTTTTAATTCTTACGTCGTAACAGACTGTAAATGTTTATGTGTAGCAAGCCATGACACTTATGCGACTAATATTAGCAACGATTTTCTTAGTGCAAATGTAAAGCTTGATGTGGCGTCGATTGTAAGCGTGTGACGTCTGTCGGTCATCAAATCGTTTGACCCGCTGCGCGCGCGCACTGCTCCACTTTATATATCAGGAGTGGGAGGCGCGTCTACAAGTCAGATATTGTTCAGCTGTGATCGTGAGCGAACGTATTAAACGCTAATAAAATGTATACTAATCCGTTTGAGAGGAAACACTCGTCGTTGAGGCAGGCCCTTGACCGCTTCATCGGCGACACGAGGCTGAGCTTCAGGAAGAAGATCCACCTCCCTAAAAGCGGCAGCAGTACCAGCAGTGCATCATCTCTGTCCTCATCTTCATCATCTTCATCTTTCAAATTAAAGTTTAACAGCAAGAGGTGATGAGAGAAGTGAAGTGTGTGGTTACCAGTGATATTCAAGCGAGTTCCACTCTAAAACAGGTTGGTACCACTTTCTTTTTATATAATTTTCGAGCACAAACTTTTTTAAGTGTACCTTCTTAGTTGCATAAATCATTATTGATACCGTGTGGTCTTAACACTTGGAAATAGAAAGCTATGGTTTCTTGTAGTACTATTAAAAACAGCTCGAAGTTTTCTCGTTTCGAAACTTTCCAAAGAACTTACATTTATTTTTTCCAAGACAAAACTTATAAATCACGAACAGGTGGTAAACATGTAACAGTTATCTTGGCAGCTTATTTATTTCATCCATTTTTCTGTGATCAATTCAAATTTTCCAAATAACTTTATTGAATTACAAACAATAAATACTAAAGACTTTATATACTATATTAATTTGTTTTATATATAATTATCCTGACCAGTCCAAAATATCAAATTGACATATCAGTAATGTAAAAGTATTTGTGAAAAATGTTAAATTTGCAACATAGGCACGTTTCCACTGAACGATTACAATTACCAAGGCTATACTTTAGGTATAATCAGATACGCTAAGCCGATAAAACAGGTTTTCCAATTGTTGCTGTTACTAAAACAGTTACCAATTGCTTAATAGTGTCCAAGAAATGATGCACAAACAAACATAGAGTTCAGATTTTGATGTTTAGCAAATGCGTTATACAAATTAAATCAGCCTTGCCTTGGAACTGATATGAATAAATTTCACAAAAGTATGATCATTAATATCAAAATCCTTTCATAATAACACTAATTTATATTCAAAACTGAGAAATCAACTTGCCATTTCATGACATTTCCAAATGTTGACCTTGCAGAAATCGTCAATTTCATTTCGGAAATGATTTTGTAATATGCATTCGGATATCAATATTTATAGCCAACTTTGATATATATTAATCAAATCAATAAAAAGTTTTAAGCTTTATAATAATATGTAGATATAACATTTTATTGTAAATCATTTGGATGATTATAATATATTTTATAAACGAATGCTTACAAATATGTTTATAAAAACGTCAACGAACTTCCTACATCATAATGATCAACGTAATGCAAACATATCTGTTTCCGATACTAACCTGAATGTTGATTTTATTGTGAGCATCACGGAAATGTACACTTATGCATAATGCAGTATGAATTTACAAGAGTCACTAATTATTTTCAATATTTTGTCTCCAGGTCGAGTGGCAACATCGCAACCGGTTCGTTGGCGTCACAGCACGTATCCGAATCGCCCGAAACACATGTTAACGTCAATGTTGAAAAAAGTGATTAAATATACGTTATAATATAATTAAGCGCTTAAACGATTTGTTTCATTTAAAAACATCAACATTAATGTTAGTTAACCTAACTGTGAAAATATATAGAAAAAATTTAGAAAACACCAACGTGATGTGCGGATTATAACAGGAATCTATTACCATTATGAACAATAAATTCAAATTCAATAATTCAAAAGGCAATTATATAAATATTATATTACATATATAATGGCATAGAACAATTGAATATAAACAATATTCAACATTCAAAAGTCAAATACACTTATCGTATCTAACATGTGTGAAGATTCTAGCAACTATAAATCAATTTGTTTTCCTGTTTTATTTCCGGCTAGCTACTTGCCGGTTCTTCACACACATGGACAAATGGATAAATTGCTTACCTATTTTTTTATTTTTTTAACGCATTTTGGAACGCATTTCCGATTATTTGTCTCAGGGTACTGGTCTGATATGTTATTAGAGGAGCTTCAAATTAACGATTCTCATATTTATATATGTACCTGCAGTACTTACAGCTCTCTTGTAAAAGAGGTCAGTGTCCTAATGACAATTGACAACAAAACGGAATATCCGAAGAAATTTTATGTATTTCGGGAAAATCACATCGTGTTATTGTCGCTTTCATGCAAAACTTCATGTGTAAATCTTGGGATAACACACATATGTAGTGAATGCCCATCAGTGTGTTAGAATAAGTAAATAAATATTTTCCTGCCATTAAAAAAGCTATAATACACGATAAGTTAAGTTCATGAACTTATTATAGAGGAGATAATCCTTCGTTGGTTCATATTATTAATTTTCATATCTGTTGTTATTAATTGAAACAATATTATTACATATCAATGGCTAACAATAAATATGACAAATAAAAAATGCATCAACATTTATTATTCAGAACAAAAGACTAATTGGTCTTCATCTTGACTAATTGTAAGTGAATGAGATTGGCCTTAATGATAGAAGCAACTATCACGTAGATTTCTCAAAAATAATACATAATAAACATATCATATACGAGTATTTTAAAAATATTTTGACCTTGTGAATAAAATGGAACAATAACATGACAGTAGCTATTAAGATATTCTTGAAATTGAATAATTCCAATTTCATGACCTTGTCAAATCGAGCAAGCAAGACAGATTTGTTTATTGTATAGAGCTACATGACATGAGTATCATGGGTAAATGGGTGTTATACAAAAAAGAATCTTTTTTCTAATATTTGGTTTTATAATTCTCTGTTCTAGTCCTTGTATAAATTTTCCTTATCTATTATACTATAATATTTATTATACAAAACGAGATAACATTTATAAGTTTGGAAGTTGAAGGTATTCGTTTCTTTATGACACCGGAAAATACGTATTTTATTTGGTAAAATTTGATATAACGCAGGCGAAATCGCGGCCAGGAAGCTAGTTAAATGACTGTTTGTTGAGCAAAATCACGAAGAATGCTTTTTAGAAAAATCAGATTGTAATGTTTAGTCTGAGAATATTATTTGTAACGATGACAACCTGATTTCAAAAGAACATAATTTTAATAATGCAATTTAAGCATTTTAGTTATCGAAACAAGGTCAACATGTTAATGAATATTTTCGTCATGATAAAAAGATAGCAAAGCTCGCATAAAATACTAACAAAACAAAAATTAAATACAGACTCAGATAGGGCAGCAAACGAGCAAACGGATCACCTGATGGAAAGCGATAACCATTGCCCATGGACACCCGCAACACCAGAGGAGTCACAGATGCGTTGCCGGCCTTTTAAAAGGGAATAAGGGGGGAAGGGGGGGTTGGGCCTCCGGTACCCTCACTCACTCGGCGAAACACAGCGCAAGCGCCATTTTACGCCGGTTTTCTGTGAGGCCGTGGTATCACTCCAGTCGAGCCGGCCCAATTATCTTGTATACGGTTATACAGATAGACAGACAAAAAATTTACTGATTGCATTTTTGGCATCTGAATCGATCCCTAAACACCCACCCGTTGAGAGTCATTTTGCAAATATATTTCATGTACAGAATTTACTCCCTACAGGCGCAGTCGTTTCGACACTGGTCTGGCCTGATAACAACCGAAAGACACGTGCATGTATTTGACATTAGTTCGGTAAACGAATATTGTGACATTGTGAGGGTGCCTGCATACACGTGCAAAGAACTTTAAAAGTGTGAAGGAAAAGTCGATCAAACTGTACTGGGCGAGCATAACTGACGAAGGCGGAATTGTCCTAACACAGCTAGTTCGGATATATGCACTTCAGTGAAGTGGATATGAGCATATGTTAAAAAAATATATACATATATGTTTCCTACTGGAACAAGGTATATATTATTATAATAGTGTTTGATTAAATGATAATCATTTTCTGGGTGAGGCGAATTTGCTTTTTACTCTGGAAACAGTTCTTCTTTGGGCGATGGTAAGGCTGAGGTACTGGCGCCATCTACCTGATGACAGTCCTGTTCTTTCCAGTTCTTTCAAATTCGACAACCGTCATAAATGCATACGAAGTTCGACATTTATTAAAATATAAAGTTGAAACCTCTCTCTGTGGGGAAGATACAATTACCTGTGGATCACTTAATGGCAAAGATTACAATGCGCTGACGTACCTATCCGGTATCTCTAATCTAACCCGTTGCACGTGGCAGTGGATAAAGTGATTTCTGTAACTCGCCAAAACTCAGCTTAGTATTTCACAGTACCGATTAACATAAAAATTAGCTTGTAGTTTCAACATACAGGCAGGCAGCATAAAACTCTCTTACGGTGAAATGCATAACTTATTACAAAAAAAAAGGTTCCACAAAGTATTCCCTGATAAAAACTGTTTTATTAGTAAATGCGATGTTATATTATTGATTGCGTATCTAATATATCATCAACCACAAAGGACATCTCGCACAGACTCCAGGTTTTTGTCAACCAATGTCTTCGCAGCATCCTGGTTATTTACTGGCCAGAAAAATTCCCAACGAGCAGCTTTGGGAACGTTGTGATGAAGTCCGGATCGACCAACAGATTAAACGCCGCTAATAGAGTTGGATCTCACACTCTCCGAAGGGATCCAAACCACATACCGAGGCAGTATGTGCCCTAGACTAGCATCCCCAAGAAAAGCGCAAAGGTGGTCGTCCAAAACAGACCTGGCGGCGGCCTGTCATTGGCGAAGCGAAGGCCATTGGAAAAACCTGGAGCGAAATCAAATGCGAAGCTCAAGACCGTGCGGGATGGAGACTCACTGTGGACGCCCTCTGCCCCAGCTAGGGGACAAAGGATCTTAATGATGATCTAATATACCAGTATAAATAGAAATTGCATATTACGGTACATCTCAAGTGTTAAAAAAAATATTACTACGACCCCAAAAGAAATCTCTAACTTGCTATTTACTTTTGACTCATAGATAATATTGATTACCTATTAAAAAAATAATAATTACCGTCGAGAAACCCAGTGTAACCGGAACTAGACTTGAACACTACTATTACTGTTTTCATTTGTTTATTTCCATCCGGTTAAAAATCACGTATTCTGTGTACGTAAACTAAACAAGATATTCAATAAAGAACGAATTAACTAAATTACCTTTGTAATTAATATAGAATGTATTTGTGATATATCGTGATCCATGATTCGTGATCCTGCATTGAAGTAACGTGTTATTAAGTTTTGGGATTTTATATGTTTATTATATTAGGTTAAATGCTTTTGTTAACTATTCCATAACTATATATCGGTGGAAACCTATCATTAACTCATAGATTTATATACATATACATATTTCTAATCAAAATTGTTAGCTGTTGGTTTTCCTAATATAAATAAATAAAATAAATAAATAAATATTATATGTTTCATCTAAGGAGCTTACGAAGGCATGGAATTCATCAACAATGTATGGGAAGTCGACCAACTCGAATTGAGCCAGCGAGCTAAAGTGTAAACGTATCTTATATATAAAAATGAATCGCAAAATGTGTTGGTAAGCTCATAACTCAACAACGCCTGGACCAATTTGGCCAATTCTTTTTTGTTAATGTTCGTTGAAGTTCAAGGAGGGTTTTTACAATGAGGAAAATTCGAATAATTATCGGAAATACCCTAAAAACAGCCCTTTTATTTTCCCATGCAAACGTTTTCTAACTAAAACGTACAGTCGAATTGAGCTTTATTGTTATTGTATAAAGTTCATATTGCAAGCACTCACTGTTGTCTAAGCAATGAAGGTGTGTTCCTAACATCAAAGAGTCAATTCGCGCTTTATTAACGCTACATATAGTTGAAATTCAATCATATCTATCAAAACAGTGTGCGTGCGTGCGTTGGAGCACAGAATACATCGTTAGAGGATTTAATATCACGTTCCAAACTTGAATAGTCACAAAATGTAATAGTTCATTTGGACCTTTTTTGCAATTTGATTGGCTATGCGATATTATCTATAAAATAAGTAGGAACAAAAAACTACCACTACATTTTTTTTTTGACAGGACGAAGTCTGTCGGGACCGCTAGTTATAAAATAAAATTCAAACCTCTTCACCTCTCTCCTACTTAGAAAAGTTAGAAAGAGATGATACTACTGAGCCCAGATGCCCAGATGATGCCATTTAAAAGGCTGGCAACGCATCTGTGACTCCTCTGGTGTTACTGTCCTTAGGTGCCTATGGGCAGCGATTATCGCTTACCATTAGGTGATCCGTTTGCTCGTTTGCTGCCCTATACTATAAAAAAAACTTTTTATATAAAACTTTTTTTCTACGAATTCAAAAACTAACTACGTTGAGGAACATGATCCAGGTGTTGAGCGACGACAAAGTAATACATACATTCGATTTCTGATTAATTATTTCTGTGGAAAAATCTTTCACATTATCTACCACTAAACGCTATCACTAGCTTAATGGGCATCAACTCTAAGGCTCGTGTACAAAATGAGACTCAAACCTGAGTTGCTACAGTACAGTAAGAAAGGGATGGTGCTATTGAGCCCACATAGCGCCATCCCTCTCTAACCCTAACTTAGGATATAACTTTTTATACTCTATTTATTTATTCCATACAATAAAACAGAGTTACAAAAAAATACTAGAAGGTACTAAGTTAATTGGTCCAAAAGCGGATTTGTCTCTTAGAGAGCTTTCTTCCAGCCAACTCTAGATGGTTGTGTAAGATTTAAAAAAAATGCGGTGACACATGGTTAAACAATATTAATATAAATTATAAAAATAGATATAATTTATTGATTTATATACCCATACATAATCATAAATATATAAATATACATACAAACACACATATATATACATATATAGTTACCCATAATACATATCTATATATAATTTGATCAAATACAGAAAGTAGTCTAAGACAAACTACATAGGTAGAGTTTTTTTGTTCCCGGGGGCTCCCTATATGCCTGACGAAGGCCATCCCTAAGGTTTTTAGTGGGTGGCCTACCCTCGCCTCCCCTTCTGGGGAGGAGAGCCCCACATAACCGCCGGCTCGCCACAGCCGGGGTATGCCATTTAATGCATTTTCCTCAGGAAAACAAAAAAAAATAAAGGTAGAGTTTCATATTTGGATATTTAAACTTTACAGGCTGACTTTTGCATCCCCATAGTGGATTAATAAGCTATGTTTTAATTATGATAATCACAAGAATAGCCAGCACTGCCAAAAGAATGGTAAAATTAAGGATATTTATCAGCAGCCTATGTCTAGATGTCACAAGTTATCGGTGCTCATAAATTTACTTTAAGCTATATAATTGCCAATGATAAATATATTATCAGATATCATATGTCTCAAGTGAGCTCAATGTCATCGTATCATTAGATGCCGTAATTAAGCGAATAATTTCAATCGCCTCTGTCGTTAAGGTCACAATGAAAACTAGTTTGTGAAAAAAAAACAATAGTTCATTTTGATTGTAAATATTCCATTTAGTATAAGGTTTAATTATGAAAAACATCAATAGTATAAAAGCAAATGACGCAAAATGATTAAACCTAATGAGGACAATGTAATTAATCTTGAAACAATTATTTAACAGGATTGTTTACTCATTGTATAAAAATGTATTATAAGAGTTCCGTGTCCAATAACTGTTCTGTTCGCATCTCGCATTACCTTTCTTTTTTGTGGAGGGGGGCGACCTTATGCACCATGACACCGCGCTGGCAAGGCGCGGCCGTGGGGCTCTCCGGTCATAGAGGACTGGCCTATCCCCCCCCGAGTTCTCTAGGCTCATACGGGACACATGGCGGGGTGCGCTTTGGCGATTCGACCGCCATGTGTCCCGGGGGCGGCTCGACCAAAAGCTGGTCGAGCCACCTCCAAAGGAAGGACTGTCCGAGAACCCCTGGTCAGTCCCCCAGACAGAGAGACTTCATCACGGCGTGCACGCTTAGCCGGACGCGCACACAGCCTCACGGTATCTCGCATTATCTAATCTATATTTTACTATAGAAAAAGATTTTAAATTTGTGTTTTACTAAAAAAGTTATAAAAAGAAACAAATACCAGTACCAAATAACATCTACTGGATGCTATTAATTGCTATTAGATACCTAAAAAAAAAATATTATTTCGTATTTCTAAGTTAATAGCGTTTATATTACTTATGTCGATAATTTTTTATTGCATATCATTTTGACCATATTTCGCAAGTTTTCATTGCAATATCCCCGAGATTTTCTTCATGTTTAAATTAAAAAGAGGCGCCGTACAAAAAATCAACACGAGCGAATAATATTAAACACATTTATCTAAAAAAAGATGAAACAATGATATGTGGCGAGTACAATTATTTTGATACAGCCTACATTACTGATACAGTATACTGTTAGATTTCTTGTAGCACCGACACTAGAATAGGTAAGTCTGTATTTCAAGTGCCTATTCCTACTCGTGTAAATACACGACGTGAACCTAACTGATAAAATCTGGGATCGCAAAACCCTGGCACTTACTAAAAAAATATAATGAGCATGAAAATGTATATATATATATATATATAATATATATATATATATATATATATATATATATATATATATATATATATATATATATATATATATATATATATATATATATATATATATATATATATATAAGGAATAAATAATAAAACGTGCATACATAAATAAATACATTTAGGTGTACGGCATCTTGCTCGCACTTAGGTTTTATTCCTGTATCAAGCGAACATGGTAGAACTTACCTTAATACTAAGTTACCACAAATAAATTGTTCCACAACCAGAGGTTATTAGGTAGAGTTATTCGTGTACTGATACTACACTGATTTCATACAGCGAAAGAATAAAATGGATATGCCTCAAATCCCGAGATTAATTTCAATATACAAATGGATTTTACACGTTCGGAGAAAGTCATTGAAGCCACAAAATATTGAAAAGCTAATGGTTATATATTTTAATTCTCACAAACGTTATACAGTAATGTCGGAAGCGAACACTTCAAATCTTACTGGTTATGAATCGAACAAGGAAAATGATTCTGATGAGTCGTTTGAATAACCTCACGAATCTAGTCTAGAAGCAAAAGTATTCGCTCGTATTTTAAAAAAAGGCGAAATATGCGTATGGGAATTTGCTTAAGACTATCAATAATTTGTATTGTGAATTAGTGTTAACTAATAAAAATTGTATGTTAATTATCTTTGTTTTATTTGTCTACTTTGAGGATTTTCTTATTATTTAGTTGTAATATTGTTGGCCACACGCGATTGACCATTAGAAATCCCGGGAAGGTCCATATTAATATCAACATTTCGATGCAAGTACCTCAATAACTCTACCTAATTCCGACCTCTGTCCATAACACAATAAAGTAGATCAATATAACAACGACATAACGAATGCAATTTTATTGACGTTTTAATTTTAACTTGCGATAAGTACTCCCAAAAATAACTATTTAATCAAAATCAAATCAAATCAAATCAAAATCAAAATAATATTTATTCAACATAGACCTTTACAGGCACTTATTGATGTCAACAAACAAAACAAAAAAAAAAGCTGTTCGGAAATTGGGAGAGCCTTCTCGAGAAGAACAGGCAAGAAACTCTGAAGGTCTATTTTTTCAATGTTAACAATCACAATAATACAATACAAAAATACAATATAGTTCAAGATACAATCACACCTAACACGATTACAGTCGTATGTATGTTTACATACACATTATAAATAATACAATATTATAAATAATGTTGTTACCAAACATGGCTCTCCTATTCCCAAACAGTGTGATCATTAAGATAGTCACTTACTTTATAATAACCTTTACTCATGAGTGTCTTTTTGATATGGTTTTTAAAATTTTATATAAAGGCAAATCAATGACACCTTGCGGAAGTTTGTTAAACATAGATATACATTTCCCCAAGAATGAAAGATTAACGAAATCATATTTTTAAATTAATGAATATAAACGGATCACCTATTAATGAAGTAAACTATGTTCAAAGCCTCCCAATTCTCGTAACAGACAGAAAAACAGATTTATGTTATTTACGAATGAATATTCTAAATTTTGAATAAACATCTTTATGAAATAAAATACTATGTGTTTACAATTATATGATGCAACATAAAAATATTTCAGTGTCGAATCGTGGTCGGCCTTTATATTAGTCACCGGGTAAGCCCCGCTTCTTAAGTAAAGGGCATCCGCCTGTTCTGTAAATGTAAAAATCCTTGAGAAGTTCTAGGCCCTTTTAGGAATAACCCACGCTTAAGGCGGTAACTAAATGTACGGCGACAGCAAGAACTTCTTAAAGAGTACCAAAGGACGTTAATAAAATTCTTACGAAGTCAGAATGATCAGCTCTCTTTTAGTTTGCATCACTAGAATTTCTATACTTTATTTTAGCTTTGTAATGTAAAAAAGATTACAAAAAACTAATTTAATTGTATAAAGTAACTCCATTACGGGATGAATGGGATTTCGAATTGTTAAATTATAAATTTTATAATAGGATTTACATGTTATTTCCTTTTGTCATAGATGACAAGTTTAAAAAATATATAGTTCGTTTTTCTGCCGCTTGGGGCATTGTTGTTGCTTTTTCTGTTCTCGTGGGTGATATTTTAGTTTCTCAATACAAATAAAGAAATCTTACTTAATCAGACGTATCAATTAAAATAACCTGATCCCAATAGGTTATGGGCCCAGGATACGCGTTTGTCGATATTAAGTAAAGAGCAGTTTTACGTTTTAGTTTGTCAAAGTAAAAATAGTTCCGGTTCGAATAACCTAACAATCATGGAGGTTAACAATTCCATGAGAATTGATAAGTTCAGCGGTAACAACTTTCGACAATGGAAATTCCAAGTGAATTGTGCTTTAAAAGCGAAAGGACTAGATATCAGCAAGAAAAAAACCAAAATCGCTGATACTACACAGTGGGAAAGAGATGATGGAATGGCAATGTTTATTATAACCTCGTCAATGGATCTCGGCCAAATCTCGCTCATTGAAAATTGTGAAACTGCAAATGAGATAATGTTAAAATTGGAATCTATCTATGAAGCAAAGTCTGAACTAAACAAAATGATGGTGCACGAAAAGTTTTACCAATACAAGATGTCGCCGACTGAAAGCATTGCTAAACACATATCTAATGTGGAGAATTTAGCAAAACAGTTGAAAGAAAGTGGTGAAGAAATAAGTAACACAGCTATTATGACTAAAATACTAAGCACTTTACCTGCAAAATATAGATCACTACGTCAAGCGTGGTTATCCTTAGATCCAAAATCACAAACAATTCACAATCTTACTGCAAGACTATTAGATGAGGAAGCTAGCCTGACAAATGAAGAAGAAGCTGAGAGTGCCTTAGTAGCTACAAAGCATTCTGCAAAACAGAATAAATCTCAGAATCAACAAAACATGCACCACAGTACAAAGTCGGGTCAACAGAGTCATCGTTTCATATGTTACAATTGTAACAAAAGAGGACATTTTGCGAGAGATTGTAGAGCTCCAAAGAAGTCTGGAGGCAAGCCAATGGCATTTACTGTTGAGCAGGAATGTTTGCACTCCGAAGTAGAGTCTAATAAGTGGATTTTAGACAGCGGGGCATCTAAACATATGACATTTAGACGAGATTTCTTCTGTGAGCTAGAAGAGTATGAAAAGAATGAAAGCACCAAAGCTGTTAGCTTGGGGAATAAGAAAGAAATTGAAGTGCATGGACATGGAAATATAATGATAAAAAGGTATGTAAACGGCCAGTGGGAGCAAGGTATTTTGGAGAATGTACTTTATGTGCCAGAGTTGCGTAGAAATTTGTTTTCAGAAGGCATGATTACAAGAAAAGGTTATGTTATTGTCAAAAGAAACAGAGATGCCTTAATAATGAAGAATCACAGTGTTGTTATGACTGCAACATTGAAAGAAAACAATCTTTATGAAATAAATATTAAAAGTATGGTGCAAGAAAAATGTAATATAGTAGAATCAAGTCTGAAAGTCTGGCATGAACGTTTGGGACATCTAAATGTCAAAGAAGTGCTAAATATGAGTAAAAATGGTGCAATTCCAGTGACCTTCACAGATGACAACAATTTTACTTGTGAAGCATGTCACTACGGTAAGCAGAGTCGCATACCATTTCATAAGTCTCACAGAGGACAATGTGAACCTGGAAAATTGACTTACAGTGATGTATGTGGGCCTTTAGAACATGAATCCATATCGGGTGCAAGATATTTCATTTTATTTAAAGATGGTGCTACCAGTTTCAGGCATTTATATGTGATCAAGCATAAAAGCGACTCCCTAAATTGTTTTAAAAAGTATAATGCAATATTGAAGAATAAGTTTGGTCATGGTACTCAAATACTGCACACAGACAATGGACGTGAGTATATAAACAATGATTTTAGAGACTATTTAGACAGTGAAGGGATAATTCATGAACGTACAGCACCATACACCCCTGAGCAAAATGGAAGAGCCGAACGAGAAATGCGTACAATCATGGAAAGTGCAAGATCTATGTTATATGCTCGTGGCTTACCATTGAAGTTGTGGGCTGAAGCAGTAAACTGTTCTGTATATTTATTGAACCGAAGTTCATCCTCACAAACAAAGGATGTATCTCCATATGAGCTATGGAATGGAAAGAAGCCCTATCTTGCACACATAAGAGTTTTTGGTTCAAAAGGATATGTTCATATACCTGATGAAAAAAGAAAGAAGTTGGATAAAAAGAGTATTGAACTAATGCTAGTGGGATATGTGGATGAAAATTACAGAATGCTCAATATTAACACTGGAAAAATAACAATAAGTAGAAATGTACGCTTCGAAGAAAGCAACCCACTAGTGCTGAAGAAAAATTGTGCTTCAATTGACATAACTAATGGCATAGAAGAGAATGGGGTAAATGACATTTTAACATCTCAACAGTCTTTATCCATACAGAATCAAAGTATAGACTTACCAGAGACTTCTATGGATGATGAAAATTTATCAGATACTAGTTACGAAAGCCAAAATGATCCAACATATCAACCTTCTCAAATAATTTCCAGTGATGATGAAAGAAACATTACACTACGACCTAGAAGAATAAGATATGAAGAAGCAAACTTTTGTGAATATGAGGTACCTGATACATATGAAGAAGCTATGAAATGTAAAGATAGTAATAAATGGAAAGAAGCTATAAGAGAAGAATTACATTCAATAGACGAAAATGAAACCTGGAAACTAGTTGATAGAAACAATAAAAAAACTGTAACTTCAAAATGGGTATTCTGTGTAAAGAGAGATCCAGAAGGTAATATTAGTAGATACAAAGCTCGTCTTTGTGCTCGTGGATTTACACAAGTAAGAGATGTTGATTTCAAGGAGACGTTTTCACCGACGACCAGGTATGACTCTATCAGAGTTATATTATCTCTTGCAGCTCAAAAGAATTATGAAATTCAGCAGTTCGATGTACAAACAGCATTTCTTTATGGTGAATTGCTGGAAGATGTCTACATGGAGGTGCCTGAAGGTGTCCAGGCTGAGCAAGGAAAAATATGTAAGCTAATTAAATCTTTATATGGTTTAAAACAATCCTCTCGTTGTTGGAATAGAAAATTTTCTTCATTTTTAACTAACTATGGTTTTAAGGTATGTCCTTCAGACAACTGTGTTTTTGTTGGATGTTTCAATAATTTCAAAGTTATTCTATTATTATATGTTGATGACGCCTTGTTGTTATCAGAAAATAGGGAAACATTAATACATATTATTAATGACCTTAAAATTATTTTAAGATAAAGGTTTTGAATTTAAATACTTTTATTGGTATGGAGATAACTAAAAGTAATAATTCAATTGTTATAAGTCAAAAACAGTATATAAAACACTTGATTAATAAGTTTAATATGTCAGAAGCTACTCCATGTAGTACCCCTGCTGATAATAATGTTATTTTGATGAAAAATGACAGTAAAAATGTAACAAACTTTCCATATAGGGAAGCAGTGGGAGCCCTAATGTTCTTGTCAATTGTATCTAGACCTGATATAGCTTATTCATTAAATATAGTTAGTAGATATTTAAACAACCCAAATAAAAATCATGTCAATGCTGTTAAAAGAATAATTAGATATTTAATAAAGACAATAGATATTTGTATTGTTTATAATTGTAAAAGTGAGTTAATAGGTTATTCTGATTCTGATTTTGCCTCAGATATTGATTCTAGGAAATCAATTTCTGGATACATTTTTATGTTGCATGGAGGGCCGGTGACCTGGGCAAGTAGAAAGCAAAATACTGTGGCATTATCAACTACAGAGTCGGAATATGTGGCCGCAAGTGAAGCCACCAAAGAAATTTTATGGATTAGACAGTTATTAATTGATATTGATGAACCACAAATGTGTATCACTTTGTGTATAGATAACCAAAGCGCCATTAAGTTAATTCATAATCCTGTATACCACAAAAGAACTAAACACATTGACATTAAATATAACTTTATAAGAGAAAATGTTCAAAATAATATAATAAACATAAAATATGTACAGAGCATGTGTCAACTTGCAGACTTTCTTACAAAAGCTTTACCTCCTGGTAAGTTCATTAATAATAGAGATCAAATATTGAACTTGAGTACTTAAGTAAAATGAAAATATAATAATAGTTAAGTATTGTTTATAAGCATAATAGGTTATGTACAATTTATATATTTTGTTTACTTAAAAATTTTATAAAGTGTGTAAAACTAATTTAGTATGTATTAGAGTCTACTATAAAATTTAAGTGGGAGTGTTAAATTATAAATTTTATAATAGGATTTACATGTTATTTCCTTTTGTCATAGATGACAAGTTTAAAAAATATATAGTTCGTTTTTCTGCCGCTTGGGGCATTGTTGTTGCTTTTTCTGTTCTCGTGGGTGATATTTTAGTTTCTCAATACAAATAAAGAAATCTTACTTAATCAGACGTATCAATTAAAATAACCTGATCCCAATACGAATTTAATCTAACGAGACCCAAGAAACCTACTAACGGACGAGGCTCTGATACTCTCCACACCGCACCAATCCAGCACAATGGGAGGCTGCCGAAAATACCCTAAGATTTCCAAAAAAGTCCTCTGGAAGAGCTCTTTATCCAGCAATAGGCATCTTTTGGGTAAAATAATGATGATGATGACTCTATAAAATTAAACCATCAAATTAATAGCCACAGGTAAATTGAACTCGCTTATTATACACATAACATAATAAAATGACCAGAAATTACTCTGAACATAACGGCGTATGATCGCATAAATCCGTTGTACAACAATGAACAAGAATGTCGAACCCCCAAACGTATAGATACTCAAACTTACAGTTTCTACTATAAAGTAGAAACTGTAAGTTTGGGTTGGTTTTACATTAGTAAATACTCAAGTGGGTATAAACCCACTTGAGTATTTACTAATGTAAAACGATACGACAACGCAGACATTACCGAGTTACTATCTCTTTTAGTCATAACACTGTTCCATTTCAGTATTTCCAATGGACATCTCTTCATTGTCTAACTAGGACATACTCGTATATGTAATTAATATGTCTTACTGGAACGTCTACTTCGTTCAATTTTATCACTGGAACATCTACTTAATTGATATGTATTTATTTAACTGTATTTTATTAATTTTCTTTACTAAAGCTAACAGAACATATATTTAATTAATTAGTCTCACTGAAACATATATTTCATATGTTTTGTCTGACTAGAACACGTACTACTTTAATATGTTTCTCTAGAACAGTGAATGCTACTGCTGACATGCGATTAGCTATGAGTAGCAATGAACCAAGAATTCAGAAGTTAGTAAAGAGTATGCAGTCACAAAAATCACATTAAATATAAAAAAAACAATTACTTGCAAAATAATAAATAAATGAGTGCTAATTGTAAAATTGTGCTTGTTTTCTTTATCACACAACCCTTAATTTAAGTAAACTAACTGGGTGGTCCTCGGCAAGATAAACATTTGATAAAATGGTCCCTCATGACTAAAAGGTTAAGAACCACTGCTCTAGAACATCAATTATTGATTTGACTCACAACAATGACTACTTTATTAATTAGTATTTTTATATGTACTTCATATTATCTATGCACTATTGTTTCGTCCGCGATTTCACCTGTGGCTTCTCCCATATCATATCAGATTTTCCTAGGGAATGATATTATCCTGTGTTAAGAAATATCCTATGACCTTTCACAAATATTAAACGTCCTAGAAAACACATCGAACATTCAAATTCTCTCTTTAAATTTATATGTATACATAAGAAAAAAATGCCTGTAGCAGAGACTAACCACTGAGACAAAGCAATATTTTCTAAATAAGCATAACAATATATTACACCATACTGTTCATCCAGTATGGTGTAAATTTTTATGATTAATATATTGAATATAATAATATAGTGATCAAATCATTAGCTTAGGTCCAACGTAGTATGAAATATTCTAGTGTTAGAAAACTATCAGTCAGCTAAGCTTTCTGTTTTTGTCATAGAATTGTGAGTAAAGCTCTTAATCCCTAATGGCCCGCCAAAAGCTTCTACATGCGGAATTCAGTATTTTTCTGAATATACTGCCTCACTCTTTCATTCAAATGTTTGTGAATAGGATTACTGTTGACAGAGCTTGGCCCTCATTCAAGTAGTGAAAAGAATTGTATTATTATGCCACATTTTATTTCACAAATCGTTACTGTGGAATGTTTGTTCAGATTTATTTCAAAAGGAAATTAAATTGATTGACCAAATATAATATATAATGGCTGTAAACACGCATATATATATATATATATATATATATATATATATCTGTTTCTCTGGCGGCAATATGGCCAATATATTTATTCAATCTGCGTACAACAGGTTGAATATAGTATATAGTTTTTTGGAAGTAGAGCCGAGTAATTGTATTAAAATTAATAATCTAATCAATAATTAGGCAGATTACAGTTTTTTTTTATTCTATACATAATAGCAGTACTCTTTAAAAAGATAAATATTGTAAGAGTGACGATTTATCTGAGATTATTACTTTTGAAGATACAGTGCCATGTTTGCGGCGCTGACGCGAAACGCACCATACTAAGTACACTGCAATCGTGACGTCATAATTGAGTAAACACGCCTAATTTTTATTAGCGTACAAACAAAATTGCCAATAACTTTGTTATTTGTACGTTTATAAATATACTTTCTATATTAAATAATATTACATTTAATGCGGGGAAGCTAGAAATGTATTTGTCTCATTAGAATTCTACAATGCGATTTTATTTTACATTGTAAATAATTATTCTAAAAATTAAGAATTGTTCATTAATTACAACTCCTTAAAGTTTTCTATCTTACAAGATGCTAAAATTAATTTAACTACATAATAATTACGCTGTTCTTGTCATTTATATTGTGTTGTTATTGTCTAATGATAAAGCTTGAGACATGATAGAATCAATAAATAATACCTCGACACAATTAAAACAGTCTGTATCACTATACTCTTACAAATAGAGCTTACTTTGCGTATTTATTTGAGTACTGTAGACAATCTCGCTTTGTTAGTATTCAGAAACATACTCCGTGCAAATATAATTTACAGCATATTATGTTTATCTGTGGGTGTATAAATGTAGTTTCACCTTTTGTATCAGGAGACAAAACTGATTTATTGCATAGTCATGACGGAGTTTAGTAGTGATTTTAAAGTGAAAATCGTTCCAATTATTACTAATTTTATTGTTTTTTTTTATGGAATAGGGCAGCAACCGAGCAAACAGATCACCTGATGGTAAGCGATAACCGTTGCCCATGGACACCCGCAACACCAGAGGAGTCACCGATGCGTTGCTGGCCTTTTAAAAGGGAATAAGGGGGGGAAGGGGGGGGTTGGTCTTCCGGCACCCTCACTCACTCGGCGAAACACAGCGCAAGCGCTATTTTACGCCGATTTCCAATGAGGCCGTGGTATCACTCCGGTCGAGCCGGGCTATGCCGTACCGAAGCATGGCTTTCCCACGGTAAAAATATTAATATTGTGCATAATTTCTTGCAGCACGAAAGAAATATATCATTTCAGCCTTTGGTTATCCCCGAGTTGAAGTTAATGACACTGAATATATTATTTCATGGTGTATTGATTTGACTACTTCAATATGCATTTACCTACTTAAATAAATCAACTTAAAGTATTTGAAGAACCACTTAGACTTCAAATACACATGTTGCTTTAGTAAACCTGTCGAAATGGTATCTGTGCAATCCGGCGTCAGATAACATCTGTGTGCTCAACTAGGGGCGTGACTTCTTTCAAATATCTTAAAATAATTTATCATAGTTTATCGCAAACAGATGGCAACTGTATACATTATATAAGAAGTGAAAGTAATTGTCAAGATTATATTTTCGTGTTTAATGTTTACTTTGTCAGCAACAAGTGTATGGTTGACACGATAACCACTTGAAGTTTTATCAACGTCTAATATACGTCTCTAACGAAGGGCTGGACGACATTAACTATATAATCTCTGTTATAAGTTTGACATGGACCTAATATAGAACTGTCCTGCTAGTAGTTTTAAGGTAGATAATGATATGTAGCGTATAAAAACTATGTAGTTACCATACACTAATTATTCCTACAGTACACTTTACCGATGAAACATTTACGGCCGGTTTCTGAAACGCATGTTATGTTAACACGTTGTTGACACGTTATTAATCTCTCATTAAATCGTTGTTAATGTTAGATGTATGGATAACAGCTGGTTACTGAATGAGTTTATAGTGTAAAATTATCTAATTGACTATTTTTTGGTTATTTACTCATATATTTGGCGTTTAATAAGAAGTAGTAAACGTGTTAACAGCGTGTTAACATAACATGCGTTTCAGAAACCGGCCGTCAGACATACAATAAATATGCAAATCCCAAAGCAATCAGCATGAAGTTGTGTTGGACTAGAGTGTTAATAGACCACCTCTGTCCGGCAAGCGTTTGCAGATAACTTTAAATTTATTCTTCACAAACTCTAGTCTTATGACTAAATATGTTATTCTTAATTCTAATTCGGATCAAATTATTTATTTTATTTTTTATACTTATGATATATCCTCACATTTATTCTCGGACGATTTGCGCAGCTCGAACTCAACAATATATTAAATAATATTAAATATATTTTTTTACAATTTATGACTTCTAATCAGATGGATTATACCGACAACCGACTACAGAGATGAGCTGTTAGTGAACAATTGTCATCTAACCTAGGTTCCAGCTGTCAAATTGGTCCAGTACGAAAAATCTTAATACATATTTAATCAATTGTATACATATAACTAACATTGACGAGCACATTAACTTTGACGACAGTGTTGTGGGAGAGTACCTCCGGTGTATCCTTCACACAAGTTGGATAAAGCAACCGCTTTCCTAAGGTAGTCCATGCAGACTTCCTACAGGTGTTCAGTATTCTCATAATTGAACTCTATACATGTATAATATTGATGTTTTTTTTCCTCAGTAGAGGAAGGCTGAGAATCCTCAGAAGGAGCACAAAACGTACCCAGGATACCCCGCAACGGCAAGTGTCGGACTCTAGCCGCCAGAGCGGTCTGACCACGTGACTACCGACTGTGCATATTGATATTAAGTTGCATAAGCTATAAAAATTAAAAGATAGCTAAATTTGCATGTAAAATAATGAAAATATTATTGTAATATATTTGAAAATTCGAGTCATATAGTAACGTTAAGTTTGGAACAATGATTTTTCCAAAACCAAATGTCACGATTGCACTGCATTTAGTATAAAGTGTTTTAGCATTCTGCGACAACGCAGCAAACTTCATCAATCTTTAAAAATAATCACAAGCACCCTTACTTCTAGAATTGTAAACCTGTTGCTGTATCTTCAAAAGTAATCACAGGTACGCTATTACTTCTAGAATTGCAAAGCTGTCGCCACAGATTAGTATACTATTACAGATAGGAAGCAGGCCTTGAGAAGGCGGTTTCTTAGTCGCTACCTATTAATCTGTGGTCGCTACTATGATAAGCCTGGGATCACTTCAATTCATTGTCGATATCCAAATATCGACATATCGATTTCATGAAATTTATCGATAAATAACTAGCACAGCTCTAGTAGTTATTGTTCTTTAGTTTTTATTGTTCTTATGTATGTATAGAATCAAACAACAAATTATGATTAGATATATTTATTGTGCTTAAGATTGACTCTACCACCTGTTCGGATATTGGGAGGACCTTCTCGAGAAGAACAGGCAAGAAACTTGGAAGGTCAAATTTTATCTCCTCTTTTAAATCATAATTTACAAAAAGAATATTTAGAAATATATAAAATAAAATCTAAATCAATGTGACAAAAATAGAATATAGCCTTCATCCCCTAGTGTTCTCCATGTAGCAGCCGCTGCGTCTTGTCTGTGATTCTGGGAACAAAATATATGAATTGTAGATAAATGTGATCTTGCTATATCTAAGTTTAAATGAAATCAGACAAAAGATGGATGGAACAAATAGGCAATAGAAGATACTTTCAATAATTTAAGCGATAATCGTATTAAACTAGTAAATAAGTTTCCAAATAGACAATTTAACAGTTTTAAAGACTTGCTGGTATTTAAATAAAAGTTGATACTTCTTATACGACATAAATTTCACCTTTAATACGTTTAAAAATACGGTGAAATAAAATGTTTGAGGTTATTGGAGTAAGCTTGGGTGATCTAGCTTGGGTAGCAGAAAACAAAAAAATTGCCACATGCTTATTATGCACCTCAAAAATGTTTTTATACAACAAAAATTGTTATATTTTGATAAGTATTTTGGAAAATTTTTGCCTATAAATTAAAATTATAATAGCCTATCATAATGGTCATTCTATGCTATAGCCCATTTTAAATGTTGAATTAAATCATACCTTAAAAGTCAATAATATGTGTCTCCAACGGTTGTAATAGTCTCGCAAACCTGAAAATTAAAACAATATGTTAATTATTTTGTACGTTGTTGTTTTCTTGCAGTATACTTTTTGCGCTTTTCAAGTGCCAATCGATGCATGGTTAAGTTAGTATTAATAAGGGGTTCTGAAAATGATCCCTTTAAAATTTTATTTATTATTGTACAAAAATTATGAATTTGAACTCTACAAACAATGGAATGAAAATAATTTAAAACATCAGCATGATGTTTAGGACATCCAAACCAATCAATCTGAACAGATTTTAAAAACTCTTTTTTGATATTTGTTACTATATGATTTTGGTGAGGATTTTTGTCCATGTGCATATTATTTATATCTATTAGAGCTCCAAAAAGCATTACAAAACGAGAATTGGGATATTTGAGATTACGTCTTATTAAACTTTTGCGTTCTCTAAGACAAATCCATGTATGCAAATCAAAAACATTGTCTGTTAAAAAAGTATGGAATTAATAAAACACATTCTAATAATAACAGTCTAATAATTATAAGTCTATATTAGTCATCAATTTTATTTACATCTAACTAATATTTCTATTTTACATCATACTTCTTATTTTTATACACATTTCATTGTTGTGACTTTGTGAGTTCTCAGTACCAAACTACATATATGAAAAAAATATTAAAGTTACCACTTTCTGTAAACACTTTTTTTTTGTCTGATAATAACAATGGTCATGGTTTATGTGGAACATGTGGCATCAACTGTAAACATGATAATATTCTAGTTTCATATTCTGATTAAAAGCTAGAGTGACAAATAGGTATAATGGATGAATATTTTAATATTTTTAAGGAATTTGACTTGTTGAATCAATACACCAACTGTTGCATTTGTGTATCTTTAAATTGAGATATTTTAGTGACACCACTTTGTGATTTAATAGAACTTGCAATAAATCTACTATGAATTCAGTGTTACATTAAAATGATTAATTTTATTAAACATAGGTTGTTAGTATATGAATTAAATCACCTGAATTGAATGACAGTTTTCTACTATTCATTTCACGTTCATTCCATTGCCTATCTGTAAGAGAAGCCGAAAACAGATCTCAGTGGCGTACACTCGAAGAGGCCTATGTCAGCAGTGGACGAAGAGGGGCTGATGATGATGATGATGATGATGAAGATAAAAGTACACATTTAATTGATGGCTATTCATAAAATGAAACATGGAAAAAAAAACATTCTTATCAATTAAAAATCAATACAAGACAAGCTTCATTAACATATATTATCCAACTTTTAATACGATATCAAAGTTAAATAAAAACTAGTCACAAAAAGAAAATAGACGAATTTTCTCACCTATGATTAGAGGGTTGTCAGGTTTACCTGAACAAATTTCACTTTCAGTAAAAAGGGTAGGAGCTGCATATGTAATTCTAACATCCCCTAATTTTATGTATTTGCTCTCAAAATGAAGTTTACATACGCGTAGATTGCAGGTTATGTTTTGTTACAATTTCTGGAAACTTGTCAGAGATAACTTTTTTCCACAGTTCGAAAATTTCTTTCATCCTTGGGAAACAATATAATCTGATAAATTGGCTAGTGGATTTACATCCAGGAATGCAACAGCTGCGGGGATCCATCGCTGCAAAAAAAATATATTTTATTAACAATGTACCATATAATGTATGTCACGCTTGGATTTTCAATACATTGAATGGAGCGATTGAAATAACATTTCTAAAAGATTTAAGAGTTGGTGGAAAAACTGTTCTAATTACTATATGAAATAAGACAAAAGTTTACCGAAATCAAAGCTTCATATAAATTGTCTATTTGAATCTATTGACCTCTTGAGCACCTTGCACCACTTAAATATACCGTTCCTGCAAAATAGATGAAAATCTGAAGAAGTTATGTAGATATGATTTGATTTCTGAAACTTAAAATAATCGTTTTGTAATTAATTAATATCATGAAAGCCGCTACGTATCAGTAGCAGTCTAGCAGTTTCAAAATGGCGTATCTTGAAAAAACGAATGAAGAATGAAGTTGATCTAAAGATTGATTGAGTATTGAACGAAGTGAACGAAAGAGTGCTGATACTTTGATTTTTATCTGTGATTACTATTGGTAGAAGATTTATATGGATGCATTACACGGCTGGCTGTCGCTATATCTTTAAAAGTAATCACAGGCACGCCATTACTTATAGAATATCAAACCTGTCGCTGTATCTTCAAAAGTAATCACAGGCACGCCATTACTTATAGAATATCAAACCTGTCGCTGTATCTTCAAAAGTAATCACAGGCACGCCATTACTTATAGAATATCAAACCTGTCGCTGTATCTTCAAAAGTAATCACAGGCACGCCATTACTTCTAGAATTGCAAGCCTGTCGCTATATATTTAAAAGTAATCACGGGCACGCCATTACTTATAGAACATCAAACCTGTCGCTGTATCTTCAAAAGTAATGACAGACTGTCATTACTTTTGAAGATACAGCGACAGGTTTGATATTCTATAAGTAATGGCGTGCCTGTGATTACTTTTGAGATACAGCGACAGGTTTGATATTCTATAAGTAATGTCATTATGACAGGCACGCCATTACTTCTAGAATTGCAAGCCTGTCGCTGTATCTGCAAAAGTAATTACAGGCACATCATTAGTTATAGAATATTTATGAACTAAATACTGTAGCTAATAATGGCCCAACCATGAGGCTAAGAGCGGATAAAAGCCCAACTAAATTAACTGACTACCCTACCCTACCCTACCCTATTGATGAAAGTGGACATGAGCCGGTAAGGTTTAATTTGAAATACCTCATTTCCTTGCCCTATTAGTACGTAAACTGTTTCTAGTCGTTATTCTTCTGAAAACCACGACTTAGCACAGTTTTATACTGAATGTATTCAACGAAATTACGACCGCAAACCATAATTAATCAAACAATTCTTTTATTTCTTTATTATGTTAGAATAAGGTCACTTTGAATGAGAATTCTTATCAATAAATATTGAACGAAGTTCTTTAGCGAGAATCTTATTTATATTAGGCAGTATTGCCTGGACCTGATTACGAGTAATCTACGATATGCAAACTGCAAATGTTCGGAACAAATTTTCAAACGAAAAATTAATTTATCGATAAATTAGTTTTATGACTTAATGACCGAGTACTCTTTACCTATTTTACTACCATGATACTACATGACTTATCTACTTATTTTTTGACGGTGACAACGTCTTAAATTAGGTTGCGGCTGGGAGTCACTTATGAAAAAGTGTAACGCTCGGTAACGTTACGATGAGTCACCGAACGAGAGAGAGGCCCGCCGAATGCCTTGCGTCTCTCTCCCACTCAACTATGATCGGTCTGCCGCGCGCGCAGCACTAGAGAATTAGCCGCATTGAATCGGCGCATGCTTGTGTCTCTGTCTTTGTCTTTCTCGAACGTTCTTGGCGTTGGAAAAACAAGAAAGCGTCATAATACAAGTTCACACGTGTGGTTAAAGTATCGTCAGCTGTGTCTGTAGGGAAAATGTGGAGTGCTTAGATTCGTCATTTACAACAACTACAACAATAAAGGTAAATAATGTACACTGATATTTCATTATCGTAAACTATGATTGATTGATTAATTGTTAGATTGACACAAAAGTTGAGAAACTGAGTTTATAGGTTATGTCATACTATTGATAAATGTTGATAGTGTTAAGTAAATTATTAGTTTAAAATTAATTAATTAATTATTATTAATATTCTACCGAGAAAAAGACGTTGTCACGTAAAATCTTCGCCCGTAAAACCGACTTTTTTAGATAAGCGAGAGAGGTAATGAATGCCTTCAGCTCTTTCAGAAAAGGTTACTGTACAGTGCTGCAGTAAATCAAACTTGGGCATATGCCCTTGAAAGATGTTTTCTTAGAGTCACCAACTAGAATCAGCTGGCAGAATCTCCGTAACCAAGTAGAGTTACAGGCAGAGTCTCTGTAACGTAATAAAGTTATCAGGCGAAGTCTCCGAAACCAAGTAGATTCATCAATCAATAAATCTCCAAATTGAATCACCAGATATAGTCTCCATAACTAAAATGCATTGAAACAGATTATACAAAAAGTGCAGGCTGGAAAGCGATAGTGTTGTTCTAGCCAAGCATGGAATCGGACGAAACTCTTCATTCTCTTGGTTAATCTTACGACTAAATGAAAAACAAATTACATCAATTACCTGGATTTGAACATCGCAGTTTCGAAGCGCTAGTGCGATATTTTTTTTTTTCTTTAGGAGAAGAAAGGCAAAGATTCCTCACCAAGGAGTGGGAAACTCGCCTTTAGAATACCTCCGCAACCAAGTGCGGCGGAGATTATATTAGACTGAACCGAGACGGCTTAACCGGCCTACCTACAAACTAAGCTCTACCTTAAGTGTTAGTCCTAATAACCTTAAAGCTGGTAGTGAAAGCGACTGCTCCTCAGAAGAAGGCGCAGTAAAGTGCGATATCTACCTCTTGTTGGTATATGACATTATTGCTTAATTACGACTTTTAATTAAAACATGTTCACGCGGTTCATTAAGGCAATTCGCAAGACAGAGCAACGAATCCTAAGAATTATTTGAACAGCTATGGCGAGGCGAACTAGTAGCATACATATGGACAAGCCAAGTGTCTCTAGGCTGTAAACACTGACCAGGTAGCATCTGGTACGACTCAGATACTCACCGGGCACGGCTGCTTCGGTGAGTATCTGTGTCGAATAGGACGGGAGGGATCGACACATTGTCACCACTGCGCATCCGACCTCGACTCGGCCCAGCACACGCTGGCGGAGTGCCCCGCGTGGGCCTCCGAGCGCCGAGTCTTGGTCGCAGAGATCGGGCGAGATCTGTCTCCGCCAGCATTGATTGCGGCAATGCTGGCGGACGAGGGAGGTTGGAGGGCTGTGGCCTCCTTCTGTGAAGCAGTGATGCTCCAGAAGGAGGCCGCCGAGCGGGGTCGGGAGATGGCCGATCCCGCTCGAAGAAGGCGGCGCCGGGCTCGGTAGCACAGCTGCGGCGCCACCGCGGGTCGCCGGCGGGCGCGAGGAAGTCGCGACTGCTACGGCGACCCGGGATGGACCACGCCCCTTCCGTGGCCGGGGGGCGTCGTCGGTGGAGGAGACCGGGGGAGGTAGTGTAGCCTCCCCTGAGGAGGGCTCCCCTCTAGGCAGGGGAGCAGAGGCTGGGGGTTCCCGGAGGTGGCTCGGGGGCTCCCTACATGCCTGAGGAAGGCCATCCCTGCGGTTTTTAGTGGGTAGGCTTCCCCCTTCTGGGGAGGAGAGCCCCACATAACCGCCGGCTCGCCACAGCCGGGGTATGCAATTTAATGCATTTTCCTCAGGGAAACAAACCAAAAAAGGTAGCATCTGGTACAGAATGATGGTGGCATTATACCACAAGATGGCAGCGTATACTCTGGCTCCTTCGGACCTTATTTATAATATATCTTATATGATGTTGAATTAGGGATGGCGATTCTTTTCGAAAAAGATCGATTTTTAGATCGATTCGAATCGTGACCTAAAGAATCGATTCACAAAAAATCGAGGTTATAAGATCGATTTCCGATAAATCGATCTTTTTTTTTTCAAGTTTTTGTTTATATTGTAATACTAGCTTTTGCCCGCGACTTCGTTCGCGTGGACTTCAGGTTCGTCCCGTCTAGAAAAAAAAAACTCAAAAATTGTAGCCTGTGTGTTATTCTGATGTATAAGCTATATTGTGGTAAAGTTTCATTCAAATCCATTCAGTAGTTTTTACGTGAAAGAGTAACAAACATCCATACTTACAAACTTTCGCCTTTATAATAGTAGTTAGATAGATTTTATTAAAAACAAGGTACAATATTATAATTTAACGATCTCTTATCAGTAAAATCAGGTAATTCGATAATCCCAACTAATATTATAAATGCGAAAGTGTGTTTGTTTGTTTGTTTGTTTGTTACCTCTTCACGCTTAAACTACTGGACCGATTTCAAAAATTCTTTCACCTTTGGAAAGCTACATTCTCCCCGAGTAACATAGGCTACTTTTTATCCCGGAAAAATCGACAGATCCCACGGGATGCGCAATAAAGGCTTCGCTCAAAAACTACTGCACAGATTTTTATGCG
Source organism: Scirpophaga incertulas (assembly GCA_036419045.1). Lineage (NCBI taxonomy): Eukaryota > Metazoa > Arthropoda > Insecta > Lepidoptera > Crambidae > Scirpophaga > Scirpophaga incertulas. Next base: position 7,050,365 of record CM071638.1, read on the forward strand.
GTTTTCATCAATAGATAGAGTGATTCTTGAGGAGTTTTGCGGCATTTTTTATCTCGGAAAAACGGATAGTCCCACGGGAAGCGCGATAAAATCTTCGCACCATAAACCGACTTCCGCGTATATGTAGCCGTGGGCAAAAGCTATGACCCTTAACCCTCTATACACCCAATCCCGAAATCCACGCGGGCGAAGCCGCGGGCAGAAAGCTAGTAAAAAATATTTTCATAACCATGTCAAACAAACAGATAAAGTATAAAATAAGACATTTATTTTCTACATTTAGCGCTGTTCTACATTAGCGCGCTTTTGGCGCGATTTGGAACGCACTGGAGTCTTTGACTTTTTGTTTTTTTATTCACGTAACTTTTTTTATTCACGAGATGCGAAGGAATCTAAACATACAGCCATCTCGCGAGTTTTTGAATAATTAATTCTTTAACCGGCAGCACTCTTATAATACGGATACATTCAATTAATTGTAAATAGTTTTATGGTTTATACAAAAAAAATCGAATGTCGATTTTCAAGGGTGAAATATCGATTCACCGAATCGATTCAGTACTACATATCGATTTAAAAAATCGATCTTGGTGGCCCAAAAAATCGATTCTCGATTAATCGATTTCAGATCGCCATGCCTATGTTGAATAATACAAGTGACAGTAACCACAAACAATTAGATAAGTATTAAGTTTATTGATTTTTGAATAATTTAAAAATGTATTATGTATTTACGTTTTTATGGAATGCAAAGATAATAAAAACACTGCGCTCACTGGAAATATAAAATTTATTATTTCATTGAAAAAACCTTGCAATTTATCATCCATCTGTATTTTCTATGAATCTCTCAATAACATCTAGAATGATCTCATCAATTAAACCTTAAATGGCATTGGTGATGTTTACAAGACCTCTGGACGTTTATTATCAAAAAGATACAATGGCAACTATAAAATTTCATCAACAATAAAACAAAAATTAATGGATTTTACCTAATATGATTTATACAACAAACACATTGCACGTTTGTTGTGTCGTCTCATTATTTTTAGTATTTATCGGAAAGACGATTAAAGTAAAAAAAATAAATGAACGTATTTCATTGCTTTTATTTTTAATGCAAAATGTAAACAATTTTTATTGTTACATAAACATAACCTGATCACAAACCGAACTGAATCAGTACCATGAGAAGACGCACACCGGAACTCCCGATCGACACCTGGCGTTACCTTTGGATCGCATTTCATTCGATTCGATAATTCGGTATCAACGTAAAATATTACCCAATCCCATATTGTAATCTCAGTCGCAATAAAAGTAATATCACTCTGTTATCTTACGCGACGAACTGACGTTATCAATTTTATAGGAATCAGTTATTATAACACATATTGCATTTTATTTGGGAATAAATTTTATTTACCTTTATCGCTATACAATATATAATATACGTGCATGTACGACCATGTACGTAAAAGAGAAACGCTGACACTGAACTGAGATAGTCCAGCAGACGTATTTTGAATCTTTAGATGTGAATTTGGAATTCGAATACGAATACAAATCGTGCGCGAAATTATTTTCTAATGCTTACAATTTTTTTGATTTTCGAATCACTCGAATCCAGTGTTGTCATTAAAAACAAATGCTTAATTAGATTCCGTTTCATTGGAAATCAAAAACAAGTGGGTTGAACCACTCGTTCAACAAGGCACGTAATGTAAGTTCAGAAATAGTGAATTCGATAATTCATATACGAATCACACGATTTTTAAATTGAATTGGTTTTCTATTGTTTCAAAAATTCGTGTCCAGATCGATTTCACGTGAGATAGATGGAAAATATGGTAGCACGTGTTGCGATGGTAAAAAGGTGACAAAGGGTCCAAAGGAAACTGTTACTCAAAAAGGACACAGCTAGACAAAGATCTCATAGAATACACAAAGTCCCTCCGCTATTCCAAGGTATCTGTTGACGCTGAAGAAGTGGAGTCACGCCTATCGACCATACAGAAAGCACGCCCTTAGTCAAGAGAATCAAGGTGATATTTGAGAAGTCCAGCTCGGAGGTGTGAACATAATTATGTGACGTGTGGTCACTTTAAGTTAATTATCCCAATAGAATCACATTATACGGTAAATCGGTCTTACTATTCGATTAACGCAAATAATTCTCTTCGTGGGATTGAAATTGACAAATTTTTTTGCACCTCATTGTTATTATTTACGGAGCTTCAGTAGTCACTAGGAACAGCCAATTTCAGCAAATGTCAATTATGTTGCTAGGGTAAATGTCAATTGTTTAATGGGCCAAAGTGCATATGCCGATCCAAATTACGTTAGCTTTCGACAGTTGAAAAATTGAATAAATTTTAATGGCCGCTGCCTAACTCTTAACTTTACTGGAAATGAACCTGCCAGAGATAAGTTCGCCTTTATGTGTCCTATTTTAAAGATATTTTTTTATTTTCCCAATAAAAAAGTAAGTACAAATGTAAATGTAAAGCTCGAACCTAAGACCAACCTTAGTCTTCAACTAGTAGAAAGTAATCTGAAATCGTATTGAGTGACCTAAAATATCTAAGTAACTAAGTAATGTGTAGAAGACATATCTATCCTAAACTCTTGACGGATAGTTTTTATTTATTTATTTCGTGTGTAATTTGGGGCTGATATTCTGATATGCATCACTGCGACCTATTAAGATCTATTGTGACCAACCTCCTACGTAGGTTCTATGTAGGCCCTACAGTAGCTCCCTTAACTGGGCACTGACCAAGAAAGATAGGATGTTCCCAGTTCGGATTGTTTTTATTTCATCTGGGTCAAGGATGTGTTTCCCCAGGTGTCTGTTTCTTTTGTGAATCAGCGGTTCACAGTAGCACAAGAGGTGTATTGGAGTTTCACGCTCTTGTTCGCAGACTCTGCATATGTCAGTGTCCTTAAGTTTCATGTTGTAGAGGTGTCTATTTAACTTGCAGTGGCCGGTCAAAATCCTAACCATCACGCTCAAGTTACTCCTGTTAAGCTTTAATAGCTCGTCAGTGCGTTTGCGAGAGTATGGTTCGATTAGTGCTTTTTGACGATGACTGATAGTTTACCGTATTATCAAAATAACATATATACACATAAGACGGTAACATTATATATATACTTAAGTGGTGCGATAAAATAGTAGAACCAATTATCATTTTATTCGCTACCGTACACGGGTTCATATAGCAATATGTTGCTATGTACATAAGTTTTTGATAAAGTTACGACAAAATTATTAACATACGTGCATAAACCCTCAAAGGTTTGGCAGCGTTATAATTTTCAACACGCACGTTTCACATTTCTGTTATGGCTCAGTGTTGCCATAGGAGGCCTGTTGCCTATATTCAAATAGTTCACAGACATACTTAATTACGACAATTTACCTTAGGGAGCGGTCACATGACTCATTTTAGTCCTAAATCGCGCATATATTTATTAAAATGTTTTTTTTTATTTCGAAAAATTATAGGTACGTATATTTATTAAAAAGAAACACAGTTACGTTGGTTTTAGTATTAAATAGTTTTTACAACTGTTATCAAATATATTCCAGATACCAAAACGATTAAGAGACTAGATATACATATGTTTAAATTTCATTCACATTTTCGTTAATATGTTGTTATTTCTCCAAATATTGAGTTATTTAATTATCACAATTTAAATTAACACGTCAGGCGCGCATACCTAAAAAATGTTAAAAAAAATCTTTGTTTTTTCTTACACAATCTAAGACTTAATGATATAAAGGTGGTGTCAATATTAATGTGCTACTTTTAGACTGGGTAGATAACTTGTACTATACACTACTGTACAGAGCGCCAGTACTCTCTTTTGTAGGGAAAATTTATGATTTACCAATAAAATAAGCACCATTAATCTCACACAATATATATTCAATTACATAATTACTTTTTCCTAAAACTTTACTAAATAATTATCCTATAAAACTTATGCTTCTAAAACCTCCAAACACCACTTTATCTTCCCAATATCTAATGAACTCTTCTTTCTTTTTTACTCATAGAAATATATTTCAATTTTGACAAACAGCTAACCATAAAGACACAATTCCAACCTCTAAAACTCGCACACAGTCAAGCAAATATGCGTGGATGACTTAACATTAAGTGTCTATATTAGGTACAAATTAATGTCCTCTATAAACATTATGAATTGTTTAAGAGTGTAACAATTAATTCATTGTCCTAAATGGAACTATTACACTTAATGGGTAGTAAATACTAAAATAGTGCACATAAATAGGGAACTCATACTTAAATGACGCACTCGTACTTAAATGGGACACTCACTTTTAAATGAAAAGCACATACTTAAATGATGCACACACACTTCAATGAGGCACTCTTACTTAAATAGGCACTAACACTTAAATGTCTCACGCGTACTTAAATGGGTCACTCAAATTTAAATGGTGACACTTAAACTGAAATAAGGTACGCATACTTAAATGGGACTTTCACGCTGAAATGAGGCACTTACGAGTAAAAGTAAGATTTATATGTGGGGTCTTGATTCGTAGTTATTAACAGTGAATAAATGTATTACCAAGTTAAAAGATAACAAAGGAGTTAAAATTTTTGGCAACTACATGGACGTCAACACGACATGTTGAAGAGATTGGGCCCCTAAACAAAATATCAATCGCGTATCGAACTATCGACTATGGGTAATTATGAACTGTATGAAAATTAGACAAAAGTACCGAATTATTGCCGTAAGTTACATTCACAATATCATTAGAGTTACTTTGGCTACAGGCCTTCATTTGAGTTCCGTCTGAGTAAAAAATGTCTCTTACCTTGTTATCATATTTATTAAAAAACTGCCTGAAATCTGTTCGCAATAAATTATCTTTATTATTGTAAAATGATGTGATGAATATGAAGAAACTATGATATTGTCACGAAGATTTAATATAAAGTCTCTCTCAAAATAACTTGATTTGAATCGTACAATATTATTTCTATCAGCCATTTAGAACGTGTATTCAAGTAACTGATAAAAAGAATGGGCGCAAAAAGCTTATCAGGCTTAACATAAATACCGACATTTAATAAACAGAAGCGAATTACCAAACAGGAACAATATTATCTGTTATCCAGTTATCTTTTTACTGGTAGAGAAATAATTTTACATTTTGGATTATTTCATTTTGACTAAAACATGTAATAAACATTATCGAGCTTCGGGGATGCTGCCGTGTTTTCGATTTCAGAATTATATATCGAATAAATGTATCGGTGACTCCGACGGCGTAGCAAAATATCGTGAGGCAACCTACATAAAAAAAAATGATAGATGTATATAGTCAACCTTTGCGGACTGGGCCTGTATGATTGACTAAGGCTCTAATTGCACAACGTAGTCGGGGTAGGCTCGTACCCCTCAGTGAAAACGTATATGTATAGGCTGTGGTAATTTAAAAATCAATTACAAAATTTCATACATTAAACTAAGCAGTTCCTTTGCCTTTAACGTGGCACAATCGCTTAATCATGAGATTAAGAACAGATAAAAGCCTAGCTAAACTATCTATCCTTAACGTGTTTGGCCGTTTTAATAGGAGGATGCGTGCCGAATTTTACAAAACAACCTACAAATTCAATGCAATAACGATTCCAGAAGAAAGTGTAGTTAACATTTTACATATCAATTTGAAAATGGAGATTTGATTAGGGCTCTAGCATTACTCGTAGCAGTCATCACGGTTCCTTGGCATTTCTCAATTGATTTGGGGTCGCAATATCTTTTCTGTTTCTCCTATCTCTTATCTGTCACTCTGTCAACCACTTTTAACTTTCACATATTTTTATACTTTTTTTAGTCATTCATCATAATATTTGCAACTCTGCTGAATCGAGACACCTTTCGTCACACGCCCAACATTCATTTTCACCTTTCTTTCATACGATTCACGATTTGAGTCGTAGATTTACCACGTCGTATCGCGATCTATATGTTCTAATTTGGTTTTTATCATACTAACACTCGTTTACAGTTTAGACATTTATTTTCAACTGTTATACATTTATTTTTATTAGTAATGTTTGATTGGCTGAGATGTTTATATTTTATCTGAGTTTAATTTCTCAAAATATATGTCATAGTAAACTTGTAAATCAAATATTTTTCGTGTAAGCCATCATTGGTTAAGAATAATAATTTCAATCTCAACATTTTTGATAGTCATAGTATATTGCCAAACAAGCTACTTGACTACTGCCCACCTATTGTAGTAAATTCTTGTTAGATTCACATAAAAAGAGCTACAAAAACTAACTTTGTACCTTACTAATTAGTGCCTTACTCGTAAGGTGTAAGGTCACAGTAACTAGAAATTTCACTGCCATATATATCCATTCAAACTGAGACTCAGCAATACAAACACTGCTGCTTTGCTTCAGAAATAAGTCCCCAAGCAAATGATCCTGGTATAAAATCTCTCTCCGGATATTTTGTATTAAGTATATAAATGTATTATATAAAAACATAATCCACCTGTTGCCCTTTACTTGCGGTAAGTAATTATAGACATAATTGACCAATTAAGCATCATTAATTCTGTTTCTTATGAACAAACATTTTTCTGTCCAACGGAATGCGGTCAGCACGTGTCCTACCACGATGACCACCATATTTATATAATGTAGACCAGACAATCAGAAAAGAAGGATATGACGTAGAATAAACGTTACAGTTAATGGTTTAAAAGGAAAACAATTAACAACAATCTCAAGAAATACTATGTTAATCGGTATCATAAATAAAAATATAACCCGATATAGTTCCCTTCTATCCGAGATGTAGAGCCCTTATGACCAAGACTCAGACTGAGTTTAGTCGGTAGGTCATTCCGGTAAAGCCGCCTCAACTGATTTGGAGAAAAATAAATTGTCGACATGTAAATTGTTCTTTCATTACTAGAAATAAGTTTCAAAGATTTTGCCTGCTTGTCCCAATTATGTTAAAAAAAAGAAAATTGTGAAAAACTACAAATTTACGATTTTCGGAGTTTATTTGCGCTACATAACATTGCTTAATGGAACATAAACGGCCATATCTTTTTATTACGTTGATTTAGAAATTTTATTTTTTCACTGCTTTGAGAGATAAGAGACCTGAGTATGTGATAATAATTTCAGTTTGATATCTCGACGCGTTTCTGAGAAATTGGGTCTTGTCAGTCGGACGGACAATAACAAAGTGATCCTATAAGGTTTCGTTTTTACCTTTGGAGGTACGGAACCCTAAAACAATATAAGTACGATTTACTGGACTCATCATCATCATTCTAGTGAAGTCCACTGCAAGACACAGGCCTCCCCCAAAGACCTACACCCCGATAAGTCCTGCATTGCTAGCAATTATCAATCCTTACTGGGAGGCCTACAAATGAAATAACTAGGTACTGTGGCATTACACCAGCCCCCTTATTCTTAAGTCGGAATGTGGATTCCATTCGGAAAATACATCCCATATTTTTTTTACTCTGTAATTTGTGTAAAAAAGATATCTAGCTACAATCAGAATTACAGTGAGTTCATAAAACTGTCGCTCACGGCATGTGCCTGCAAGCAATGTGTTCTACCCATTGCCACTTAAAGTTCGCAATTCTTAAGGTTCTTCCACAAATTACATTATTTCAGATCCGATTACAAACAGAATCTTTAAGCATAGCTCTCTCCTTCGGGTGGTTTTGAACATCCTCATAAAAACCTATTCTTAGTAGTGAGTTTTCGATTTTATCGCTTATTTAATTTTAGAAGTATATTTGTTTATTCAGGTTTTTTATTGCTATTGGCAAACGAGTGGTTGTAAGTAGTAAGCATCGACTATAAACATTTACAATGCCAGAAGCACAGCTGTCTGGAGAGAAAAACTCATATTAAGCTTCGTTTGAAATCGAACAGCCTGGCACTTAGGGATTTCTGCAGCTGCAAGCTTGTTCCGGAATCTAAACACATCTTTGAGTAAAGAAAATCAAGAAACCGGGCTGTGCTAAACCATAGTTCCACATAGATAACACAGGGAGAATTAAAGTCATTCGCTGGTAGTAATTATCGATATCTTCATAAACCTTAAATGGCACATCCATTTTACATTTTTGCTCATTTAAATGGACGATTCCTTGTTGCTCATGTTTCTTCTAGAGTGTCTGTCATCCTGGTGCAGGAGGTGTATGTGTGAATTTGGGTCTGGTCTAGTAAAAAGTGTACTAAATGTATCATAAATGTTTTATCATATACAAATGTTAGGGGAATTCAAAACTAACTCTCACAGTTCGTAGCTGTCGGTGAGATGTATATTAAACTAGCTGTGCCCGCGGCAATTTATCTTATTATCTTATTTTGTATTTATTTTTGCAAACAACTACCTCGGCTGTTACCCACGACTTTGTCCGCGGCAATTTCTGATATTATCTTCGACAATTTAGTTTTAAGTTTAGTATTCTAAAGTACTTCTGCGTAAATTATATTTTTAGTTTTATTTTCTTGTGGCAGCAGAACATATTGGTTTTCTCCGCAACTCGATTTTGACAACGCGACATATCCAAATTTGATTACCATAAAAACGATTCTCATAAGTTAATCTTAAAAGATAGACATATACTGTCGCGGACATTTTTTTAGATCATTTCAAGAGGAATAATTCTTTCACACCTATTTTTTTGGTATCTTGAACCGTTTTCGCAGCGCACGCAACGGAAGCCCTCAAAGTCGAATAATTTTCCCAGTTTTTTCCACATTTTCCATTATTTCTTCGTACCTCTTAGTCGCAGCGTGATGTTATGTAGCCTAAAGCCTTCCTCGATAAATGATCTATTCAATAAAAAAAGAATTTTTCAATTTGAACCAGGAGATCCTGAGATTAGCGCGTTCAAACAAATAAACAAACTCTTCAGCTTTATATTATAGCACGTGGTCATATACAATAAACATCGTTATATTGAAATTTAATACAAGATAAAAGTGCATGGCGCAGTTTATATGGCAGTTTGGCGAGCGGCGATTGACTCCAAATTTTCGATAGTATTGTTCTCCTGGACGAGCTTATCATGAATATACAAGATTTACAAAAAGTTTACCACAAAAATCGCCGCTAGGGGGCTAGAAATATTATTTTCATTTATAGCTTTACTTATTTTCATTTATTTACCTACTACGTGGCTTGTAAATATAATAACTAGTAAAATCAAGAACATTCAAAGAGTCTAGTCAAAACATTAAGATCACGAATACAAAATATAAAGTACTGGAAATAGACCATTCCAGACGGAATCTGAACTATTACTTGGTTGTGCTCCATTCGCTTCAGAATATCCTCAATCAGTTTAAACAATGTGCTGGACGTGCTATGACTAGAATGAAAATCAAATTGTCTACTTAAGCATAATGGACTCCATGAATTTGAAAAAGGAAAATATGGACATAAATCTAAAATGGCTATGAGAAATTGGATTATATGTTTTTTCGGAACGGAAGTTATTCATTTATCCCGTAATCTTGAGTTGAATTAAGCTTTTCACTATTTACCGGTAAACTAGAGGTGGTAGCGGTGACATTCCTTCATTCAGATAAAAGGTTAATATCGAATGTGAAAAGGAAATTAATTAAATGCCTTAAATAATTAATAAAAATTATCCATTACTGATAAACTATTTGCTTGTCAATAATATATTAATAAAATATAGGTACAGTAGGTAAATGCCCATTTTTGTATTACAAAATTATTGTTCAATAATTATCAATTATGTTCTAATCAGCGAAATTGATTTAAATTTTATTAATTAACACTGATAATACGCAAATATGTGGAGTACAATATTATTTATTTTCTGTATATATTCATTATTTCTATATTTTACTATATTTTTACTGCATCCAAAATGTGTAACAAGTCATTACTTTTTATGTTTTTATGACGAGGCAACCATTTTTATTTTATTATTATTTAAAATTAATAAGAGTAATTAATAACCGCTCTAAAATCTTTATAATCTGGTCCTGTTTTTGGTTCACAGATTACATAAACTGAGATAATATTGATCATGCAACTATAGAAATACGCCAAATAGGTACAGTTTGTTTGTAGTATGCGAGGAAAACTTCGTACTGTTTTTTTTTATTTCAGATTAATTACATTTTATACAATATATATAACCATTATAAGAAATAACCAGTTCAAATTAGTTTATTGTATACTAATACAATAAACTAATTTCCATTTTACTTGATTATTTCTTGAACAGTTTTAAAATATAGAGTTTTGTGTATTCCTATAAACATAATTCTGGAAGTAATTTTGTACGTATTCAAATGCATCTTCTTTTTAGAAATTATAAAAATGTAATCTATGGTACAATGCACAGATAACATCTTCTTAAAACTGATTTCTGTTTAAAAATATTTTTAAGCTTTGTATACAAAACTGTTTTATCTCCACAACGGATAATGTTCAATATTTGCTATCTGTGCGGTAGAGGATTATGTCACCGCTCCCTGTTTTTTAAAATTTCCAGTACATTTTACAAAGCAAATATACAGGGTTACTGGTAAGTCCTGCGAACCCCGTCGTGCGATTTTTTTTTACTATTGCTGGTTGAAGTTTGATTTGTACTGATTTTTGTTTGATGCTATAACTATCAATCTTCTATCTACAACCTATTTAGTTGAGGTAACTCTATTTTTATTTTGCATTATGATGAACAAACTAATCTGCTACACAAAAATAGTATAAAACTAAATATTTGAATTATAATAAACAAACAAAATGGGCCAATAGACAAAAATCGGCCATTTTTTTCAAAAAAGTCTTTAAAGCCTTATAACTTGAAAAGGGTTAAGTTGGGGGGCGGGTTCCAAGGGGAAATCTGTCAGAAATGGTGGGAACCACGACCCCCTAACGGGGTTCGCACTACTTACCAGGTAACCTGTATATTCTCTCCCCTCTCATTCTTAATAGTGACATAAATATATATTCTATAGTTATATAACCGACCTACCGAGCCGTAGCGGAGATCGCGAGAAGGAAGCAGCTCGGGATTGATTTGTATGACCCTTTTGGGAGGCCTATATCCAGTAACACACATTTCTTGGCTGGAGTGATGATGAAGACACTACCGAAATAAAAACCAGGGAGAGGATTTCAAGGGATTTAATGATTTCTATGTTATTTAAACCAATGACAAAGTACCTTTAATTTACACAAAATAAACCACGCTTTGGTTTTCTAATTCTCCTAAGCTATTTTTTGGAGTAAAATGTTTTAGTTTAAAAGTACAATAATCTATTTGGCCTTATAAATTCTCCAGTCCAAAAACTAATCAACCAGTACGGATTTCACTGACCTAAACACACATCGAAGATTCTAGTTCACAAAAAAGCCTTGGCATGAAAATACATGCCTGGATTTCCACTGAACATAATTACAAAATTGTTACGAGCCATATAACCGACGAAACAGTACTGTTTTACAGAAATTCCAACCGTAACCTATGATAATAAGACATACATTGCTGTTACCGTGATATTGCTATAATTTAACCACAATTACGAACAATTCATAAATGTTCCTTTCAGTTATCCACTTAAACTATACCATCTCGAAACGTCTAGGAACATTCCTGATCCTAAAAGTACTTCACAAGATTGGAAAAATTATATACAAACTAATTCGAACTGGGGTGTGAAGGATCCCAAACTAAAACACCGATACTGCAAGCAGGTTTAGCAGAGTGTATACTAAGCAACAGACGGAACTTTAACCCACAAATCCAAAATGGGCTAGCGTGTTGGGGAACGTCCTGAATCCCTCGATTATAGGTGAGGCCTATATCCTGCGGTGGACGTGTCTGATGATTAAAACGATGATGATGAATTCTAAGTAATTCAAACGAAGCTACAATTTATATCTACATAATTTAAAACCTAAGTAAATTCTTTAATTCTAACTATGACATTTGGGACTTGAATGACATACGTTGTAATTCTAAACAATTCAAACGAAGTTGCAATTTCCATTTCTTTAGACAATATTGTCGTATGGATAAAGTATTTGATCAATAATTTAGTAATGTTTTGGCATTTAATATATATATAAAGATATTCTTATCTTCAATTTAATTACCTGTAGCCAATACACGACAAAATAAATATTCGAAATATAACATTAGACTTCTTAGAACTCTTTTCTCTTTCCATCTATAAGTTTATAAATAGTGCATCTCTTATTGATATAGATTTCGATATTATTATATTATTTGACCTTGAAGGGAGGAGAGGAGGAGTTACATATTTTAATAATTAACATAAAATTACGCTGATGTAACATCAATATTAATTAACTTGACAAACCAGTTTATAATCTATGATCATTTGTCGCTTCTTTATTTATCTTAGGTCGATTAACTTTATTATTAATAATATTGATGAAGTTGTAAGATTTTAATAGATACTCAAATTATGGCAAGACTTTAAATAACTAATGAATTACTTAACCATACTCGTTCACCTATATATTTATCTAATTTAAAAATCACTCAGCGATGACAGTTCATATTTTCTGCTCGTCAAAATATCTATCTTAATCAGTTTTAACATCACTATTGCAGAGCGTAAATATATGTATATGTGAAGATAAGCAGGCATTAGTTATATAATACCACAATATTCAAGGTCAAACGTGATCATCGCCCCTTATATTACTTATAGGTGGTAGACAATTAACTTCTATCACTCAATTATAAGTCACCTTTGTAAGAATTCTTCTCATGCATATACTTGTTCACGCAATCAATCCATATTGTTACTTGCTGCCAGTAATTATGTGCAGGTTCAGGTAAAACTGGGAACAATTAGTATAAATTAAAGGTAACTAAATGAGTTTTTGGTAGCAATTCAAATAACACACAAAATAAGTACAAACGCAAACCAAAACAAGACAAATTTTAATACAAATCTTTCAAGAAAGACTGTTCATAACAAATACTACCTTAGATCTTTCCTGTACCCTTATTTACATTCTTTATGTAGTACATACTGTTATGGTAACATGACTGTTAGTAAAGTCTTAGTCAAGATCAAGTTAAACTAATTATTTTTTTCTACCACTTGACAAAGGAATTCCTGACAGTTATCACACCTAAGAACATTTAATACAAATTTGTAACCATAAAGACAACCAATGATATTGATAGAATATTATTTATATTACAAGATTCCATCACCACAATACTTATAAAAAATGTTTCACACATACCAATAAAAGACTTCATCTAATACAAAAAATATAAATGTATTTATTTAGGTTTTTTTTGGAATACATGTAATTGTATGATATTATGATTCAAGAGATGGTGGTTTCACAAGGAATCTCCCCACTTCTAAGGCAGTAAAAGAGGAAATAAAAAATAAGCCCTCAAAGTTTCTTTCCTGTAAGGACAGGACAATAGGAGCAAATTAAATCAACATATGCTACTACATATGGTACTTGTTTGGAATTGAGACCCGGGAAGGCCCGGGTCTCTCAATTTCCGAATAGGTGTAGTTATTTTTTTTTCTAGCACGTATTAAATTATGTAGCTTTTAAGCTCTATGTGTCTTTTAAATTTCATATTTGTTTGACATAAACAAGTACCTGCATATGTTGATTTGATTTGCTCCTATTGTTATCGTATCACATCATAAATGTCGGGTGATAAAGTGATATTACTTCACCAATAAACTCAAATTTAGTAGGTAGACATAAACATGCCATAAGTCTACATGAGATCAATTGGTCGCACACTCGACTGATTTGAACAATTGACTGTCACAGCAGTAATTGCACTTTGACCTTAAAACAAAACACGATCTCAGGCAAAACAATTGCCCGACCACTTCTGCCTACTCCAATGGATACATATTAATAAACATTGTAGTCGTAATGATACGTAATTATTTGATTGTTTATGTCTTTATTGAAATGCGTCTTTATGAACCTCCTTACTCGTACGTCACAATTAGATCCTTATGCTGTTATTACATACGATTAGTACTTGTTTATGTCAAGGCTAATCGGAAAATCCTCCACTTCTATTAATTGTCCTCTCGTTTGTGAGTTTATACTCGTATGTGTTTATCAAAATCCAGCCAAAGGGTAAGCCTAATAGTTAAATCAACCAAATGCTTATAATTCAGGGTTTTAAGTTTCGATGGTGTGATGCCAATTATGTCTCAGCTCATTCAGCTCTAAAACTCCAAGTGCAATCTATTGAAGATATACTGAAGGCAACGATAACTTGGAGATTAATCAAAACAAAAATTATGTTTTTATAGTAGAACCTACAAGGTGACTTTTTTGCACCAAACTATAATTTTTATCCTATGTCGTGAGTGCATTCACAAACAATGAAATCACACATCCACGAACCCCAGACCGGACCTTTTTTTAGGTCATACAAAGTGTCCCGTCTGTCCCGTGCGGGAAGTGAACTCGCAAACCGTCGCGTATAAGCCGATCACTCGGACACTGTAGTAAGCGTATCCAGTTTGATACTAAGTTTCCAACCATTTTTGTTTTTATTTACCTACAATTTTTTAAATAGCGTGCATTTCATTCATCAATTCCGACAGGCATGCGCAAAAATTTAGGAATGTCCTATGTACATTTATGATGAAGGAGAACATTATGTAGCAACCTGCACACACCTGAGATAAAATTGAAAAGTTATACAGTCAACCTATCCGCACACGAGACGAATTTTCGAAACAATAGAAAACCAATTCGCATTCGAAATCGTGAGATTCGTATACGAATTACCGAATTCACTATTTCTGAACTTTCATTTCGTGCGTTGTGCAACGAGTGGCTCAACCCACTCGTTTTTGATTTCTAGTAGAATATCCAACGCTGACGTGACCTTGACATTGATCCATTTCACGTGTGGGTCATCGCCGGTTTTTTGTTTTTGTTGTTGTGATTTTGAATTTTTCTACGTGAAACGGAATTTAATTAAGAATTGGTTTTTAATGACAACACTGAATTCGAGTGATTCAAAAATCTATAAAATTGTAAGCAGTAGAAAATAATTTCGCGCACAATTTGTATTCGTATTCGAATTCCAAATTCACGCCTAATGTTTCAAAAATACGTCTCCAGGTCTAACATGGTTCCCTAAGGGCTGATCGTCCAAAGATACATAAGTAAGCTGGTAAGCTGGTCACTGCCTCTGTGTAGGGACGTATATGAACTGTGATGATGAAATAAAATAATGAATTAATTATTGAAATTTAACATTACAAATACAACTTCGTTATAATATCGTTAGTATTTCGTACACGTGAAATTGTCTTATTTCTTTAGTCATATTTTAATTTGATGATGAAAACAAAAATATGTGAAATGGTGCAGAATCAACAGAAGTTATTAAAATAATATACGTGATCGAAATTTAAAATAATGAAAATAAAAAAGAAAAGTTTTTCATGTAACAGTATTTATGGCCAAACTAGTTAGTTAAGAAATTGTTTGAATAACCAACATAAAGAACAATCCCACCTGTTTATCATACATTTATCTGTGTACAATACAAAATGACATGTTTGTAAAGTAAATTTCAGTCACAGCAAAAATATTCTCCGCGTAGCAGCGGATAAACATGGTAGTATTCCACTGTTTACTAGATGCACAGGTAGGTAATAGTTACAAGAGAAAAACCGCAATAGTTATTGCGTTTGTTTAGTTCTGCGAAGAAACCTCCGTAATAGATTCTCGAGAATATTCTTGATGAACAGATACATATTGAACCTTATGATCTTATAAATAAAAATTATTCATAAGCTTGCGAAACTGAGTACACGACAATATAATTTATTAATGCTACCGTAATCTTGATTCAATAGAAACTCGCACGTTTTGATAAATAATTATAATTGACTATTGTTATGGAGACAGGAAGTAAAGACATAATATCTATTATTAATTTCTATTCATAGAAATAGATGTGGCAAGTTATTTCCCAGTGTACATATAAACTTTATTAAATATATATTAGTATGCACGTGTTAATTGTTGTAAACATGTGACTGGAACGTAATTAAAGGTTAAGGTATTTTCCACCTTTTTGGCCATATCGAGTTTATAACATCAAGGTGAAGTGTTTACTCTTCATAATGTGTTTCTTATTCCAAGACATGTAAAGGGTTTTTCCACAAACTTTGTTTATAGATCAATGAAAATCAATGAATTTATATGTAGCTTCAATTCTGTGTCTTTATTGCTATCAAATTTTTATTGGACCTGACAGATAGCGCAATTGTTACTTTATGAAGATAATTGTCACATTGAATCTTAATAAAGTGTTAATTTAACAACACTGTCTGTCAATTTCAAAAAACTTTGATAGAGTCTATAAATTTATTATATAATGGCGTAATAGCGAACTAGTCTACTAGTCAACTTGGTCGAAATGGGGGAAAAAATTAATACGTAAGTAAATAGGTTAAGCCATGTTATATATTATGTTATATTGTGAATGATTCAAACTTTTGTTTGATAAAAAAACAAGCAACAAAAAAATGTTCTTTCAGTTTTAGCTTTTATTCACTTTTATGGATTTAACGAATTTTGAGTTTGTACACTACAGTCGATACGATTAGCTTTAACTTTAACAAAAACCCACAAAGCTCTGATTTTATCAAAAGGACATTCTAATAGGATTGTCTGCTTAGCCCAAGCTGCATGCATACACGAATACAGCGTCCTGTATATGCTCGTAGCCGATGATTGATGGCCTGTAAGATGTTCCCGAGGGTTTTAGTTGCCGACTCTTGCCGCGGAGTACCACACACCCTTGCCTCTACCGGCTTGGACGATGCATAAAAGCATCCCTCTCGCTAAATAAAAAAGGGTCGTCTGCTTGGGTACCTTACTTATTTCTGTCGCAAAATAGTTGTTTACATTCAAATGTAAATTCTTTATTTTATATAAATAAAGTTGCATTTCACAGTTTTGTGCGTGTTGTAAAAAGTTGAAGCTTGCTAAATATTTAGCCATTAATTAACAGTGTGCAAATATTTTTCATAATCATATTTATAATAAATCATAATTGTTTAAAGTTATACATGTCAATGATTTATTGGAATTCCATGTCAACTATTTTACAACATACGAGTAGCAGAAAAATATGTTATAAAAACATGTCGCATGTAAATATCTGTATACACAATTATTACAATACATTTAACATAACCAAAAAAAATTACTAATTTTTCCTAAGATACACAGTGAAATTACTGGGGACTGTATACCACTTACTATGAGATGATCTGCTTGTTTGTCAATATAAAGCAATTAAATAAAATGTAACACATAATCCATCTCGAAAAGTTTTTTATAAATATTGAAATAAGACACACATTTTTAGAAACGATTTTACGAGCTCGATATTGCCAACAAACACACGTAGAACATTGACCAACCGATCGGGAAGTTTACCACATAGAATCTAGAAAGAAAAATCTTCCGAAGATTTCGTAATGCCATGGTAACACAAGGGACTTGATCGTGACCCCCAAGCTACTTGCACAACTGGGCCCGTTCACCGCCAGCGCATGCTCGTGCACTCTTGCAATA
Source organism: Scirpophaga incertulas (assembly GCA_036419045.1). Taxonomy (NCBI): domain Eukaryota; kingdom Metazoa; phylum Arthropoda; class Insecta; order Lepidoptera; family Crambidae; genus Scirpophaga; species Scirpophaga incertulas. Next base: position 7,068,047 of record CM071638.1, read on the forward strand.
CACGCGATACTAGACGCACGACTCGCTAAAATGTACCCTAATCCATTCGACAGGAAACATTCAACTATCAGACAAGTTTTGGATAGAATCTTTAGGGACTCGCGGCCAATGACACCTAAGCTGAAACGGCAGGACAGCAATAGCTCTTCTTGCTCCAATGCATCGACCTGTAGTTCGACGTCAAGAGCCAGGAAATTTCCATTCAGTGCAAATTTAAGTTCTTGAAACATAAGTGACAATTATAAGTTTCAAAGTGCGTATTATTATGTCGCTGGGCAGTCTGCCGACTAATTTGGTTCACGAAAACTTTGGTAAGATATTTTTATTAATCTAGCTATTAATCTACTAGTAGTGAGCAATGAGTTGAGACATGTTTACGCAGTAAGAAAAAAAAGTGTATAATATTCTGCAAACACTAGTTTAAAATTGCCACTGCTTGTAAAATTGCATAACGGAAAGATCTCACTCGTACCTTCACCCGAGGAGCACTCACTTCCCATCAAGACATGTAGATGTACTAGGGTATTAAGTCTGAGTTTAGTTGGTAAGCTATGCCAATAAAGCCATCTTGACTGGTATTGCTTCCAACATAATCTCCGTTACATATCCTGGTAGCCTACCTGATCACGTTCCTTAATGTATAAATTTTTATAACAAGATTCCACATAGTGTAGCTGAATTGCTTTTTCATAAGTTCAAGGTATATGTTAAAAAGACGCTAATGAGTAAGGGCTATTACAAAGTCAATGATCATTTAAGTGACGCCAATGCTTGGTGTTTATTTGAAGACATTACTTTCTAAAGTGTAAATATTTGTTTTTCCGTATTAATTGTAAACACATATGTACGTTGTATGGTAACGGCATAATTTATTCTAAATGTTGTTATTACTTTTGATAAAGCTGATAAGTTTCTTGCGTCCATTCTTCTTATCAGCTAAAAAATACGTCCTGAATAGGTGGTAGGAAAAACATTTTGGACGATTTAAAATAGCTTTCTATAAAGTCATATTTGAATAATTTTAATTTTGATTTTGAACGTACTGACGGTTCCAAGCCCCTAATCTCCTGAAGAAAAAAAATCAATTCATAGAACAGAGCTAATGGATTTATGGATATACTAGCTTTCCGCCCGCGGCTTCGCCCGCGTTATATTCGAATTTCCCACAGGAAGGATATGTTTTCCGTCGGTAAAATTATCTTATTTCCTTCCTTGGGTCCTCGGGTTTTACGATTGATATATACGGGGTAAATTATCTGTGTATAAAATTTTATTTAAATCGGTTCAGTGGTTTTTACAATACTGCCATACAACCTTTCACCCCCTCCTTTCAACCCTTTACAGCCCTTTTCTGCTTTAAAAGGTAGCCTCTGTCCTGTCTCAGCCTCTAGACTATCTGTGTACCAAATATCATTTAAATCGCTTCAGTAGTTTTAACAATTTTTCCATACAACCTAGCATCCCTTCTTTCAACCCTTTACAACCTATTTTGTATAAAAAAAAGTAGCTTATGTCCTTTCTTGGGTTTAGACTATCTGTGTACCTAGTTTCATTTAAATCGGTTCAGTAGTTTTAACAATATTTCTATACAATCTATTATCCCTCTTATTATCATGCCTTGAGTTCATTAAAATGACGATAACTTTTTTTTAATGAACCGATTTTGATGAAACAAAGTTTAGATATTATTCTGAGTTAAAACAAAGCAAATAGTGAAAGTTTCAAGCAAATCGGTTCAGTACTTTCGGAGATAAACGTGAACAAACATACAGACAGACAGAGAGACAGACAGACAAAAAATTCCAAAAATTTTTTTTTTGCTTTCTAATAATCTATTTAAGTGCCCCTCTATCTATTTCAGTCAAAAATACTAAATGTACAGACAAAATATTTTTACTGTCTTATTATATGTATAGATATACTAATATCTGCCTATACAATATTAATCTAGAGAATAACAATGATAAATTCAGATATTGACCTTCAATATTTATTGGGCACGTGTTCCATGATCACGTGCAAGAATTATGCGGCAGAACTGTCTAGCTGTCACTCTTCTAAACAAAAATGAGTAAAATACATAATAGATAAAACATATAATACCTTTAAGAAGAGACTTATATGAATAGAATATATTATATACACACAGTCAGGGTTGTTCACCCCATGGCGGTCGAATCGCGAAAGCGCACCCCGCCATGTGCCTCGTATAGCCCTAGAGAACGCGCCTTGCCAGCGCGGTGTCATGGTGCAAAAGGTCGCATTTCCCTCCCTCAAAAAAAAAGGAGTTATTCACCCCGAAAAAGTAGGCAGAGATGTAATAAACATCAACTCTTCGAAAATTGTATTATATTCCAGAGTAATAAGGGGCCACGGCTGCGCGCGGTTAATCAAAGTAACGGATTATTGCTTTATTTAATGTTTAATGTTATGCGATTATCGCCTAACATCAAAACTTTACTTTCCAAAATATTTAACCGAAGTTAACGTTTATCGTTAATCCTTGTACATATATGATCAAACAAAATTTCATGAATGGATTAACGGTAATAGATTTGAGAAGGATTAACGGAAGATAATTAGTCCGTAATTTTTTTTAAATCAACCTAGTAGTTTATTCGTTCATGGAAATGGTAAATTCGTTAATTAACCGATTAACGAGCTAATGCCGCACTTCCTAGGGATGTGATCGCTGTATAATTGTAACTATACAATCTAGGTATATTGAATGGCAGTGAAGAAAATAATTATAATTTGAAACAAAGACTTAGAATTTAAGCACCTCTGAAATTGCCCGTAGTAAAATTGTCTTTTGATACATTAAACGATTGAAGTCTCGTTAAATTGGACGTACTTTAGTACTAAGCGAGAATAGTATTTCAATAAAGAGGAACAATAAAATAGTAAATTATGAGTCACAATGACTAAAAGTGTGGACTATATTTTCTAACAGATGTACTAGGGAAAAATTATACTAGATGCTATTTAATTAGTGAAAATAATAAAAACAAACATTAAGTACGTGTTTAAAATTTTGAAATGACAATGTGTTGAAAAGCTATTTTGTTAATACAATCTTTCTGATATTTACATAATTGATATTACATCGTTGTCATAATGTTTCGAAAAAAAAATCAAAAGTCTGATGTCAAAAAAAAACATGTAACACATAAGTTCCTAACATTTCTTTGGTAAAGGATTTTTATGGATCTATGAATAAAACTGATTAAATTAAATATAATAAATATAACCAAAAAGTATAATTTACCCAAAATTTTACTAGTAGCTTGAAATAACGATTCGTCTAAGATAGATGAATCCTTGAAACATTTATTGATAAATCGACCAATTATTGTATCCGTCGAATATTAATTTGATTATTAAATGCAAAATAAATTGAAATAATGATTGGAGATAATAAAATAATCGAACCAATTCCAAATTAGTTATCAAATAGCCTATTTAGTAAATTTAGAAAAGGGTTTTACGCAAAGAGATTTAGATCCATTTTGTTAAAAAATCGCATTTTTATTGTATCGGAAATATTTAAAGCTGAAAATGAGTGATGGATAATTTCCGATATTTGATCTCATATATGAGGTATTAATAATAGTTTCAAGTGCAACCAAATTTAGGATTAGAAATAGTATTTTTGTTTGCTATCCATCATACCTGTATGTGAAAAAAATGTTTCGTCTAAATTTAAAAATTTTATTTTACCAGAAAAGTATTATACAATACTTTTCTGGTAAACAATAGTTATTGTAATATGGAAGCTGCCAAGCCCCATACTACTTCTACAGTTTGTGTAGTACTTTTAGATTTAGGACTTATAGAGTTAGAAGCGTCGCTCTACATGAGATGAGTGACTTTACATTCGTCTGCAAACGATATCGACGGCGTAAATTTTTCTATGAAAACGTAATTGCACAATTAATTCATATTAAATTGGCATAACTTGTATAGTTTACTATACGTAAATACCTATCGAAAACGATAGCTAACTTATTGTAGAGTCACCGATAACTTTTTGACAATGTCAGCCATATGCTCCCATATTTGTTGGTTGAAATTTCTATATTAAAAAACGTTTTGATTATTTTTTTTTGTTAACAATATTATTATTAATAATTATTGTCGCTTATGTCACGTGGTTTTATAAAACACGGTCTTTTATCAGGCGTGCGCGGGATACAGATCCAATGCGTAGAGGCCATTTAAGCGAAATGTAATGAAAGTGTGCGTGGAGTGTACTCACTGGGTCAAAATCTCTATTATTGTTATTATCGTAGTAAATAATCTGTTAATAATATTAAAATTCGCACTAATTTAATCTCCATTGTATTTACGTTACTGGTCGGCTGGCCTTTTTGAATTCACAACTCTCATATTACAACAATTTAGCAAGATTACTAAATACTTAAGTGATGTATACTAAACGCATAAACACTTTTGTAATAATCTAAGTTTGTAATAATACAATCGATAAATGGATCGCGTCCTTGCAACACGAGCGCTATAAATAGATCCGAAGTTAGCAACAAATGACGAACCCTTTCCCAACGTATAGCATTGGTACATCGACTGTTGTTCAAAGCTGCCTGTTTACTAACTTGAGAAATATTGGTGTAAGCTTGTCTCTGATGGTAATATAAGCAAATGTCATCCGTGTCACGTTCGGTTAATTCTACCTTTTATTGCAGAATAAACAAACCATTGTATAGTAACTATGAAAATACTAAGTCTTATCTCTATTGATTTTAAGCGCTTTTCAACGAGTTGACTCATTACCTTAATAATAAAGACGATTAATAGATAAAATAAATAATGTAATTGTCAAAAAAAATGACACTCACTTTATTCACACAAACAGATAACACATAACTACAGCGATAAAATACAAAGCTTATTAAACGATTATCCTATGTTCATACCTTGTTTTTACTATATACTATGTGGAACGGAACATAGGCAATATAATATATATACAACTTATCTTGTTATGTTGGCATTACTATTGTCAAATGAAGCAACAAATAAGTAAATATTGAAGATCAATCAAAAAAAATATTTAAATCATCTCTAACTTGATCAGATATACTGGTTCGGATTGTTTCTATACTAATATTAAAAAGAGGCAAAATTCTGTCTGATAGAGTCCGATATCTTAGGGATAATTCTGGTACTGTTTAGATATGCCGGGCAGGGCACATTCAAAATCTTTTGGGGTGCCCAATTTATGTATGTCCAGTAGTCGAAATTTCTCTGCTAAAATGATGATATTTCGGAAAGAGGAATAATATTTTTAAGGAAGAACATAGAATAGGATGAGGGAGAAGAAATTTTAGAAATCCTATATAACATATTTATGGTAAAGAGTTCTACGACCCATGCAAACATCAATTTTAATGCCATATTGCATCAGCTACGTAAACATTACGTTTCTTAATGAACAGTGAAGGTCCACGAACAGTTATTGAGATAACTTAGCAGAAAAACTCGGATTGCTGTTATGTCATTTGACATTTATGATTAATCAATTTCTTACTTCACTTGCCTACAGTAACTTTTTTTTTTTTGTTCCCCTGAGGAAAATGCATTAAATTGCATACCCCGGCTGTGGCGAGCCGGCGGTTATGTGGGGCTCTCCTCCCCAGAAGGGGGAGGCCTACCCACTAAAAACCTCAGGGATGGCCTTCCTCAGGCATGTAGGGAGCCCCCGGGAACATCAAGCTACTTCCGGGAACAGCTACTTCCGGGAACTACCTACAGTAACTTATATGTTAGTTTATTTGATATATAAAACATCAATTTTCTATTATTATTAAACGAATGTAGATAGTTATTATATGAAATAATTAAATTAATAATATGTAAATTTTACAAAACTTGTCTTTACTTAGAATAATCTTAGATGCTATGTTGTCACTGTCACATTGTTCTTGTGTGAAGAAGTGACAACGTACCACTTAGGATATAATATAACTTATTACTAATAAATATAACTTATTATGAAAGTAATTATCGAAATTATTTTATAGATATGCTGCGAGTAAAACGAATTAATTGACAACAGTCTACGTGGGTCGTAGGTCAGTACATTCGTGATATCTTAAACTTAAAATAGCAACAACAACCGGCGACATAACATCGTAAGGGTAAAGCGAACTGATTTTTATAAAATCAACATTTATTCTACTTAGCAACGTAGTTGTGTTATTTTTACGACAGACAAATAAAGCCTACATATTTAATGACGAGGTCAGTCAGTAGACGCGTTGACCTTATGTACTGACACATCTAGGGTTGCCATCGCTAAAAATACGAAGCCTAATCATTGTAAAAAGTTGTAATTTGGCTCTCAAGTCCGGACATAATCGCACTTTACAGCCAAAAGAGTTAAAACAGTCAGGGGAGGCCAGAGCAACTGGTCATAGACAAAAAAGCCTATCAAAACCGGACACAATAGTACATTTAAATCCAGACAGATGGCAACCATGAGCACATCAAAATGAAAACATTATTTTTTGTTTACACGCTGCCTAGGTATAAATAAATATATCAATGGAAACTTCTGATGTAATAACAAAAATAGCTACATAAGCATGATTATGCTAGTAGGTATATACTCGTACATATGTTGTTATTCTATATTATAGTGATGGTTCTATACAACTGCTGTCTAGATTTTGGCCTGGTGAAGTTCGGTTAACTTAGGGTTAAATTTGAAAAACAAACTAGGTAATTTTTTTGTAATGCATCGAATATTTTTCATGTATTTGTATATAAAGTAACTACAAATTATATTACCGTTCATGCGTCCACGTTTCTATATAAGAATCTAGTTAGTACACTACGAAGCACAAGTACCAATATAAAGCCTTCTTTAAGGCCATGATGATGATAAACATGTATATGTTTAATTATTACTAATATACATTATATGATAAATTGGATCTACAATAGAAAAAAAAATCAGTTCGAATCTAGTGTTTCCTGCTATCCATATTAATATTATAAATGGGAAAGTGTGTCTGTCTGTTTGTCCGTCTTTCACGCCAAAACGGAGCGACGAATTGACGTGATTTTTTACGTGGAGATGTTGAAGGGATGAAAAGTAACATAGGCTACTTTTTATCCCGGAAAATCGACAGATCCCATGGGATGCGCAATAAAGGCTTCGCTCAAAAACTACTGCAGATTTTCATGCGGTTTTGCGGTATTTTTTATCTTTGAAGAACCGATAGTCCGCGCATATGTAGCCGTGGGCAAAAGCTATGACCCTTAACTCTCTATAGACCCAATCCCGAAATCCACGCGGGCGAAACCGCGGGCAGAAAGCTAGTTAATTATAACCCAGTATTCTAGAGTGCGTTCAGTCAGTTATATTACTACGAGAAGATTCATATAATTAGCCGATTCAGATAACTTAAAATTATTTAAATTTAACGACGCAATTGATAATTTATTATACACACCAAAAACACATATCTTCCGAGTTTAGTTAAATTACTCGTATTTGCTAGATGACACGTGCCACAACTAAAAACATGCTAATAGACATGCAATTACAATTTTAAATTAAACGAATATATTTAGTTTAAAATAGCTTCATAAGCTTTGTGGAGTTCCAACCCGACGCTCTCCGAAACTTAATAACTGTTGTCTATCATTTAAATTAAATCCGAACAACTTCAGATTCAATGGAGCTAGACATTGTTAATAAGATTATTAACCTTAAGAGAGGGTGTTTAAATTCATTTTCAAACTGTAATTAAACTTAAAAAGGAATTCTACCATATGTTTATCACACACACACACATATATATATACAGTGGCGTAACGTACACCCCGCTGCCCCCGCGACGCGGGGGGGCCCGGGTCCCTAGGGGGCCCGGGCTAGGGCCCGGATAATATGTAGGCTAATATAGGTTTTCTGAAAAAATAAAATTACCCGGTCTAGGGGGCCCGGGTTAGGGCCCGGAATGATAATTAAATATTGCATACTTTTTAAAGAAAAATGAAATAATCATGGAAGTAACTTTTGATAAAAAGGCAGAAGTTTTATTGTGGAAAATGACAGGTTTGGTTTTGTATTCTTTTTTTGACGCTACCAGTTACTGTAGCAAGTACAAGCGGTCTTTTACCAAATTAAAAATAATAAAAAGTTACTTGAGGAGTAGTATGACGCAAGACCGTCTTTCTAATCTTGCTCTGCTAAGCGTAGAGAATAAGAGAGCCCGTGAAATAGAACTCGATGGAGTTATCAGAATATTTGCATCTAAAAAAGCGAGACGACAGAATAAATTAAAAGTATAAATCAAAGGTAGGCTACTATTTCTTCTGAATTTTTTTTCAAATCAATAAAATAAATAATATTATCAATCGAACTCTAATTTAAAACCTTGAAAAATTTTAACTTCTTACTAAAACCTAAAACTTAAACTTCTTTAAATGCGCGAACAAGAAATCAGAATACAAACATGTGAGAAAATAGACATGTGGGAGAAATAACCAAGGTGCTACTGTACCCAGAAAGCAGTGATTGCAGAACTTGGAGGCTTGTAGGAGACATCAAATCAAAGGTTTTTATAAATTATTATCTTTATTATTTTAATTATTCATGAATCTTAAGACTAGATACTACTTACTAACTCTAGTTCTAGCTCTAAAGGTTGGATTCTATATTTGTAGCTTAAAACATAATTCTTGACTTGCATTGTAGAAATCAATCGAGAACAAGTTTTATTTTTTCAACTAAGCTATGTAATTCACTCATGAAAGATGTACTCGTACGTTCACATTAGAGTTTAATGCTTGGGATTAAGGGAGAAGGGGGCTGGAGAAAGGTGGTACGATTTTAGAAGAGGGGCCCGGAATTTTTTTTGCGGGGGGGCCCGGTTTGGGAACGTTACGCCACTGTATATATATATATATATTTATACACAATATACATGTGATGTTTGGAATCGATACATCAATGAGATGATGCGCAATTATTGCAAAAGACTTCCAATATGTATTTACATTGCTTTGTAAATTAATATCGACTAGAGATCACATATGACATTTTTCTGATAGGACATACGAATTCAAACTAACTCTTGAAGAATTGTTTTCTATAGCACTAGTTGTGTTTACCATAACTGTAAGAAATTCCAAATCCGTTTCGTTTCACACTGTTACTATAATAAAAACCAAATTGATATTCGAATTACGTTGCGACGGAAACGGTGTTCAGGGACCCCTAAATTTATGCTTTTACAATTTCGCTATAAGAGCATGACTCGGAGGAATTCTCGGTATTTCTCCACAGAATATTGTTTTTAGCGGATGAGTGGTCAAACGCGACCGGTTGTTGGCTCGTGCCAAATCATTCCATTACACGATAAAAAATAAAGAACACCTTTAAAATGTTGATAAATTACGATTATTATCATTATGTCCGCAATAATACACTCACCTAATCAAAAGCCTTCTACAATAAAGCCGTGGTGATTTTTTTTTCCCGCGGGGGATGGTAGTGAATCCTCATAGGGGGCGCGCCACCACAGTGGTCGCTATGACAACCCCCTGGTGCTTGGACGACCTCGCACCGGATACCACCCGCAACCGGTCTACGGCGGGTGGTTATGTTGGACTCTAGCAGAAGGCCAGCCTACCAACTAAACACTACCTACAGCCTTTGGTCGGGCGGAAGGCCTGGGACCCTATCGGCTTGAACTAACGCTCCCGCCCTCCAGAACGGGGGCGGTAAGCCGTGGTGATTTGACTACCACCAGTAATTTATAAAATGCTTTATAAAGCTATGACCATACTAAACATATGGCAAACTATCTACTGGCATAAGCGATATCACAATAAGTAGGCTGATGGAAGCGTTGAATAAGACGTTTTGTGGTTTTTTTTTGGACAGACCTATGCTGAAGCCGCAGTTGGCTATGTTCAGCTTTGCAATGAGTGTGTTTGTGGAAGACACCGGCGACCGTTTCGGAATCGTTAAGGTTGGAACAAAGGAGTCGACGCAAATTGAGCACGCCGTCTAGTGGTGTCGCTATCTAATAATACAGTATAGCGAATTAACTGATAGACTGATTAAGCACATACATAAATAATATAGTTACTATACGTACCTGCACTGAACACGTCATTTTGATCTGATAAGTCTGAACTGTTTTATACTCATATAAGTAATATTATTGAAATATCCTATATGTGTATCTGAATCTGAATTGGAGCTTGCTCCAACCGGTGACCTCCAACCACCCCTTACAGTCACCCCTTTCCGCTCAGCTCAACTGAATCTGATCATTATCTGATACCGTAAACACGGTCATTCATTGGTACATAAACCAACCTGATATCAAACATCTGATTCTAACATACCTATCTAATGTTCAATTACAAAGTAATAACAAACTGATTATCAAGGACTGTTTTGTAATGTTTTATAACTCGCCGAGTTTATCTTTCTTCAATTAAGGCACAGACTACTGAGAAGATAAAAGCATTAAGGTACGCTAAAAAACAATATATCTCACTCCCTCAAGATGGCAGTCCAGTCCTAGCTTTTACTACCTTGGAAGCAACAGCATCGGTTATTTATACAGCCATATATCATAAACTGTTCACATTTATTTCAAAAGTATAAACTCACGATATTTCGTGACAAGTGGCTCGGACGCTCAAGATCGCCATGTAGTGGAAGATGAGATTTTTTTTTTTATTTTTTTCCGCAGGATAGGAGGCTGAGAATCCATCATGGATACCAACGCAACAGGCAAGCAGGGATGCGTTGATTATGTCGGACTCCTGGTACTGTCGAGACGGCTCGACTACACAGACCTACCGACTAAACTCAGCCTAGCCTTTGGTCCTATTGACCCTACTGGCTTTATTGACGAGAGGGCCGCACCTCAGGAGAGGCACGGTTAGCGCTACCCCATGGTGAGGGTATATGCGCTAGAAGAAGGCACGAATCTCCAAAGTGGGACCGGCCAGTATTGATAAGAACAATGAAGATGAGAATCTACCCGGTGACGGTACCTGGTATATGTTTGACGAGGGATGTGTGTCGCGGGTCTTCGCGCTCACCGACGAGCACGGTGTGTGAGCGAGATGAGACGTTTTGTGTCTGCAGTACTTATACTATAGAGTGGAAGAGGAATATACAAAGCCGTGACTTTAGGTGGGTTGAATTACTTATCAGCTGCCTAGAGATGTGGTTTAAGCAAAATTTGGAGGTATTGCTGAATTACTCGTAAGAGCAGGGGACGCTGAAAGATGAGCTGAGCTTGACGTCGTAACCTACTGGTTATACTTCCCATTATTGTGTTATGGAGAGCGTGCATAGCCGTAGTAATCACTTACCAGAGAGTTCCAGTGACACAGTTGTGGTTTTAGTTAAAAAATATGACATTAATTGCTAGAAATTATCGAAACATTTGTCATTAATCAAAACACGTGCCTAAGAAATTAGACAATGTTGCTTATGCGTTTAACGCACGCCTACGCTTCAATAAGAACACAGACACCGGAAACTTTAGGTATATAAATATATCCGGTAACAGTTCATTAGAGTCTTACATAATGCTATTTTTAATTGGATACCGGCTCCTCAAGCCCTTTTCAATGCCGACACTCGCGGCTACTATCTAAGCCAGCTCAAGGTTTTTATTGCGTAGTTTGTTATATAACATCCTAAGTGCAAGATTGGAGTTTTAAACATGTTCTTCGATGATCCTATCAGATGATCATATCGGAGTAGGGTTATCAACACAACCGGAGTATGTTCTGAAGTTTTAAGTGTGTTTTGAACTAAAATCCCTATTAATATTATAAATGCGAAAGTTTAAATATGGCCAGCCATATAAAGTTTATAATATACTAATATGGAATTTTAGTCAAAACATCCATATGTTTGTAAGAACTGCTGAATGGATTTTAATGAAACATTGCAATAATTAAAAAAAAATATAATCAAAAAAATATTTCTTTCATACACACCAAATTGCCTAGCCATAAAGTAAGCATTGCAATGTTTGTCTTATGGAATCTAGGGTAACGGATGGAGATACAAATATTATACATATATAAATATTTTTGATAAAAATATATATTAACAATCATAACTAAGGTACAAATGCTCGCTAGGGGTTCCCGGAAGTCGCTTGGTATTGCCGGGGGCTCCCTATATGCCTGAGGAAGGCCATCCCTGAGGATTTTAGGGGGTAGGCCTCCCCCTTCTGGGGAGGAGAGCCCCACATAACCTCCGGCTCGCCACAGCCAGGGTATGTAATTTAATGCATTTTCCTCAGGGAAAAAAAAAGGTACAAATGTTTTTTTTCTGCCAAACTGCATAACAAACTGTTATGCAGTTTGGCAGAAGTAAAAGCGCCTGTGTCTTCAGGTGCTCTGGCAACCTTTAGTTTTAACATTTATTTATGTATGTATGCGATGCCGCAGAGTAAACTAATAATGTATGTTTTGTCTAACTATTGTTTTTATAATTTAGTTACCGCCGTCTTATCTAAGTTTATCAACTTAACAACATAGTTAATAGCATTCTTATATTCCGAGGAGTCCAGGAGACCTATTTTTGAAACACGAATGCGATTCGAAATCACCGCTGACTATTTAGTCAGCGGTGACTTTGAGGTCACGGATTCCTAAACATCCAATTTTGAAAGTCGATCGCAGAGCTGCCAACATAGATAAAGTACACACATAAATGTAAGAGTTCGGTTCCACGCAGAATGTAGTCGCTGCCAGTTATTTCAGTCTATATATACATATATGTATATTGTATATATAGACTGAAAAATCGAACAAAACACAGATAACATTTCCACAAGTATGACTTGATTACGAGTGGGTGAGGGCACTCGTAATGAAATCACACCTGGACTAAGGTAGTCACATCAGTGATATTCAAAAATAAGAATTATTGAAAATCGGTGTTTATTAGTCACATCGGTGATTTCGAAGTCGCATTCGTAATTCAAAAATAGGTCTCCTGGTCAGCTTACTACTACCTGTGGCTTTATACATACTCATCATAACGTAATATTAAGGCCAAAGCAGCCCTGTCATATATAACTAACAGCAATGTATATATGTACGTCAGATTGATCCCATAATTATGTTATTTTATGGACGTAGAGAGTAACCGCTACGCTGACCCTCGAAGCCTTCGTACTATTTTTAGACTTTATTTACATTTAAATGTAAATGTTCGTCGGTAAGCACGCGTACAAATGCGTAAATTCTAATTTTGTTTATTTTAATAAACATGAGATTCCAATTAGATTAAAATCAGTTTGTTTCCTCACTGTGATTATATTTTAATTGTTTTAACTTTTACAATAACATTTACATATGTAAATGTGTAATAAACAAATCCTCAAAATATTGCTGATGAGCTAAGTAGGTCCTGCATTTTTAATATATAGAACAGATAGTAAAGACAAATCTAATTATAACATTTTGTTAACTATTCGCTAATGAAATTGTAACGCCAGGAAATAACCACTATCCGAATTGATAAGCACGTAACCTCAGTTTGAAAACTGTTAAAAAACAGAACAGATGGTTAACGTGAAACTTGAAAAGTTATTCATAATGAAGAAGTTTTACTATTAAAGAATAAAAATTCTCTAAAAACAATACGTGCATATTAGAATGTGTTTAATGGCAAATTCTTCATCCTCGAAATGATTCTGTAATGTGTTCCTTATTCAAATTTGAGTACTACAAAAGTACTGTTTCATTTCGTTTCATTAGACTTCGAATATTAAAAAATTGCTAATCAATAGTTTTCTTTACCGCCAGTGCACTGAAAATGTATTAACATTTGCACGATCTTTATTTTTACAATTGTCATCACGAAGACTGCACAAAAAGAAAGAAAAAATCATTTTAATATTTCCCTCTCTATAATCATTGTGTATTATCAATGCATTTCTGTATCTATAATACTCGTACACTGAGTGGTTGTGAGTCGCTCGACGGCAACAAAGTTAATATACAAAAATATTATATATTTAATTTCAATAGAATCCGTCACCATCTTAAATTTCAATATAAAACATACCATTGCCGAGTTTCATAACAAATTTGCAATAGTTTCAGTTGATAGCTTAAAAGTGATATTCATCGTGAATTTTGGATCTCACTTGTGCACGCAGCTGTACTTAATAGGAATACATAAACTTATTTTACCGAAACTCGGTTATCTACAGGAATTTTAATGGTTCGATCAACAAGACTTATATAGGGTTAAAAGATAACTTAAGTATCTACTCTTTACTTTTACTGTAATAATCATGAAGCATTTGTATAAGTATGTGATAACTTTGTTAATTATCTATAAATGATTTTATTATGATAAACTTAGACTATAGTATTACGTATTTCGGGTAAGGGGTAAACGTACCGTAACCTATAAACTAGATATTTGCAAATAATAATTGAAGAAAACAAATAGATTAGGTCAGTGGGCGTCGCAACTTCCTCTACTAAGATAAGAGAGTGTATTGCAGTGGGGTCAATGAGCTCATTTAGACTAATTAGGCTAACGATAAATTTTCATTGCATGACGTGAAACTATTTCTTTCATGTCATTGCGCGAATATTAAAACTGTTGAATATGTACACAAATTATATTTTATGGATATTACTTTTATGAAATTAATCGTAAATTTCTGCAAACACATTTTTTTACTTTGAAGTTACACAAACAATATTGAAACGAAGAGGTTTTTTTAATATTTTGTGTGAAAAGATTGATATAAAAATTATTGAAATAATAGCTCAAAGAAAATTTTGTCGTGCGTACTTAAGATAAAATACAAACATAAATACATACATACAAGAAGTTTGCGACCACTTGAAAAATGGTTATGTCTATTGTAAAAACATACAACAATATCTGTTATCCCCGAAGGATTAGACCGTTTATATACAAACACTTACACTTTGCCAAATTATATTAAACCTGGATTATCCTGCATCATACCTATAATATGAAATAAAATATTTAGAGCGTTTAGACTTATATTTATAAAAACTCAGGGTAATAGGCGGTGAGTCTATTGCTACTGTCTTCCCTACCCTGTAAACCCTAGATTGTTATACATCGTTGGATAGCTGATGAAATGTAGATATTTTTAAACACATCTGCCGAACAACTGCCATACTATTTTTTTGTAATATCCCGTAGAGAAAAGTGAACTTTCTAATATTTGTTTTCATTTCTTAACTTTAACTTGTCTACTACGGCCTGTTCAATTAACTTATACACTATTTTAATAATTGACGTCCTATAGCATCTTATCACACATGTAAACATGCAATAATAATAATAATAAGACCCACAAAATAAACAAAATTTAATTTAGAAGCTTAAATATTGGCAATTTTCAATAAAAAAAATTAAAAGTCGAATATCTCGAAATGGGTTAAGTTTAGGGTAAGGTGTTTTATAGTGAAATAAGGCACAAATGATGGGTACTCCACGCCCTTAACGGATCTAGCACGACTTTTCCTGTAACCCTGTATATTGCGGTACGTTCCCTAAAGTCATCGACTAAAACGACGTAAACGGAAGAAAGAGAGCGACGATATCTGTATTTGCCACCTTTCTGGACAAGCCCGGAAATAATTGTTTGTTTTCACCTTATCTACTTTTTATGTTCTCCAAATCATTCCCAAACTGCACTTTAGTCAAAATTTCTATACTGAGGATGCAAATGCTAGCAAACGCACTTGAACTCATCGTATGTTTGATGCTCCTGTCTCTTCGTGGTTCGGATTTAATTAACTAATTTATTTTTACCATATTCGGAGTTTGGCCCTAGAGAATTGAACAAACTTGAACTAGCAATTCATGCAAGGAGGTCCCAGGAATATTCTGGTGGTCAACATCCCTGTTATACTGTATGCACAACAATATATTTTCTCAATATGCCATTGATGTGCATAACGAATAATGGGAATAAATCTGAACCTAGTGAAACGCCAGCATAATGTGAGATAAAGCCCAGCTGTCATATTATGTAAATATGTGTTTGAATTTACTTTGTTGATTTTGCCAAATCCGCTTAGCCTAGCGACCACTAAAATACCAAAATTGTTCATAAAATTATTCAATATTTTGCATGACCAACCTTGAACAGAGCACACAGGGCACCAAGTGCACAGCCTCTAAGGTTACCCAATATTAGCAATCGATGGCTCAGGCCGGTATATAGCAAATAATATATTCTAAAACTGGCGTGTATTGGCATAGAGGTATGAAATTACAAGAAATGTCTGTGAGAAATGCGTGTCGAAACCCACGGTGCGCGCGCCTGCGCCGGTTGCATGGCCGACGTTTCCAGACCAGTTTGCGACGCAATGCGTGAGTGCGTTGGCACACCGCATGTGCGAGGAAACACCGCACCGCCGGCCGGTTAACACTAGAGTTTTATGTTCTTAGTTATTTTAATGGATCTATGCTGTTAGTTGCTGCTGACTTTTACAGCGTACGACCTTGACTAAGGCGTTCGAGTAAGGCGAGAATTATTATGAATTCCTAAACTTTACAAACAAACTAACCTAATAGATCTTCTATCACTAACTGCATCACCTCATAGGTGTTGCAATGTTGGAATAGGGTAACCATTTCATGCCACTCGGCCAAATAGGGATCGACACAACATGGGCACGCCAGAGGTTCGAATACTCGTATTCGCCATGTAGAGGATGAAAGAGTAGCGAGCCGTGAAGTATTTATTCTCAAAGGGATAAAATTTAAGGAGAGAAAAATGACAAAAACAATAAGAAATTGTTACTAACTTTTAGGAATTAGCTAAATAGATAAAGAAAATGGGTCGCCGGTCAACCCTTGAGATGTTATTCGTCTATCATTGTTCTAGTGTCATGATGACAGCAAAAGAGTTGTTTACGAACTCTCTAACAACATCCTAATAGCTTATCGCTTAATTTATAAAATTGATTATCAACGTAGATCAACGGTGTAGGTACGAAGGCTTGAATAGCCAATTTCAACCCCAACTCTCCAACCCAAAATCTCTCGAAGAATTTGTCAACAATTTATTTGTTACACCTATTTTCAATGTTGTTATCTACTGATTGTAAATACAACACACACACGACATGGATCATCTTTTAACAGCTCGTGCTAGCCAACTTGACCGTGACCGCGCCATTGAGGTCACAGTTTCAAATGTAATAAATTTAATAATCGGTTATCATCTTCGAGAATGCAATGTTAGACTTTGATCTTTTTAAACTTAACTCTAATTAATGTTTTAAAACATTGATACCTACGTATATAGCTATATATTATACGAATAAACATTTTTGTTGCTCAGTTTTTCTAAAAATATCAAGCTCTTAGTTCATCGTGGTAAAAACACAAATATATATAATGTCTAACTGTTGTACTCAAAAACGCCTTTTTATTTTTATTTATCATTGAAATTAATATATCTCTTTCTATTCTCTAACAATGGAATAGAGAATTTAAGACGACACTTCATTTATTGATGCATAATAATTAAGACGACTTTGAGTTAATTTTCCCATTGTGTGATTAATGGCCGTTTTCACCAACCTTGTCTTAGCTTAGGCGACACCTAAGTGACATGCTGTCACTTTTTGTATTAACTGAAAAGAGTGAGACAGCATGTCTCTTAGGAGTCGCCTAAGCTAAGACAAAGTTGGTGAAAACGGCCCTAAAAGACACAAAAAAAACAATAAAAAAATATATATGAACGTAACAGCACAAATCAGTACTACATTATGTTTTTATCCTGTGTCGTGGGTGCAGTCACAAACATAGATATTTCACATACACAAGCACCCAGACACAAAGAAGCAAGCAGACAGACAGACAGACAAAATATCTGTCCCGGAATCGAACTCGCGACCCGTTCCGTAGAAGCCGATTACCCGACCACTGCGCTAAACGTGTCGTCAAAATAATAAAATTTGGATACTGTTATCGTCAACACACATAAATCGTGTTATTGTGTACGAGTCTCTTATTAAAGATCTATCCGTTCCAACACGCACCAATTAATTCTATAAGCACACATCAATGGCGATCAGGATCAGGATCATACGCTTTGTGACGTCAGCAGATACTCTGTTTTAGGTTTCTTTAAGATTCTACTAACATTCATCACGTGACGTGATGTCCCGTTTTTTTTTAGTAATAGGCAAACTAGTGGTCCGCTTCATATTAAGCAAATTCCGTTATTAGAATATAAAAAACTAGCTGCCTCGTGCCCACTTCGTTGGGCTTAATATTAA
Source organism: Scirpophaga incertulas (assembly GCA_036419045.1). Lineage (NCBI taxonomy): Eukaryota > Metazoa > Arthropoda > Insecta > Lepidoptera > Crambidae > Scirpophaga > Scirpophaga incertulas. Next base: position 7,086,365 of record CM071638.1, read on the forward strand.
TAATCCACGAAGCAAGCACAAACGCGAATCGAATTAAACCCGAAGCCCGTTTTTTCTCCGATTCACTTTGCAAAACGAACTACCACGTAAAAGCCTTTTTATTTCTCGGTTTTTTTATATAACCTATGATACTCAGCAATAATGTGGCTTTCTATTGGTGAAAGAATGATTAAAATCGGTTCAGTAGATCCCGAGATTAACCCTTACAATTTAACAAATATACAAATACACAAACTTTACTTCTTTATAATATTAGTATAGATGAAGATTAAAGGACACCAAATTACACAGTAATATAAGATATTATTAAGAAGCATTGATATTATTATCTAGAATATTCATCGTCAATAGTTATCAATATCGAATTTTACGTAGGTGTTAAAACAAAGTGTAAATTACACGTGTTTAAAAAAGTTGAAGATTGACAAATTCGTTTAGCTGACCCTCTTACGGTATAGTGGACTTTGTCCCCATCATTTTATTGTGCTTATTGTCATAATGAACTTTGATTTCAATTACAAAAATCAACTTACCGTTTCGGTGAGCTCATGACGTTCCGATTAAAGTATCTATAATCCTAAATAAATAATATATCCTATATCTATTTAATTTTATATAATTATGTGTATAAGTATTATTTTTCAATATAAGCGTATTGTAAATTATCTATGGAAATTTATAAACACTGTTTTTGATCTATGAAATATGAATTTAAATAACAAACGTAGCCATCTGTGTACAGACTTTGAAATTTCGTTAATATGTCACTCGCAAATATCTAATTGGTTGAAGTGTGGGTGTTTTTTACGCCTTTGCTTCACCTTTCATGGAGATCGCATAATTATAATTGCACTTGATTAATGATGAGGTGATGAACCCATTTCATTGTTCATACAGAATATTCTTTGTAATTTTTGTTGCGTAATTAAAATCTTTATGACAATTGGTGTAAACGTCGTTTTTAATTTTTTAGAACAATACACCACAGCTCGCTATACAAGTAATGAAAAATATATTTAATCACTCAACGAAACTAACAGGAATAAATTGAAATAACTTAAAATTAGCAAGCGTAAACAACATATATTTACATTTTTTATGCAAACTTCGATTGATCCGTCACTTTTCACTTAACTCAAGTTTAGTAATTTCATCATGTTTAAGTCTATGCGTCTTGTAATCATCTTCAAGTCCCATCCGATCCTGTCCTATCATGGACCAATGTGTGTGATGTGAAATTCATATGAACACAAACCTGCATACATCTGCGACCATCAAAGATATATGAAGTCAACCAATCCGAACTGGGCCAACACGTTTAACTAAGGCCCTTATCGCCCTAACATAGTTAGTTAGGGTCGTGCCCCTCAGTGGGGACGTGTGCGTCACGGCTTATATCTGTGTTAATGATCATGATGTTCAAATTATTATATGATTATATACGACTTTTAATAATCCAAAACAGATAAAAATACACGTGTCACCGCTTCCTTCCTTTTCGTAGATGTTATAGTACCTACACACAGTGGTGTTGTCGAGCCGGAGCGCTCCAGAACGTCGTGACGGTACTTTCTTTTTGGACAGGAACGCTATCCGGAACTAAAGATGATTTCTGTAAACGAGAATTGGCAGACGTATTGAAAAAAAAATAAAAAGAATTGCTGATTTTTTTTTTACTTTTTACGAATTTTATATGTTTTTTTTTTATATACAAGGGTTTGAACCGAACCCGAACCGGAGTCCAGAACGTTTTTTTTCTGCTGGACCGGAACTCTAACCGGACTGAAACAAATAAGTACGTGAACCGGAATAGGGGAAATTGAGATATGAAACCTAAAAAAACCGCACAGAGCGGCCGCCTACTCAGGATCGCCCCTATCTATATAATTATATATACGCGTTCCGGTAATAAAAAACACCGAGAACGTGAGTTGAAGTAGAGTGAATGCTTTCACCTATGCCTAACCTTTTGTGAGAATAGGTGTGGTCACTGACGGGCGCGACGCAACTCGCGCCCGTGGAGGCGACCCGGGAGGTACCTCATCCCCGGATAGCCGGGAGGTGACGTCGTAGGAGGTTGGAGGGTAGGAGGCGGTAAGATCACTCCTCCCCGAGAAAGGCTCCCTTAGCGCACCCCGGGGAGCAAAGGCCGGGGTCCTCAGATGCGACACTCGATCCTGAGGGCCCCCTACAACGCCTGAGGATGGCCATCGCTGAAGCTTTTAGTGGGTAGGCCTCCCCTTTCTGGGGAGGAGTGCCCCACATAACCACCGGCTCTCCGCAGTCGGGGTATGCAATTCAATGCATTTTCCTCAGCGGAACAAAAAAAACTGACATCGGTCGATAAGAGCCTCCATCTGGCTCTGTAAGAAATTCTGTCAAATTTTCCGACTTTTGACAAACATGTCAATCTTATCTGTCGAATTTTGTTTATTGAGATATCCACGCTCGCATTGTAGGCGTGACTAGTTTTAATTTAGATTTCCCGTTAAAATTACAATATTTTTTATATAGCATTCGATTTAATTATGCATGCTCAATTCCGGTCGATTTTGGCAGTACCATATCAGCCGGATAAGTAATATTTGAACGCAGAAGTATAATCTAGAAAATATAGTGAAGAAATTTCCTCGCGTGTTGTGAAACGACCCCTTTACTAGAATTTTAACAGGGATACATAAGAAAGGTTACACAAACTGCAGGAATTGAATGCAAGGTCGCATCATACTGGGCGGCTTTGTTCGGCAGTGCTGCGTGCAGACATAACACGCACATCCACTGTTAGCAAAGGTCGAATATCAAATCATAAATAAATATTACTTACCTAACTATTTTAAACGTACGTATTTCACTCACGCGACTGGTAGAACACCAATTATGAAACTTGAGCTGATACATTTACGTTTCAATATATTGAATATACATACTCGTATTTGTTTGTTTTTTTTTTAACCGCGAGGATGGCAAAGAGACCTTGCAGTCTCCGTAGCTTATGGACCGTTGGGATATCACAAACATATTTCCAACCCTTTGAAAACCTATTTACTTCACTCTTCATTATCTAAAAGGGTTTTTTAAGAATGGTAAATAGCTTTTTTTAGTATAGGTATACTCGAATCCCTGGGAAGAATAATGTAATAAGCATTTTGTGAAATAGGGTAACATTTATTAATGAAGGTGGATCGTTGGTGCTCTTTCTTTTATTTTACCATGCCGGGAAAGAGACAGCATAATTTCATGGACAAAGGACAAATGGACAGCCATAAAAGATATATCATTGACGGCAGCGGTAAGTGGTTAAGGTTTTCCTCTCTTGATACCGGATTCATGGCGTCGGTCTCACGCTAACAGGCCACCCTAGTTACAGAAGAAGTAATGACAATGCTCGTGTAACTTGCCAACACGATTCCGCACTCGTTCAGTCACTCATTTGACTAAACTCATTTTCAATCATGTGACGTCCCGGTACCTTGACAATCAAATTAAATCCTATTAAGTATCGCTAAAATAAAACGTCGACATACTTATTGACTTAAACTACCTTTTCCTTTGACCTTGAGATGAGTTCTCCATGGACCTGCTGACTGGCACAACTGGTAAATCCAGTCGGTCCGAGGAGAAAATATACCGCTAATGGCTAAATCTTCACCGGATGGCGATCATTTCCTACATTAAGGTGAAGCTTATACCCTTGAAATATGGTTCAGAGATTATGGCAAACAACATGTAAGATCCTTAAAAATAAATGCGTTTTTAATCGATTCGGGAACGTGTAATGGTATCGCATTGCACTTCGCCCTACTATTAGCGACATCCGAGGTTCTAAGTACAAGTCAATTAAAAATCACAACGCACATTGATATATGGGATGAACCAGTGTGCTTTTTCCAGACTGGCATAACTGATAGTTCTATTCAATCTTCTGAGATGATGGCTGACAGCTAAAAGTCTATCTGCAAGTCAGTTTCATAAACTAAATAAACTAATGATATCACAGCTGTTACACGTCCAGGAACACCAGAATTCCTTAATATATGATTAATACACATATGAAATTCGAAAAAGGAAAAACATATTTATATATTTATAGGTGTATTGAAGGTTAAATAGTAAGAGAAAGAATCGCTTCGCCAAAATATTCCGTTTGTAGATTTAGATTGCGATGTCAATTTTAATGTCGTAATAATGTGATACGAACTCGTAAATTCTGTGCTTAAGGGTATAAAATCGCTCAATCGCCTTCAACATTTCCTCAATAGTAAAATGTATCCTCACACAATAGCGTTAGCTTCTTAATAATATTTTGAAGTTTTTTTCTTTATTATTTTAAAAGAATATTGAAGTAATTAAAAAAGATACAATACAAATTGTAAAAGACATTGCATTTCAATTTCTCGCAAAATATATTACTAATGAGTAATTACAAAAAAAGTGTAGACAAGTCATTTATTGCATATTTTTTTATTATGTATGTGTTTAATTTATTATAATTTTATACAACACAATTTATTTATAACTCTGCTTAAGAGTTCTAGAAATTTCTTCAAACGCAAGACGAGTATCACGTAAAAAATGCTGTCCAGATAAAAAACGTACGACACGACGACGACGTGAGCGTAACAACTAAACATACTACGCAATTTACTATAGCATAAATTTATTATTGTGCGTCATAATCATGATATATCTTGCATACTGTCGTTACAACGTCATCGTGATGCCGCTTACATGTCTGTCATTTTAGCATAACTAAATAACTATCTTTGTTTCAGATGTGAACATACAACGAACTGCCTTCGGACAATATTGATAAATTGAAGTCCTGTTATATTCATGAAGAATTATCTAATTTTCTATTTGACTTCCGTGTGACAGTGTTTTTTTTTTATATAATTACTTTATTATAAAAAAAAAGAGAATATCTCATTTTATACTCCTTAAAATATCATAATGGATCGTACAACTTTTGATTTCATACACTTGCGAAAATTATTTCGGCACTTTTTCATTCAATATAGTTAATCTAACTAGCAATTTAAAAAAAAAACACTATGTTATCTTTAAAAAAGATATTAAAGCCTGTTGCAGTCTATGTTGCTGTTAAATCTTTAATTAAAACACATAAATTAAACACAGAAAAAACTTAAGAAATCCTTTACTAATATGGGTCCATTTTATTAGTTTTCTTAAGTCAAGTTGAAGTATTCTTATCAATGTGTGCATAATTAAGTAAAAAGGTTTATATAATATAATGAAATCGTAATAATACAGTGAAGTATATTATATAACTTGTAATAAAAAAGAGTTAAGTACATTTAAAGATTATAAAAGAATACATTAGCTGATTTTCCACTCTGTCGTACTCGTATCGTCAAGGGTGAGTGGCTACTGATTTTATTCGAGATTATTATTAATGATAGTCTTATTCATCTGTCACCATTTTAGACTGCAACCAATACAACTGAACATGTCCTTAGTGCCTTTCGGTCCTGCCCACACTATTCGAGATTATAAGGCATAAGTACTATGTATGTATTCATGCAATAAAATTACGATCCATTTTATTGTATGCATTCATACAAACTCATTGAATAAGTGACTAAATAACGTTCTAAATGGATTAATTTACGATTCATTTTATTATTGTAATTGTAATTTTTGTGTAAATGTTACACCACAACACTGATAAAAAAGCCACTTACGACTGACACTTTACGACCCTTTAAAATAGTACATTATGGTACAACTGTGTAATGTTGGTGATTACCGCTGAGGCGCATTGAGGCCCGAGCCGTAAGGCGAGGGTCTTAAGGAGCCGAGGACGGTAATCATCAATACACACGTGTATCATACAACGTTTTTCAACACACTTCTGAATAAAATAATACTTAAATAAAAAACCATTTTCTTCATAAATTGTATTTGCAGACATCTTAATTAATAACTAACTAAATAACTTCAAAAGAGAAAACGAGTCGAGTTGTGAAAAATGTTTCGTAATGTCGGGAAAAATTAATTAGTTTTCCTATGCGCGCGCATCGGCCATAGACTAAAAAATGAGGTTTCTTTTTTTTTTGGGCTTTTCGCGGATAGCTTTTTAGCGCAAATGTAAGCGTAACTCAACCAATAATATTAAAAAAAAACTATTACTCACTCGTGAATAATAGTAATGAAAAAGTCACAGTTTGATTATAGGTGTCATTATGTGCCTAATTGCCATGGGATTAGAGCCACTTTATGAGGAAGTGTGTTGAAAAATAGCTAAGTGTTTGTAAAATCTATAAAATATTGAAAACAAATTAAAAGATTCCGAACGTAAATAGAGTTCATTTATTCGTCGGATGTGGGTAAAGGAGGTGTATTATCTGTCCTTGTTGGATGGCCTTGTTCATAAGATGAATTGTCGTCCTGTCTTATACTTTTTCATTGTGAATAAATGTATAATATATTTTTAAGTCATGATACGCAATTGTTTAAAATTTACATATTAGATAAAAATTTAGATTTAGGTACAGTAAAATGAAATGAACAGATGACACACGACGTAATTACATTAATTATTAGCTTGAACAAATAGCTTCGGCATTAACCCTCACTAATTTAATAATGTGAAGCATGTTATGTTTACGACGATTGTATATGAAATATATTATTATTATTGTGATACTATGCTTACTACGTTATAATCACGTCACTAAATTGAAATACGTCAATGTGTCAATCAAAATGCTTGTTATTATAATCCATCATATTAATTTTGATATTGTGTTATTTTTACATTTATAAAACAAGTTCTTAATTTTGAATGAATTTTTTATGGAACTTGAATTATGGATACATAGTGTTTCGTGTTTATTAATTAGCACTGTGATGCCATATGAAGCTTTAAGTTGATTAAGTATTTAGTCACTAGTTTATTTATTATCAATAAAACTCTTTATTATAAACCTTTTATTTTTTTTAAGATTTATGTTTCTCCTTTCAAACGAGGGAACAGACGTTGAATCCAGTAACATAAGGGTTTAAGAGCTTAAAATTAATGCGGCAACGAAAATGAGCCGACCACGATCAACGAATCGGGACTAGCTAGCATACGGAAGCTTATTAAACTTCATTAGAGATGGTACATTATTCCTACAAGATTCAATAGTCTTGCATTGATAATACGGATTTTGACATTGCATTTTATGTATACTTTGGTCTTGTGGAGGTTTGCTCTAAATTTCATATGTAGCGGAAATATATATAAACGCGACTCAAACTTTAGGTTTCGTTTACGTTTGAGTCCCATTAAATGAATGGTATTCATGTAATGGAATAAATCTATGAAACTGTGTGGCTTCATCACTTTTTATCATCGCCTCACCAGCCACCATACTAAAGCTTATCAATATTATCTTTTACAGATGGAGGGAGACTCTATTTCAGGGTCGTGAAACCCTTTTATCTATTTCCGCCGTAATTCATGTGATAGCAGTGTTCGCATTTCTGTGTTCCAGCGATAAAACTTAATTTCATTGTCTATCTTACCCGAAAGGAAATTAGTAGTTAATGTGATTGCAGATATGACGCCAATCTCACAGGAATCACATGTACTATAGATAACTGTAGCCATTTATAACCTGATGGTTAGTCTGCTTATATGTATTTGTATAAGATATCACATAAAAACCAATCTAGGCGTAAAATTAGCATATATCTTCAGGCAGTGACTGAGTGGTGGCATTAGTATTAAAATTGTCTGTGATCGTAAGATTACCACTTACCATCAAGTGAGACATTTGCTTATGAATGAATGAATGAATGAATGAATAGACATTTACTTGACACACATAGTCCAATTAATTAATGCTTATCTACAAACAACAATAAAAGAAATGTAAATAACACAAAGGTAAAACAAACTGATCAAATTACATCCAACCAAGAATATTTTACACTTAAGTATGTTTTTGGTGTTAGTGGTCATACATTTTTAATGTAGGTATATGAATTATCATAATAAAATCGAGGAATCCGTAGTCTTCTATATTTAATTTGAAGGAACTTAAACTTCTACTGAATGAATATTTTGAATAGTTTAGATATACTACACAAACATAGATGAAACGTGATAATGATGAAATGATTACCAATTTGATTTTCGATTTCCGAATTTTATATATATATATATATATATTCGACCCGTAAGGTGAAAGAAAACATTGCGAGACAATCTCCATATACCTAATACGAAGAAACCCAAAGGCTTATGTTAAGTAATCCTAAACGCCGTACTTTAGTTAAGGTAGATTCGTTCCTCGTTGAAGATGTAAATGAGCTGTTAATAATGCATATTAATCCATATGACTATCTCAGATAAAGCCCGTTAATTGCTCCACAATGCTGACGCATGCGTCCACCAGACCATTGAAAATCTGATGACATGAGATTAAAATGTTCGACACTATAAGTCAGCAATGTTAATTTTAGTGTATAAGTGCTTGTACCACAATAGCCTAAGCTGAATAAATGCGATTAATTTTCATTTTAGTAACCTTATTTAATTAATTATGTTGTGTAGAAATAATATATAATATATCGATATAAACTGACTACATAGTAAGTGAAACCATATCACTAGAAAATTGCCATATTAATCTGTTACGTACTATATGTAGTCGTTTTGCAGAACGATATTAAACGACCAGTGCATATTTTTTTGTCGTCTTACATTAATTTTTTCAGTGAGGTTTTATGCCATAATGCTATGTAAATCTTGCCTTGTATAGTTTAGATTAACAATTGTAATTTACATTATATCGTTGCACACTACATAATTCAGCAACCAAACTCGACCTAGTCAGCGTAATACTTATTCATCAATCGTTAAAAGTATGTACCTAGACTGTCCGTGATTATGTAATCATGTTACTATCGTTGATTGAAACTGATGAATATAGCAGTTACATTACTACTTTACTGAGATTGGATATTATAATTATCGTAATAAAACAGCAATACACTGCATTATCAGCCAGTTTCAAACAAAATCTTATAGCAACCTAATCACATATTCGTACATACATCAAAAGATCTTACATATATGTTTTTCTTTGTGAGTGATATTTTCGCAATTCCCGAACAGCGGTTCTATTATGAGTTACCGTTTTCGATCCGTATTTGACGTATAGTAATCTACAAAAGTCATGTCAGTTTAATGTGAAATAATAGTATAACTACGTTCAGCTAAGGGCGCTGTACAGTTTCATACAAAATTACGCTGTCAATTATTTTTTTTTTCACAAGCTTTTTTTTCTCTCTTGAGCTTTTATCAATAAGTGTCTGTACAGGTCAATGTTGCATTAAGAATATTTTTATCTTAATTCTAATTGATAAATTGATATGTACATTTATGTGCGCTAATATTCGAAAATTAACAGACTTCCCAAAAAGAACAGATAAAGACTTCAGAAGATCTTATTTAGTATCTGCATTTTAATATATCACCGTTATAATAATTATTATTTATTTACATAATTATTGAAATACCTATTTAGTTTAAAAATGTCAAGTTAGGATAATTACTATAACTTTATGACTCAGATTTTTCAAAACCTAAATAATGCCTATCGGTGTGATTACAACAGTTTCCCAAATTAGACACAAAATGTGTTAATGAATGTAACATGGAATGGACATGGAGTAGGCAACCCAATTTCTCTAACAAACCCTGGACGACACGACCAATTACAAGCCTTATCTGGGGGATTACACTGGATACAAGGGTAATCCCTAGACAAGGACACCTATTATCACTCGCATCGGCTTACCAACAATTACATCAACTTTTTTTTTTCTCAAAAGAGGAGGCTGAGAATCCTCATGGATACCAACGCAACAGGCAAGCAGGGATGCGTTGATTATGTCGGACTCCTGGATGCTGTCGAGGCGGCTCGACCACACAGACCTACCGACTAAACTCAGCCTAGCCTTGGCCCTAATGGCCCTACGGCTTGAATGGAGACACCAACTTACAAACAACCTTAAGTGTAACAACACCTTAAGTGTAAAAATGAGGCCTAATACTTCCTAAGCATCGGTGTCAGAGGCATAATTTTTGAATGTGTATGCAACGTCGTGTCGTACCTTAACTAACTAAGAATTATTAAAAAATATATTGGATTTTCTTACCAAATATAGAGTAAATAATTAATCTCTGTCAAATAACATATGGATTGTGCTTCATTCTACGTAACATATACTAAGTGATCAATTTTATTTTTTGGACAACATGTAAAGGAAAGTAACTCCATTTATACTTAAAATCCCCATGGGTGCCCCAGTGAATAAACGAACTCACCGAAAATCAACTAAGCTTCATACTACCAACGTTTACGGAACAAGTACGCTGTTAGATAATCAGACAAATCCATTTCTTGACGATAGCTGAGGAAGTCTACCTATATCAAAATGCTAAATACTTGCCTAAAACACGAAGAAGAAATAACATTATGAATCATTGATGCAAAAAAATTTACTAAGTAAGAATGTGGAAAAAAATCACGAATGGATTATTTTTATCCGCAAATATGGTTGAACAAATATGGCTCAATTCAGTTTTTTTGTTTTACAAGTTAAGGTCGATGGAGCTAGTAACAGCAGAATATAAATGTGAATCTTGGATGACATTGAATACATGACACAATTATCGAATGTAATATCTTTAGCGGCTCACAAAAACACCGTTAACCTCAGAAACTGTTTAACTGTTAATTGAATGGTATATAATAATCTTGTTCGAGAATATTTGACGTCGTGACAATTTACATTGAATTGCGGCTTTATAGGGAGAAAAATTATGGAACACATATTTTCATTACATCAAAGTTGTTTTAGGTATTGCTCAAGATATATATATATATATACTAAATGAACGATATAAAAGTAACAGAGAGTTCTGCTCTGATTAACCTGAAAAATATCCCAGAAATGATACAATTTTTAATTATATTTATTATATTTTTACTTTCAAAACTCACCGCCTAAAGGGATGAAACAGCGTTTCAAAGTTCAAATAGAGAAACGATATTTCTTGAAATATAATTCACAAAAGTTCTGATATTGGCAAATTCATAAATACCGCAGTACGAAACTACTAATCTACTCACAGAACAATACCTGACCACTGAACCATCTCGACACCCAGTTGTTAGTTCATAGTCATCTTGTAGGAACTTTAGGGCCACCGTTTCGTTCTAAATAGAAGTATCAAAAACTTCATTAAAAGCAAAAGTAGTTCATACAAAATCAATGTTTTATTGGAAATCCAAATCAGTCCGTGAAACAGCGCAAAAAGAAACATTTCTCGACTATTCATTCATTTATTTACTTCGTGTACTTCATTATTGCAATGAAATCAATGAAAATGCTGATGCCAAACACGTCGTAAAACTGAATGAATATGTTCGTGTATTAAAAATGGATTAAACAAAAACAACCTGCAACCGCATACTGCATTTTCAAAGAATGCCAGAATGCCAAGGATACGCGTGCAAAAGATCACAATTAAATTGTTAGTGCAATTTAAAACCTTATTATGATATTCATAAGAGGGAAAAGGATTAAGGTGTAAATCAAGTTTTGCAGAAACTTATAAACATTTCGTAGACATTAGTGTCAACAAAGGTTATCATTTATTAGATCAGCAAGATACAGGAAAATAATATTTAAAATTCCAAGTAAAACTAAGTCGTAATATAATACATTATATGGTGAAAAAGTACTTTACGGAAGAAATTTTATAACAGTACCTTGTTTCTGTTGGAAATGTAACTTTAAGATAATTGGTATAATTAAGATTCCAAGATTTTCTTACATAGTTACAAGTGAAGCTAATATAAAAGCTTGTAAAAATAGGGTTGCTTCATAATTAAAAACTACCTACTAAAAATTAAATTGTAAACCTATCTAGAATAAATTCCTCCTTCGCAGATCTTCTACCAATAATCATGTACAAGGAGGCTTGGTGCATTTTAAGGTGCCGCATGTCAGAACCATCATTTTGAGTTGGGGACTCTCTCATTGGATTTCAGATTCCTTTTCAACTTCCAGCATTTTCTCATCTATTCTCAATTATATGTAGTCAGGGCTAAAGTTGTTCGACGGCTGATGATTGGCGAACGAAAACTCTTAACACCTCTGGCACCAGTCTCCTGCTAATGTCTATCTTCTCTTACACAGGCTACGGTACCAACGGGCATTTGGGGCCTTTCCTGATTAGAAATACATTTAGAAGGTTTTACCACCACCACACCGGCTTAGTGCGGGCCAATGAGCAAATCAAATCAAATCATAATTAACTTTATTCGAATATGATTTTATAGAAATCTTTTAAGTCGTCCAAATATTTTTCCTGCTATTTATTAATATTAATGACTATATTATTATTACATTTTTTATATACATGCTTTTCTCCTTTGGATATTGTTGCCCTGTTTATTGGATATTGTTTGGAATTTTCAAAAACAAACTGTTACTTTTCAGGGTACTTCTGATATTATATAATAGAGTTGAAATTTATATTGAAATATATATATATATATATATATATATATATATATATATATATATATATATATATAATATATATATATATATATATCTGTCGAGATAAAAAAGATATTTAAATATACAGACTAAATTGCAATATAGCTTAAAATTAAATTGGTTTCCTAAATAAGTACCAACTATAACAATATCCGATATGTAATTGATAGTGTAAACTGCCTCTGGCGTAAATTCCGTTGTTTGTTCTTACCTAAAAATCGTTATTGCTTCATCATTTACCTACTTTACCTGCACATCCTAATAAATACTAGCCATATAAATAAGTGAATATGTGTGTCCGCCTTTACTTATAAATGTGTCATTCGTAATTCCTGTATTCATTTTATTCAGAAAATTGTTTAGGTTAATTGTCGTTCCTAGTTTCTTCATTCTATATTTTACTTTATTGGATGATTCCTTATGATTATCTGACATTAAATTTTAAATTGTAATCTAGAAAGAATAAATACAATGGTACATGCTACATTTGCGAAAGCATTAGTGACATAATTTACTTTTACGCACTAATATGTTAGAGTTAGAACAGGCAACACTTTTCTTGTATCTGTGTTTCCGGTGTACTGTACTGTGTAGTTATGGAAAGCAAACGAAGCATTTTGTGTTCTGAAAATTAAAAGAGTTATTTTAGCAGACATTTCTTTTATTTAATTTTTGCTTACCATGAGTAAGTTCTGTTATAATAATTTCAACAACAATTTAGGAACTTCTTATCGAAACTTGTTTTGGATTCTGTTATTGTTCAAGCCCCACAGTTCTTACCCAGCCTTGGCGCGATAGTTGTGCGTTTTAATTATAAAAGTTACTCTAAATTCAGTCTTAAAACAATCATCATCGATCTACAGATCAAGTACGACTATTAATTTTACTGACAAAATAAAGGTTCGAAATGTTCTTCGTAAAGCTTTATACAAACCAACTCAATTCAAAACAATATGATTAATTGCAAATTTTATTATATTGACTATAAAAGATTTCGAAAGCCAATCATATTTTCAATTCATTTATCAATTCCCGGTTATATTAGTAGAAAACAGTTAAATATTTTGGATAGTATTATACGACTCCTAAACTCAGTGATAATTTTGATTTTAAAAAAATCTTAGGCGTCTCCCTTTTCTTGGCGGTGGCTTGACCAACTCTTGGTCGAGCCGGCCACGGGACACATGGCGGTCGAATCGCGAGAGCGCACCCCGCCATGTGCCCCGTATGGGCCCTGAGAACTCGGGGGGGTTTTAGTGGGTAGGCCGGTCCTCTTGACCGGAGAGCCCCACACACGGCCACGCCTTGCCAGCGCGGTGTCATGGTGCATAAAGTCGCATTTCCCCCCCTCGAATAAAAAGGCGTCTCCCTTTTAAATTTAAGTACCTATAGCAAACACCCTTCCATTCACTATTGGAATGTACTCCACAATCCATATCATACTATGATATAATGTGGCCGCAAACACATGCGAAAATATTTTACAAAAAGGAACAAGTCTATTGCCCGTACCTAAGAACTATTTTCATGGTGTGTTGCCTAAAATTCAGTAGCACATTGTCCTTCCTAGGATTACACATTTATTCATCTTCTAGTAGCCATATTTTTATGTCCCAATGGTAGTTTCTAATGAGGAATCTTAATTCTGAATTGGTGATTGTTTTAGTACTATTTTTCTAATATAGATTAAGAAAAAGTATATGATCCGGGTCGAGCTAACGGCAGTACAGAAATTCACACTACAAGAGGTATCTAAATTAGAAATTATACCTCGTGTCAGTTGCTCTAATCCCCAAACTATATCATCTAAAATCAAAAATAGGAATTTCCAATATAAAACTTCGATTTCTTTTTAAAGACTTACTTACTAACCACAGGTGGCCGTTAGAACTTCACCTTGAAATTGGTTTTTCTTAGGTGAGAACTTTGTTAGGTTCTCAATTCTTACTGGCATGCACAGGAGGTCGATTGAAGAGTACTAGGACTGAAGAGTCCTCAAGTGATTCGAGCCGAACGGAAACAAAGCAACTAGATCACATCGCTAGAAACATAAATGTTTGAGTTCATTGGATAGAAAGGAAGAGGTGTGAGTAGGCGCTTGAGTACCTACTCTACGAGTGCAGAATGCTACATTTAGATACGTAGTGTTGAAAGTTCTGTTGGTGGGTTTTGCGAATTTCAGGGGATTGGGAGGGTCGATGAGAATGTTACTCGCTGAAATGTATTCAATGACTTCTTTGACTAGCGGATTTAGGTAAATGGAGGTTCTAGCAAAAAGTATAGAAGTATCTTCGATATAAACTATGATGGGTGGTATTATATATATATGTATATTGTATATATAGACTCATAGGAGATGCCAAAGATGCTAATCATACAGATACCATATTTGACAAGTTGAAATAAAATTGATATTTCTTCTATTTACAATCAACATATTGACATAAGCAATAGCTGCATGTTTTACATTATTGGTCGTCAACAAAAAAAAAATCAAATCAAAGTCAATGTCAAAGTATTGGCACGTTTTTATCATTCATTTTATATTTTGCTTCGCTATCGGAGTATTGCAAATATGATGAATTTATTTATAATGATTTAAATGATCTTTAATAATAAAAATTGAGTTAAAATGGCTAAATCTAAAGATCTGGAAGATCAAGATCTGCCTGGGTTCGAAGCTTTGCCTACACAAGACAGAGTTGAAACAAATTCTCAAAATAAAAAGAAGAAGAGTTCTGGTGGTTTCCAGTCTATGGGCTTTAGTTTTCAAGTACTTAAAGGTATCACAAAAAGAGGATATAAGCAACCTACACCTATTCAGAGAAAGGTATTTTAAGAAAGATTAATGTATTATTTATCAAAATGTGTTTTGAGGTTATCTGTACTGTGTTATATATTTTGTATACTTTTTTAATGTCATATTTCATTCTAGACAATACCTTTAGCTCTTGATGGCAAAGATGTTGTGGCTATGGCTCGTACAGGGTCCGGTAAGACTGCGTGTTTTGTTTTGCCGATTTTGGAGAAACTCATAGCTCCGACTAATAAACCAATGCCTGGGAAGAACTTAAGAGCACTTATACTATCGCCAACTAGAGAGTTAGCCTTACAGGTAAATACAAATATTATGTTAAATATAATTTCAACTTCATTATCTCCGGCATATTAGAGATATTGTTAAATATTGAAAACTGAAACTGAAATTTGTTTCTACATATTTAAAAACATTGGGACTAAATATCCTTTTAAAATACCACTTTAAACCATTTCTTAAGTTAATTTATAATTATAAACCTCGCAAATTTGCTGAGATACTAATGTCTTTTTGTTAAGAAAATTGATATATACTCATAACATTAATTAATTTTATCAATCTTAACCATGTTTTTTTTAATTTTGATAATTTTTTAACATTATTACTTATCCATTCCTATATACACATTGATATCTTTTTCTTTAATAGACCCTCAAGTTTGTACGGGAGCTGGGCAAATTCACAGGACTGACATCTGCAGCTATCCTTGGAGGAGAATCTATTGAACAGCAATTCAGTATAATGTCTGGTGCAGTTCCTGATATAGTAGTTGCAACTCCTGGCCGATTCTTACACATTTGTATTGAAATGAATTTTAAACTAGATAATATTAGTAAGTGATCGATAAATATAAATTTGTAATCTTAAAATTCAATTTTTAAAACTTATGTGCAGTGCCACATCTACCTTTACCTTTGTTCTATTAAAAACAGTATCTTATTTTTATATAAGCTAGTATTCCACTTACTTTTCTAATATCATTGTCTAATTTGATTGGTCAAATTTTGTAACCATATCATTAGATAGATAGATGATATCCAAATTTTAAATCAAATGTACATTAGTCAAAGATATTTGCAATTTCAATATGTTAGAATTTGTAATACAGTCCAATATTACATTCCTAGTTTAATTATCTTAGCTAGAAAATTTCTTAATATACAAACTGTGAAAATGCTTTATTAATTACAGAAATGATGGTGTTTGATGAGGCTGATAGATTATTTGAACTTGGTTTCGGTGAACAGCTGCGGGAAATAATGGCAAGATTACCAACTAGCCGTCAAACACTACTCTTCTCAGCTACAATGCCCAAAATGCTTGTAGAGTTTGCACGAGCTGGTCTTACAGATCCAATGTTGATCAGGTTGGATGTAGACTGGAAGCTTCCATCGACATTGTGGTTGGGATGGATATCAGTCAGAGCTGAACTAAAAACTGCAGCACTTTTGTTGCTATTAGACAAAGTTTTGTCGCCGAGAACACCCCAAGCTGTGGTGTTTGCAGCCACCAAACATCATGTAGAATATTTAAATTTGGTAAATATAACAAATTTGTTTTAGTTTGCTGTTTTAAAATTTGTTTTTGAATAAATTTCACATCAAATCCACATTTTGGGCAAAATTCAAAATATTGAATCTGTTTAAAGTTTGCAATGTTTTTGTCCATTAAATATCATTAATGCAAATGACTAGCGATAGAGTAGTATTTTATGAAAAATAACTAGACTCTATTCATATATTTGTAAAGAAGAATATCAAGATTTCATGTGAGCCCATACAAAAAATGTGAATCATAACTGACTAAAATGGATAAAAGTTGTAGCATTACACAGGAGTTATGGTATATATTATGGTAGAGATTTCCAGGATTTAATACATATATTCATAGATATATAAAGAAAACAAAATGTATTTACTAATATTTTAAAAATTATACTTCCAGATACTTCAGCAGGCAGGAATAACATCGACTTATGCTTATTCTGGTCTAGACCCAACCGCTCGTAAAATAGCTTTGGGCCGGTTCATCAACAAGAAGTGTTCTGTGCTGATTGTAACAGATGTAGCAGCAAGAGGCTTGGATTTACCTGCACTGGACACTGTCATCAATTATAATTTCCCAGCTACACCGAAACTATTTGTACACAGAGTAGGTTTGTATATTTTCCATGTTATATTATAATTTAGTATGATTCGAGACATATTTTGTCTAGAAAAAAAGATTTTTGTTATATTGTTGAAAATTTAAAAATTTGTAAATAGTCACTAAAGAATAAATTATGATAGAGGGCATGAACAGCTATTTCATGTAACATTTAATTGAAATAAAAATTATTTTTACTCATTTTTAGGCAGAAGTGCGCGTGCTGGCCGTGCCGGGCGCGCTTTTTCGCTGGTAGCAGCCGAAGACGTTGCGCACTTATTGGACTTGCATCTATTCCTTGGTGCGGAACTGCTTCTTCCTACACAGGTAATATAATAAAATATATAAATCAACATTAAGGAAACGGTAAAAAGATCTATCCACAAAATTATTTTTGTAACAGCAACGTTAAAGACTAAATTCATTCATAATTAAATTAAATCACTTAACAAGTTTAAAATAATGAATAGTTAAATTCTACATACATTGGTCTCTATAGTAATATATTCTAATTGACTACAGACACAACATCCAACCATTAATGTCACAATATATGATGAAATGCTAAAATGCAAACGGAATTTGTTACCTAGAGAGTTCTTTTGCTTTTAACTTAAAATTATGACAACGACCTACTGCTACTGCACCCTACCGTTCCTCTTGCAGCTGTGCTGTTGTAATTTGACCACCGAAATGCAATATAATAGAGCATTATATGAGTATGAACTATCAAAATACAATGGGCAGATTTCAAAATAACGGTTTTACCACATACTATTTGCTATATGATTCGATATATGTATGCAATGGAAGACCATTGCAAGCCATTGCTCCAAGCAAGAGTTTGGAGGGCTGGATTCTACAAAGTCTTTTTCATTTCATCAAATCGAAAATCTTTTATTGACTCGCACATAAATGTGAACGAGCTACGAGCAAACTCCATGCCTAACTGCTACAACTAATGCCAATACAATCATGTTATGTTATGCAAAATGTTTGTGCAGGTGAAAGAAAAGGGTGATTTGTGCCCCAGTGGTGTGTGGGGTGCTATGCCTACCGGAGCCTTAGAGCTAAGACATCAGGACATTGTAGCTTGGGAACGGAATCATTCGGAGATTGTAAGTATTTAAATTTTGTTACTAAAGCTTCGTGCAAAGTGCTATCTCATCATCACCTTTGCTTCTTCTTCTTTTATTGTTGGCAATCTGCTATCTTACAACAACAATTCTGCCAGCTCTGTCTTTGGCTGGGTATATAAGACTGTCTATATTGTGTTAGTCGTCATGTGCTTAAATGAGTTTTAATTATTCTTTTATTTTTTTTAATTGGGAATTGCTTATGTGATACTATTATGGGTTAGTAATTAGAATCCATCCACCTGAAACGAACACACTACAATAGAATATATATTTTTTCCAATTTACCATGAAGGTTTGATATTCTGGGCTTGGTCATAATTTGATGTTATGGAAAATAATAAATTTACAAATCAATAATATAGTATCCTTAGAGTTAATGGTTAGTAAGGCATCAAAGTTAATGGGTAGCAAGATACTGAGTTTATGCAGGGTATCATACAGATAAAATTTTTGCTTATATCTAATACAATTAAAGAATATATAATCCAATGTGCCTTCCTCTATTCCACATTCACAACCTCACTTGCTCGCGGTGCATCCTATCAACCAATAGAAGTAACTCTGATAATCCCCACCAAACTGCACTGGACCAGCGTGGTATGAAATAGCTCAAAATGGGGGTTTTGGGCTTTTCCACAATATGATTATTATTGATGGATTTTTAATCAAGATAAGTTCAAAAAATTTTTACACACCAAATCATCCAGGCTAAAAAAAAATTGATTTTCGGAATTCGATCTTCAGCTTAATTTAATAATATTTATCTAGAACAGTGATTCTCAACTTTTTTTTGTTGCGCACATATATAACGATTTCAAAATTTGGCAGCACACAAAGAAAAAGAAAAACATTATTTACTTACCACAACACACTGCATAAATAGTTTATGACAAAAATTTAAATATACGAAATAAACTAATATATACTACAATAATAACTAAACGTTTATTAAGGGATTAATTACAAACTAATAATAAAAATATTTTTAATGCGAAATTTGAGCTTGATGATTTTTGATAATTTCATTTATATTTGGTCGTAAAAAATTTTATTTATTTATTTATTTATTGTATCCATCACTTATACAATGCTACTCTCATATTGTCTTCTACATTTAACAATCTTGATTAGTTTTAATGTTGGCTAATGCTGAAAATTCAAATTCACACAAATAAGATGTGGAAAATTGTAATAATATGTAAGCTTTTTTGACTCATTGGATAATCGCATCTGATGTTAATCCAAAATGAATTAATGTATTCTTCTGAATGTTTAAAAATTAAATCTCGATTATTGGAAAACAAAATGAGTTCTTCCTCTTCATTTAAAGTTAAGTCAAATACAGAAGTATACGTTATGAGAAATGGATTACGAACCCAATGAAATTTCTTAATATCTAATTTTGGGAAATAATTGAATAATTCTCTCCTATAATGTTGTCTCAAAAATATTTTTCTTTTTAAATGATATAATTTAACAATATTACCATTATTATATATTTGTAAAATTTGGCGGCACACTAAAGTGCCGCGGCACAGTGGTTGAGAATCACTGATCTAGAATATAATAATATACACTGAATATTTCAAGGTGGACTTAATAACATTTGGTGGTGTGTATACATCAGAAGTAAACATACTGTGGCCAAAACATTAGCGCTGATTAAGCTACTTTTTTCATCATACTAACTAAATAAATTATTTTTTAGATCCTAAATATATATAAATATTGCGCGCCATTGTGTCTACGCCTAGCTAGCATTTCTTCTACGTTAACAACTAACTAGGGTTGCCATATCAAAGTTTCTAAATTCTGTTAACTTGGAAAGTGGTTTTCGGGTATTAAACTACTAACACCTAAATTCCATTTAATTTCTAACATGTATAATTTCAAAATATATGATGTCACCCTTTAGTATAAAAAATGTTGGTAATTGGGTAGACGACAATTTTTTAAATTCTATATATAATAAGACTACTCTTTTAAGTGAGAAATATTGTAGACCCAACAGTACACCTGCACCTATTACTTTTGAAGATACATCGACATGTTTGCGGCGCTGTCGCGGGTCGCTCAAAAACGCTCCATACTAACAACACTGCAATCGTGACGTCATAACTAATTAACTCGCCCAATTTGTCTGAGCGTATAAACAAATTTTAAAATAACTTGTTATTTGTACGTTTATAGGTATACTTTACAAAAAATGTTACATTTAATGTAAGAATGCTAGAAATGTGTTCGTTTCATTAGAAATACGTAAATAATAATTGCTCATTTTTTAGAAATCTAAAAACAATATATATTAATAATTAAACTGAAATTTCTATATTGACATACTTTCTTGAGATATAAATTGCTCAAATCAGATAATTATAGTATAAAAACGGCCATAATCAGTGGTAGTCGTCTACCCTATTGCAAATGGTCATACACTTTAATATAAAGGAGATGTCCTCTTATTACAAGGAGGTTGGTTTTTTGTGATCAGCGTTAACTAACAAACACCAAACTACATTAAATTGAAAGCCGAAAAAATATGAAGTATGAAACAAATAAAAGAAATATTTTACCACCCCCAATTATTTTTAAATAAATAAAACATGTTTTTAAGAAATATTTCATTATGGCAACACCTTAATGATGTTTTTATTAATCTGTGACTACAGGTATCTTACTCTATGTTTGATATTTTCCGTTGAGTTATGACATTGACAGCAGGTGCCTGACTTGTCAGTTGATTTTTATTAATATTTTTTTCTGGCTCTAGATAACATACATTAAGTAACATAGCAGTCCCTATATTTTGTTAGTTAAAAACTTCTCAAAATTAGAAATATTCGGTTCATTAAAGCAATTATGTATGTATTTAGATTTTTAAAAGGCTTGTTGATAATTTTTTTTAAGCAATGTGTAATTATTGCATTAAAGATATTTCATTTTTTATTATACTAGAATACGAATTATTAAAAATCGGGGGTCTCGAAAATGACATGACTTACGGCGATTACTTTCTTTTAGAGCCTTCTATCCAAATATATCAAATTTACCCGAGTTAGTTACTATAAACCAATATGGGACATCTCCTTTGCCGATGTTTGGTTTCGGCAAAATATCACACTTATTATATGCGTAAGAGATATTTATTATATTGCAAGAGAGTCTATTTCAATGTAAGAAAAACGTCAACTTCATCAAGTAGAATCATTGCCAATCATCTTTTGGAAATCGGAATATTTTTATTATTATTTACTTATGCTGAATGTCTTGTTCAACAATGTGATAGGAAGAGGCAGTACGCACTTGTTCTCGCGGTTGGCAGCAATACATAAAATGGCGCGAATCTGCGTCTTCTGAAGCTAACAAACGCGCCAAATGTACACCCGCACCAGTACATACACACCCGTATTTGGATGATACGAGCGATGGCGCCAACGATCTGGTCGAGCGGATTAAGAATTACACACCTAACAAAGGAGTAAGTCATTAGAAACAGTTTTATACAGCTTTATTTGCTGGGAATATTTTTTGCTTTCATAAAAATAAACTTTGTACTTTATACTAGTTTTACATTTAAGAATTGCAATGGGGAACATGCAATTATAATATTTATGAAAATTGTGTTATTAAAATGCAAAAAAATATATATAAGTATGGCCACTGCAAGGTTTATATTTAAAATATTTTTTGTTTTTAACAATAATTACGAATCAAAAGTAACGTGAAACGGAACGGATTTAAAACACCAATCAGCGTTCAGTGACGTCACTCCTGTTATGACAACTTACGAGGTTATAAGTTGTAGTAAAAGTGAACAATTAAACCAAAATTAATTGCGTTTTTTGAATAAAAATGGAAGTTGGGTTTGCCAAAGCAGATTCTAGGACTCTGTCAAAAGTTAATGTCGAGATGATAGTGACATTTTTTGTCTAAAGTGTAGAAATGAAAGGGACTAAACAAAAAGACATTGAAAAGTTTGTGTAAGTGTTAGGTGGGTAACTCTTTCTTTTGTGTACAAACAGATTAACTAAGTTTACAATAAATATATCCTATCCAATAATCCAATAAATATAACCTACGTCAAAGTGGTCTTCACAGCATCGAATAAATAAATAAAGTCTTTGGGGAATAAATGTCATTCCTCTTCGCCGCTTGAAATCACTTTTTTCTCAGTTTTGAGTCAGAAGGTCCAGTGAAAAATAATTTATTAGGAAACTTATTTGAAGTAGATGGACACATTGGCACTAAACATACGTCCATACGGCTTTTTTTTCGGAGTATCAATGCCATAGTTATGATCACCTGATGTTGATGGATAGTCCATTGTAATTTTTTACAAAATAATATCTTGAAAGTCGAGATAAATGCAAAAGCAACTGAAGCCAGCAATGACACGCGCAGTACAATCAATGAACCAGTGACAATGACAGACAGGAGTGACGTCATACGAACGATAGGTCTGTTTTCGCGCGAAAATTAAATTGACAATTTTAAACCGCATTTTATTCAGTAATATACAGTTTTTTCATTTTTTAATATACTTGTGGTCTATTCTAAGTGGTGTTCTTTAAAATGAGCACAAAAATAAAAATATTGCATCTTCCCTATTGAACAACCACTAATTCTTACATCCAGTAACACAAAGGAGATGTTCCATTTTTGTATGGAGGCTGGGCTCCTCTCAGCCTACAGTAATAAAATAATATTTTATGGAAAGAACAAAAAATAAGGAACCTTTACCCGTAAGAAGATATTTTTTTTAAACCTGCAAAACATTGTAAAAAAATGAAAAGGTTTTGAAGTTAAGATCAATAAAACAGCAACCAAAAGCTTTTTTTATATTGGCAACTTCGATTTTGATTGTCACAATGAGTGACATGACCAATGTCAAAAGCTTTACCGCCACTACCAAAATAGAAGGATGTCACTGTCACACTGACAATGACATTACGTTGATAGGAGGCTCTCATTATTTAATAAAAATACAAAGGACTACTACCCAATACAGCCAGCATCTACAGTTTCATTTTCAGAAATAAATCTGCAGTAAGAGCATATATGTATTTACAGTCGGGTCAATTTAATAGGCCACATTTGACATTTCATTAAAATTCCTCAACTAACCTTGTAATGGCGGACATAAAATATTCAATATTTTTTTAGTTTGGAAATGCACAAATGGCCGTTGTTACAATGTTGCGTTCAGTGAAGTCTATACGTAAGTGATGTCCCTCAAAAAATCGAATGAATGCAATGATTACTTGTGAAGGGATTATTCACCATGAATGTACGGAAGTGAAAGTTGGTATGGGAGAAACGACATGAAAGCAGAATAAATGCAGTAGAAGTGAGAGCTTTGCGGAGTATGGCAGGAGTAAAACTGAGTGACAGATTGTATAATGAAGTGATTAGAAAGAAATGTGGTTTGAAAGAGGATATCGTGACAAGAATAGAGAAAGGGATGCTTGGGTGGTTTGGGCATGTGGAACGGATGGATGAAAGTAGACTGACCAAAATGATTTATGAGCTGGAGTGAGTGGAGATACGGGACGAGGAAGACCTAGGCGAACATATTTTGAACAAATCGAAAGTCTCCTCAAAAAAGGCCAGGTCAGAAGTACCCGCAATCGTCGAGCATGTATGAGGAATGTTATGAAAGTAGATGAAGCGAAAGAGATATGTAAAGACCGTAGCAAGTGGAAAGACGTAATCTCTGCCTACCCCCATGGGAAAAAGGCGTGAGTGTATGTATGTAAAAACATATTGTTCTTTTGTTTTTATAATAAAAAACAATAATAACTTCATAAAGAGAAATAATTGATGTTAAAAAAAAATGTAAAAATAATTTTTAAAAATATATTAATGCAGTACCTATAAAAAAGAGCGTATTCCCATTTAAAAGGCCGGCAGCGATAATCACTTAATATCAAGTAATCCATTTGCTCGTTTGCCTATTACAGTTATTGTGGAAAAGTACTTTTTTTATAAGATAGGGATCTTATAAAAAAGTACTTTTCCATAATAACTGTATTCGATTCACATATGTTTGAAGTAAATATCGATTTTTTCACCATAATCGGAGTGTTTAAGCAGGTCACCTCACTATGAACAAATGTCAAATGTGGCCTATTAAATTGACCCGACTGTACTATCAGAATTTATTAATAGTTTCGGAAAATTAATATAAATAGCTTGACGCCTTCATTAAAACCTATAAATATAAAAAAAGCTTTATAAAAGAAACCAATATTCGAGACTTTAAATATTACTTTTTAAAAGTTCCCAGGATTTTATATATATTTTTTTCTTTTTAGAAAGTTTGTCTTAGCGGGGAGATCTATCAGAAATAACATCACACCGTAAGTGTAGAAAAATAATAAAAAATGGGGCCCAAAAAGAAACGTCTCCTTTTTTTTTGTTGCAGACGATATTAGAACTCGACGTAAAGAACGACTCTCCCATGTACATGGCCATGAAGGCAAAGAAGAAAGCCCACGGCAAAGCTGTTCAACAGACAAGAGAAAATAAGAAACTAATGGTATGAGAATATAATTCACGATTTAATATCAGTTAAACATAGAAGATATACACTATTATTCGATAATAATTTATTTGATCGTAGTTTGTTTACAAATGGATCTGGAGACGTATTTTTGAATCATAAGACTTAAATTTGTAATTCGAATACGAATACAAATCGAGCGCGACATTATTTTCTACTGCTTGCAGTTTTATAGATTTTTGAATCACTCGAATTTAGTGTTTATTTATTTATTTATTTATCATGAACACAGTTTCAGTGTTGTCATTAAAAACCAATTCTTAATAAAATTTCGTTTCACGCAGAAAAATTCAAAATCACATCAACAAAAACAAAAAACCGGCGATGACCCACACGTGAAACGGATCACTGTCAAGGTCACTTCAGCG
This sequence comes from Scirpophaga incertulas, assembly GCA_036419045.1. Lineage (NCBI taxonomy): Eukaryota > Metazoa > Arthropoda > Insecta > Lepidoptera > Crambidae > Scirpophaga > Scirpophaga incertulas. The sequence goes on from CM071638.1 coordinate 7,111,985, forward strand.
TTGGATATTCCACTAGTAGAAATCAAAAACGAGTGGCTTGAACCACTCGTTGCACGAAATGAAAGTTCACAAATAGTGAATTCGGTAATTCGTATACGAATCTCACGATTTCGAATGCGAATTGGTTTTCTATTGTTTCAAAAATTCGTGTCCAGACTACTGATATAAGAGAAAAGTGTTTTTTTTTCAAATCCAGAGAATAGATTTGAGATTAGAATCCTGAGTTGAGTATAAAATTGAATCTTGAATACAGTTAGGAATTCAAGAGTATGTCAGTTTAATTTGAAATAATGTTGCTTCAAAGTGAATGCTAAATTTTACATTCTCTAAGAAATATATATACTTTTTGCTTTTGATTTCGCTGGAATCAAGTTTTTTTTTTTTTGCAAATCTTTTGATTGACATAACACATGACAAATTCAATGTATCATAGTCTGTTATAACAAAAACAAAAAGGTGATTGGAACATTGATTAAAATATATTTAAATTCAAGTAGCCTTCTCTAGAATACTATTTTAGGTCCTATTAAAGAGGAAATAAGTAGCTCTCTTGCGGAATAGAAGTGCACTTTTTTGGATTTATATTTACTTTCTTATTTTGAAACATATTCCTTACAGGCGGAAGGAAAGCTGTTAGATATAAACCTAAACAATATTTCAAAGAAGAGAAAGAAGGAAGTGAAACGTGACGAAAACTACATCCCTCACCAAGCCAGCGATGAACACACAGAGGCTGGGTGAGTTAATGTGATGATGAAGAATAGATTTTATTGATAATAAAGATACATAGAGGTGATGATGAGTGATACTTGATCTTGGGCTCTGGCCTTTTAATTGTGCAATAGAGGTCTCTTGACCTGATATGATAATGATGATGATCATAAATATAACATATCATCTCTTATCTCATCATCAAAACTATAGACTAAACTGTAAATAATTTTAAAAAATCTTTTATTTAACAATAGATATAAAATAAAATGTACTGAAAAGGGAGATAAGTTTTTATTGAAATTAAAGATCAGCTATTGAGCTGATCTTTAATTTGAAAGCTAAAACTATTGCTTTAGTGGAAGTGGTTGAAATATTGATTGCAAGACGTTACGTAACACTCAAGTGATCATTTTTACCGTAAATTCGCAAAAAGTTATGTTATAATTTTTATCCTTGGTATACATAAACACTAACAAATACTGACAACGTAAACAACATTAAATGACGTAGAATACAATCTAGGGATTCTCCGTGAAATATAAACGAAAAGATTTGCCAACTTGCGGGAACAAATTAAAAATGACGACCAGACTAATACAATCGAGGGATTGCCCGTAAAACGTAAACGAAAAGGGTTGCCAATTTGGGAGCTATATAATTACGTAATTTTTTATTTATAAAAAAAAACCATGTTACTTAACGTGTTGTATGAAAGACCCCTCCCGCCTCTGTAACGCATCGTAACGTTTTACGAGACCCGCTCCCCCGAATTGCGTTACGTAATACTTGAACGCCCCCTAGCAACAGCAAGCGTTATGGCAAATAATACTGTTATGGAATTTGTATGTACTATAACTTAACTATTTGCTTTGGTAACACACCCGTTTTTTATGCTTTACGAGCAAAGGTGTTAAAAAGCTTTTAATAAAAAGAGCCTCTAGTTTTACTCTAGCTGTGTGTGCTAGAGAGGGGTATCCAATGAACGGTGCACTGGCACAAGTGGTGACCAAGTTTGGTGTTCGTTGCACAATTACTTCATGGCGGTAGAATGGCGCACCCCGCCATGTGCCCGCATGTAGGGATTGCAATCCGGAAAAACGGATCCGGTAATCCGGGTAAATGTTAGCATTCTCAAATACTTTAATAATGATTTTGATATCATTTTAGTTAATTACGTAAGGTTAATTGTGTCTATTAGATATTATAGTTACTTGCTAATTAATATTGTTACTTATACATTGATCTATCTGTGAAAGTGAAATCTAGAAAGACTGAGCTACTCGTTACGTCGTAACATTATTACTAGTTACCTACACTACTAAATTTTAATTGTTTTCTCGTTGTATATTTGTCCTAACCAATAGGAAATAAAGTTGATTTTATATGTATTTGTGATTTATTTTTTATAAACTACCTACATATAAGTGCAATGACACTTGATTAACTCACTTATTTTGTACTAAAAATCGAAAATCATCTCGATTTAATAATTCCGGACAATTTTATATTTTGCATAGCTTAACAATTATATCTATTGATTTTTTCAACAATAACTAGATTTTGAATATTCGTACACTATTTTTATAAAAATTTCCAGGTACCGTCATGCGTTCGGTGCAAGACGTCTGATCGTATGTGGACCGTAACTCTCATGTGGAATGCGTGGAGATCCACTCCTAAGGGTTGACTTGTATAAAACAAAAATGCAATTTCATATGTAACAATATACCTACTTATATAGGCCCTGCATTCCAAGCGCCTTATTTTATTTACATTGAAATTGACATGACACATAAAATTCTTGATCATTGTGTAAATTTCTAGGAAACTTGATCATTTTGAAATTATGTTCATGATTATTATTATTTGAAATTAATTGATGGGAATCCGGTCGTATCCGGCCGGATTGAAAATGATGCCGGATTGCAATCACTACCCGCATGGGCTTTTTTTTGTTCCACTGAGGAAAATGCATTGAATTGGATACCTCGGCTGCGGAGAGCTGAGGCCTACTCACTAAAAACCTCAGCGATGGCCATCCTCAGGCGTTGTATGGGGCCCTCAGGATCGAGTGTCGCATCTGAGGACCCCTGGCCTTTGCTCCCCTGGGTGCGCTAGAGGAGCCCTTCTCGAGGAGGAGTGATCTTGCCGCCTTCTCCCCTCCAATCTCCTACGACCTCACCCCCGGCCATCCGGGAGTGAGGTCCCTCTCGGGTCGCCTCCACGGGTGCGAACTGCGTCGCGCCCGCCAGCGACCTGTGGCGGCGCCTCGGGCCAGGTCTGGAGCATCACTGCATCACAGAAGGAGGCCACAGCCCTCCAATCTCCTTCGTCCGCCAGCATTGCCGCAATCAATGTCGGCGGAGACAGATCTTGCCCGATCTCTGCGACCAAGACTCGGCACTCGGAGGCCCACGCGGGGCACTCCGCCAGCGTGTGCTGGGCCGAGTCGAGGTCGGATGCGCAATGGTGGCATCGTGTCGTGTCCTCTCTCCCTATTCGACTCAGATACTCACCGAAACAACCTTGCCCGGTGAGTATCTAGAGAACTCAGGGGGTTTTAGTGGGTAGGCCGGTCCTGTCAGACCGGAGAGCCCCACACACGGCCGCGCCTTGCCAGCGCGGTGTCCCTCTTTGAAAAATGGTTGCACAATAATGGGTGGTGGGGCGGCAGCATGGCGGTGAAGTTCGCGGCGGGCGCGGCGGCCGCGGAGCTGGAGCTGCGCGCGGACTGCGGCGCGGCGCGGCGCGCGCAGCGCTCGCTGCTGCGCTGGGACCGCAAGCGCAAGAAGATGGTGCACGTCGACCCGGTCAGTGGACACCACGCTGCATCACTTTCCATCCACTACCTTCACGCTTCTCATTTTCACTATTCACACAGTATCATCATCCTCTTGCCCATTTCCCATTATCTGGGATCACCGCAGTAGGTCTTCTTCCATTCCTCTCTATCAGCCGTCATTTTCATGCTTACTCCTTTCATTTTTATATCATTCTTCACAAAATCGATCCATCTTTTATTTGACCTTCCTCTGCCCGTGTATCCCTCCACCTTCATATTCAACATTCGTTTTGTGACATGACTGTCATCCTTCCGCATCACATGTCCAAACCATGCTAATCTACTTCCTCTCACTTTTTCTACCACTACTTTCGGGCATCTTCTTATATACTCATTCCTTATCTTATCCATTTTTATCACTACATGAATACGTACATGAAATAACTGTTACGTAACGTTTACAGGGGGGGGGGGTCAAAAATCTCTCTCCCCCCAAATTGCGTTACGTAATACTCGAACGCCCCCAACAATAAAATTTATGGGTCTAGGATGGCGGTCGCAAGATGATTCGAACTGAGAGCGGCGGACGCGTGCCCGCCTCTTTCCGGAGCGGGCGATACGATGAATGGCGCAAGAGAAACGCGCCCGATCAACGGGACAACGACGATACTGAAGATAATCCTAGCAGGGGCAGTGGCAACGCACCCAAACCAGGTAAGTCAGAGGCAGCGGACGGTAGTACGGTGGACTACCACTAGTAATGGTCGTTATTTCAATAACAGATAATATAATTAATTATTTTCCCGTAACGAATAACACATTATTTAATATCGGCTTATACTGTTATCCTGCTGTTGATAAAAGAATCGCCTAGTCGCGTTGTTGTTGTTGCCGCTTGAACCGTTGTGCAGGCGTAGGCGCTCGCTCTGTTGCTGGCTTGCTGGTGCCTAAGCTGTTGTCATTTTTTTAGTTACGCATTATTTGCTGTTGTGCGATCGTTGCAACAATTAGTGTCGTGTTTGGATTTGTCGTTGTGTGATCGCGTATGTAAATTAAATTACCTATTCGTTGCAATAATTAGAGTAGATATTGTAAATAAATGGAATTGGAAGAATATTGCAAATATTGCATGTAAATAATGTAAATATTGAATGGAAATAACAAATTATGTAAAGATCAATGAACTTTTTAATACACCAGAATATTATATTGATTAATTAGTTTTAAGTTATTTAAATTACTGCCTAATATTCTGACAGTCCTAAGCCTGAAAAAGTATGAAAGAAAGTTCATTGTTAAGAATAACTAGCAACTATCAATAACAATCGTACTTAACAACATTTGTCAAAACAATAACTAATAATAACAATCGTACTTAACAACATTTGTCAAAACAGCAATATAACAGGAAAACAGACAACAGTTTACAATAACAGTAGGAAAATAACACAACAGTGTTATTCGTTATTACAAAACAGTCGTTATTGCCATTACTAACTAACACTATACTCAGGATATGGCTGGTAAGTCAAATGTTCCTCAGTGACATGATAAAAGATGCAAAAAGAACACGCCAGAACAACGGGCGTCCAATGATATGAACAGGGCACCAACCCAAGTGGGGCATAAGATGAACGGCTTTACAATATTCTTAAACCAAGTAAAGAACGAAATAACATGTCGTTTTTTTAATATTTTGGATTTTTTTATTGGCAACAATATGCCCAAAAGTAAATCGAACTTTTTGTTTCATATTTGAGACAGATTTTTTTTTATGTACACTCAACTGATAAGATCACAGCAATCTGCAAATCTGGCTAGGGGATTTCGATGATTTGTTTTATGTCTATTTGTCTCCTGTTTCTCTTTTATTAATGCATATTGTGATAAACTGTCATTGGCTATGTACATTCACAAAATGAATATGAGCGGAGCGACGATAACTTTTAAATCAGCTTGCACAAGGGATAAGGGATAAACCCGTTGCCGCTTGAAAATGGGGAACATGCAATGATTATATTTGTGAAAATTTTGTTATTAAAATGCTAAAAAATTTTAAAGGAAGGGCCACTGCAAGGTTTATATTTAAAATAATGTTGTTTTTTAACAATAATTACGACTCAAAAGTAACGTGAAACGGATTTAAAACATTAATTAGCGTTCAGTGACGTTACTCCTGTTATAACAACTTATTTGAGATTATACGTTGTAGTAAAAGCAGATTCTAACTCTGCCAAAGGTTAATGTTGACATGGTAGTGACATTTTTTGTTGAAAGTGCCGAGTTTTCAAGTGTACAAATGAAAGGAACTAAACAAAAAGTCATTGAAAAGTTTGAGTAAGTGTTAGGTAGGTAATTTTTTCTTTTGTGTAATAAATATAATTCCTCTTCGCCGCTTGAAACCACATTTTTCTCAGTTTTGGGTCAGAAGATCCAGTCAAAAACAATTTATTAGGAAACTTATTTGAAGTAGATGGACACATTGCCACAAAACAAACGTCCATACGGCTTTTTTTCAGAGTCCATTGTAAATTTTTACAAAATAATACCTTGAAAGTCGAGATAAATGCAAAAACAACTAAAGTCAGCAATGACACGCGCAGTACAATCAGTGAGCCAGTGACAATGACAGACAGGAGTGACGTCATACGAACTATAAGTCCGTTTTCGCGCGAAAATTAAATTGACAATTTTAAACCGCATTTTATTCAGTAATACACAGTCTACATTTTTTAATATACTTGTGGTCTATTCTAAGTGGAGTTCTTTAAAATGAGCACAAAAATAAAAATATTGCATCTTCCCTATTATATATCAATAAATTTTGTACTACGCTCGATGATCGTTTCATGATTGCACAGACACAATGACAGATATTTTTTGATCAGTATCAGAGTTCCGTCCTCGCTGGGTCAAGCACAACGAGCGCGTGGCGAAGAAGAAGGCGGAGGCGTCATCCAAGGAGTTCAGAAACAAACAACAAATCGTCAAGGAACGTCTGCGGAAGGAAAAGTTAAAACAGAAGCTGAAGTTCAAATCGAAACACAAGAAAAAGAAGAGGAAATGACCAATAAAAGTTATAAAGTATCCGAATCTTTCATTTCAATCCTCCCAAATATTCTTCATATACACACTATTACCTTTCAAATCTACACCATAATAATTAAATATTTTTATTCTGATATTAAGGAAAATAGCAACAGATTGTGTTTTTATAGATCTAGATTCTATTAGTAGCAGGTGAAGTTTTGATCACCTTGATGTAAGTTTGGTGAACGCGAAACATATAATTGAGAATAGCTTTCTGCCCGCATGGATTTCGGGATTGAGTCTATAGAGGGTTAAGGGTCATAGCTTTTGCCCACGGCTACATATGCGCGGAAGTCGGTTTATGGCGCGAAGGTTTTATCGCGCTTCCCGTGGGACTATCCGTTTCTCCGAGATAAAAAATACCGCAAAGCCTTGCTCAAAAATCACTCTATCCATTGATGAAAACCGCATGAAAATCTGTGCAGTAGTTTTTTAGCGATGCCTTTATTGTCCGTGGGATTTATCGGTTTTTCCGGGATACATCATAGCCTAGAACCTTTTTCAAGAATCACTGTCTATTGATGAAAACTGCAGGAAAATCCGAACAGTAGTTTTTGAATAGTCTTTATCGCGCATCCTACGGGATCTGTCGGTTTTCTGGTATAAAATAGCCTAAACCTGCCCTCGAGAATCACATATCTATTGATGAACAACACATTAAAAACCATGCAGTAATTTTTGAGCGAAGCCTTTATTTCGCATCCCGTGGGATCTGTCGCTTTTTCCGGGATAAAAAGTAGCCTATGTTAGTCTCCATCCCTTCAACTATCTCCACGTAAAAAATCACGTCAATTCGTCGCTCCATTTTGCCGTGAAAGACGGACAAACAGACAGACACACTTTCCCATTTATAATATGAGTATGCCATTTATAAATACTCAATAATAAAATATATCCTCGCATTACCTATGGCTGTAGATTAATTTTTATTTTTGAGGGATTTACTTTTAAGTAGCTGCAGATGTTTATCTGCATTTCTACGATCAATCCCACAGGATCAAACGATCCTTGTGGATTTATGAGGGTCTGACACCTCAAAGGTTGCCCTGCAATAGAATAGTCACATATTATTATATATAAGCCGGAAACTACCTATACATTTCAGTATTTCTTTTACAATAGATTCGAAATATGTTGTATTGTTAATATTCCTAGTAGTTACCGGTTCAGAATATTTTATATTCTCGGTCAATTATTAACACTAACCCATGTGGTTTAAAAAGTACTATTTGAAATATACTGCCAACTGTGCAATGTTATCAACGCTAGAAAGTGTAATAAAAATACTTGAAGAAAATCATGATATATGTATATTTAAAAAATTAAGATAAACATTACAATACCTACTTACAATTATCTGTACACAATTAGATAAATAAATTTAATTTTCATGGAAAGTATATTCAATGGTTGGACTTCGGATGCAATATATTTCGAATTACGAATATAATAATAATACAGTGAAAACATCTATTTACAATTTCAACTAGCAAACAATACGACGCAAGTATAAAATACTTTTTATGTTAAATCATCAGGTATAATTGTATACTATCTAAAATCCACAATAACACACATAAATGTTTGTTATATTTTAAGCAAAACACAATTATGTAATTTAATATATTGCATTTAATTCAGAATTAAAAGGAATCAAATTGAACAATAGATAATGACCTATTTTAACAATGGAAAGCTACAAAATGATTAAAATAATCAACACTTGCTTACTATACGACCTGTAATATTAAAAATAAAGTAAACTTCTTACAATGGAACCCAACACATGCATTTCACAGGAATACATTCACAAAATTGAACTAAGAATTTAATACAAAAAAAAATACAAACAAGTGCATAATATTATTTTTTAATAACAAATAATTTAAAATTATGTACTGTTCATTTATTTCATATAAGACATTACAGACAGATAATTACCATGGTTGTATTCCACTATTTTCAATTTGTATTTCCATAACAATAAGATTTAATTCTGGAAACATACTATTAGGACAAATTTTATTTCATATTTACATAAAATAATACATCATAAACAAAATATTATTTATTATTATATATATGCTATTAAAAACAGTCTGCACTTCACACATAAAATTTAACAGTAGAACTGTTTCATAATAGTACACAGCTTATAATATACACATGTGGACCTACTCCACTTTCTTCTCAGTCCTTCAATAGACAAACATGATTAATACAGGGGGCGTACTCTTAAAAACGATATTCGATATATCGTGGACTTCGTCGTGTCGCATCCTACTCTTAGTTACTATCGTTTAAAGCATTTCAATAGACGATCGAATGAATGATATTAATTTTGATAAAACATAGCCTCAAATGACAACAATGAATTGAATTTGACAGTACATTCGCATAATTTACGTCAAATTTGCGACAAGTAATACAATACGGTTTGAGGTGTCGTTGTAATCATCGTAACTTTGACGTTTAATTTGCGAATTCAATTCATTGTTGTCATTTGAGACTTTCTTATGTCAAAATTAATATCGTTCATTCGATCGTCTGTTGAAATTTTTTAAACGATAATAACTAAGAGTAGGATACGACACGACGAAGTCCACGATATATGGAATATCGTTTTTAAGAGTACGCCCACAGAACATTGTGAAAAGTTCGAAAAATAGAAGCATTTCTCTGGCGTAGGTAGGAAACATCGCTTAAAATTTGGCAACAAACTTCTCACTTCATTTATACTAAGCGAATACGATCAATTTATCTAAATAGACTCGTAGCCAAAGTCAGTCAACATGTTCGCTTCTTATTGAACAAGACAGTTTGTCATTTCCCATTATATATAGGACAAATAACTATGCAAACATGTTACTTGGTTTTGTCTAGGAGGATCAATCTTTATGAGTAACCATATTATGATAATTCTGATATAACACTAATCTTTTTTAGCATCATTTGAATTAGTTTGTTACACCAAAATTATGCCCATTGCTCACTTAACAGTTTAGTCAACTTTTCACTTGTTTAACATTGGAACGTTTTGTTCCATATAATTACAATAAAAATCCCTAGCTAGCGAGAGCCCTAATAACAATTATATCGCTTTAGCATGGCATACATAAAACAACACCTCCAATCATCAACACAGATAAATTTAGAAACATCCTATTATATTAAATATCCAATTACCGATACACCTAATTTATTTGGTGTCTCAAATGCGAACTGTTTGTCGCATTAACAATTTCATCATAAGACTAAACGATTTCCACATTATTAATTATAATTATTTCAACAATACTATGTTAAAACAGTGGATTTTAAAATCACAATTACCCATCTAGATTCAATATACAAGTTAAAAATTAAAATAAGAGGATAAGAAATCTAAACCTAAACCTCTTTTCATGCCTGATCAATCAGTCTTCTCTTTGCAAAAATTATCATAATTATTTGTAACTATTTACATGTATCTGTTTCTCCAATGATTATGCTACTTTCTAACACATTTAATTTATTAAAGTTAGTTGAAATAAGATAGATGTCTCATGCACTAAGGGATTTTTTAAATAAAGTAACAGATTGGACGGGTCAGAAGATGAGTTCATACATATATGATTTGTAGGCTTGATTGAGCAAAACAATGCTGTTTCAAAAGTATAGAAGGTACAGAGATTATGGCACAATTTTTTTTTAAAACTACACAAAGCCAATATTTTTTAAAAAGTAAACTAGACATTGAACGCCCTGCTATTCAGTCGATATTACAACAGAACTGTTAATATGTTAGCGTATGTATGAATAAAAATTTTGTCTCTTTTAAACAAACAAATTAATAGCTGCCGAGTCACCCTTACCTGTGATGTTCTAATAAACATAATATAAATGTAACAAAGCATTGTTAGGATATCTTTATTAGTAATCCACACATATTGCTGTCTATGAACAACAATATGTAATTAATTCTATATTTTCAGATCATTCATTTGAAGTGTATTAATAATATTCCCATTATCACTTCACATGACGGGATCGAAACTAGCACTAAAGATATTGCATTTGACAATACCAATTTTATTTACATAAACACGTTATGTGTCCTTATTTATAATATAATATTAATTACATGACTGATAGACATTTTATAATTTCAATAAGGAAATCATATAAGTTTAACACACAGTCATTTGGAGTCCTCGTTAAAGTTATAACAGTAATCACTGGTAATACAATTTTAATAATAAATATTTTGAGTAGTAACACAAGCAAAATGGCATATTCAACCAATCAGATTAACAAGCTACAGGCTCATATTAGTCAAACATGAATTACTTTATTATTTTAGCTGTATTTTACTAGCTGTAGTTATAATTCGAATAATATTTTATTTATATAAATTATATCTGCAGAGCCCTACTGTACCAAAATTTCTGTAGCGCTTTCTTACTTCAAAATTACATTCAAAATTGTGAAAGAACCGTAATAATATAGTTAGGTACACTTACTGGAGTGGATATAGCAGAGCACTAATGTAGCCAGATTACTATAGCACTATTAACGTTGCAGCAAAACAAATACTTTAGATACGATACACTTGCACTATGATCACTTCGTAGCCAATCACTGTAGTACACTATAACTGTAGCACTGTCAGAGTCCCACATGAAACACTAAACACTAAAGTATGCCGTTTGTGTAGTACTGGTAATGGTCGTAGAGACGAGTGGAGATAGATCTCAGTGCAGCTCGCACTAATCTATCGACTAGTGCGTGTAGTTGTGCTTCGGTACGCCCAGCGTGGAACCGAGCACGGAATGATGACACTGCACTACTGCTGCGAAGGCATGCCAATTGTCCACCTGTAATACAGATATTTGTTATAAGCATATATTACAGAAATAAAATAGGCAGAAATTATATTACTACAATATGATAAATAATCCTTAGTAATATTATAAATCGGAAAGTGAGTTTGGTTGTTCCGCTTTCCCGCCGTAAAAACTGAACCGATTGCTTTGAAATTTTGCAGACGTAAAGATAAAAGTCCGGATTAAATAATAGGGTACTTTTTATCCCGAAAATATCGACAATCCCACGGGATGCGCAATAAAGGCTTTGCTCAAAAACTACTGCACAGATTTTCATGCGGTTTTCATCAATAGACAGAGTGATTCTTGAGCAAGGTTTTGCGGTATTTTTTATCTCGGGAAAACGGATAGTCCCACGGGAAGCGCGATAAAACCTTCGCGCCAAAACCGACTCCCGCGCATATGTAGCCGTGGGCAAAAGCTATGACCCTTAACCCTCTATAGACCCAATCCCGAAATCCACGCTGGCGAAGTCGCAGGCAGAATGCTAGTCATATGAATATTTGAAGTTTTTTTAATGTATACTAATATAAACTATATAATAATAACAACAACTAAAACTAAGATTAACTGTCGCACTGAAACAATTTATGAATTTTCAAGCATTATGAAATTACACGAAGCTTTTACATTATTTACCATTCTCACGCACAGTAGTATAGGTTAAAATATTGATAGATCTCGAATAAAGAATGTTCACTAATGATTGACTGTATTAGGAAATGTGTATTACAATCTCCAGATTCTGGCCCTTCGGAGTAGGTGGAAACATGTAAGCTCCATTAAACATGGGTAGGTTTCGGGTTGATGGAATAGTGACCATCCCCCCCCCCCCTTTCTGATACGTAGTGAGGTTTAAGACTATACCCCCCCACATCACGTATATTTTTAGTACCTACAAAGATTTTAAAAATTTCCAAAATATATCCTTTAAAGACAGGTAAACTATAATTTTATTTTATTCTGAAATTAAGGACCATGTAATAGGCGGGGAACCGGTAACACTGGAAGTCGCGTCATAGCGAATCAAAAAATATTTATTTAAATAAATAGTACATAAGTGTAGGAATAAATTTAGCTCGGTATCCGTGGATTCCTATTGCCGAAACAATGTTAAAAAAAAAATTATAAAAAAATGAAAAAATGGTGTACCGTCACCGTCATCGTGGCAAGTCAAGATATAAACACTATACGCCGCGCTGCTCATCTGTTTAAAAATCGCGCGTTTGACGTAAAAATAAATACACGTGATATCTTACTACACCACCCCTTCCCCTTGTGTTATTTTCGTGATTTTTATCAAACCCCTCCCCCCCCCCTTTCAAGCCTCACGTGATTAATGGACAACCCCTAACTATATTAACATTGGCTTTGATAGGTTATTGATGAAACACTCACCCATCCTCATAAGCTCGACGACATGTATGATTTGATCGCAGTGCTTCCGCGCAGCAATCAGTCCACGAAGAATGAGGATCTTGAAGTACTGGAACATATCCGAAGACTCGCCATCCATCACCTCCACGAACTCCGGAGTCAGCTGCCAAATGGAAAAGTTGAACAATAACACCTCTGAAGACGTATTTTTGAATCATTACACTTGAATTTGGAATACGAATACAAATCGTGCGCGAAATTATTTTCTACTGCTTGCAATTTTATAGATTTTTGAATCACTCGAATTCGATGTTGTCATTGAAAACAAATTCTTAATTAAATTCCGTTTCACGCAGATAAAATCAAAATCACAAAAACAAAAAACCGGCGATGACCCTCACGTGAAACGGATCACTGTCAAGGTCACTTCAGCGTTGGATATTCCACTAGTAGAAATAAAAAAATTGTCACCTGTGCGTGACATACACAAAAATGATTTTCAAAAAATAAAACATTTGAACTTAAATAGTCATTTTGTAAATTTTATATTCAAGACGAAAGTGATTACGTAATAAAAATCGTTTTATTTTTTCTATAAATGATATAACTTTCGATGAGAGCTCATATCCGTCACTACGAGAGGTAGAGGCCTTTTTTTTAACAGGTAATACTTCCGCTACCCTAAGGGCAGCTACACTGAACGGATCTCATTCCGAGCGCCCAAGGGACACTATCCGCCAAAACCATCCTGGATGGCCTTCCTCAGGCATGTAGGCAGCCCTAGGAACGCCAAGCGACATCCGGAACCCCCAGCCTCCGCTCCCCTGCCAATGCAGGGGATAGGAATTGCGATCCGGAAAAACGGATCCGGTAATCCGGCGGATCCAGCATCAAGTAATGGTTACCGGATCCGGTACGAATAGACCGGATCCGGGGCTAGCGGTTAGTAATCATGATGGTATCTGTCATAATCATAAATACCTATAAGACTTGTTTGTTAGCATTCCCAAATACTTTAATAATGGTTTTGATCTCATTTCAGTTAATTACGTGAGGTTAATTGTATCTATTAGATATTATAGTTACTTGATAATTAATATTGTTACTTATACATTGATCTATCTGTGAAAGTGAAATCGAGAAAGACTGAGCTACTCGTTACGTCGTAAAATTATTACTAGTTACCTACACTACTAAATTTTATTTGTTTTCCTGTTGTATATTTGCCTTAAAATTTAGGGTTAGGAAATAAAGTCGATTTTATATATTTGTGATTTTTTTTTTATAAACTATCCACATATAAGTGCAGTGACACTTGATTAACTCACTTATTTTGTACTAAAAAGCGAAAATCATCTTGATTTGATCAATCCGGCTGGATCCGGTTGCATTCGGCCGGACTGAAAATGACACCGGATTGCAATCACTGGTAGGGGAGCCCTTCTCGAGGGAGGCTTCAATACCTCCACCGACGACGCCCCGGCCCTTACTACAATTATGCCTTACATTCCCTAGTGTATACAAGTCGTGTCAAGATCTTTTTTAATAATAAGCTCATATCAAAAATAAAAACAACACTGGTACACGTGGCAAGAGCAATCCCAAGCCTCTCATTTAGAGGGCCAGGGTGGAAACCACGACGTCTTTTTCTTCAGTTTTAATGTCTGTTTACCGTCATAGGCATGGATGTGTGTACTTTACTATGCATGTGAGAGGATGATTTGATTGAGATATGATTGTAAGCCGCAAGTTTCGGAACGCATAAATGTTGTGTTGTATTCAGAATCTATGAGAGTGAAAGATAAAATTGTTAGATCGAAAGAATGATGAATGACAGGAAGTTAAAGTTGAACGAGCAAGCGAAATATGTTAGGATGTGTGTGTGAAAGGGACAGAAAGAGACGAATGAATGTGAAGAATGAAGGTTATTTATAGTCGGAAGTGAATGAGAGTGAGATATACGATGTTAAGTGGTTACGATGTTCTCTAAAAGATTTGTTTTTGTTTAATTAGATTGATCAGTACAAAGTAAAAAAAAACGCTGTTATCGGTGCCAATCTGGGTTGTAACTATCTATGAACCAAGTTAAGAGTTTGTATGAACAATCGTAATTATGTTTCATTTCGCAATTACCTTGAATGGGGAACTTTCGAAACCCAGATTTTTTGGTGAAATGGAGAAGATAAAACCAAAGTCTATGTGGATGATGTGTCCGGCACTGTCCAGCAAAATATTTCCATTGTGTCTGTGAACAAACAAACCTATTATTAGTTTCCTTGATAACCATCACACGGCCGCAATCACAGCATTAAAACTTTACCATGTATTAAGTTTATATAATACATTACATGTAATCAAAATAATGTTCTGCCGGGATGACTACAAAAGCAGTAATAAATAACCACGGAAAACTATAAATTATCAAAGTATATTTTATTAATATGATTTAGCATAACAATAAAAAACCTCTATAGTCGAGTGGATACTATCCACTATCCACCGGTTTCAACGAGTCGCCGTCTCCGAGGTCCCGGTTTCGAATCCCGGTGGGGACAGATGTTTGTGTGATGAACGCGAGCAATTTGTATCGTAGTCATGGGTGTTAAAATATTACATCACTATCAAAAATATTTATATATGTATAATATATGTATGTCTGTCCGTTACCCTAGATCCCGAAACACAAGCCGTATAGAGCTTCCTTTGGGCTAGGCTAATTGGTGTAAGTGTAACAAATATTTATCTGTTAATAAATAGTTTTGAAATTGTGCGAAATAAATAAATATTTGTTACACTCACCTAGCCTAGCCCAAAGTTTCTAATTGATGTAAGTGTAAGAAATATTTATTTATTAATAAATAGTTTTGAAACTGTGCGAAATAAATAAATATTTGTTACACTCACACCTAGCCTAGCCCAAAGTAGGATCTGTAAGGCTTGTGTTATGAGATCTAGGTAACGGATACACAGACATATATATAAGCAACCACAACAATGTACCTTAACCGATTCATTGCGTACCACACTTTTTAAGACTTTCGCGCATGGCGGCTAACAAATCTTCTGTGACGCCTCCGTGCGTCAGCCGCCACCCGTTAAAGTGACGCCTTTACGCGTCTTCAGCCATGAGCGAACACATTTTGCTTCATGGTACGATTTTGGCTTGTTTACTCGTGATTACATTCAATTGGCATCGAATGTCTAACGTGAAGGGCTTATTAAATTGTTTGGGGCTTTTTAAAGTGACTTCGCTACGAGATTTAGCTGGAATGGCTGGTAAGTGATTTATTTAGATCAGTTGTTGGAAACCTTTTGTGTATTTTAAGTACAGTTTTCTGAAAAAAGTATCTTTATATAGGTCATTAATTTGGATCTGTGTACACTGACAGATATATTGATCGGAATATATATTTTACATATACTTTCATATGCAGAATTCAATTTTAATATTTCTGATATCGTAAATTACCTAATATAGGTATATACCTATATATAAATAAGAATACATCCACTTGAGTATGTTCGTGTGGGTCAAATAAATGTGTAGTTAACTTCAAATCCAGTACCTATTGTAAATTTATATATTTGCAACACCAGAGGCCTATAAGGAGGGAATACGCTCTTTTCTTGACGCCAGGTCGTATCTAGTCTGAAATCCATAGAGTATCTGTAGTCTTAAAACTGGCGGATTCCATGCTGGCACCAGAAGAAATTCCAATTATTTGGAAAGGTCTAACATTTTGTGGCGTCTACTCTCTTCCTTTTTAAAGTTATACCGATATATACATCTTTCAAATAAGATGTGGAGGGGAACGTCTTCATGGATGGCGATAACTAAACTTTAAAGCACGTGTAGGTATCTCAGGAAGCTATCAATTTTTTATTTCAGGTAAAAGGAGCGCATCGCCCAACCTCTTTGATACAGAAGGGTGGCCAGAGGTAAAGAATCCCAAACTGGTACGGAAAGTAAAAAAAAATATGGAAAAAAAGTATTTTTACAACTCGCAATAAAAAGGTCTACTTAGTAATTCTAAAGCATTTAATATTTATGGTACCGCAATTGGGCTTTTTAATATTTTGGGTATTCAGAAAATTAACGCGACAAAACCGTATGTTGTATATTATCGTTTATCGTCCGACATCAGTAGCTATCATAGAAAATTACAAATCGAATTGTTTATGACTTCAAGCAAATCCACAATATAATGAAAGTTCTGCTAATTTCAACTCTGTAGAAATTACTTTATGAAGTAATTCTTAAAGTTATTTATAAGTAATTCTAAATTTTCTGAGGATTATTCTTTATGACGCAATCTGGCGTCAAACGCCATACACAAAAGATTTCGAAATTGGGAGCCAAAGGTTTGCCACTTCTGAAATGTTTAAACTTGTACTATATCCTAAAACTATTGACACAGGCATAACTAAAGTGCTAAATAATAAATGTTCTGTTAATTAGAACTCTCTAAATGGTAATTCTATAAAATAACATAGGAATTATTTATGACGCCATTTGGCGTCAGACGCCATACGCAAAAGATATCAATGACGCTCCATGGCGTCATCCGCAATGAATCGGTTAACAAATTGTCGCATCAATTATACAAATATCTGCCCAGTGAATTCCAGTGGCCAGTGAACCCAGAGCCTCGGAGATGACGACTCTTTCAAATATGATATAATTTTGTATTTTGTAGTATTTCAATGTAATCAAACTTTATATTGTAATAAAACTGATGAACTAGTCTGATATTTACTTACTTGTGCACAAAGACAAAGGAACCATTTTTAATTTTTGACGAAAATACGAGGGGAGGTCAAAAAGTTCGCGGAATGACTGGGAAAAAAGATGAAATGATACATTATGTTATTTTTCCTTTTCAATATATTCCCCCTTAACACGAATACATTTTTCGGATCTGGCATATAACTTATTAATACCGTCGAAAAAATAGGTTTTGTCTTGGGCGTCAAAATACGCCGAAATCGCCGACTTGACTTCATCATCGTCTCTAAATTTTTTTCCACGCAGCTCTTTCTTCATCTTTGGGAATAAATAAAAATCGCTAGGGGCCAGGTCTGGACTGTAGGGTGGATGGCGTAGTTGTTCAAAACCGTGTAGTTGTTGTCGTGCAAAAGGAGTACACCTTTTGTCAGTTTTCCTCTTCTTTTTTCTTTAATAGCTTCTTTTAATCGGTCAATAGGGAAGCGTAGTACTCTCCCGTTATAGAAACACCACGTTCTTTATAATCGATCAAAAGAATACCTTCAGTATCCCAAAAAATAGTCGCCATGATCTTTCCGGCCGATTGCGACACTTTAAATTTTTTAGGGGGTGGTGTGCCTTTTTTGTGCCACTGCATCGACTCCTGCTTTGACTCAGGCTCATAGTGGTGAACCCAAGTTTCATCACCGGTTACAATTCGGGCCATAATTTCTTCCCTATCTTCTCCACAGCGGTCCAAAAACTCGCGGGAACAGTTGACGCGCTCACGTTTTTGCAGCGGCGTGAGCATTCTCGGGACCCACCTTGAACACACTTTACTCATGCCAAGATGTTGATGAAGAATATTTAAAATTGTGGTTTCTGATACTCCAACTGATGCTGCAAGTTGTTTCTTCTTCAACCTTCCGTCTTCCAATACAAGTTTTTCAACTTTTTCAATGATTTCCGGCGTAGTGGCCTCAAGGGGCCGTCCAGGTCGAGGATCATCTTCAATTGACTCCCTTCCTTGCTTGAAAAGGCCGTGCCATTTGTAAATCATGGTTTTACCAGGAGCAGAGTCTCCGTAAACAGCTAACATCTCTTGCAAAATAGTTTGAGGCGTTTTTCCTTGTTTGGTGAGGAACTTTACGACGGCGCGATGTTCAATTTTCTCCATAGTGGCTAGTTTGTTCCCGATTTACTTGTTTACTCGTTTGTAACTCGAAAGCTAATGACCCAATTAGGCTAGAAATTGGCATATATAGTAATTATGAGTTACTCAAGTAGCGGCTACCTGGAGGAGCGACCTCACCCCCGCCAACCCCGCCATTCCGCGAACTTTTTGACCGCCCCTCGTACGAAATAGATTAAAATTCGATTATGTACTATTTTAGCACAAAATAAGTGAATATGGAATTAAAAAGTACTCTGTGATTGGAATACACTATGAAATGGCACCACAGATTAAATATTCGTAATGACTCTGGACGCAAACACAAGCACGTATATGATGGTCCTCACGCCACTACTACCACCAAAATATCACATTTATATATAATTTTATTTTTAATTTTTATAGTACTATCATATACTTTTATCTTGTTTATTATAAGTTATGTATGTCTATTTTAAGTTATGTATAATATTAATAATGTATATTTATCAATGAATATATAATTGTGTATTATTTATTGTTTCCCGTACGTCACAAATGGAAAGGCCCTGCCAGAATATCAGCGCTTTGCGGCATCATATATGGCGCAAAGCACATGCTGAGGTAGGAACCTTTTGGCTTGGCACATGTCTATATTGTATTTAAATTATTTATTGTATTTTATTATTTGTATGTATGTTGTATGTCTGTGCGAGTCAATAAATGTTTTTTCTTTTCTTTTCTTTTTTTACTTTATTACCATTTCACTCTGTCACGCTCAACAACATACTGCTCAAGGTTTTTACAATTCTTTCCTCATTTGCTCCGCCCCACTACCACCTCCGGCCTACCAACCAACCTCCTTTCGTTTCACGATGGAAACGGTTCCAAGTCTCAGTCAACACAACAACTTTTAGTTATAACTTATCATGAGTAATATGTAATATTATGATAATCGTATTATATGTAGTTTAAAATGATTTATTTATTAATGTAAGTGCAATATCAAATATATTTTACAATTTTGAATGAAATGAAAGAAAGTTTGGTTAACCAACAACAATACCGTGAGGCTTCTTATTAAATATTAATCAATTACACAATTTTAAACTTATATCAAACAATTATTATGTACGTAATTAATTAACCATACACGACTTTGTATAAAAATATATTGAAAATCACAACACAGTGTTCGCATTACTTGCTTGCAATGAACTTTACTTCATACTTTTTCAGGCTTAGGACTCAGGCTAGTCAGAATATTAGGTAGTAATTTAAATAACTTAAAACTAATTAATCAATATAATATTCTGTATTTAAAAGTTCATTGATCTTTACATAATTTGTTATTTACATGCAATATTTTTATTTACAATATCTACTCTAATTATTTATTAGTTACTGCAAAAGTACACGACACTAATTATTGCAATGAATAGGTAATTTAATTTGCATACGCGATCACACAACGGCAAATCCAAACACGACACTAATTGTTGCAACGATCACACAACTGCAAATAATGCGTAACTGAAAAAATGACAACAGTTTAGGCACCAGCAAGCCAGCAACAGTTTACCTAATTATTAATTCAAATCGCACTGTAAATCAAAATGAGAATAATAGGCTATTTGACAACATTCAAAATATACAACAAATTGTGGTCATACTTGAAGATAATATCGTAAAGAAATATATTTCACTTTATTTTGATGTAAATCATGTGTGATTTTATCAAAACACAGAAAATTAATTATTGTATTTTTTTAAATTTTATCTTGAACGTGAACGGCCTGTGATTGGTTGACACTCCGGTGACGTCACACACAAGTAAACATTATCTCGATAGTTCGCGTCGGTATTGTTTTTGAGTGTTTTTAAGATATTTATAGCAGTTTTCTGATATTTTTCGTTTTTATTCACATCTTGTTGTGTAATACAGTAATACTTATCCATTACACACCTAAAAATGGATCCGAATTTTGTGAGAGCCGATAACAGCAACCTACCTAAGATTGACTCTTTCATGGTTGCAAATTTCTTTAAGAGTAACACAGATTACTATGCTGCGGAATTTAAGAATGTAAAAACAGCTGTGTAAGTATTATGAAGAAATCATTTATCTACTAACCTTTACATTTGGTCAATTTCCATATTAGATAAACAATATTTTAAGGTTATGTTATTGACTGCATAATGTTTATGTATTACGCTTTGTCATAGTTTTTGCTTTTGTTTCACAGGTCTGCAAGGTCAAGGTCTTCATTATTATAAATATGTTATAATAGTGCTATTTAGTAATTTTTCTTTGTAAACGAAAACTAGAAAGATATAATTAGTATAATTATATAAATATACTCGTAATTATTAGGTTTCAAAAGAAATCTAATTATGTATATTGACGAATTTAAGAGGTTATGTTATGACATAAACATATGAATCAAAACAAGAGATGATAAATCGTTACATTATCACATATTATGAACTACAGTCTACAATACTATTTATTTATAGTTAATTATTACTTACATCAAAGTGATCTTCACACATAAAAACATTTGTATGAGATAAAATGCTTTTTGGGTCACGTCGAGCTAATTGTAGCCACAATTTTCGTCTTTTGGGATTTGTTGGAACGGAAACAAACAATTTTTGGGGACTATTTATAGTCGTACTTGTACACTGTGGCACTATACACCATTTATATACCATTTTAGGATATAAATTCCAATTAACAATTAAAATACACTCCAACTGCTCTAATCAAAACAAAATGTTTACTTGCGTGTGACGTCACGCGTGACATATGAGCAGCGCCATTACAGAAATAGTGTTTTATCGCGCGTTTAGGAAATTTAAACTTCAACATTGTTTTTTCATTACTAAAACATTAAATATTTCGGAAATATCAATGTAGCACACTTATTATAGTATAAACATTAATATAAAACTGTTTTCCAAGATTAGTCAAATAGCCTATTGTCATACGCGCGAAGGTACAAAATTGTGAATTGGTATTAGTAAAATTACTATAAGAAACAAACAAATAGGAACTTTATTTCCTTGTGAGAAAGGTTAATATTATAAGAACAAGCAGTCAGGCAACAGAGCGAGCGCCTACGCCTGCACAACGGTTCAAGCGGCAACAACAACAACGCGACTAGGCGATTCTTTTGTCAACAGCAACAGCAGGATAACAGTATAAGCCGTTGTTAAATAACGTGTTATTCGTTACGGGGAAAATAATTTATTATATTGTCTGTTATTGAAATAACGACCATTACTAACTCCTACCTGTCCTTCAGCTGCAGTAGGTAGCTAGTGAGTGCGTACGCGGCCGCCGACTCCACGAAGTTGTTCTGAGCCCGCAAGAACCCTTCGCTGTTCGGCGGCCCGTGCTCCAGCTCGAGCCACGCACGCAGCGATTTGCCAGATTGTTTCTTGATTTGATGCAGCGATACAGAGTTCACCACCTGAATTAATAATAAATAAAATACATAAAATAAATATTAATTTCAGCCGAGATACGCCCATTATGAGAGTCGGTGGCGCTGTGGTCTCGGCATTGGTTTGTGCGCCGCATAGAATCGGGAGGCCCGCGATCTAATCCCCACCGTGTACCAATGCGTTTTTCGTTCCGAATTTCAAAGTCAAAGTCAAAGTCAAAATATTTATTTCAAGTAGGCAATTAGATATGCTCTTTTGAATAGTCCAAATTTTTTTTTTCCCTACTACCCATTCGGACTTCTTTTAGTTATAGAGAAGAACGGGCGCAAGAAACTCTATAACTTTTACAGAAGCAACGACATTTACAAAAATATATATCGTTACCAAGTCATACAAAAGTCAACTTATAGGTACAAGTATAATTACAAAGGTTCATGGCAATGCCTGGTGGAACTAAGAAACATTAAGTCCAAGCATTCATGTCTTTTATATAATCAGTAACCGTATAATAGGCTTTGCTAATAAGTACACTTTTAACAATGATTTTAAATTTATTTAGGCTTAATTGTACAATATTGCTTGGAACTTTGTTGTAAAAACGCACACAGTTACCTCTGAATGAATTATTAATTTTATGGAGTCTAGTGTGAGGCAAATGTAATTTATTCTTATTTCTAGTATTGAAGCTATGGACATCACTGTTTTTACTAAATAAATGAATGTTTTTATGGGTATATATTAGATTTTCATAAATATATTGAGACACAACTGTCATTATACCAGTGTCTTTAAATTTATCTCTTAAAGAGTCTTGCATTTTTAGATTATAAATTGCTCGAATGGCCCTCTTCTGCAGCACAAATATAGTTTGAATGTCGGCAGCATTTCCCCACAGCAAAATACCATACGACATTACACTATGAAAGTAACTAAAGTACACCAATCTAGCTGTTTCTACGTCAGTTAATTGGCGTATTCTCAAAACTGCAAATGCTGCAGTGCTGAGCCGTTTTGATAGTTTATCAATATGTGGGCCCCACTGAAGTTTGGAATCGAGAGTAATTCCTAAAAATACTGTGGTGTCCACGAGGTCCACATTTCTATCCTTTATAATTACTTCGGTTTTCACCTGTTTTACATTTGGCAATACAAATTTGATACATTTAGTTTTACTTTCATTTAGAAGCAAGTTATTAACGTTAAACCAGTGGACTACTTTAGAGATTGCATCGTTCACAGTGTCATTAATATTTTGTCTCCGTTTAATTTTGAATATAAGTGATGTATCATCTGCAAAGAGTACAATTTCGTGTTTATTATTAACATAAAAGGGAAGGTCATTTATATATATTAAAAATAAAAAGGGACCAAGAATTGAGCCCTGTGGGACGCCCATCTTAAGCAAAGATCCCTGAGATCTCGTACCATTAATATCGACTCTCTGAATCCTGTCACTCAAATATGAAATAAGAAGGTTCAGAGAAGAGCCTTTGAAACCATAATAACGTAATTTCTTAATCAGAGTTTCATGGCGAACACAATCAAATGCTTTGGATAAGTCGCAAAAGACACCCAAAGCATCGTGTGAATCCTCCCAGGCGTCAAATATCTTATTTAAAAGCTCTACACCTGCATCAGTTGTTGAGCGACCCCTACTAAAACCGAACTGATTATTATGCAGAAGATTATTAATACGAAAATAGCTTTGCATTTGGTCTAACATTATTTTCTCAAAAATTTTACTAAACGTTGGTAGCACTGAAATAGGTCTAAAGTTTGTGGGATCAAATGAGCTACCAGACTTAAACAAAGGAGTTATCTTGCTATGTTTCATTAAATCAGGAAAAACACCACCTTCAATAGAATCATTAAATATACAAGCTAGAATTGGAGCTATTATTTCAATTACTGATTCTGTGACAACTACGGAGTTTCCCCAAAGGTCCGCGGTTTTCTTTTTATTTAATGTTTTAAAAGTCTTAATTATATTAACCGATTCAATTTGTCGAAATTTAAAAAGAGTCTGACTATCCTTAACATTTTCTTTTAGGATGGATTCTGCTACAGTTGGGGAAGAGTTTAAAAAATTTGTTGATAAAATAGGAATATTGGTAAAAAAGGTTTCAAACTCTTTAGCTACCTCACTATCTGAAGTTATTCTTTTAGTTCCTATATTTAAACTGTAGTTACTGTCACGAAGTTTAACTCGTCCAGTTTCAGCGTTAATAATGCTCCAGGTCATTTTAATTTTATCAGCACTGTTTTTAATTTTCGAACTTAAAAAACTTGACTTTGCTTGGCGACAAACCATTTTAAACAATTTAGAGTATTTTTTTACATATTCATAAAATTCTACACTCGTGTTATAGTTACGTTCATTATAAAGTTCAAAAAGTCTTTTTCTACTTTTATATATTCCGGGTGTGGCCCACTCACTAAAAGTAACAACATCATTAATTGAAATCCTTTTTGGCACAAAGATATTATTGAATTCTTTGCAAAATAGATTAAAAAAATCATTGTAAAATTTATTTGGATTATTTGTGTATTTTAAGTAAGGTATTTTATCAAAAAGGTTACTTTTAAAATGTTCTAATCTATTTATAGTTTTAGGTATAACAGTGATGTCTCTCTTTGCCTCATGTTTACACTGATGTGGGACAGCGATTATTAGTCCACAGTGGTCAGAATCTAATTGATTGATAACTTGTTTAGATTTTAGAATAAGATCTGTATAAATATTGTCAATACATGTGGCAGAGTTAGCAGTTATTCTGGTTGGCTCAAGAAAAATATTTTTGAGATTGTATGATTGAAATAAGCTAATAATTTTAGTACATAAACTAGAATTTTCCAATAAATTAATATTAAAATCACCACATATAATCAAACTCTTGCCCAATTTACAAATCTTCCTTAAAACTTCATCCATGGTAGCCTCAAAGCAATCATATAATGCTGAAGGGGGCCTATAAATGCTTAATACAACAAGATGCTCCAGTTCCACACAAGCAATCTCAATCGTTCGTTCAACTGAGAGATTCACAACATCTCTGCGTTCTTCTATCTTTCTATTTCATATGTACATTTATCCGACGCTCCTACGGTGAAGGAAAACATCGTGAGGAAACCTGCGTACATCTGCGAAGCGATTCAAAGCAACGAACCGAACGCAGTCAACCAACCCGCACTGGGCCAGCGTGCTTGACTAAGGCCTAATCGCCCTAACGTAGTTAGGGTAGGCTCGAGCTCCTCGGTGGGGGAGATGTATGTATATGAGCTGTGATGATGATGATGATGACGCCCACTGGTGAGTATAGACCTCGCCTTTAAGGGTTTTTAGCAGTGTATCGCAATAAGGTAGGGTTACTTTGGGTCCCATTTCATATATGCTAAAGAACCCTCAGAGTAAATAGAACTGGAGTAGGCATCAGTCAAATTTCTCGAACAAATTTTTCTGTCATATCTTGCGGGGGGCGAGGTTACTACTACACTCTAAGCCAGCACACGCAAACAGAAAATTTTAACGTTTTTACAAATGCACACATGGACACGTGACACACAATTTTGAAATTCACGCACACAAACCTTAAAAAAGTACGTTGACGTTCTATTCGAACACAAAAAAGTAAAAGTGTGGGAAGTAACGAGACATCACCCAAAAGAATGATATCGATAAATCGCTTTCGTTCAATGAATTGGCGTTAATATTTCAACATAATTAAAATATCATGCTTCGACATTTAGTATGTAGTCAATATAAAATTGACAGATATCGAAGGTTAATAAAATGCAAACTTATACTCAGTAGTTTATTATAGTAAATTATAACATCTAATAATTTTACCTAATTTTTGTCTTTTTAACTGCATATTTGTTATTTGGTAGGATATTAGGGGCCATCCATAAATTACGTCACACGGTTAGGGGGAGGGAGGGGGTTGACGAAGTGTGACATTGTGTGACAAGGGGGTGGGAGGGTTCTTAAATTTCGTGACGTCACATTTCAAAATCTATTATAAGCTAACTGTTAAAACACAAACTTGAAATTATTACTATAAGTATGAAAAGTGCTGTAAATATTAACTTTTATTGTAAAGTCTGTATACTCTCATAAATAAATAAAGGAATAGTATGTATCTTCTTCTATCTATTATATTAATAGGGGCACTCCCGAAACGTACTATTTTTCTAATTGATTTTAGTAGGTGATTTTGAAAAATATAATAAGAAAATCATGAAATGACCATATACTTATTTAATATAAGTAATCGTTTTTTGTTTTGTTAATTGATTTGATGTTAATTTTATTAAAATGGAAATAAAACTGATTTCGAAACGCTTTTATCATTCAATAATTTCTATAATTTCAAAATTTGTGATGTCACACTAGGGGGGGGGGGGGGGAGTCTCACAAATGTGACTAGCTGTGACAAGGACGGGGAGGGGCAAAAAATCACGAAATTTGTGTGACGTAATTTATGGATGACCCCTTAAGGTAAAAATACGAATTTTGTTGCATGAGAAGCTACAGAAGTCCTATTAAACCGGAAAATAAAATAAGTTTTATTGACACCAAGTTGCGGATACAACAAAAATTGTATTTTTACATCAAAATTAGATACTGCAACACCGACATTGTTATAATAACATTAAAAATGCGTTTTCTAAAATAAATATTTTATTGAAAAACACGTTTTGATACACACTATAAAAATAATAGGCTTGTTGCCTAAATTTCAGTAGTTAGATACTAATATACCTTGATGCCTATTCTATACAAAATAATTATTATTTTTGAAAAAAAATGCTTATTTATAAGAATAATTTTGCATTTAATTAAATATTTGACATTAGTCATCAAAAACGCTCATGACTGTCATGGCGTCTTGAATGACGTCACGCCGTGCAAAACACAGCTGTTTTAGTATCGGAATATTCGTATTGTGAAGTTATTTTAATAAAAAATGGATTCATCGTATTACAAGTACTGCATAGTGCCCCAGTGTACAAGCACAAGTATAAAAACACCAAAAAAATTATTTATATACGTGCCAAACAATCAGCAGATACGTAAAAAGTGGCTGACACTCGCGAGAAGGAATGATGCCCATTCTTTTTCGCACTTCCACAAGACACTTCGGAATGACATTTTGACTTTGACGTTTCGCACGGCGTGACGTAACACTTTTTAATTGGTGTTTGCTGTCACGTGACTTATGGCTTATTTTCTGCATTTTTATTTTATAAAAATATAAATAATCAAAAGTTATTATTTTATAAAACTTTGTTTTTTCATAGTTAAATGATCATCTTAATAGTTATGCAACCTAATGCATCAGATTTGTTCATAGTGGATACAAGCCTATTGAGTTTTTTGACACGGGATTGACAGTTAGTTCTATTATTCCCATGTATGTTATTATAATAATTAAATTAGTTTAATCGTATTAAATACAACTAAATATCAGATAGGGATCTTAAAAATACTTTAACAATCAACAATATCTCTTAAACGAATTTTTTTGATTTTTATCCTTAATATGTTAGCAATAATTTTGAGTAATTTTTTTTGCAGATTTATATTGGGTTATAATATTTTGTGAACTCCCATGCTCCGGTCACTGATGTAATTAATATTACATCATTAGGTAATTTTTCGACTGCACCTTTTAGTGTATTATAATCCGAGACGTCATTATTAAACAATATAAATAAAGCGTACTTATTTTCTGTTTACTTACTTTGTTTGTCAATTATATTTTATTATTCAATAAGATTTAAGCATCATATTTTTAATTAATGTCAATTATTCCATTCATTCATTCATTCCTATTTACTCGTAAAACCAAAATATCGATATAGTTGCATCCCTATTTCAAGTGTGAAAATCAATTAGGGCTGCTGATTAAAAAAGATAATATTTTTTAACTAAAATTTTTAAGATGATGTTGGCGCTAGTTTACAGATGCTTACCTTTTAAGCATGGCTCTTATATTTCCTTTAACAAAATTACACTCACAAAGTAAGTGTTACTATTTTATTACTGCTATTTTTATAAACAAATATAACATACAATGAGATTAACAGTGACAGATTGAGTAATTCGCGATAGATAAAAAAAAAAACTATTGCAAATGTCCTCCTCTTCTTCTTCTTCTTATTTTTGTAACTGGCAATTTACTATGTCCTCTTCATACATCTTTTTGATTTCTATATATAGAAACCGCTAATAGAAACAAAACTTGTTACTTAACTGTTATTCTATCAAGGCACCTTCACCATTTGGTATTGTACAAAAAGTTTATGTCTCGATAGAATAACAGCAGTGTGCTACTTGATTTATCATCTATACTTGATTTGAAGGGAAGTTTGAGTTTAGTTCATTTTTACATTATTGATTGTTTTAAATAATGCACCTATATAAATACTTATAAAAATATTTAATTTAAATGGTATAATTGCTAGTACATCGTTATGTATAGAACTGTTAAAGTATCAAAAAATAGTAAAATTGTGTATTATTGTAACAAGGCATCGGCAATTTAAGACAGCAGAGTACCAAATGATGCTGTTACTGATTAAATTAATACATACCAGATTAGAAAATTGTTATATGAACTATACAAATTCTATATGTCAAATGTCATAATTAATTGAAATATGATAATGTTCAACCCTAGCTCACGCACTCCCCACGAGACTATATGACGTCAGACCGCACTCCTCACGAGACTATATGACGTTAAATTTGAATTTGCAGAATTGTAAAACATGAAATTATGAATTAAATAATCAATAAATCTTAAAAATAATACTTGCAAATGAAAGGTGACACCATCTTTTTGCATACTTGACGTGTTAGACTTCTTTTTACACGAAAAAACAGCACAAATAGGCATTTTAGTGGGAGCTCTGTTCGCCGCAACATGCACAATGTTGTGTGACAGCCCATAAGGCAGCTCAACTAGTTTTATATAACGTACAAGATTCCGAGTCTTATGCTTTGGCAGAGGGGAATGTTAGACAATGGCATCTCCTGTCTTGGTTACTTTGAGTAAAGAACCCCTTTCAATTTTCACCATTCATTTAAGAACTATAGAAAATATTGTTGTACATATTTCATTTTAGCCCTGCAATACATTTTTATATGACTTAAAATCTCGGTATATTAAAAAAATATATATTTAACAAGCTTCCTGTGCAAATTAAAGAAATTGAAGACGATATCAAATTTGCAAAAATACTTAAAGATATATTAATCAAGAGGTGTTATTACACCTTAGACGAATATTTAATGGACAAAACAATAAATGTAACGTGAAGCTGACAATAAAATAAATAGCTGCGCACAATATTGCCACAACCTTTTTTTTTTTTTTAGAGGGGAAATGCATTATGCTCCGTGACACCGCGCTGGCTAGGCGCGGCTGTGTGTGGGGCTCTCCGGTCTGGACCGGCCTACCCACTAAAACCCCCCTCAGTTCTCTAGGCCCATGCGGGGCGCATGGCGGGGTGCGCTTTCGCGATTCTACCGCCATAAATATTGCCACACCCTAACAGGGTCATTATGTAAACTAAACTATGCCTAAGACCTGCATCATATAATGTACATAATGTTTGCAATAAATGATTGAGTACTGAAAATGAAAAAAAATCATTCTCCTCCTCATCAAGCTCCTATTTTTATATCGGTATTTTGTACTATAAAGTATCTATTATATATAAATATAATAGATAGAAATATTAAAATATATATATTTGAAATTACATTTCTATATTGATTTAGGAAAATAGGTGCTGTAGTCAAATGCTGTGCAACTCGTATAGCCTCCTAATCGAGGTACGGGGTTCAAACCTGCTCTATACCAAAATGTATTTCGAATTTCATATTTACAGTCAAGACAGTTTTATTGTAAAAAAATAATGTTTTATTTTTATTGGAAAAAATATTTCCACCACGGACTCGTAGTCCATGCTATTGTTGGTTGACCACATTTAAATTTTTATTGTGTTCTTGTAATCTTTTTGTTGGTGGTAAGTGGTTGAAGATTTTGACGATAAAACGCCACCGTTTTTTCAATAACAAAAACATGTAGAACGCGATCTTCGATACGGTCCGCGTTCGCAACTGCTTTTGGTTTGTGTGATTGGGCCTACGGGCAACGACGCGTTACGGTCGAACGAATGCAACATATCGAAAGAGGAAACATTCGATGTGTGAAAAGGTTGCAAAGCAAACTTACTTAACTTTAAAATAAAAAACGATCATTAAAAACGGTTGGTCATTAGAATCTCATCCCTACTAACTATGAAGTTACCGTTTTCTATACCGCCGTCCTCTACACCAGGGATGGGCAATCTTTTTGTAATGCGGGCCAAAATTTAAAACAACCAAACTCGAGCGGGCCATTAACATTGATTTTGAAACGGTGACGAAAATTTTTAGAAGTTGAACAAAAAATTAATATTTCTCATAATTAATTTATAATACTTTTTATTACTGCACAACAACATTACAAAAATTGGTTGTCTGTAGAACTCCGTCTACTGCCGATATTTGATCGTGACAACGTCTATTACATGGTAATTTTTTCCGGATGCAATGAAATTATTTAAAATAAAGTAATGTATAACATTTATATTTTTATTTAATAGTTTGTTTAAATTTTCTGCTTCTGAAGTTATACATAAATTAATTATTATGAGTAATGTGCGTGGCTCCGTGTGGCGTCAGATTCGGCCGTTACGGTGTTTTCGAGAATGACTCCACGCCGTACCAATTTAATAGACGTTGTCACGTCAAAAATAATATCAAATAAACAAATTTAATTTGAATAATCCAAATGTTAATTCAAAATCTTAAGGACAAAATGAATTAATAATTAATAGCAATATGTCAAATGATTTATTTAACAATTTTATCTATGAACACTAACAATATTTAATACACAAAATTAATTCGAATATTCCGAATATTAATTCAAAATGTTAACTTACAGGAAAAATTATTTAAAATAAAGTAATGTATAACATTTATATTTTTATTAAGTTGCCGTGTGGCGTCAGATCGGCCGTTACGCCGTTCGTGGACTCCGTGTGGCGTCAGATTCGGCTGTTACGGTGTTTTCGAGAATGACTCCACGCCGTACCAATTTAATAGACGTTGTCACGTCAAAAATGTATAATAAGTCGTACAATTATTTATATTAATGCGACACCTGCCACTGCTTATTTGTGGATAAGGTACTTATGTCTGGTTAAATTTTAGTAGTAGCAAGTACTAAGCTACTTTCTAAATTCTGGTTTGTGATTCGCGATCTATATTTGGATTGAATATTAAAAAATTTTATCAATTCCCCTTATGGGGAACTGTCAGTTAAATCTTTACTCTCATCGACCGCTAGTGAATACCACTGAAAATCTTTATTTTTTCATTTAATGTCATTGGACATTTCATCAATGCTATGTTATTTAATTTAGCAATGAATGTCATTATAAATAACTCAATATTTTGATAAATATCATTAAAACGTTTGAATATTGGTACGTGACTTTACCGGGTATATATATTTGACTGGGGTAAGTGACATCGTTTCACACAATCCGCATCCAAAAATCCGTTTTGCAAGAAAGAGATAGTGTGCAATTTTTTATAGCTGCTGCTACCTAATTTCGATATTTCGTTGTAATTACAACTTTGCTTGGCAATTTTTTTAGGTTATTATCGTATTACGACGTGTTTCAATGTATACATTTGTAAGAATAGTAATTATTAAAATTTATACTAATATTATGAAGCTCAAAGTGGTTAACTAAGGAAGGAATAATTATCGTAAATTTCTTTGGCAATACTCATGCCCCTCCGTGGGGACCTACATCAGTTTTTGAAGATAAAATAAAAACAAATCATACATACACTTTAAAATTCAATTCATATGTTAATTTATTTTCTTACTGTAACAAGCACGAATATCTACTAATAACCACTTTTTTAATCAATCAACCATACTGATAACTCTGACTATAACACGATCACATCATTATTAGAATTACGTTTGATTACAGTTAAATTATAGATATAAGCAAACGATGACCCATCGACTATACCAAGTTCGTCTGCTTGGGTGCCGGCATCTTATCTATTTCTGCCGCAAAATAGCAGTGTTTGCATTGCTGTGTTTTGGGGGGAAAAGGTAAAATAGGCAGTGAAATTGCTGGATACTATGATTTTATATCTTATGTTATATGTTGAACACGTACACTTACTTGGACATTTGTGAGGGTTGCTGATTTACTGCGAATTTCATTTATCGTAACCACATACCATCTGAAGTCTGCTTGTTTATCAAAATATCACATAAAAAATGTATCAAACAGTGGATGGCCATACAATAGATGCATTATCTGTTTGGAAGCGAGGATTACTTAAGAGCGATACAACAATACACTCTCCATATACAATGTTTCCGGTGAATCATTATGTAAACATTATTTTTGTAACGAAAACCACAAAGGTCACGGCGGCCGAATCGATCTAGAGGTTGCCATTGTTGTTGGATTCCGCTGTTATCAATTTTTGTGACTCATCGTACATTATCAGAGCAAAGGCTACCTACTTGGACAAATAAAATAAAAACAAACCGAGACAATCGGAAAAAGTAAACTTACTAACATGCTAACCCTTAATTGAATAATGTCATATATTAATATGTGAATTTTATTTACGATCTTATGAACTGTGTCAAATTAACATGATAGGAGTTTCATAGAAATTCTTATAAAGTAGATGATACTGTTTAAATGGCCAAGTTGTTTTCGGGACCCACGTCTAAATTTTGGATATGTTGTTCTCCTGGTGGAGCTGAGCAAAAAATGTAATCGTCGCAAAAAATGTTAACGACTCATTTTCCCGCTAGGGGGCTCTGAAGTCTGAATAAGAAAAACGTTGTGTTCGGCAGAATCAGCATATTTTTGGATATGTTGTTCTCCTTGACGAGCTGATTCAGAATACTAAACTATTATTAAATTATTATCCACAAAAATCTGCTGATTCTGCCGACATAATGTGGCTTTCTTTTGGTGAAAGATTCAATCGGTTCAGTAGATTCCGAGATTATCCCTTACAAATCCCTTGAAATTGAAATCCCAGATTCCGGATACTTCTATGAAAATGCTCCTTGTGCACCTTGTCACCGCGCTGGCTAGGCGCAGCCGTGTGTGGGGCTCTCCGGTAGAGGACCGGCCTACCCACTAAAACCCCCCGGTATCCTTCCAGCGCATGTCGGGGCGCGTGGCGGGGTGCGCTTTCGCGATGCTACCGCCACACGCCCACGGGCTAGCTCGACCTTAGTCGGTCCAGCCTTTGCCAAGGCGGGATTGTCCCAAATAGTAAGACAATCCCCAGTAGAGAGGTACTTCAACTGGGAAGGAGGAGGTCACCTACCGACTGACTCAGATACTCACCGGGCACAGCTGCTTCGGTGAGTATCTGTGTCGAATAGGACGGGAGGGATCGACACATTGCCACCATTGCGCGAGGAAGTCGCGCCCGCGGATACGGCGACCCAGGATGAACCACGCCCCTTCCCGTGGCCGGGGGCGTCGTCGAGGATATCGGGGGAGGCGAGGAACCTCCCGAGGAGAGCTCCTTTGTATCGGCAGGGGAGCGGAGGCTAGGGGATCCCGGAAGCCGCTTGGCGTTGTTCCCAGGCGCTCCTTACATGTCTGAGGAAGGCCACCTCCGACGTTTTTAGTAGGTAGGCCTCCCCCTTCTGGGTAGGAGAGCCCCCCATAACCACCGGTTCGCCACAGCCGGGGTATGCAATTTAATGCATTTTCCTCAGGGGAACAAAAAAAAGGGGGTCATTAGGCGAGCGCTTGCTCACCTTCACCTGCGTGTTGTATGATATGTTACCTGTGTTTTGATGTGTTAAATTGGCGCCCAATATAAAACTTTCTATCTATTAGTATAGCTGAATAAGTGAGTTACCGGCTGTATCAGTCCACACTCCTTGTCCAGGCACAGTATCTCGTAGGGGTGCAGCCGCAGCGGCACGCGCTCCGCGGCCCACACCGCCTGCAGCCGGCGCAGCAGCTGCGCGGCCAGCATCTCCTGCCGCAGGTCGTCGCCCACTTTCACTATGCACCCCAACAACCGCCAGCCGGCTAGCGCTCCATACGGAGAGGACGACCGCATCCGGGCTAGCTTGCTCTCCCAGGATTCCTGTTACAAAGTTGAATCTAAATATAAGTCTAAATAATAACTAGCGCTCGGAATAGGTACTTTGATTTTATGTACTTGCAGAAAGAACATAACATGGATAAACCTTTTGTTTTTGAGGGGAGAAATGCAACCTTATGCGCCAAGATACCGCGCTGGCAAGGCGCGGCCGTGTGTGGGGCTCTCCGGTCTAACAGGACCGGCCTACCCACTAAAACCGTTCTCCAGGCCCATGCAGGACACATGGCCGGGTGCGCTTTCGCGATTCAACCGCCATGTGTTCCGGGGCCGACTCGACCAAGAGTTGGTCAAGCCACCGCCAGAGGAGGGACTGTCGGAGAACCCCTGGACAGTCCCCTAAACAGAGAGACTTCACCACGGCGTGCGCGCTTAGCCGGACGCGCACGCAGCCTCACGGTAGGGTCACTAGATAGGCAACACCGCGCTTGCGTATGCCCGCCTTCGCCTACCAAACATGGATAAACCTTTTTTTTAGGGGGAGTAATGCGGCCTTATGCACCATGACACCGCGCTGGCAAGACGCAGCCGTATGTGGGGCTCTCCGGTCATAGAGGACGGGCCTACCCATTAACCCCCCCCCCCAGTTCTCTAGGCCCATACGGGGCACATGGCGGAGTGCGCTCGCTTTCGCGATTCGACCGCCATGTGTCCTGGGAAACATGGATAAACATAAAATCTTTACGCTTTTATTGTAAAATTTTATGTTTACAACTTATTGTTACAACAATAAGCTAAAAGATGAAATACTATTTTGAAAGTTCAATATAATCCTACTACTATTATAAAGGCGAAAGTTTGTAAGTATGGATGTATGGATGTTTGTTACTCTTTCACGTAAAAACTACTGAATGGATTTGAATGAAACTTTACCACAATATAGCTTATACATCAGAATAACAAATAGGCTACAATTTTTGAGGTTTCTAATGTGAGGTCGTAAAAAAAACACATTTTTTGCGCTTACATTGCAAACGCTGACTGAATCCTACAAGATAGATCAATACTGCAGTAGGTACCTATAGGCTTATGATTAGGGCTCTGCAGTGCTTATACTCTGATTATTAATTCACTGGAGTAAACTGACAGATGCTAATGTCACATTGTAAAATTATGCTGCCATATTTATCGTACTAGTGAGGTGACCTACAAATATAATTGGATAAATTGAATAAATCGATAAGGACTTCACCCTTCGTTGTTATTCAGATCACTCACACAAAGTCAGTAACAACGTTTATTAAAAAAAAGTACTCAATTAATAATAATATAGGTGCATGAATTCTATCAGATACAAAAAATGAAATTCACTCACTTGCTAGCGTTCCCAAACTATGCGTTCAGTTAATCAGTAAATCATTTTTTTGATTTCGAACATTTGGAAGTACTTTAATTATTGCAATCTTTTTAAAAGAAAAATACAGATTTAACCATTGTGTAATAGTAGTTATTGTATTTCATTTTAGACAAAATATAATTCTGTAAATTATTTATTGTTGTAATGGATATAACCACGACAATTTTACGTCAAGTTTTTTTTTTTATTTATTGCTGGTTATTACTGGTTACTGGTACAAGAACATCAGCCAAATTACGTCATCAATCACTTGATCCCGTTCTAAAATAAAAATCACACTGACTCGTTCTAAAACCACTTTCTCATAGCACTTTCTCTGTCAAATTTCCGAGTGAAATTTTATAAAAATCTATCCATTGAATATTTTTGTTTCATTTCATATATATATTTCGAGTAATTACGCCATTTCAAAGTTATCACCTATTTGCCCTAAAGGTACCATGCTAATATTATTACATCGATTAAACAAAATTGGATTAAGATTTCTTAATAAAGTAAATAAAATGAGTAATGTGATTTGAGGACGGAATAAAATTGAATGAATGAGTTTGATTTCAATATTCTAGTCACAACACTATTTTCTGTTCATCATAAAGTGGTAACACCGTAAACGTCAGTTTACTCCAGTGAATTAATGATTAGACTTTAGTTACCGTATTTCTTACTTATTACTAGACTAGACGGGACGAACCTGAAGTCCACGCGAACGAAGTCGCGGGCAAAAGCTAGTACTTTTATAATCTCTAAAAATAGTAAGTTCCCAGGCATATCCATACTATTGATGTCACAAAATCGCAAGTACATAAAATTAAACTACCTATTCCGAGCACTAATAATAACAATTTTATATGATAAATAAAGTCAGAGGAAAAAAAGTTCACTTGAACAACTCAAAAACACAACAATGCTATTACAAAATATTTTTTTTTTACTACAATTTTGAGTGCGTTGACAAAGTTGTTGCCTAAGGTGGAACACGCAAACTCAAATAGTGCCTCTTAAAAGTCAGAGGAAAAAAAGTTCACTTGAACAACTCAAAAACACAACAATGCTATTACAAAATATTTTTTTTTTACTACAATTTTGAGTGCGTTGACAAAGTTGTTGCCTAAGGTGGAACACGCAAACTCAAATAGTGCCTCTTATTATTATTAGACTGCCGAAGCGCTGCCATCACCAATCGAAGCAGAAAAACGTCTGTCCATATTATGAATCGAAACCCAGACAAACCCACCCAGATCAATAACCACTAGACAACGAGGTTTAATAAACATGACTATTTGACTGTTGTATTATAATAATACTATTAATGTGATCTGTTATTAATATTGTCTCCAAATGGTGTTTGCTATGTGCGGACCACATGGTGGATGAAAGTGTTACTAAGCGGACCTCAGAAGTTGTCTGTCTGTAGGTCAGCAGAACTAAAAGTGAGTATTTTACAACTATTTTTTTAAATATTCCTCACACCAATTAGCCTAGCACAAAGTAAGCTTTGTAAGACTTACGTTATGAGATCTAGGGAAACCGGATAGAAATATTATACATATATAAATACTTTCGGTAGAAATATATATTAACAATCATGACTAAGATAGAAATGCTCTCTTTCATCACACACATAACATTGCCCTCACCGGGATTCGAAACGGGGACTTCAGAGATGGTGATACCTTGAAACCGGTATACTAACCGGTGACTACAGTGACTACGGAGGTCGTCAAACTTCGACAGCTAATATGATCGTTGATGGAGTTAAGAGTAGACCTAAGAAAATATGGATGAATTACGTGAAGATGGATATGCATGCGAAGAAAGTCAGTGTGGAGATGACGAAATATAAAGGAATGGAAAGGATATATTGTGCCGACCCTCAAGAGTGAGACAAGAGCAGGAAGATGACAATGATGATGATTGCTAAATTTATTTAAACATGCCAATTGAGTGCTCCTAATAGTAATTTTATCGGATACATAATATATCGCTTAAAAAATAAAATGCTTTTGTATGTTGTAAAAAATTCCACAATCTCATTTATTTTATTATTTCTTTTCTCTCTGTTCTTTGTATATGGGAGAAACTTCACTTCTTACTAAACAATTATTACACTATACGTATTTCCTTCAAAACGTTTCAATATTAATTGCAAGAACTAAATCTTCGTGTTGTAATATTTTACGAAACGAACCCCTCATAAAGAATAACATCGTGTACAAGCTCATATGTTAAGCGGATAACACGAGACGCCTTATTAATTTTTATTGTCACGTGTCTCTGTCCCAATGTTCGTTGACTTAGACGTCGAGTAAAGAGAATCACGTAGCGCTTAACGTGACAAAACCGTGAGGGTGTCACCTTGACATCTGAAATAATCTATAAAGATTTCATTGTACTATATACCAACTTAAGAATGTTTATTTTCTTTATATGTACATTTTCACGGTGAAGAACATCATGAGGCTAACTTAAAGGTGTATCTGACGTCGTCATCTACGATATACTCGTATATATGCTTTACTGATAATCTGCTATCCTACATATTTTTTTAACATTTCCTGTGTAGTCCATGGCTGTTGAGCATTGCTATGTGTGGCAATGGTCAACCGCCTGATAAGCTTAACGTTTTTCAAAATGTCTTTTGAAGAATACATTTTTTATTTTGATTTTAATGAATAGTGCTAGGGTGATATTCAGACGGCCGTTTGGACTCCAGCTTCGTGAGGGTTATGTTTTATCCGAGCCGGATCATCTTTAAATACAATATATAATTACATACTTATTATATCTCATAAGCTTATAAGGTCAGCAGCAATCAAACGTGAAACTCTGGCATAATTTGACAGCTAAGTCGGTCAAAATCGGTAAATTTGACACATGATTTGACGAACTGACGAAACGAAGAGGGATACCATGCAGACCACGGTCTACATGGTATCCCTCTTCGTTTCCGACATATCACGTTTGTGCTGATGGCACATGGCGCAACCTGTCTTATGTCAAGTACTCGGCTTTTAATCCCATTACAGGAGGCCGAGAAACCTCATGGATATCACCGCAACCAAGTGCCGCCGTCATTATGTCCGAGTCCAAATGAAATGCACTGTCATTGTACTGTCTTACAGTTAGGTATATATATTAAGATTAAAGGCCTGAGGTATTGTGTATGGTGTGTTGTGGCTCGGAGCGAATGGTTATGGCAACCACGTTTTGTAAAAGGGGAGATCATACTCTGTCCTGGTGGCTCCACTGAAAATCAGCGTCACAGTTATCTGTGGCTATTAGCTGAGTGGAGTCGCATTTGTTCGCCATTTGTTATATTAATATTATATTGTACCGTTACTTAAGCTTTAATATAGTCGTTCATATTGCAATTAGATCTATGTCAGAAATGACAAGTTTACAGGAGAGTAAAAAACTGTGTACTGAAAAAAAATCTATTATAACACTAAAATATTTTTAACTAACGTTTCATAACTATTGCGTT
This sequence comes from Scirpophaga incertulas, assembly GCA_036419045.1. Classification (NCBI taxonomy): domain Eukaryota; kingdom Metazoa; phylum Arthropoda; class Insecta; order Lepidoptera; family Crambidae; genus Scirpophaga; species Scirpophaga incertulas. Next base: position 7,151,203 of record CM071638.1, read on the forward strand.
CGTCTTTCGGCCGCGCTCAGAATTATTATCTAAGCATACCTCAATAATAATAAAAAAATACCAATTTTTGACATAGAACAAATTGCAATATGAACGACGATATGTTAAATTGGCGCCAAATAAAAAACTTTTTCATTTCGCATACTCGGAAAGTTATGTTGTTTTGATCTGATTATTGGGTGGAAAATGCTGCTAGGGAGGGAAAAACTCATACAATTTACTTCCCACCCTAGGGCCGGAATGAACTTTAAAAATAGAACTACGAATGTCAGCTACGAACTGTCAGCTGTGAACTATAAAAAAAAATGCTGCGGCCATGTGAGTTTCTAAACAGCCAGTGTGAACTTAGCGCAAACTACTTCCAGCGGAATAAGCCGCAACAAACACGCGGTGAGTTTCATATTTAAAATTTAAACAGTCGACATAAATTGGCGAGATGTGAATTTATTATATATCTGTGACGGAATTTGAAAAAATTCAAATAATCTCTTATACTAGTTAAGATTTTAATTTTAAAAATGTGTTCAAGCAATTCCGAAATATTGACACCAGATTCAATTAAAGACGAGGTAAATTGTGTTCTGCATACTGATGGTCTACTGATATTATCATATATTATCAATAAATAGATTAAATAAACAACCAATGTTTTATTTTCCTCATATATTCGAAGTGAAAAGTAGAGTGTTTAACACGGGTATAAAGAATCAATTCCTTCTCGGACTATAGCCGCTAAATCTAAATACCTCGGGAATTGTTTCTTTCCACCCTCAGTTAACAATCTACTAAAGTCTGATTATTAATTCACTGGAGTAAACTGACAGATGCTAATGTCACATTGTAAAATTATGCTGCCATATTATCGTACTAGTGAGGTGACCTGCAAATATAATTGGATAATTGAATAAATCGATAAGGACTTCACCCTTCGTTGTTATTCAGACCACTCACACAAAGTCAGTAACAACGTTTATAAAAAAAAGTACTCAATTAATTATAATATAGGTACATGAAATTCTATCAGATACAAAAAATGAAATTCACTCACTTGCAAGCGTTCCCGAACTATGCGTTCAGTTAATCAGTAAATCAATTTTTTGAGCTGTAATTATTCGAACATTTGGAAGTACTTTAATTATTGCAATCTTTTTGAAAGAAAAATACACATTTAACCACTGTGTAATAGTAGTTATTGTATTTCATTTTAGACAAAATTTTATAATAGTGTCACTAACAGCGACGACGATAGTGATAAAATTATGTCTGACGATGACGAATAAAAATCTATCCATTGAATATTTTTGTTTCATTTCATATATATAATTCGAGTAATTACGCCATTTCAAAGTTATCACCTGTTTGCCCTAAAGGTACCATGCTAATATTATTACATCGATTAAACAAAATTGGATTAAGATTTCTTAATAAAGTAAATGAGTATGTGATTTGAGGACGCAATGAAATTGAATGAATGAGGGTTGATTTCAATATTCTAGTCACAACACTATTTTCTGTTCATCATAAGTGGTAACACCGTAAACGTCAGTTTACTCCAGTGAATTAATGATTTAGACTTTATTCTTTCTTTCAAATCATCCAAGTGCGCGGTGGTTACCTTGAGCGCAGTGGCGGAGGGGTCGGCGGGATCGTGGCGGAAGGCGTTGGGCGGCGGCGCGGCCGTGGCGTCGGCCAGCCGCCGCCGCACCTCGCCCGCGCCCACGGCCACCGACTCGCGCGACCCGCACGACGACGTCGACAGCGCCGACAGCGCCGACACCTGCCGCGACAACCCACCACAGTTAGCTTTTAATCAATGGCTAACTTTATATGACGAGTAAATATGACTCTCATGTACAAAATAATGATTATATAGAAACTAGCTTTCTGCTCGCGGCTTCGCCTGCGTGGATTTCGGGATTGAGTCTATAGAGAGTTAAGGGTCATAGCTTTTGCCCACGGCTACATATGTGCTGAAGTCGATTTATGGCGCGAAGGTTTTATCGCGCTTCCCGTGGGACTATCCGTTTCTCCGAGATAAATACCGCAAAACCTCAAGAATCACTCTATCTATTGATGAAAACCGCATGAAATCTGGTGCAGTAGTTTTTGAGCGAAGCCTTTATTGCGCATCCCGTGGATCTGTCGATTTTTTCGGGATAAAAAGTAGCCAATTATTTAATCTGGACTTTTACCTTAACGTCTGCAAAATTTCAAAGCAAAGCAACAAACTCACTTTCCGATTTATAAATTTTGTAAGGATTCTGTCAATCCGTAATATTTATTCTAGAGTTAACGAGACATTTAAATAAAATATTGTAAACAATGGACAACATAACTGACAGAAATAATCATAATTCATCTTTGTAAGTTATTTACGTCATTACCACAAAAATCTACATACTAAGGATAATCAAAAATAATGTACATCACTATGCCGACTATAAATCCATGTCGGCGACTCGCACCTACAACTACGAAAAAGGTTACACATGGTTATTATTAGGATTTGTTTAAGTAAGCGTCTTGAAATTAAAACATGATATTGAAGTCTTAAGAGTTAACAAAGGTAATTTAGGTGACATTTTATTTAATTGTGAGGTTATTTCGATATTAATAACACACTTTACTGGTCAAAAATTGACCACCCATAACCATTTACGAGGGCTGCTACTTATGTATCCGGTATAGAAAAATTAAACAAACGTATATAGCTGAATATGGGTTTATTGTTTTTCAAAATATTCTCCGCGATGATCGATACATTTTTGCAAACGTTGAAACCAATTTTTATAGAATTTTTTCCACTCTGATTGCGGTATCTCTGAAACGTGTTCTTTGAACGCGTCGACGGCATCTTCACGGGTCGAAAATCGTTGACCACGTAATTTATTATTTACATTTGGGAATAAATAGAAAACATTAGGTGCCAAGTCTGGGCTATACGGTGGATGACCCATCAATTCTATTTTTTGACCCTCCAAAAATGTATTTGTTTCGCGTGATATATGACATTTTAAACCCATCAGAAACAAAACACTAGCGTACATAAGAAAAAAAAAATAGCGGCCAGTATTTCAAGAAAAGAACGAATTTTACCATGGAGGACATAGGTATATTGCGTTTAAAAATGTTGAAATCCCAGATTCCGGATACTTAAGTAGCAGCCCTCGTATAGGAACTATAAGAGCTGTGTCGATCGCTGTTCTTTTGTACGTCCAAAGATTGGGAACATTTCGCCGTTACTATAATCATTACGGAGTCTATTCATGTCGAAACAGTCTTAGCATTAATCTAAAACAACCTTAGAGCGTGTATTTGATTTGCACGAAGGCACCTTGCGGGAGAAACGATTGCCTCTAAAGACAACGTAACAACGTGATGACTACTAGGGGCAGTCAACGCCGAATACAACCAACCCTGCATATGTAAATGCATTTTCTGTCTGAACTTTATTTTCAATCGGATAATACGTCGATAGGCAACCTGAAGAACCTGGCCAGGTCAAGCGCAATTAATTTTACAAAGTATTAATGTGCGTTCGGCATTATGCATTATACTCCCAGCAGCTCCATTGTAATTATTTACAAAGCTATTTTTAAATAAATTAAATTTAATATTTATAATTTATTTCAGACTTATTTAATGTATGTATTATTGATTAATAAATTGAATGAAATAATTATTTTTGTGTAACATGATATTAATTTGGTTAGTTAAGATTTTTTTTTTATGTTACTTGACAACTGTCACCTAAAGACTAATACAAATATTGTAAAATTAAAGCTTATATGTTAATGCATGCACTGCTGATGCCCTAAGAAATAAATAAATTATACAGAGTACATTTTAAATCAAACTGAGATACACGCGTAATAATGTGAGGCAATTTAAAATACATACATTAATAAGATATAATCAACGTCTAACGGCAAAACGACTATTGGTTGATACAAAATAAGCGTGCCATTAATAGGTGTTAAATTTTAACACAATGTAACTATGAGATAGTATTTATCAGAGCATTTATTTTGCAGCTGTACTAAGTGCACCTTGAAGTCTGAGTTAGATTATTTAAAAGCTATTAAATATACAAACGTCCAACGACCGAACACACGCTGCCTGATATATCTTTTTTCTTTTTTTTTGTTCCCCCTGAGGAAAATGCATTAAGTTGCATACCCCCGGCTGTGGCGAGCCGGCGGTTATGTGGGGCTCTCCTCCTTAGAAGGAGGAGGCCTACCCACTACAAACCTCAGGAATGGCCTTCCTCAGGCATGTAGGGAGCCCCCGAGAACACCAAGCTACTTCCGGGAACCCCCTGCCTCCGCTCCCCCGCCGATACAGGGGAGCCCTCCTCGGGAGAGGCTACAATACCTCCTCCGATCTCCACCACCGACGACGCCCCCCGGCCACGGAAGGGGCGTGGTCCCTCCCGGGTCGCCGTATCCACGGGCGCGATTTCCTCGCGCCCGCCGGCGACCCGCGGCAGCGCCGCGGCTGTGCTACCGAGCCCGGCGCCGCCTCCTTCGAGCGGGATCGGCCATCTCCCGACCCCGCTCGGTGGCCTCCTTCTGGAGCATCATTGCTTCACAGAAGGAGGCCTCTGCCCTCCAACCTCCCTCGTCCGCCAGCATTGCCGCAATCAATGCCGGCGGAGACAGATCTCGCCCGATCTCTGCGACCAAGACTTGGCGCTCGGAAGCCCACGCGGGGCACTCCGCCAGCGTGTGCTGGGCCGAGTCGAAGTCGGATGCGCAGTGGTGGCAATGTGTCGATCCCTCCCGTCCTATTCGACACAGATACTCACCGAAGCAGCCGTGCCCGGTGTGCCTGATATATCTACACGTGTATTCCTTACTTATGTATCCAAACAAATAAATGCAAAATCTAAAGCTTTCTCTGCTGTTTCTATCCATAAGTCCATTTGTGAATATTCGAATGATTAGTGCAAGATTCCTGCATTAAGTACAACCTATTTTGGATATGTGACATGTCAATGACTGTGCACGTTTCAAAGTGGCTTTTTACAAAGGGAAATAAAGTAATAATGTTATATATCTAGATAATAAAAATATATAATTGATTTCTTGCTCGTCTGCTCGTCTCCACCACTTGGTAGTAGACTTCAATTCGCCTGTACGTATTCTTATTATACTGTATTCTTTTAATACGAAGTGAGCAAACGTAAACATTTAAAAAATAATGTTAAAACATTTTTATAATGGACTTAATGCAATCCTAATATATTATAGGAAGATCTAAGCGTAAATATAAAGTAGTAGTCGAAAGCTTTTACTGTAATTTATTATTTATTTAATCTTTTTCCTACAACGAGCAATCAAATGTATAAATGGCGGACTTACTTCCAGAGGAATTCTCTACTAGTCAACCTGTAAAATGTGAGAGTAATAGTGTTTTAATGAATCAATTGAAATTGTTTTTGATAACTTATAATTAAAATTAAACACAGAAATATAACAATTAAATTAAAAAAGCTTTTATACTTCAGGTATGATAAGTATTAATAAAAAATAAGTTAAATATTTGTTCTTCTTTTAAAATATGACCTGAAATGGACTTAATCGTATTATTCCGCTTGATAAACTACTTATTGCTTTCTCTTTTATCTAAGTTTGTTTGTAAAGGAAGCATTTTTATGGTTTGTTTATCTTTTGTCTAAAGCCGTGATGAATAGGGTATAGATAAACGTCAAAGTAACAAACCTGCGACAGACTATCCGGTGCTGGCGCCCTCAACGCGTACTGCGTGCTAAGTTCTTCATCATCATGACTCCAGCAGTCTCCAGCATCTGCATCATCTAAGGCCGAGTACAACGACAGTACAGGCCACTCTGGCACTAAATTCTCCTCGCTCTTTGTGTGCCTTATAGGGGGTGAGTGGGGTGCGGGAGGTGCCGGTGGTAAAAGGCGAGGTGGTAAGGGTTCATGGCCTTCGGTCTCCAGTACTTCCACGTACATTATATATGGAGCCTGCAGACAAATAAAACAAAGATATTGTTAGTTTCTCTTATAAATCTAATCAAAATAGCCAAGTACAAATACGTAACAAAATGAGCTCGAGTCGCAATCGCTCGTCGCTCTAAATGACAATCAAAGTGCTCTGTCCATTCCATAACCATTGGAATTTTTTAATTGATCTTTGGATTTACCTAATTAAGCAACAACTCATGCCGCTTAGATATTAAAAACAAACTAAGCGGCAAAATACGATAAATTCAAAATATTTCTCTTTGAATCTCAATATCTTCGGCTATATTTTGGTCTGTTGTAATCCAACGTAACAAAAAAGTAAATATTATACATTCATTTTAATACACTTCGCAGCGTGTCTTATTAGAACCAAAATCACATATATATTAAACACGTATGTGTTTCACTTTAGATTATTACAGACTATTATTGTATTTGCAACTTATCATATATGCAACTTAGATACAATATATTTACACAACTATAGAATGCAAATTACAAGAAAACTTTCTTAATTTAACCGCATAATAGTTTTCTTTCCCATCAGTTAAGTACATATTTACTATGTGCGAATGAAAATGATATCAATTACAATTGTTTCAATAATTATATACTAAGACCACAAAATGTTTCATATTTTTCTTTGTGTGTGTATTATTAAGCAATTACAGTGCAATGTCCAACATACAACACTTGTATCACAATGTGCAATTATGTCATTAAAATCTCTAGAATATTGTTGGAATTGTCGAGATAGATAAATGACCCTTTCTATAAGAAGATACATGTTTAATTCGATACCATATATAACTCCTCGAAAGGTATTTGTGGACGAATTATCGTCATCACAGCTCATATAAGTATTAACTTTACGTCAACCACTTAGATCAACCGTTAAGAATTTAGATCATCAATGTACACTTTATACTATCATATTTAGTTTATAAACTTCCATATAAACAGACCATACAGAAATAAGTTTCATAACGATATTTTCAAATATTACACTTATTTCACTTTTAGGATACAACAACAAACATCTACTATTGTCACACACTTTAGCCCTTACAAAAGTACTAAGGTAAACAAAAACGTATCTGTGCAATTTTATGAAGTAGGTGATCGATATTGAATTGAATATTTCAGGGCCTGGAAAATTATACTTAAATACCGGGCTATCTAAGCCATAAGATGTTTCTCAAAGTCTTGCAAACCAAATACTTTCCGAATTAATTTTGACTTGAAAATGAAAACAGAAACGTTAATGACACCCCTAACCAGCAACACAAAAGAATTGTTAGCTGTAGACGCCATGACACTATATATTGCTGCATAGCATTCCTCGTACGCGGATTTAGGGCTGTCGACACTATGGATCCAAAAAATATTTCTTTGTTTTGCAAGGGAAAAGTAACTGTTTAGCGCTAATATATTATATGCAATATCTTCACTTCTGATGAATACACTTCACTAAGTAATAGTTACACATTCTATATACGTGAAAGATTACGGATGAAAACTAGTTTTATATAAGCTCGATCCAGTAAAAGCTAATTCTAAGTCCAGACTAAGTACTCAGTAGTTATATATATCAATTAATTAAGCAAGTTCAGCACCGACGAAGGTTAGCAATATTTACAAGGGCAGTAAACGATTCTTATATTCGAAATCTCGTAACACATTTTTTTTATGTCATGCTGCCACGCGACTAGCGTATATAAGTACATAATAAATATGTAAGAAGCCTGTGATGTAGGCCAAGCCTGTGTCGCAAAAATACGGTGGGAAATTTCTTCATCTTTAAATTGTGACTCTAACGAGTCATTTGGATAAAAGCATAGAATTCGATAGTTAAGACGTCGTAAGGGCATGTCAAGTCCAACAAGCCCATCATTGTATTACATGTATAAATAATATTTGAAAGACTGTAAAATCAAGAATGTTTATAAAATTTTACAATATTTCATACATAGCACTACATATACATTGCAATACATAGTAATTATTAAATATTACTGACACTTACACCGATTAGCCTAATCAAAGTAAGCTGTGAAGGCTTGTGTTATGGGATCTAGGGTAACGGAGACAAACATATATATATATATATATATTAATAACCACAACTAACGTACAAATGCTCGTATTCATCACACAAACAACTGCCCCAGCGGGATACCCTTAACTGAAAGATAATAAAAAACAAAAAGATTAAGAAGAGCGATTAGGCAAACTCGTACAAACTCGTAAAAAATTGTATATTGAAATATGTTATATTTAAAAAACGATCTATAATTTGTATGTAATTGAAAATGAACTAACCGTTTTGCATATAAACATGCAAAACAATGTTTAGCTTTTTCGTTAGAACACATTAAGCGGTTCGCTAAAAATTGGCATCTGAAAACATTGAACATTGGAGTTAATCAAATCACGCCCAAGGTTACGCATCAACAACGGTGTCGTTTTACCTATTTGTTTGTTTTTTTAGACAGATGGCTTCAACAGGAAACATTCATTTAAATTGTTGGATATTCAACTATGATTAATTTGAGACAAAAGTGGAAATCGTTGAGATATAAGTCAATAATATGGACATGTAAATTAGTCCTAGAGAAATAAAGAGATTGTAAGTTTTCATTGCCTCTGTCGAAATCTCTAAAAACTTAAGTCGCAACACGGATTAATGACGGATTTATTGAATTGATAAAATCTACACTCGCCATAGCTCTATTGTTAAATGAGTCTATTCATATTTTAAGCTGCAATAGTATATTTAGGTTCAGAAGGTCGATCATTGAGATAAATATCAGTAAGACTAGCTCCGGGACTGGTCTGGGCACCATTGTCAATTTATGTTTCGACTATACAGCAGAAATAAGAGCAAAAAATTTTCGTTTTTAATGAGCTTCTTGGAATTGAATGGTAACTGTATATTTTTTTATAACACTGAGTGTTTCAGAACCAGTGCTAATGAAGTAACTTTTTTTAACTACAAACTTAATATATTTTTATGTTTTTTTAGGCGTACGAGCATACTACACTAAGCAGCCTATTAAATCCCATTACGTCTACAGCTAGCTTTAATATTAACAGCTGGCTTGGTGCGTCATTTAAGAGATTCTGCAGTCTTTATTATTATAAAGTTCGTTAACTCGGAGAATATTAGGTTTTAGACAAGCCTCTATTATTTTAAATTATTATCAACCTTACAGACAGCCCGACCGCCAACCCTACAACATCCTTTATCTGTCAATATATATTAAAAAGGACATAGGTGAACAGAAAATATGATATACTTAAATTATATATATTTTTTATATTAAGTGCTTTTAATGAAATAGTCTACTTTGGGACTTCCGCCTCATTACGTCATAATTCAATGCTCATGAACTTGCATTTATAATGAGCATGCAGGGGTGCCAACATAACCTCAGTATTTTTTCATGAATCGCACTGTATCAAAATGTGATTTTTATTTTATTTAGCGAAATTAACAGCTAGTACAAAAAGTTTTTGAACAACTGGCATTTGTTCCACTTTTAGTTTAGACGGGGGTGCCCCCATTGAATTTCGCCTAGATCAAATGATTAGATTAGAATATACATATGTATTTTTTTAAAACCGTGAGCGAGTCAACCGTGTGAATACAGGCCGTGAAAGTAAAAGTGGATTAAATACAGAAGACAACTGAAATATTGTACCCTATTCGCTGTCTGAATTAAAAATACATATAAATACTGATTCTCGCAACTCGTAAATTTAAAAGTTTTTTTTTTAATTTTTAAAATTAAACCTTTTATGGATTCTACATATTATAAAAACGCTTAATATTATTATGTATTTTTTATAGTTAATTTATATATCTCTACTAGTGTTTACATCTGCCGATCCATGTTACAACTGACAGGAGAACAGACTAATATTATTTAATTATAGCCACTTGTAATCTCGCCCAATTATATTTGCCTTATTAATTTCATTCGTCAGTTGTCTTTTCCCAATCCATTCAACGTGTTCAAACAATCTGCAGTATTTCCGAACCGATGCGATATCGAAAACCATCCAAAAAAGAGAATATTCCCATTTAAAAGGCCGGCAAAGCGTCTGTGACTCCTCTATTATTGCGGGTGTACCATGGGCAACGGTTATCGCTTACCATCAGTGATCCGTTTCTCTTTGTGCCTTATCCTATATAAAAAAAAATCTATTCGCTTTTCCTTCTCGATTTTTGTCACTATTTCTTCATTCACAAGTTCAAACCTTTTAGAAGAAAGTGAGAAACAGTCTACGTTCATATAAAGTTACTATACTTGAGTTTACAATAAACATCAACCAAGTATACCCAACAAACAGCAGTTCCAAGAAACCATATCAAAGCATTTGCAGTAACGTAATTCGAAACGCGGACTGAACCTCTTGCGCAGACTATTATTGTTATGGCACTGTTTTTGCCGCATTCATGTCTTTTGCCATCACGTGGCGTGGAAATGGAACATGATAAAATTGATCTCTGCTGTCTTTATGTTGATTATATGCTCCATAAAATAGAAATATTCCAAATAGTTGATACAAAATAGTTGTTTGTAGAACATTACCGTTCTGTTTACTCGCTCTGCAATCATTACATTGCAAACGACCGGAAACATCGATTTTCAACTCTCGACCAAAGCGCAGTAACGACATTTAGTAGAACGATACTTGGCTTATCCTGAGAATTTGTGTGGGTCTATATTGAACTGAATTCATTTGGTAATTAAAAATCATCATATCCAATGCTCAGTACCTGGCGTTATAACCGTAAATTAACTGGATTTCACAAGTAGTTGTGCCATGGATACATATCAGATAAATTTATCCCCGGACACAAGTATATATGCTATTTCAAAACGCATTAAAAATATTGTTTTGATCCACATTATGACAAGGTTTCTGGCGAAATAACAAAGTTTCATAGTGACCAAGTTATTACGGAAAATTTTGTATTAAAAATGTAATAGCAAAATTCTTCTCCTTTTTGACTATAACTACACAAATATCCACCATTTTACAGAACAATTTTGGTCAGTTCCGCCAGCGATGTGATTAGTCACAAATTTAAATAATATCATACGAGGGGCGGTCAAAAAGTTCGCGGAATGGCGGGGTTGGGGGGGTGAGGTCGCTCCTCAGGTAGCCGCTACTTGAGTAACTCATAATTACTATATATGCCAATTTCTAGCCTAATTGGGTCATTAGCTTTCGAGTTACAAACGAGTAAACAAGTAAATCGGGAACAAACTAGCCACTATGGAGAAAATTGAACATCGCACCGTCGTAAAGTTCCTCACCAAACAAGGAAAAACGCCTCAAACTATTTTGCAAGAGATGTTAGCTGTTTACGGAGACTCTGCTCCTGGTAAAACCATGATTTACAAATGGCACGGCCTTTTCAAGCAAGGAAGGGAGTCAATTGAAGATGATCCTCGACCTGGGCGGCCCATTGAGGCCACTACGCCGGAAATCATTGAAAAAGTTGAAAAACTTGTATTGGAAGACGGAAGGTTGAAGAAGAAACAACTTGCAGCATCAGTTGGAGTATCAGAAACCACAATTTTAAATATTCAATACAGGCCGTGAAAGTAAAAGTGGATTAAATACACAAGACAACTGAAATATTGTACCCTATTCGCTGTCTGAATTAAAATACATATAAATACTGATTCTCGCAACTCGTAAATTTAAAAGTTTTTTTTTTAATTTTTAAAATTAAACCTTTTATGGATTCTACATATTATAAAAACGCTTAATATTATTATGTATTTTTTATAGTTAATTTATATATCTCTACTAGTGTTTACATCTGCCGATCCATGTTACAACTGACAGGAGAACAGACTAATATTATTTAATTATAGCCACTTGTAATCTCGCCCAATTATATTTGCCTTATTAATTTCATTCGTCAGTTGTCTTTTCCCCATCCATTCAACGTGTTCAAACAATCTGCAGTATTTCCGAACCGATGCGATATCGAAACCTTCAAAAAAGAGCATATTCCCATTTAAAAGGCCGGCAACGCATCTGTGACTCCTCTACTATTGCGGGTGTCCATGGGCAACGGTTATCGCTTACCATCAGATGATCCGTTTGCTCGTTTGATGCCTTATCCTATATAAAAAAAATCTATTCGCCTTTCCTTCTCGATTTTTGTCACTACTTCCTTATTCACAAGTTCAAACCTTTTAGAAGAAAGTGAGAAACAGTCTACGTTCATATAAAGTTACTATACTTGAGTTTACAATAAACATCAACCAAGTATACCCAACAAACAGCAGTTCCAAGAAACCATATCAAAGCATTTGCAGTAACGTAATTCGAAACGCGGACTGAACCTCTTGCGCAGACTATTATTGTTATGGCACTGTTTTTGCCGCATTCATGTCTTTTGCCATTACGTGGCGTGGAAATGGAACATGATAAAATTGATCTCTGCTGTCTTTATGTTGATTATATGCTCCATAAAATAGAAATATTCCAAATAGTTGATACAAAATAGTTGTTTGTAGAACATTACCGTTCTGGTTTACTCGCTCTGCAATCATTACATTGCCAACGACCGGAAACATCGATTTTCAACTCTCGACCAAAGCGCAGTAACGACATTTAGTAGAACGATACTTGGCTTATCCTGAGAATTTGTGTGAATCTATATTGAACTGAATTCATTTGGTAATTAAAAATAATCATATCCAATGCTCAGTAACTGGCGTTGTAACCGTAAATTAAATGGATTTCACAAGTAGTTGTGCCATGGATACATATCAGATAACTTTATCGGAACACAAGTATATATGCTATTTCAAAACGCATTAAAAATATTGTTTTGATCCACATTATGACAAGGTTTCTGGCGAAATAACAAAGTTTCATAGTGACCAAGTTATTACGGAAAATTTTGTATTAAAAATGTAATAGCAAAATTCTTCTCCTTTTGACTATAACTACACAAATATCCACCATTTTACAGAACAATTTTGGTCAGTTCCGTCAGCGATGTGATTAGTCACAAATTTAAATAATATCATACGAGGGGCGGTCAAAAAGTTCGCGGAATGGCGGGGTTGGCGGGGGTGAGGTCGCTCCTCCAGGTAGCCGCTACTTGAGTAACTCATAATTACTATATATGCCAATTTCTAGCCTAATTGGGTCATTAGCTTTCGAGTTACAAACGAGTAAACAAGTAAATCGGGAACAAACTAGCCACTATGGAGAAAATTGAACATCGCGCCGTCGTAAAGTTCCTCACCAAACAAGGAAAAACGCCTCAAACTATTTTGCAAGAGATGTTAGCTGTTTACGGAGACTCTGCTCCTGGTAAAACCATGATTTACAAATGGCACGGCCTTTTCAAGCAAGGAAGGGAGTCAATTGAAGATGATCCTCGACCTGGACGGCCCATTGAGGCCACTACGCCGGAAATCATTGAAAAAGTTGAAAAACTTGTATTGGAAGACGGAAGGTTGAAGAAGAAACAACTTGCAGCATCAGTTGGAGTATCAGAAACCACAATTTTAAATATTCTTCATCAACATCTTGGCATGAGTAAAGTGTGTTCAAGGTGGGTCCCGAGAATGCTCACGCCGCTGCAAAAACGTGAGCGCGTCAACTGTTCCCGCGAGTTTTTGGACCGCTGTGGAGAAGATAGGGAAGAAATTATGGCCCGAATTGTAACCGGTGATGAAACTTGGGTTCACCACTATGAGCCTGAGTCAAAGCAGGAGTCGATGCAGTGGCACAAAAAAGGCACACCACCCCCTAAAAAATTTAAAGTGTCGCAATCGGCCGGAAAGATCATGGCGACTATTTTTTGGGATACTGAAGGTATTCTTTTGATCGATTATAAAGAACGTGGTGTTTCTATAACGGGAGAGTACTACGCTTCCCTATTGGACCGATTAAAAGAAGCTATTAAAGAAAAAAGAAGAGGAAAACTGACAAAAGGTGTACTCCTTTTGCACGACAACGCGCCCGTTCACACGAGTCATGTTGCGACGGCTGCCATTCATCGATGCGGTTTTGAACAACTACGCCATCCACCCTACAGTCCAGACCTGGCCCCTAGCGATTTTTATTTATTCCCAAAGATGAAGAAAGAGCTGCGTGGAAAAAAATTTAGAGACGATGATGAAGTCAAGTCGGCGATTTCGGCGTATTTTGACGCCCAAGACAAAACCTATTTTTTCGACGGTATTAATAAGTTATATGCCAGATCCGAAAAATGTATTCGTGTTAAGGGGGAATATATTGAAAAGGAAAAATAACATAATGTATCATTTCATCTTTTTTCCCAGTCATTCCGCGAACTTTTTGACCTCCCCTCGTACCTCAGCGCGCGCACCTCAATAACTGTCAAAACTAAAGAATATAATTTTTATCTGAGATTTTGCTATCTCACAAAGACTTTTTTTTCTCTCTCACTTTTTTGTATCGTGTTAATAGCTTTAAGAGAACACCATATTCTTTCCGCCTAGAATTTCTAACTGGTTGTGCACTCTGGCACAAAGTAAAATTTCTGAAATTTAGATAGCAGGAACGAATTTCAACACTAAATATCATATAAATGAATGCGTATTCGTAACTCAAATCATGTTGTTTATAATGCACCCCTGAGTAGGTGTAGAATGTCAAGCCTAACGTGGCGCGACCATTTATTATTAATATCCGGCAGCCAAACCGAGACGTCCGCTTCATCGAACACTGCATTATACCGAATTATTCAATCAAACCACACCTACTTATCGACATTGACAATGGTGTATGTATTTGACTAGCGAATCACGCCGAGCTCCCATCGAAGGTCATAATACCCACGATTCTCGATTGCAACACAGCATTGCAATAGGTAAAGAGGAAATAAAGTCGATTCATGTCTTGGTTGTGCTAAGTGGCACGACAGATATGATAAATATAAGTTGCAATAAGTTTATCACAAATATAAGTAATATCTATCATATCTGAGGTTCCGGGTTCGTGCATTGGCAACCTTAGTGCTCGGAATAGGTAGTTTAATTTTATGTACTTGCGATTTTGTGACATCAATAGTATGGATATGCCTGGAAGGGAACTATTTTCAGAGGTTGTAATATTATAGTGAACTTTTAAAATAGTATTTCATCTTTTAGCTTATTGTTGTAATAATAAGTTGAAAACATAAAATCTATATAAATAAAAATGAATTGTTGTTCGTTAGTCTGCTTAAAACTCGAGAACGGCTGGGCGATTGAGCTGATTTTGGTTTTAAAATGTTTGTCGTAGTCCAGGGTAGGTCTAAACGGTGAGCAAACAAGGAAAAATTGAGAGTAAGATAGAGTAAGACGACAATTTCATTTTCCCATATAAAAGTTGATCACTTACTTTCTGTTAAACATTTGACGGTATTTGTACTCTCAGTTCCACTCGAATTGAAGAACGCATTAAAACAAGACTTTTCAATCGACAACATAATATCAACTTTGCTTATAATAACATCGTGTATTTAAATTTCAAAATATAAAAATAATTAATGTGTTGACATATTTGATGGGTGCCAACCTTACAGTGTTACTAACTCTCCAAAATATTTTTATTATATTGTTTTGTCATCTCATGTAAAAAGAACCCGTGTATACTATAATTCTTTAATATTCCTAAAAATCTAAAAGCAACAAATTTCAATAAAATTAAAAAAGTATTGTGTCGTGTGTTTGTGACTTACTAAATATGCCTCCAATAATTAGGCGGTACGAAGTTCACCGGGTCAGCTAGTTTTACAATAAAAGCGTAAAAAAACGAATAGTAAATAAAAACAGAACAAATCACGCTGATTTTAGGTTTATCCATGTTACGCTTACATTGACTTTCTTTCTGCAAGTACATAAAATTAAACTACCTATTCCGAGCACTAGTAATGACAGTTAAAGGTATTGTTATGAGCAAATATAGATGTAAATATATTCGTTACTGTAAAGTTTTTATAACATTGCTTACTTTGGATTAACCTAATTGATATGAATGTAAAAAGTAAGTATTAAAATAAATTACATAAGGACAAAAAATGTTATATAATCTTATTACTTGCAATCGGGTAGTTTTTCATTGAACCCTGTCTTGAGGAATACTCAATAAAAGTTCTCTATTCTCTAACAATAAAGTTTATTAGATCATTTTTCTGCGCTTGCAGGGCCCTGAATTTCTGACGTGTGCTCTTCTTTTAAATTCGTTCCATACACACTTGAATGTATTCACGTCGGGCCAGACTTCGGTCCATCGCATATGTAACTCAGCAGTAATCTGCGTTGGTGTCTATATAAATTATTAATAGAATTTATACTATTATGGACTATACATACAATTGTTTAGATTTCTTATATTAAAAGCACGGTATCATTGACTTTCCTCAACTTGTCACGGCTTTAAAACAACATAGAGTACCAAGTACCTCCCACACTCGACGATAATGCACCGTAAAAGGGAGAGTACCATATACGAGTCGAGTAAGTCTCGCAAGTCGAGGTCAAGTGCTCTCACACAGCCGTTATAAAAAGTTTACAAACATTTTGTAACACTGATAAAGGACATTGTTCCATTTTGGCCTAAGAACCGATGTGAATATAAATTATACTATAATTTTCATTTATTTTTATATTATTTGAAACATATTTTAGTATTCCACGGACATTTCAAATAAATAAATTCCAATGAAAAGTTGGGTCACAATTATTGATGCCGTAAATGTTTTTTCCGTCAGCCAGTGCTGCCAGATTCGGAAGTTTTCGCGATTTCGGTAAATACGGATCGAATTGAGAACCTCCTCCTTTTTGAAGTCGGTTATTAAAATTAGTTGATAACATTTTTATTAATTAAATACTTAAATTAACTAGCTAGAAAAAAACTAGTATTATATATTTTTTAGGCAAAATCGCGAATTTCTAGCTTGGCATTCGAGTATTATAGTTGTCGTAATTGGCAACACTGGTGTGCTTCATACCTTATCTATGTCCGTTTCATTCAATTTTTGATTGCTTTGCGACTATCGTTTCTTTTGTGATTTTCTATGCGTATCATGGTTTTATTCTAACAACTTTGGCTTGATTACGGACTCGATTACATTGCGTACTTGGTAGACTAGGCTGTGTGTAAAGGACTGGATTTTGAAAAATGACAATTGTCAAAGAATTAAACTTACTACTTGACTAGGTACTACCTCTTTTCCTAGTATCTAGTAGAGTAGTCCTTTCCTAGTTCTAGAAGAGAACATATATAGCTGTACATAGTATTGTTAATATTACTTTGATATTACTACTCTGATATTTCACGCAAGGTTGGTTATTTTTTATTTATAACCTCAAAATATTAACTTTTTTCGTAATTATTTTAGTTCCCTGAAGTGTCCGTTCGTGAAAACTTATTTCATAGGATTCCATATAATTTTAAGAGTTTATATAAGTCACTTTCGATTCGAAAGGTTTTTAGGCAGAACATGTATGGAGCCGGAACAATGTCCTTTACTAGACTACCTAGCATTCCTTTTTATTTATTAACTCTACCGGCAAAGGTAGCGTTAATAGAAATAATTCAATTTTTAAATGACACGAAATATATGAGTTTAAATAGTAAATTATTTAGCTAGTGAAATACAACAGACATCCATGTATCGATGTTCGTACAACTTTTGCCGGTCGCTGCACCCGTGTATACTAGTACAGCAATTTGATTTATTTCAAGAAGGTCAAACATAATGTTCAAATTCTCAAGCAAGTTTGAGAAAATGTCTTATGTTAATTCTTAGAATATGATGAATCTCGCTTTAAAGCAGCAATGTAAACCGACAGATAAGTTCGTTTTAATTATCTTCAGAATTGAATGTATCACAAGGTCGTTACGTTCAAGACACGCGTAGGTTTAATTACGCAAATATAACTTTATCAAATTAGATAGACAAGCTGTAAAAAAAATCCGTGAGATAACGACTGTAATGGCAGGTGCTTGAATTTTAATATGCATATTAAATAATGATTCATTTCTGCACAAACCACCTATTCCGAGCCTTGGCGCCAGGATTCAAAATACCAACATCTTCGATCGGATAAATTCTTTTCACTAATATATAATGGTCACAAAGTTGCACTTAGTTATTAATTTCTCAAGTTGTAAAAATCCCATCATCATATTGCGATTTTAATGCTCCTGCGTGTATATAGTTAAGATTCTCGACCTTATCTTACCTTAATCTAATCATACATTTACATATTAAATCAACTCACGTATCATTTTAATCTTCATTGCACATCAATCAACTTATTTGATAAACTTTCCAAAATCCCACCAAAGAAATAATGTGTCATTTTAATCACATGATTAATATTTATATTATTTATAATAGAGTTTCTACATCCATAATATAGTCTCTACATGACCTCATATTTTCACTCAAGTCAATTCGAATAAAACATTTATTCAACGTCAGTCTTTGCACTAGCTTCGAATAGAAACTAACTTGTAGGCCTACCATGATCTCTAAAACGGTAATACATATAACAACAGTTTATGCGAGATGGCACCATACACTGTAAGAGCCAGTGTCTTTGTTTCAATATTGTATTGACCATGCTCTAAACAAGAGGTTTTAGGACATACCAGATATTGAATGCCTACATCGTACAACTTACATCATTTTATAAACATACTAGCTGACCCGCGCCCACTTCGTTGGGCATAATATTAATAATCCCCGAAGCGAGCACGAAAGCGAACTGAATTAAACCCGAAGCCATCGCGCGCCGTCCGCTGATGATGATGATGATGATGATGATGATGATGACACTCCGCAATAATGTGGCTTTCTATTGGTGAAAGAATTTTTAAAATTGATGATGATGATGATGATGATGATGATGACACTCAGATTTAAACTATCCTATCTCTCAAGTTGGATCGAACTGCACATGGTGTGCGAATTTTATTATAATCGGTTAAGTAGTTTAGGAGTTCATTGAGCACAAACATTGTGACATGAGATTTATATATATTAGATAGATATAAAACATTTTTTACTTCATAGGTTTTTTTATAAATAACGTATATGTCTTTATTAGTGTATGTTGAGATCCATTATTGTGGACCCTCAAAATTTTTATTCGATGACTTAGACCCCTTGCAAGAGGTCGATATAGACCAATAAGGCCTCTGTTCGCAAATTGGACAACAAAACTAAACAAATCTCATATCACAATAAATTTATTCCACAATAGGCGATTACTAGCGTTATGAAGAAATTGACAGTTATATTTAAGCTCCGAAGAAATATTGAAATACAAATAAATAAACTATAGTGTGTTATCATAGCCAATTACGTGCGTTGTATGTCCAAAACGTATGTGGGTTGTCAACCTGATCTCGACCTTCACATTTATTGATAATGCAAGCGATAGTGACAAGAGATAAAATTGGTTTGTCTTCAAGTTGCTTGTACACACCTGCACCACTTTACTAACTGTACATATTGATGTTGAGACGGTCGCTTGTCGTAATGCAAATGCAAAGCTTCATGGGTTACCGACTGTACAAAGAAACTAAGAGAATACTGAATCTCAACATCAATACAATAGTCAAAAATTAACCTCCAGATTTATGAATACATCATCCTATTGTGATTCAAATTTAATATTGAAATTAGCTTGATTACCTCGACTCGACAACGACAAAGAATAATATCGTATCTAGTAATTCCAAACATTGGAAAATCCTTACTAATGCGAATTTAACTGTCTGTCGCATTGTCACGCGAATACGAACCTATTCAAATGAAATGAGTAGATAGTCTTTACGAGTAGCATGAGAAAACACAGGATACTTTTAAACCGAAACAAAGGGATGTCAGTTAAGGGGTTGTACTAGGGGATGAAAAGTACATAATTTTTAATACTAGATGTTTGAAACATATTTTATTAGATATAGTCTTTATATTGGATGTAAATTAATACGACATTTAACGTTTGTACAAAATGTACCACCCTAAAGGGGGTAAAATAGGGGAGGATTTGAAATAATAAATATTTCTTACACTTACACTATATATATATATGTATATATATGTATATATATATATTATATATATATATGTATATATATATATATATATATATATACATATTACATATTAACAACAATGACTAAGGTACAAATGGTCTCATTCATCACTACCTCTAAGACCTCTAGGACCTCTAAGATGGTGGCACTTTGAAACAGGTGTACTAACCACTCGACTATGGAGGTCGTGTCAAAAGTATGATTATGGTAGAACAAGATAATTTTTGACACTGAGAAGAACATAAGATTTACCACGGGCATAATTATAATACCATTAAACAATTTTATGATGTCAGTAACACGCGCCTTCCAATTGCTTTATAGTCCAGTCACTTTAGGGGTTCACCTCGGAAAAATTTGCCACAACTTTTGTCTCAACTTTTTTTATACGCTCAACACTTTTCGAGATAGAGGGCGGAGAGCACCCAACGATCAGGCATACATACTATAATACAAGGTCAACCGTGAATCTCGGTGAATAATACCTTTTATGTAAAACTGTGTATTACAGTTATGAGTGAAACAATCATCATTATTCCCAACAAAAATAAAAAATTAACTCAAAACTACCAAGAGTGCCGACGTAATTCTTTGCGAGCGTCAAAGTCACAATGGTAATGAAGATGATCTATTCGCCAGACTAGACGATTCGAGTTGCAACATCATCTGATGAAACAATTAATGGCGACTTACTATCCCCTTAATGAACGCCCATTAAGAAACAAGGCGCGATATGCATAATAAATAGAGTTAATGATGGCATGAGTCGCCCAACTAGAGAAGTAGCGCCAGACTCCACCACACCTCTATCTAAAGACATCATCATCAGTCAATAGCTTTAAGTGAAAAATCTACCAAGATCGCTTTTGGTAGTCCTAATGACATCAATAAAAGATTGTGCCTCTTTTTTATAAATGGACCTATGCTGAAGCCGCAAATGGCTATATTCAGTTCTACTTTAGGTTTTGCGCCTTGCCTGCCCGGCACGGTTCTAGGCCGTTAGGGTCTCTAAAAGAGAGTCGACGCAAATTGAGCGCGCGTCTACTGACTCGGATCCTTAAGATCGCCGGGTCGTGGAACCGGCCCGATACATGTCGATACCAAGTGAATACCGGGTGGATTACAGAGTAAATGAGTTCCGTAAACTTCTGAATGAAATTCGTATGATATAATTAACTTCTGCACTTAACTCCATCCCAGTCGGCGAAGTATTTAAATGGTCATAGTTTTTTGTTTGATATTTATATAATAGAGGAGCAAACAGATCAACTGCGAAGAAACTTAAAGGTGTTCATGAAACCGATTAAAGCCTAATCAATCCGGATTAGCGACTTGCCCTCAGTGGGGACGCATATTATCATCATTCGCATAAATTTATTAGGTTTTAGTTTTAGAAAAGTGCACTTCACTTCATATTGTTAGGTTCCTACACACATACCTAGATACATACCTAGTTTAATGAATTTGCAAAAATAATTAATTCTAAATAAAAGAAATCCAAATAAGTAAGTAGTCAGTTAGACAAATTTTTTGGCTGATTTTCATATAAAAGTTACCTTATCCTTGCTGTTGAGCACGGCGGCGGCGTGCGGTGGTATCCGCAGCACATAATGCGGGCGGTGATGGAGCGGTAACCAAACACGCGCTGGCAGATTAAGGTCCAGTGTTGCTAGTTCAGCCCTAAGCTTCCCGTTCCGCCGCTCCTTATCCGCGACTCCGGCGAGACGGCGGCCTATACTCGTCAGCGCGTTCAGGAACTGAGGAAAAGAAATGTTTCGTCTAAACATGCTTGTAAAGAAAAAATTACATATCACTAATAAAACAATTCGGTAAAAGTCAAGATATTTTTTTACAAATTATTCTTAAATCCTAGTATGCCGTCGACAGCGGGGCAGCGCCCGAGCTACCGGTGGTACATGCCGTACCGAAAATTACTGCCCTATGGATCCTTGATCCATCCGTCAAGCGAGAGCCTATAAGATGTTGATCGAGGTTCTACGCTATTAGGTCATTCGCAGAAACGACTTTCAGAATAATTATATTTGAATCAACATTCCATATGACGGTTACCTCGTGGGCCAAGTCGAGGTTTTCACGAGATTTACATCGTGAGGAAATATTTGAAGAAGAATATGTATCAATAATCGATTGTATTCTGGTTTGCGTATCAATTAAATAATAATATAAATGGA
Source organism: Scirpophaga incertulas (assembly GCA_036419045.1). Classification (NCBI taxonomy): domain Eukaryota; kingdom Metazoa; phylum Arthropoda; class Insecta; order Lepidoptera; family Crambidae; genus Scirpophaga; species Scirpophaga incertulas. The sequence goes on from CM071638.1 coordinate 7,173,494, forward strand.
GGACCATTTGATAATTTTAAAGCTTATTTTTTATTCAGTACAGTATATTTATTAATGCACGCGACATGAGTACTTTTCTTAAGTTGTATACACAATCCCTTCAGACATTTTTTTTATAAATTATTTTTATATAAAATAATTAATTGGCTTTTATGTTATTTGAAGCAATATAAAAAACGTCTTAACTAATGTTTATGTTATTTGGCATGGGTTTAATTTGATACCTAAGTGAAGGACAAAATAAATTTTAACTTTTATTATTAATTATGTCTTTCTTATAAGAAAATGCGATATAACGCGGACAAAAGCACTGACATAAAGCAAATTAGCGAATGACGGATTCCATACCATTATCTTTTATAATATGACAAAAATATATATCTGTTGTATAAGCCCCTTAAATATTGACTTTATTGTTTTTTTTAATGTTTGTTATTATAACGGCAAAAAATACATCATCTGCGAAAATAACAACTATCTAACTATCACGATTCATGAGATTTAGCTTGGTACAGACGGACGGACAATAGTGTTAGTTAAGCGTCCTGTTTTACCCTTTGTGCACAGAACCCTAAAACAATGCTAGCTTAGACACAGCCAGTGCAAGCAACCAGAACAAGTTTTGGTCCGTTGTGACAATCAAAACCTGCATTGAACTCTGCAACTCGATGCTCTCAACCACAAGATCACGGAAGCGACTACGTTTACTTTTTAAAGTTGACTTATTTCAGGCAATTATAACCCATATTAACATATATGTAACGATCGCTTTACAAGTCGATTAATAATAAATAATAGTTATACAATGTCAAGTGTTTAAAAATTATAAATCATAATAACAAGAAAAATTTTAATAATACAGGGATAGTACCTTATCTCGGCCACCGGTACCGAAATATTTTACTACTTTACCTGTTTATTGTAAATATATTAGTAATTTATTTTCTACTAACTGACCCGACAGACGTTGTCCTGTTAAATGCCTCAAATGTCATGTTGTTTCGCTGTATGTAAAAAAAGATTTTCCCGCTTTTCTGTTGAAATTTTTCCTGAAGTTTCTTTGCCTCACGGAGCCCGAGACCTTTCCAACGAATGCAAAACCGTGGAAATCGCTTCGTGCGTTCTGGAGTTATAGCGTCAGGTAGGAAAACCCGACTTATTTTTATTTATTTACTATTACACTATGCGTTAGTAAACAGGGTAAGTTTATACCAAGGTTCCCAAAATTTTTATGTCGTACACCTTTGTAATGTTTTTCGGTTTTGGGTAGACCCCCTACTTACCCTTATATTGAATGCCTACATCCTACAACTTACAAAAATATAAACATATATAATATATTTATTACTTCATAAGTACTTTTGTAAATAATGTTTAAGTCTTTATACTAGAAGATAGTTTAATGTAAGTAAATAGGTACTATCAGTGTATGTTGAGATTCATTATCGTGGATCCGCATTTTCACTTCATGGACCCCCAAATTTTGTTTCGATGACATAGACCCCTTGCAGGTTGTAATAGACCCCTAGGGGTCGATAGTGGTCTATATCAGAGGTTTGGGAATCACTGGTCTATACTATGCTAGTGTCGGATAAAAACCGACATCGGATTTAGGTAAAAGCTACTATTAAAATAATAGTAGTAAACTCCATCCTCTCTGTGTGACGTATACGAGGGCTGCTACTTAAGTATCCGGAATCTGGGATTTCAACATTTTTAAACGCAATATATGACCTCCATGGTAAAATTCGTTCTTTTTTTGAAATACTGGCCGCTATTTTTTTTTTCCTTATGTACCGCTAGTGTTTCGTTTCTGATGGGTTTAAAATGTCATATCGCTGAAATGATGGAACTCACACGTGAAAATATTCGTGCTATGATTTCTTATGAGTTTAACGCAACAACAATGCGTAGATCAATTAACTTCAACTTTTGGTGTTGAAGCTCCATCAAAAACCACTGTGTATCACTGGTTTAGTGAGTTCAATCGTGGACGGAGTAAGCTCATGGACGAAGTTAAGGAAGGTCGCCCGAAAACAGTCGTTGTGCCACAAAACATTGAAGCTGTACGAAAACTAATTATGCAAGACCGTCATGTTACGTATCGCGAGATAGAGGCTACTCTGGGCATACGTATGACAAGCATTAATAAAATATTACATGAACATTAGTTCGTAAAAAAAAATTTGTTCGTGTTGGATACCGCACAACTTCACTCAGCATCAAAAAGAAGCTCGCGTCGAATGGTGCAAGAAAATGTTAAAAAAATTTAACGGAGGTGACTCAAAATCATCTACACAGGTGATGAATCTTAGATCTATGCGTACGATCCCGAAACTAAGCAACAATCTACAGTTTAGGTGTTTCAAAATGAGCCGAACCCTACGAAATTGACTCGTGCAAAACTTTAAAGCAAATGGTGGCCTGTTTTTTTTTTGTATTAATGGTCATGTGGCTACAATACCACTGGAGAATCGTAAAACGGTCGATTCGGAGTGGTACACGACCATTTGTTTGCCGGAAGTATTTGAAGAAATACGTATAAACAACAAGCGACGCAGAATCATTCTACACCACGACAATGCTTGCTGTCACACATCACGCAAAACAATTACATTTATGGAGGGTCAAAAAATAGAATTGATGGGTCATCCACCGTATAGCCCAGACTTGGCACCTAATGATTTCTATTTACTCCCAAATGTAAATAATAAATTACGTGGACAATGATTTTCGACCCGTAAAGATGCCGTCGAGGCGTTCAAACAGCACGTTTCAGAGATACCGCAATCAGAGTGGAAAAAATGCTATAAAAATTGGTTTCAACGTATGCAAAAGTGTATCGAACATCGCGGAGAATACTTTGAAAAACAATAAACCCATATTTAGCCATATACGTTTGTTTAATTTTTCTATTCCGGATACATAAGTAGCAGCCCTCGTATGCACTGTAATTATAATTTTATTATTGTAAACCGGATGGCAAGACAATAACCACCGTGTGAGTCTGTCAAATAGAGTTTAGATTTATAAAGCCGCATCACTGCCACACAGCTGGGTGAGACTACAGGGGCCTTAGACAAATTATCATTGGAAATCATTCTGATATCGAACGGTTAAATGATTCTAAAATACTGAATCATTAGTATATGCACTCTAACTAATCGAAAACGAGTTAGTCGCTATACTCTAATATGAGGACAATATGTAAAGTGCATTCGATAAGGTAGTGTGTACACCTGCGCTTGTAGTATTGCAATAAAATGTGAAAAGATTTTTGTTACGGCAAATGTATAAAAAAACTTTCCTTGACAATAATAGCTCTATGTGTCTAATGAAGTCGGAATAATGTTTATTAATCGAAATGAAACTTCACTTAATTCCAAGGTTAAATAAGTGAATAACAATTTATTCAGTTCTAAAATATTGCTCGTCTATTAAATAATAATACGAGCATAATGACACACAGAAAAGCAGCTAAACATAAATTCCCTGCAAGAAAAATAATAACGCCATTGAGCAATTGAAAAAGATTTATTCTTGGTTTAACAGCAATTATTTTAGGCGTACAAAACTAAAGAACTAATTAAGGTTCAGTAGTCTTAATGAATTATTAGATTTGACCAAACTTAAATACGAATAAATGTTTACTCATATTTTCTAGAACAATTGTAATCTATAAACTTCATAGTATTTTCGACATTACTACCTTAGCGTACGTTCAGTATTCATAGTATCAAATATTCTGATACATTTAATCTTTCGTTTGACCGATAATTAAAATCATTCTAGTGTTAAATAGTTAACAAATAATCACTTATTCGTGAATCAGTCTCTGTAGGTCGTCAATTAGAGTTGGAACTAGATTTGATTGGTGTTTTTTTGTCTATTCACCAGTCGAGCGCAGTAGCGAGAACGCATTTTATTGCGACTTATTCCGACTACCAATTACTGTAACTATCATATAATAATTGTCAACTTGATAAAAGGCATTTCGTTTGAGGACGACAGCTCTCACGTTAGTTGCCATTATGTTATTAACACCAATCGCTATTTATTAACATATAACGCTCACGATGATGAGGCATTTGCCATGCTCACCATAAATATCAAACAGTATATGTGAATTTATTTATCGAGATATTTTTCAGTCACAAATATTTCCACCATTGAATTTCAGTCATTTTTAAAATATTTTTTACAATATAACAGAAAACATTACATGTTTTTATTTAAAGCAAATAAAATGATACACCTACTCTGATTGAGATTGAGCTCTAAGTTTTAATATTTATCAAAGTCAATTTATTTTATCTTTTATATATGAATGTAACATTTGAGGGTAAAATTAGTTTTCCTAATTAAATCTTAGAAGTTAAGGGATTAGAATAGTTTGGAGGCACAAGAATAAACAATCTATAAAAAAATTAAAGATTCATCAATGAGTTTAGTAAAAAAAGAAAATATAAATAAACTGTTATAGGGATTTCACCAATACATAGAATACAAAACGTAATGAAAAATAATAATAAGAATAAAAAAGTTGCATTAAATTTCTAGCAATAAATAATGGAATGTATACTTATATCAAAAAAAGGGAATGATTGTTAATTTGGATATTCGAGATAATCTGTGATACTCCTTATCCGACTTTGATGAAATTGGGAATTCAGTAAGGACATTTTTCACGGGTTGCATATTTAAGTAATAAAGGAAAATTTGTAATACGAGGGGAAAGCCGCGGGCGGATTGCTAGATTATATTCAATAACCCTGATTATTGAATTATCGATTAATCCAATTACGATCTAATCAGGGATTGATTCTTGACTATGAATACAGGTCTGTCGAATAATATATATACATTGATAAACATATGGAAAAATAGTGAGGCCACTGAAGGCCATTGAAGACAATAAAAAAAATTTGGTTATACTAACTTCACCCTAACTACTAGACTCTGAATAAAGTGTGGTCGAATCAATCCTAAATTTATTTTAGCGTCTAGTAAGTCAAACAGAGGTTTGGACCACATCTATGCATTTAAAAGCCCGAGAAAATGGAGTTTTAATAAAGGTAATGCACCAGGAGTTTATGTGTAACATAGGAAGAGAACCAATAAAATAACGCCTATTCTTAGTGACGGGGAAGTTTCGGTGGGTATTTCCTTGTGTTGTGCTAATCAATCACATGGCGAACCCCACGCACGTACATATATCGTGTAGCCAGCAGCTGGCTTCCGTGAAAGAATTTCAAGATTGAAGGCTTATATTCATTAAATACCTGAGCGAGTTAAAGGTTAAGATTAGTTCTGTTTCAAAGACTTAGGGGTTCGATTCGAATGGACTTATGTTAAAAGAAGAACTGATATATCTAATTGTATAAGTATGAGAAAAACGCAAGAAGCGCAATACGAATCAAGCGCACAGCATATTTAATTATTTTTTTATATAATTATTGTGAACAAACAAGCAGCTTGCCCACCTGATGCTTTAAGTGGTAACAGTCGCCTATAGTAACATGTTAATTGAAAAAGGTAATTGGCGATAAAGAGGCTGTAGCTCAAACTACAAACCCCTAGCTCATCGATGGAAGGTCTGCCAGTCTGCGGTATCTACAGATTGCACTTCGGTGAGTGTGCTCATGTGAGCTGCATGAGCTCATTCCCCCATCCCCTTTTACCATCGGACATCAGACGTACGGCAGGATACCACCCTTACTTGGGGGATATTCCACATATCCGTACGCCAAGCGCTCTCCAAAACCTTTATTATGCGCACCGCAAAAGAGTGGAATTCCCTGCCGGCGTCTGTATTATCCGGCTCTAACAACAAGGAGCTATTTAAGAAGAATCGAGTGCACAGCATTAGTCTGGGCAAAACTAGGCTCCATTCTATCTTTCTCTTTCTCCTCGGGCTAGCCTGAGACCAAGTCTAAGCCTCTATAGATATCTTAATAAAAAATCAGGTTAAAATATTATCTTCTACTAGATTATTTGCAGTAAATCTGCTTATATATCCTCTTTATTAAGAACCACAGTGTATCTTCCAACTTGCTGACATAAGATATATATCGATCTCTGTACCCATTATATTTCACTGCCTATCTTACCCTTCATCGCCGGTATATACATTCATATTTCGAACCCCTGCTGTTTGGCTCTTATATATATATTAAGACTCTAGGTATCTCCATCAGACGACTCGGCTTTATTCATGTTTCTTACCTCCAACCAGGTAAATAAAATGCAGTCAGTAGTAATAAAAGTATATATATATAATTATTGTAAAACTAATAACGATATAATAGAATCTGCGAATCCTGGTGAAGCTTTATTTGAGCTTTTGAATTTGAGCATCAGGTATAGGCAGCTTTAATTGAGCTTTTGAATTTGAGCATCAGGTATAGGCAGCTTTATTTGAGCTTTTGAATTTGAGCATCAGGTATAGGCAGCTTTATTGAGCTTTTGAATTTGAGCATCAGGTATAGGCAGCTTTATTTGAGCTTTTGAATTTGAGCATCAGGTATAGGCTAAAATAAGTAACATAGATATAGTTATCATATTTGATGACTAAGTTGATCGTGACGATTGTTGTCTCTGATATTTTTAATTTATACCGAAATATAGTTGATCATTAATAAAATAATAAAGAGACAATTGTCTAATTGAAAAAAAATGAGATGAAACCAAAAACTGGATTTTTTACATAACATAAAAGAGACACCTGAAAACTCCGTCCATTTCAATAACAATTTCGACTATTTATTCAAGTATCTACGTAAAGATATGTCAAACATTTGTCGCGTAGACTTTATCCAAACAGTGTACGAAACAATGCAAAATATTATTGTTCTCGATGCCAGTTAAGCAATTTGAAAAGAAAAGAATCGCGTCCATTCACTTCCCTTGAATTCAATTAGAAAGTCCATTTAACATTTCCGCTGATATTATACAATACATTACTTGTACTTTAATCTCATTTTGTTCAAGTCTTATCTTATCTAAAACAACACCCACGACATGGCAACTACATAATATTGAGCTATCTTACTAAGTTCGGAAGCAGATAGGTTATTATAAATTGAACAATACAACATTATTTCTTAATTGGTAACTTCGAGGAAAGATAAGTCTTGCATCTCATAATGTTGACGCAGCTACTGACTAACGTCACTGTATCACTCTTAGTCATCGTGTCATTCGAGCGTATTTATAAACTAGTCACAAAAACAGTGGATACTCCTCGTAATCGCATAAAATTAGACACATTAATACCATTTAAACTGTATAGCCTGGGAGTGTAATGGGCACAAACAAGTTGCGTGTTAAAAGTTATTTTGTGGTCACGTCTGTGTTGAATTTTACTGGATTAAAACCACTATATCTGTTAGCTACTACCACACCTAGTGCTTGCTCTATTTATAAGCTTTCCATGTGGTGACTGCCATTTTAATACGAGTAAGATGCAATAGTTAATCGTGATATTATTAATTTCGGTTAAGGAGATAGAATAGCTTTAGAAATGGGTGATAGAAAAATTTACATCAATTGTTTTCAAAATCGTTTAAATCTCCAATCTTTATCATACAGGGATGAAATATTGATCTCTAGGCGTAGGTCTGATTGATCACTGTTTAAAAAATAAAAATAAATTAGCATTTGAATAGTAAGATTCTAATATAAATTTATAAATTCATCATTCTGATATTTCCTAGTAAAATATAGAAGTCTTTCTTATTTTCCATGATTTGCAGATAACATGTAATGTAATAAATAAATTTGTTTTAATGTTACAGTAAATAAAACATTGTTATAATAAGATAATCACGGTAGTATGATAACTTTTTAATATAAATTTCATTGGTTTCTTTTTAAATAGCTTCGCATGTGAGTTGTATTAAAAAATACACTTCCAGTAATTCAAAAATACGTCTCCAGGACTTGTATCTGACCGTCAATGTGAAATCATCAGATCCAGTGTCATCCATCACTTACACGAGTTTGATCTTTTGGGTAAGCTACATTCGACCTAGCGCTTACCGCAACATCGCAAATGTGAATACAATGAGCCAAATTCCAAATACCAGAAAGTCAAAATAATAATAGAAAGAGTACGTTTACAGGCTTACCTGAGTTTGAGGGGCTAGTCTTGGCGCGCCACACGAGCATTGTTCGCCGCACAGGCATCCATTGTCGAAGGCACGTCCTGACGCCAAGTCGCCCAAATGCCTGCCGGAAGGCATAGCCAGCCTCAATGCCGACGCGTCAGATTGAGACCGATGGTGGCCGCGCCTCGCCGCCGGTCGTATTTCCTCCGCAAGAATAGAATCTCTTAACTTAGTAGCTCTCGATCTTTTCATATCACCACCGAATGCAGACAAAAGCCACGCTAGTCGCAGCGAGAACTCTGCGCTCTGTTTACACCTGTGCACTAAATATGGTCGAAGCACGTCCGCCACATCACCCATTTCTATATACATAGTCGCTAACTGTGGTAAGTAAAAGTCAACGTCTTCGTACGGGAATGAAAACAATTTGTTTGCTAAATAAGTCTGTACACCGGGCTCTTTGGAGTTGAAAAGGTACGAGATTGCCATACTCATGTCGAAAAGTTTACTCTCAAACATTCGCAGTAGAAAATCTTTGTTTTTAGATGTGTCTGCTGCTGAGACTTCTAGTTTTACTTGCGTTTCCACAACAGCATCCGCTGGATCCGTTAGTTTGTCGGTGTCTTCTGGATTTCCGGAATCCAGACTTTCTCTGGATCGTGCTGCAGCGGGGGCGGGCTGCCGTTCTTCATCGTTGCCGTCGCCGTCGGGTGGTGTGTGAATACCCGAATCATCCGAGCCAGCTGGAATCTCAGGCGGCAGCGCTAACCGGGGTGCGGGCGCTTCCAATGGCAGTCGAAGCGGCGCACCATCCGGCGAAGTCGGTGTCATATCCTCCGGTATCCTTTGAAGAACAGAGTCCAGAGACCTGTTCCTCTGATGGCCGCATCCCGGTGGCGGCCCACTAGCGCCGGTCACATGTCTGAGAACAAAATGTGATTCCGTGAAAAAAAAAATATTTACGTAAGATTAGAGGAAACCATCAAATGAGATGGCGCAGCGAACTGCATACATACTTATAAAAGGGATCCTCGTAATGTCGTATGCCGACGACGATAATTTTCTTAACCATTGGGACAGATTCACTTAACACAAAGACACAGTCACGAAACACCGCACTATATTTAACAAGCCCTCTCACATAAACATGGTCGTCACGCTTGAGCACGGGCTCGGCGTTAGAACAATGCGAACAAGCGCACAATTTATCATGCCGATTAATTAAACCGACGCGACGGAGCGCCCGTAGCCGTCCAGCCGCGCGGACGCCGTGAAGTAGACTGCTTTACGCAACACAACAGACAGGCCCAGCGCGCCCGCTCCGCATACCATTCAAAGGATCACCTCAGTTACGCAGCCAAAACGCAACTGAACTACGAAACTGTAAACAAAGATTCCACGCTATGCGGGCCAAAGATTTCGCCGACCGAGTTTGCAACGCCGAATGGCCACATGTGTATTTTCATAAAACATTTGCTCTTTACTTTATTTCATAATAAAGCACTTGTTCAAATATACGTGTGCAGATATTAACTTTACGTAGTCTGTTACTAACGTAATTTCATTTGTGTTATTTGCTTTAGCAAATATATGTACATTATGTTTGCCCCGCTGGTATTCCGTGTTAGTAAAAATATTCACTGCATGTAAATTAAAAGCGTAAGCCTTTCGATAATAAAAAAATTATAATATAAAAGGACTGCGTCGAAATATTAATATTCATTCTACGTATCTATCACAGTTCCTTATGAGTCGAACCGCGCATTAGCCGCAACGTATCGTAAAGAATAGTAATGTGTATAAAACAGTTACGCTCATAACCGTCTGGTTTACTGGTTTAAGATGCCGATGGATTTATGCTCATACATCTTATGGGCAGCCTAGCGATCGCAGAGGTGTAGGCGCTATGACGTAACATAACTCACGTAAACATGTCGGAGAAAGCGGTCGGCGACCCGAGCGTTTTACTTATCACCACTTGAAAACTATCAATTTGAAAAGATCCATCACACGAAGCGTATCTAAATAGCAACTGACGTCCTCGATACAGCTATGTATCCACTCAATCAGGAATGCCGAGGAAGTAGAATTGTAGCGGGCACTCATTGAGTGAACATTCCTTACGAGGCGCGAGTGGGGAACGAATTAACGTCGTTTATTTTCGGGACGTTATCTGGAGTGGAGCGTATGTTCGCTCCCCGAACAGATGTGCCGATGACGGCCTAACGGCACACCATTGAAAGGGAGAACGGATCACCAACGCTTTTTTATTTAATGAAAAAATACACGAACGGCACGCGTTAGAATTAATAATCGAGTTGGTTTATTTATTCAAACTTTGTCCTGTTGTACAAATTGGCACATAATTTAAAATATTTTACATACACATATAAAATGAACTTGGCATATTAGTTCAACTTTTAGTTTTAAAAAGATTCAAATAAATGAAAATCTAGATATTAAATTGATTAGAGAAAAAGAAACTAATAGTAAAATTATATAAGAAGCTACACAATTTATGTCTGAAGAAGCATATCCTCATAACTGCGATACTACGGATACTGAAAATAACATATTAGACGAACACACGCAAGTCTGTATGCATACCAATAGTCATATCGATAACGTCATGGTCAACCCAGTAAATACAGGTCAAATGATCACAATCGATGTTCTCAACACGTATTCGATGACCTCGCGTGCGAATCAGGGTAAGCTCGTTTCAGCGGATCATTTGGATTGCATAACACCTATTAAACACGCTAAATTACATTGTCCGTAAAACTTTGCGATTAGGGAGGCCTTCTTTATAACAAAATTTTTCAGTCTCAATATTTGTAAAAAGAATGACGATGACCGAGTTCAGTAAGTGGTAATAGATTGTTTTAAATTTTTCAGGGGACTTGATTGATTCATTGACGTGACATTGATATCAATTGTCAAGTATTAGGAGTGTGGTATTTAAGAAAGGAACAATAACAATGTTTTTATGGATGAAATTAAACGCAGACTTCTTATTGGCTCATTTTAAACTCAAAGGCACAAATAATTTACTGACGTCAGTAGCAAAACAATGGCAAATTGATTAGCATCAGTGGTGTACCTAGTATCCTCGATATGATAGATTCGTATCTCGTATCGATATGAATCTATCGGTGAAAGTTGAAAACAGCAAATCCAACAGACTTATTAATCATTTAAAATAAGAAGACACAACTTATGAGAACACAGTCGTTATAATCGGAAAAGTACAAGAGGATTAAACGATTATATCACGTCCCATTGTTATAAAAATGAACGTAACCTTCCCAACAATCGTACTTAGAAAGGAGTAATTATATCTATCTGCTTGCTAGCAGAAAGTTCCGACCGGCCAGTGAACATGAAAAGTGTTACTTGATCTCAGTCGTGCTTACCAAATAGATGCGAAAGTGAACGCCACTTACGACCTTGTAGTTTTTATGTAGACATTTGATAATTATCACTTCACACGTTACTAGTATACGACAACAATGCATACAGCTGTAAATATTGTTAAATGGCCCCTAAGAGGACGCAGTCATTATCTTGTTTTAGTAGTACATCTGATAATTACAGAGGAATAATCAAACTGAAGTTGCGTAAGGCTTTAACTGCCTGGCGAACACTACGGATATAATTTAACATCATGAAAATATTATTTAATTCGAAAGTTTCCTTCAAAAGCCCTTCACTCACGACTGTCTTTCTTTCCTGTGATATATATTGTTATATAATTAATTCATTCATAACCAGTGTTCAAACACTAATTTGGGAGTTTAGTAATTTTTGGTTATCTTAATTGGCAAAACATATTAGATATGATAATTTGAATTGGAGTAGAATAATTATAGTAACCTAGTCTACTTTGCAGAAGTCGTCAACCGGCCATTGTTTTAAGGCCACACGTTAGATGACGAACACTAACGATGTCATTACAGATATTTATGAATATATCACTTCATTTAAATAACTAATAGTATACTAGTGTATAAATACATATGCATTAAATTTCACGTGAAATAGATTCCGATAGTTTAAAGGAATATACGGAAATCATGTAACAGATACATCCGAAATGCGCACGGACATTTTGTATTATTATTAGAATAGAGAGAGAATTAAGAAAGGCCATATCTATAGGAATATAGCTATTTTATTAATACAAGTATGTTTATAGTTATTTATGCAACTGTTATATAAACAAACCTAATTATAACAGTTGCATACAAGACTTTATCTACAATCACTCATTTTTGTAAACAACGCACACAGTAATTGCTTGTTTGCGATTTCCAATATTCGAGTGAAAAAATGGCGGGAAGGAACACGATAAGACGAGAATCCGAAATCACGAATTAGTCTACAATTTATTGTTCTTTTTTCAAAATTTTTGCGATCTGGTGGTGTAAATGTCATTGCATGAGTATGTTCTTTTTTTGAAATTCATAATATCACGCGTTTGGATGATATAATGATCATAATATCATTGAGTGATTTAATGTTGGCAATAAGCTAATTGTTATAGGTTCTTTTATAAAGAATTAATAGTATGATAGTAGATAAAAAAAATATTTACATACTCGTATTAGAGTTGTTATACAGTGATCAAAAATAGAAATATTTCTTCATAGCCTATTTATCTACTTCAAGTCTAGTTATAATGAAAAATTTATTAGGTACGCTTTACGCTACAGCATAAGTTTTACTTAGTTTTTCACTCCTGCCATTTAAATATAGTTTTGCGTTTTAATCTTTCAAATTTAGAACATAAATAAAGTATTACTGAATCAATTCATTAAGTTGAAGATAATTTTACCCATTACAGTTTTTTTATTACCAATTATTTTGGAACTTGCATTATTACCTTTAGACTCGGTATAACATTTCCTTGTAAGTCCCAATCTCATTAAATAAGCAATATTTTGGTTGCGCTTTCATTTAACGTTCAGTACGTAATATATAAGAGCCAACTGTCCTTACTCTAATAACTTCTTCGATTATTAAGTATATACATATATATGTATTCCAAATTAACGAATAATGTACTGGGCAGACTTGGCAGCTTGACATTTTTTAAGTTTATTATCTATTATATGTTTATTAACTTGTTTAATCAGAGAGAAGTAACAAAATTCTAGCTGTAACTACTCGTAAAATAGAAAATTTCTTATAAATTCGCGGGCCCAGATGTTTTCCTCCCAAAAAGCCGCAAACATTTTTCGTCGAAAGTATAACTGCATATGAGATAGAAATATAGAACTGAAGTAAGGCGCGAGCGCAAGTCGCCAGGTGGCCCGTTTTGTACACGCATCAGACGTAACAGATATATACAAGCATGAGACATCTCTCATGAAACCTAATAAGCTTAATAATAGCAACAGTTTTCGTAGTGTTAAAGTAAAGCACGACATGTTGCAGATTGTTCATGCACACTTGAATGATATATATGTTTGATATATAGTGCCCACGCCCGCCGATATGACGTCAACAAGCACTCAGATTTAGCTTTTAAACAAAAAGGTAATAAAAATAATATTATTATTGAAATTACTAATAAACATACGTATTATATGAATTGCTACAAATATCATAGTTTAGATTCTAAACTTCAAAATTGCGATTTCAAACTTAATAAGTATATGAAAAAAGAGTTCAGAATCTATCACAACCACCAGCACCGCACGCTACTAGACTTAGGTATGCAAGTTTCGACTAAAAAGGAATTGTGAATAACGCAACACCACTGATTCAATATCGTTACGTATTACCTTTGCCTATATTAACATTCAATAGACCTAAATTGGTACATAATAACATCCGACTAGCGGCGAGATATCTTAAGCATTACGCATGCGGACCAATTTCGTCACACTGTTAATGAATGTATAATAAAATAAAGACATTACATGGTGAATGCAGATCTATGCCGTTTATGTAACTTGCTTCGTTCGAGAAGGCACTGCCTTTTATTGTATAACTATGCCTAGCAAGATTTTATCAATGTATCATCCCTTGCGCCGTCAGTACAAGATTGTGAAGCGAGTATTATTCAGATGTATATTGATTTTAATTATATATGTGCCTGTAAAATGTACGTGTGAATGCACGGGTTTAGATTTTAACATCACAACAGATTATTTAACCTTTCTGAAACGCATGTTATGTTACGTTGACACTTGTAATGCATTAATCGTTAATGTTGTGATATTACGCTACTGAATGGTTTAGTGTAAAATTATCTTAAGCATAATATATTTGCGTTTAAATTATAAACGTAACAGCGTGGTTTAACACATGCGTTTTCAGATCGTAAGTAACTTTACTACTGTTAGCGCATAGTTTTTACAGCGACACCATTTTCCTGAAAAATTAATTGCATGGCTTGCGAGCTTTTGTGCTTCCTCCCCAGAAGCCTACCTACAGCAGGCAAAAGCCCTACCTAAAATATTTCTAACAGCCAGGCATCGCTGCAATCATGTTCTTATAACCAGACAGTATGATCAAACGGGATCGACCCCTTAAGTTCATCATGTTGGGAATGTTGGAGAGGACAACAAGAATCATCTAAGCTTATATGCGTCCCTAAAGAGTACACACTGGTCCAGTGCTGATAGGTTTAGTCTAATCATTTACAAATCTAGGAGCAAGCGTTATTTACTTATATTATATACTAGCTTACCCAAAGAACTTCGTACCATCATATTTTTAAAGTAACTTAATGTTATTAAGTCAGTTTTTACACTTTTCTATTTTTTTCCCCATACAAAATAGAAAAGTTATCAAAGTCCAGTTATTAGGCCAAGATCATATGCATAATTTATTGCTTATTTTTCTTGTTTACAAACCTGACACAATAATAAAAGAATTATAAAATTTGATGCAGTCGTTCGTAAGTTTCACGTACATACATTGCAGCGATCTATTTCGTCAAACCTTTATTTTCGTTAGCTTTTTCTGCATATTAGTCAAGTTGTTACCACTGCCTACTCGTCAAAACTATGCTTTAATTAAACTAGTTATCGGCTTTACGGATTTACGGCTTATTATAAAAAAGGCGTATGTCAATAATAGCTAATAATCATTTTATACATCCAGTACTGAGTAACAAAATTCGAGTGTAATATAAAATTACATAAGTAATAAAACAGATAGACATCTTTCTACAAGTGTTATATTTCTATTATCGCTACATTGTGTTATAATGTCGATGATCGCCTTAGTAAAAAGGGCAATGCGACTACCCAGCCGCTTATTAACCAGTAAGCTCAATTTCATGGTCTATTTGCTTTATTTCCATAGTACACGAAACTGGTGAGGATCGCAGAAAATAATATAGAACCTGTTTTCGAACTAAGGAATAGTCGATTGGGTATTAAGCAATTTTATTTTAACACATTAACACTTAACAGTAGAAGAACAAAATCAGGTCTGATTTTGTGCGACTTTATGTTTTTAAACGTAGTGACATTATATGTTGGGGTATACATTTTGGAACTAAGCGAGAATTATTAAATCACAGATGTCGATAAGTCACGGCGTGCTTTTGTCAACAATATTCAAATGGCGATTATAAAACTTTACTTAACAAACTTAAAGTATTAGAATGATACTTATACTATTATGTATAAGTATGTACAAATGTAAGTTCATACATTCACATGGCTGCCGTTTCGTTGATGGACTGCATAAGTTTTTTTTTTATTATGTTTGTATTGGTATGTCTTTTAATCTTATTATTAATTAATTTACCAATTTATTATTATCGTAGCAAGTGGAGAGAGGTGGTCTCTGCCTTTCTTTTTTTTTTTTTGTTACGCTGAGGAAAATGCATGCCTACCCCATTGGGAACAAGGCGTGACATATATGTATGTATGTAATTATTACTTTGAATATTTACTACAACCTTATTGTGTAGATATATTTTGTGTTAGTCTCGTCTGAAATGTTAAATATATATGTATAAGTTGTTGTTAGTTATCTGTTATATGCACCAAAATAAAATAAAAACTAAAATTCTCACTGAGAATAGTTTATTGAACCTCTTATACTTTTTCATGTTACCAAAATATGTAATATATTCTTTATTCAATAAGTCATCTTGCGAATACAAAAAAGAGCACCAGCGACCGTACTCTTAATATCGAACTTAGGTTTGAACTTATTGTCGTTAATATCACATCTCGTTCTAACGTAGTATGTACATCAGAGTAGGACAATAGATGGTTTTGTGACATCGGCTACTTTCACGATAAGTCTACGTAATAAAGTATGCGGGTGTTCAATACGTCACCTATTAATGTTATCAACGTTAACACGTGTCGATGTAATGCAATAAAAATCAATTAACCGTACATTGTCGACTCGGTACGGCCAGCTGCCGTGTCAGCCGACATGCGGGCAGCAGCTAATCCAATAACGATAAAGCCCATTCAACCTACTCGGCCGTCCATCGTAAGGCTTCGCACTGGTTTCGTGCATTCCCTACAAAAATAGTTCTACTGAATGTTTATATAAATAAAATCATGTAGACCTTGAGAATGGATTGTTGAGCGGATAGATGTATGTGGTGCATGACGTGCTTGGTTGCAATATTTTTTTTATGAATGCGATGGTTTTTGTTACAACAAAATAAGCCAGTATTGTGCTTGCCAAACGTCGGATTACGAAGTACTATTTCAAAAAACTTCAATTAGAAGCGAAACTTATTGAACAGTAATCTAGGCGTGACCCTTAAAGTTAATGCACAACTTTGCTTGAAACAGGAGCTATAAGGTTGGACTAATTTCTTATAGGTATGATGATGTATATACTCTTGACATTAGATTCTTCTTTCCTCTTTCAATAATAAATAATATTATTATTTAAAGTGAACCTTTGAGGATCTAATAAAACACAGATTTGACAACCTAATACTGGGTTTCTTTTTACTATTCAGCTTCACACATGATTTCTATAGTGTAAAAAGATCTTCAACTCCTTACCTCTACCGCCGATTCCAATTCTAATACCAACTTTCGTTTTTTTTCCCTCGTTTTGTTTCCATACAGCGCAACTCTGGAACCTAACGCAACACTTATTCAAAACTGTTCATCTATATGTTCAGTTAAACGACAGATTAAGCATTTATATTTTTTCAAGGTAACATTATGTACTTACTATCCTTATTGTTGTTTAACGTAATTATTTAAGGTATATCTAAATACCTACACATGTACAATATTTTATTCATAATTAAATAAATGTTGCTACATAATTTTTTACTTTATAGTGTCACCTCACCATTCGACTACTTTTGCCATGGGTAAATTGGAAGAAACCTAAACAATTCTGTCAACTGTAAACTCTATAATCATGTGTTTTTTTACACATTGTGCAATAATTTATACATTAATAAATAAATATCCTCCAATAATATACAATATATAAATAGCTAAATCATTACAATTTATTGATCTACAAAGCTAGAAAATACATTACTTAATAATTCCTATTGAGTAAATATCTTATTCAATCAAACAAAACAACTACAGACCACCTATTGTCGTGTGACCGTTAAACTGAATCTGTAACAAGAAATTGCTGAATATTGTTATCTCGACAGTTGTTCTGTTCAGAACAATCAAGTAAATGTTTCAGATAGTATCGAGCTGGGACAACATCTATACTAATATTATAAAGAGGAAAGATTTGTTTGTTTGTTTGTTTGTAATGAAACTATTGGACCGATTTCAAAAATTCTTTCACCTTTGGAAAGCTACATTATCCCCGAGTAACATAGGCTACTTTTTATCCCGGAAGATCCCACGGGATGCGCAATAAAGGCTTCGCTCAAAAACTACTGCACAGATTTTCATGCGGTTTTCATCAATAGATAGAGTGACTCTTGAGCAAGGTTTCGCGGTATTTTTTATCTCGGAAAAACAGATAGTCCCACGGGAAGCGCGATAAAACCTTCGCGCCATAAACCGACTTCCGCGCATATGTAGCCGTGGGCAAAAGCTATGACCCTTAACCCTCTATAGACCCAATCCCGAAATCCACGCAGGCGAAGCCGCGGGCAGAAAGCTAGTAAGTAATACAAAGAGACGAATCAGGCGCAGCTGGTGCAGCGAACAATGAATATGATAGGCTGCCAGACCTCGCAACATCTGCCGGATCTGATTTGCTAAACACGAAGCGATAATAATAATAAAAAAATGAAACGTATCAGCATCAGTCGAGGTACAATAAATTTTAATGCCTGAGCAAGTGTACGATCGATAGCATATAACAATGGAGTTTTTCAAATAAAAATCTAACGTAATGTACTAAAACAATGGACGCCGCACGTGTCATGATTGTAAATGTTTAGCGATAAGACGCATGAAAAACATTAAGAGTTCAACATGTTTTCAATTAAAAATATTTCGTAAGGGGGCGTTCAAGTATTACGTAACGCAATTTGGGGGGGAGGGGGGTGTCTCGGTAAAATGTTACGATGCGTTATAGGGACAGGAGCGGGTCTTTCTTACAACACCGTATGTAACATTGTTTCTTTTTTTACAAATAACAAATTGGCAACCCTTTTCGTTTACGTTTTACGGGGAATCCCTCGATTGTATTAGTATGGTCGTCATTTTTAATTTTTTCACGCAAGTTGATTAACGTTACGGTGCGTTACATAATACTTGAACGCTCCCTAATCAAACGAAAGACGTCATCATTAAAACCAACTACCCACATCTTTACGTGTAGGGTTGCCTTTTGTAAAAGTGGGAAAAATCACAGTATAAAGCCGGACTCCCAAGATCGGAGGAAATTTACAGCCATTGAGTTGAAGAACGCGGAGGAGGCGACAGCCTTCACCTGCAATATCCCTACCAATAAATAAATGCGAAAGTTCGTAGGGGAGCGAGGGGCTTGTTGTAACAGTTTTCATTAAAACTAATATATCTTGAAATCTATTGATTAAATTTCTACTAAATAAAGATGGATGAATACTGTAACTCTTCCTCTACCAAATCAAGTAAAAATAATACCATAACTATTGGTCATTATTTTACAATCAATTATTTTCTAGAAGAAGTGCGGTGTTACAACTTACCTCGTGCTTGGGGCAAGTAGTAACGACAAAAAAAACGACAATAATACCTCTAATCATTTATTCTTTGTTTTTTTTTTTAAAAAACCGTTGTGACCCCTGTTTCATCAATGTTCCATATTCGAGAAGCATTAAACTGATATTTTTGGAGAAGTCGTTGATATATTTCAAAGAATGAATTAACGTTCGTCTTATTGAAAGACGTCGCTCGACTTAAAGACGTCGCTTCTGGTGTCCTTAGAGATAAATGTGAATTTCTGCGCATAAAATTTTGGAACCAGTCAGTACCAGCCATGTTATTTTGATGCCAAGAAGGAGGAATGTTTTTAGCACTAAGCTGCACACCGCATTGGTGAGCTAGTTTCCTTACTTCTATAGGAAGTAGTCCAAAATATATATCGGCGCACTTGAGTAGGTACGAAGCTATCTTATCTTCCTCTTCTGCAGTAAATACTTGTCTAGGCTTAACATAACCAACTCTTAATCTTTCATTATTCTTCTTTTTCTTTATGTATCTATAAAGAGAGACGTGACATAATCCGAAAGTCTGACTAGCTTTCCGAATACTGCATTTGTTTTCTAAAACTTCAGCTGCCGCTAACTCGTACACTTCTTGGCTTTGTGTTGCCCGCTCTGACTTTCTTTTATACACTCTCATTCTAAAACAAAAGAAAAAAGTAGGTATCTACATCATAACTTGGGGCATGTTGTAACACGTTACAACAAGCCCCGGGATTTTGTTACAACTAACCCTATGGTATGATTTTCAACATTTATCAAGATAACTATTTAAACAATTTAGCAATCATAAAAACTGTTACACACTATCAGAGATAGATAAATTTGAATGGAAATAAGATATAGAAAATTTGAAATTAGTCGATATTAAATACGCAAACCGAAATTTTACGACAGTACAATTTTATATTACCTGGCAGAAATGAAGCACGTGCACACTTCCGCTCACTGCGCCGGCCGGCGGGACATTGGCTATGGCAACATGATGCGGCGCGGTTTATAGGTTAAATCGAGTCAAAGAAATACGTTAATAGCGTTTAAGATCCTAGTGAAAAGGGCCTGTTACTACTTACCCCTGTTACAACAAGCCCCTCGCTCCCCTAAGTATTCGTGGATGTTGTGGTTTGTTACTCTTTCACGAAAAAACTACTGAATGTATTTTAATGATACTTTACAATAATATAGCTATATACATCAGAATAGCAATTGTGTGAACTGTATCCTGCGCAGACAAAGTCGCGGACACCAGCTAGTACTCTATCTGTCTGTTCCGCTTTCACGCCAAAACTACTGAACCGATTTAAATGAAATTTGGTACACAGATAGTCTAGAGCCTGAGAAAGGACATAGGCTACGTTTTCATGCAAAAAAGGTTGTAAAAGGTTGAAAGGAGGGATAATAGGTTGTATGAAAATATTGTTAAAACCACTGAACCGATTTAATTGAAATTTGGTACACAGATTGTCTAGAGGCTGAGAAAGGACCTTTTAAAGCAGAAAAGGGTTGTAAAAGGTTGAAAGGAGGGGGTGAAAGGTTGTATGGCAGTATTGTTAAAACATATCCTTCCTGTGGGAAATTCGAATATAACGCGGGCGAACCGCGGGCGGAAAGCTAGTATTTTATAAACTCGTAGCAAAAGCCGGACACGACCGCAAAAACTTGCATTATCCAGACAGATGGCAACGCTATTTATGCAAGAAAAAATGCCTCATCTATCTAATGGCAAGTCACGATAAGGCCGAAAAAGCGGGCTTCATGTGAACTCTAAAACATCAATGTGTTTGACATCCGTTTATCACGGCAGCTGCCCCCGTAGTATGACCACCAAAGCGCGACATGATACAGCGATTTATCACTTTAAACCGTCAAAATACAAAGGATAAATTTCAAGATGGCGGTTATATCGCACCGTAATCAGCTTTAGCTTAGTCGAGATCTATATCCACAGTATCATTAACGAGAACTGATTTAAGTACGACGGTAGTAGTTAGCCAGGCGGGTTTATTACTATTATTAATTAACAAAACCAAACAGAAATAGCAAGGAAGCAGAACCCATGGGGAATGGAACTGTACCTGCGGATAAACATCCGGTTGTCACACCCACTAGACCTATGCATGAGGTTGAAGATACGGATAATACAGAGATACCATTTAAAAGCTTCAGAATAATTAACCCGAGTACAAAAAGAAGAAATGATGTCAAATCAATATTTATAATAATTGTTGTAATTGCACAATTTTTGATGATCTACTTATGAAGTTTTACGAAATAAATGTACTAAGTTTCATGAGTGTATGTTTGGGAACGTACGTATACAAATCCTCGTATTATTTAGAAATAAGACGTCGAATTTTAAGAGTTCTGTGCAATCAATATAAATGTATGACGGGAATTAACACGACACGGTTGGTGACTGCTTCTAGGACATCTAGAAGCAGGCTTCCAACCACTGGGATTTGAATTTTATCGCACGCAAGCCTTTCAACAGATCGTCACTTATACGAGGGGCGGTCAAAAAGTTCGCGGAATGGCGGGGTTGGCGGGGGTGAGGTCGCTCCTCCAGGTAGCCGCTACTTGAGTAACTCATAATTACTATAATGCCAATTTCTAGCCTAATTGGGTCATTAGCTTTCGAGTTACAAACGAGTAAACAAGTAAATCGGGAACAAACTAGCCACTATGGAGAAAATTGAACATCGCGCCGTCGTAAAGTTCCTCACCAAACAAGAAAAACGCCTCAAACTATTTTGCAAGAGATGTTAGCTGTTTACGGAGACTCTGCTCCTGGTAAAACCATGATTTACAAATGGCACGGCCTTTTCAAGCAAGGAAGGGAGTCAATTGAAGATGATCCTCGACCTGGACGGCCCATTGAGGCCACTACGCCGGAAATCATTGAAAAAGTTGAAAAAACTTGTATTGGAAGACGGAAGGTTGAAGAAGAAACAACTTGCAGCATCAGTTGGAGTATCAGAAACCACAATTTTAAATATTCTTCATCAACATCTTGGCATGAGTAAAGTGTGTTCAAGGTGGGTCCGAGAATGCTCACGCCGCTGCAAAAACGTGAGCGCGTCAACTGTTTCCCGCGAGTTTTTGGACCGCTGTGGAGAAGATAGGGAAGAAATTATGGCCCGAATTGTAACCGGTGATGAAACTTGGGTTCACCACTATGAGCCTGAGTCAAAGTAGGAGTCGATGCAGTGGCACAAAAAAGGCACACCACCCCCTAAAAAATTTAAAGTGTCGCAATCGGCCGGAAGATCATGGCGACTATTTTTTGGGATACTGAAGGTATTCTTTGATCGATTATAAAGAACGTGGTGTTTCTATAACGGGAGAGTACTACGCTTCCCTATTGGACGATTAAAAGAAGCTATTAAAGGAAAAAAGAAGAGGAAAACTGACAAAAAGGTGTACTCCTTTTGCACGACAACGCGCCCGTTCACACGAGTCATGTTGCGACGGCTGCCATTCATCGATGCGGTTTTGAACAACTACGCCATCCACCCTACAGTCCAGACCTGGCCCCTAGCGATTTTTATTTATTCCCAAAGATGAAGAAAGAGCTGCGTGGAAAAAAAATTTAGAGACGATGATGAAGTCAAGTCGGCGATTCGGCGTATTTTGACGCCCAAGACAAAACCTATTTTTCGACGGTTATTAATAAGTTATATGCCAGATCCGAAAAATGTATTCGTGTTAAGGGGGAATATATTGAAAAGGAAAAATAACATAATGTATCATTTCATCTTTTTTCCCAGTCATTCCGCGAACTTTTTGACCTCCCCTCGTATGTCGGTGGTTCGAGAAAACTGCGCATCACGGAGCTTGACAGCGCAGCTCCAGTCCGCCTGCGACACGGCCGTGTAACCTGGTCGAAACGTCAGGCAACAAAATTCGGTACGTAACAATATCGTGTTAATTTCCGTCATACATTTATATTGATTATACAACACGAAAGTTTGAAAGTTAGTATAGTTCTGTGCAAGTACTATAGGACTACAGAATTAAAAAGACAAAAAATCGAATCTGAGAAAAATTTGTTTGTTATCTACTTTTGATTTCAATTAATATAAAAAAAATAATATTAAGTAAATCACAAGGTAATTAGTAAGTAAGTTTTGTGTTACGTAATTTATATTTTCTAAAACTGAATTAGGCTGATGTCGCCATTAAGAGAATAGTAATTATCACAACAGAGTAATTTAATGCAGAAAAATATACAAAAGTCAACGTTATAAGTAATACTTCGATTCAGTGAAGGTCACAAAATTTGTTTTGCAATTTTATTGTGCAAAATATTTAATTATAGTTATTTACTATAACAAAAAAGAACAGAAACTGTACACTACTCATAATATGTACTTGCCAATATGTATTATTTTCACGTCACGAACAACATAAAAATAGATTTATTCTTGCATTGTAGAAACACGAACATAAACATCTGTGGGAACAAGTCATTTTCCACTAAACAATGAAATTTCCTAACCACTCAAAAAAACGGTGGCTTCCGTTCAATGCAATAAAGGGCACACAGAATGCTTCCTCAGCACACAATACAATGTACGAAGCAAGCACCATGATGCGTCTATATGTATAAGAAAGGTGATGATTACATAATATCGTTTATCGTTAAATCGTGACTACTAACTAATACATTTGTTTGCAATAACAGAGACTTGTGTCTAGAAAATTATGAAATTGACAAATGACTTGTTGGACAAATCAATCCAAAACACATAATTACAAATTGTATACTAAATTATATAAAGTTCACGTAATACTTTTACGATGTCTATAAAAGTTTTTAATAAGCTTCTATTTATTATATTCAGGAGCTTTTAGATTATTTATAAACAAAGTTTGTATCTAATAATATGTTATAATTAGGTAATTATATCAATTATTATATTTTTATTATTTGTGTATGTATACGTTTGAAAGGGCAGGATAAGCGATTCTCACATAAGCGATTTAACAACTGAAAGCCATTGTACCTTACAAATAATAAAATAACGGCTAAAGTCGCCTAATTCAGAAGTAGAACTGAGGTTTGGTTACCAATATGGCAGATAGTTTAACAGTTGATTTGCTTAATAATAAAACTTCAACCTGACTAGCCTCCTGACCTCCAACATCTCAGCTATAGGTTCTCACATAAATATTAAAAGCTATCATGTTCTGTGAAAGTGAGATAGTACTTCCAAATCTTTGGACCAAGATGAAGTGAAGCCGTCTTACATATATAACGACGACACGACAAATCAAAAGATTAACTTGGTCTAGTTAAAGCATGCCTTCACTTGCGCAATCAGTACGAGTCAAGTAAATAGTTGTGCAGTAAACTGTACGTCCTTGCTGTACGTTCGTACTAGCAGTTTGAGCCTATGAATTGGTACTTCCGAGACGAAACGAGCGAGGCCGCCCAGGTTGGAGCGGGCGTCACCAATGTGCAAACTGGTGCCCATGTGCACTGTCATAGCAATTTACTCTAAAATCATTTATAACTTTGATTCGGATCAAGCTAAAAGATAAAAGCAACCCGTAATTCTAATGCTTTATTCATAATTACAAATTCTACTTAGTTCAGGTTCACTCTACATGTAAACATTATTACAAGACTTTGTGGCTTAACTTTACGTAAATAAACAATAAAAAATCAATAAACAAACAACTATAAATGTAACAGTAATAAAAAAGCAAGAAAATTTATAAATGTAACGAGTATCGCAGAATTTTTCTGAAACAGCACGCTAGAGTTAACAAATTGATTGAGAGTAAAGATGGCAGCTAGAAGCCGGTGTATACAAAACAGACACATTTCAAAGTACTCTTTTTTTATACGTAGGTATAATTTATTTTAGTAGTAATTACCGATTTTCTAAACGAAAGTTGTCAAACTGTCATATTTATTCCTTGGAGATGGAGAATATTTATTATTAAGAATTATTATATTTAAAGTTAGTTTAAAAAGAACAATAGGTATGATATTAAAATATAATTGAGCAAGAAATAAACTTCTCATCAAAAAAATCGAAACACTTCCGTTTTCATTGTTTCTGTCCGAATTTAACACAAAAAGAATTCATACGATGAAAAAAAAAACATAAATGTATAGTAGCTGGCAGTTTGGCCATTACAGTAATAAGCGAAAATTCTAAATTCAAAATTAGAATTTCATTTGTTTATCTTATAACGAAATGAATCACTGTTTTGAGACAAATGTGTGTTTAGGGTTGGAGTACATTTAGCGTTTAAAAACTAAAAATTGGCGCCTATCCTTAAACTTTTTTTTTTTATTTCAATACTGTGACTTTGGGACGTCTGAAAAAAGGTTATTTTTCTAAAACGTATGGATACTTCGCCCACAGAAGCCGCCCAAGTTGTGGCATTGCTGGATTCTGGCCTTAGTCAGCGTGTTGTGGCTGCAAGACTGCATCTAAGCCTGTCATCTGTTCATAGAGTCTATAAACGTTATCGGGAGACTGGTTTGTTCACGCGCCGTTCAGGATCTGGCAGGAATCGGGTCACTTCTGAGCGAGATGATCGATTTATTGTAACAACTTCTTTAAGAAATCGACGCCTTAACGCTTTTCAACTGCAGCAGCGGCTTCGTGTTGTACGAAGGGTGGCTGTAAGTGACTCTACAATTAGAAGAAGGTTGTAGGATCGTGGACTGGTACCGCATAAGCCAGCAAATGGGCCGAAATTAACTGCAGACCATCGAAGAGCGCGCCTTAACTTTGCACGTGAGCACCTAAATTGGTCATACCTACAGTGGAGGCAAAGTTCTCTTTTCTGATGAGTGTGAAATTATGCTGTATGGTAACGACGGAAGAACGGTCTACAGAAGAGACGGAGAACGCTATGCAGAATGCTGCATAGAAGAAAAAGGTCAGCTATGGTGGCGGTTCGTGGACGGTTTGGGGAGGAATCAGCGCCGACGGTAAGACAGAGCTTGCTTTTGTGTTGGGCCACGTCTGCCTGCACTAAACTGTCATCGGTACGTCGAAGAGTGTCTCGAGCCTCATGTGATGCCCTATGCACATTTTATTGGCAACGGCTTCATATTCATGCACGACAATGCTAGGGCTCACACCGCGGGCGTCGTACGAGATTATCTTAACGAAGTCGATATCTCTATTATGGAATGGCCAGCAAGAAGCCCGGACATGAATCCCATTGAACATCTGTGGGATGAATTAAAGAGACGAATTCGAGCAAGAGATCCTGCCCCAGAAACACTTAGCCAGCTGCAAGATGCAATCGAAGAGGAATGGGACAATATACCACAGCATGTGATCGTGACTCTCATCCGATCGATGAAGAACCGTATGGAAGCAGTAATTAGAGCTCGGGGAGGGAATACAAGTTATTAAATAAACGTTTTTTAGCTTTTTTTTTCATTTACGTGTGTTGTTTTATCCATTTCCTTTATACTCCATACGGAATAAAAATGACTCATTTAACAAAATACGAAACCTATGAAAAATTCATTTAAATTTAGAACATTAACATTAAGATTTGATAAGCTCATATTACTCACTATTAAACGACATTTAACATTTATTCCTAAATGTACACATTTTTCTGATAATCCTGACAAAACGTAAACTTGCAAGGTGTTTCGATTTTTTTGATGAGAAGTGTATATTCTCCATTTAAGATATTAATATACGAACATAATTGTTTTAATCGTCTCATTTCACTAGTAAATAATTTACTTATTTTACTATTTTTTTACGGTATATTTACATTTCGCCTCAGGAAAAACGGAATTGTATGTCACTTCACACAAATAAATTTACTGATTTTGTACTTGTAATCGGTACATCTGATTTAGTCAGCAGACCGCATCACATCTCCGAGTTGCATAAGGTTGTCCCAATTAGATGCGAATGTTTGGACCTTAGCTAATCACGCTGATTTAGTTGCTGGCTTCTTCTCAGGTGACTTTTAGGTTGTTACATAGGTACATATTTCCCTTCACAGTAGAAGCGTTGGAAAAGTTACACATTGCTACAAATTTATCGATTCACAATATTCTCGTCATTTGTGGCTGACAAGGAACGTATTTTGAATAATATCAGACTTCTGGGAACATGATTACGAATGGCAGTTTAATTTGCAAAGAGTTAGTGTTGTCTTCATTCAGGTTTCTTTAAAATATGACCTATCTCACATACGATATTTTTTTTCGGAATAGACGAATACAGTAAATTTCTTATACACACAGCTGCAAGTCAAGACCGTCTCTATTCTCTAAGCAATAAAACGCTGTTTTCACAGTTCTATTATTTCCATTGACGTTCTGCTAAAATTATACAGGTTCTGATTCGAAAGAAAGCTATTTCTAAAACGTAAAATGGATTTCACTATCAGTGCTTTTTATGTGATATGTTGACAAACAAGCAGTTATTGAGCGTGGTATCATCATGTTTAAACAACCGACGAATGCGTCGACCTCTGCGCGCGATGGCTTGAGACAATGAGGGGGGGCTGTGGAGTTCCGCAGACGACACACAAAGCGGACCCTCCGTTGTGGTCGGCGACTGCTGATTGACGATTTCCGTCTATTGTGTCATTCCCTTTTATACACCCCGGTGTGCGTAAGCCGCGTAATGTTACAGCTAAATTTGACGGCAGCGATATATTAGGCACCATCTACATGATGTGCCAACTCTTTCATTGCACTCGTGAAACGAGACGACAACAAATTATGTTTGATTCTAACCAGCGGCTTGACCACCTAACTGTCTCACCGTCAATTGGTTGTGATTATGACATCACACTCGTAAGCATTTTAGTTTCCTGTAACAAAATGTATTTTTAAAGTGGCCCCGTGAGTTGCATTTGACAGCGCGACTCGCGATAAAAGCGATTGGGTTTTACCAGTAGATCTCAACAATTATTGATCCACTTGTCTATATTCGTGTCCAATCCTACCAATTTGTTGTCATAATTACGAATTCACGACCTTTGCCTACAATGGACAAACTTGTTGTCAGCTCAACTCAAACCCTAAAGAAGATTACAAACTTTTTACAGTCTAGTATGTTTACCTTCGAACCAACAAAACTGTAGTAACAAAGCTAGATCACGTTCTCTACATCAATCGACGACCAGTGCTTGACATCGAAATGTTTTCCTAATACTCGTCATTTCCTGTGTGAGACAGGAAAAGTTAAATCCTATTATCAAATTTTCCTTTTAGGTGTGTAAGTACGCATTGTACTTGCCGATCAACTAAAAGCATAGCTTTTTTAAACGTAAAAAAAATATGCTAACGAAACATACATAGTAAATGACAACAATAACTTTGTGAAATATAATGTTAAAACTATCATCCTCTGGGGGCTACGACTGTGGGGGACAAGACCATCTGTCCCACAAAACGGAGAACAACAACTTTCTCCTGATCGACAAATGATATGTTACTTGTAGAATAAATAATATATAAGGAAATGTAAAAATACTAACACACAAAAAAGATTGCGGACCAAAGAGTCCGCGAAAGTCCGAGAAAACCAAAAAAAGATCGCAAAAAACAAATCTATCATCCCCAAGAAATAATAAAATCAGACATGTTAAATTATTGATTTAGTGTAAGTTGAAGTTACTACCTTCTTGAATATATAATTTTGACCCAAAACCGTACATTCAGCATTTCCTATAAGGGGAGTGTCCAAATACCGTGTCACAATATTTCAGGCGACTATTCGCTCTGAGGGATATTCAGCTTGTGGATGTGGGGCGTCCTCATTTTGGAGGTCGTTTGCATTGCGCCTCCATTTCCTATACGTTAAGTGGTGGAAATAAAACTAGGTGAAAGGTATTTAACAGTATCAACTGTCGAGACTCCGAGGCGAAAGTCACTAACACGCATATGTTATAAATATTGATAGCAGCTATATATTGACAAAACAAGCAGATTTACCTTTTGGTAAGTGGTTACAATCGCCTATAATACATTTGGTCCTTATGAGATTCCACAGAATTTATTCACTACCAACGTTTACAGCGAAAAAAATAGGTAATACGAAGATAACGAAAAAGACGATCCTGGTATAAAATCTTCTTTCGATTAAAATATGTACATTAAGAATAGCAGAACTATTCAAAGGCAAAGGCAATTATGAAGACTTTCTATATAGTATTTATTATAATATAAATATCAGGTTTTACAATTCCGCCATTTTGATAAATGTTAAGCGGGGTGGTATAAAGTTCGCCGGAACAGCTAGTAATAAATCCTTACCATTACTATAACTGTGAAAATAGATCTGTCCGTCTGTTGCGCTTTCACGCCAAAACTATATTGAACGGATTTAAATTCAATTTGAAACACTAGAGCCTGAAAAAAGAACTAGAATACTTTTGGAAACAAAAAGGGATGTTAAGGGGTTGAAGCGGAGAGAGAGGTTGTATGCAAGTATAATATCTTTTAAAGCTAGAAGTTTGGAATTTATTTTTTAGCTTGTTGATTAGATATAAATAAAACAACTTTCAACATTTGTAAAGATTTTACTTTAAAAGTAGTTAAAAATAGGGGATACAAATTGTGACCGATTTTGACGAGTTGTTATAGCGATAGTTTGAGATCCGATAAAGGACATTTTTATTACGGAAAAAAATAGTTTCTCTACGAGAAAATTTAATAACAGTTGAACAAGTTTTGGTGTAATTTGGTATGGGGATAGAGACAAAATTTATGGGAAGAACATAAGAAAATTATTATCGCGGCACAAATATAAAAGCGGTAAAGCCGCGAGCGGAAATCTGGTATTAAATAATTGATTGCTTCTCACTCAATTACCGCAAATAAAATACTTAAGACGAACATCTTTCTTAATATATCATCGCTTACGTTCTAGCATCTGTAAACATCGAAACCAGTCAAACGGTGACGAAAAATGTATGTACAGCAATATGTCAGATCTTACATGTTGACCTTCAGACATCTTTTATGTCGCTAGTGATAGGGGCGATTTTCGTCGTGCAACTGTAAAGTTTGACGGGCTGCTGACTGATGCTACAATAACACTGAGTCTTCGTTGTGTAATATTATATGCATTTAAGTTGTGTCCAATATTCTAGACACAGTATTACTCTCAATATATAAAATGAATGGACAATGATAGAGATTATTGTGGTAATAATAATAATATACAATAATATCTAATTGTGTGTTATTTGAGTTATAATTAGTAGCACTTACTAATTCTACCGCAATATAAATACGTTAATACTAAATGTTTGTTGTTTGATAAATTAAGGATAGTAGCTCGAACAATTGTTTTTCAAATTATGTTTGAAAAGTCCTCGACAGATACTTTTTTCATTTTCATTACTCATCATCCCTTAACTTCTATTATCGCGTTTATACAAAGTAAGTAGGACATTGTTAGCTTTGACATCGACAAAACTGTTTGCTTTAATTTGTAAACAATAACAACATTAAGTAGTGTTTAATTATGTAAACAATAACAACATTATGTAATGATTATTTTAATAATCTCTAACACATAACGTAATAATGACCAATACTTTTTGTAAAATCGAGGGTAACATTGTGCCTAAAATTTTGGATATAATTAAAAAATACTTAATCTTACAATAAAGATATGATATTTTTCGTCATTTGCGACTTATATCCAGGTATTCAGATATATAACTACTATGTATAGATTATTCATTGTCATGGGCGTCATCTATATTCCTACTTTTAAATAAGTCTATCTCTTTCTTTGCCATAATAACAATATAAGACCACACATCACATAATGATTCATTAAAATTAGTATAACAGTAAGATAACAACTATCTTAGAAAGATCTACATTATTATCACCTTAATTATTATTAGCTACAGTATCTTACATTATAAGATACAATTGTCACAGTGTATAAATTGAAATATTACAAATTTTGCAAATTAACTGTAATGTGAGTCAGAACAAGGATATTTTCATTGGAAATGGCATATAATGTCGCAGTGTAAATATATTTTTTGTATTCTAATTAGATACACTTATCACTCATTAAACATTTCGGGAACAAAATTCATTTAACTGAAATATATGTTCTAAAATCTTAGAAGTTGCCCAATGTGTAACATTAGCCGTCTCTCGGCTGAAATAAAGACGAAGAGAAAAATCGGATTATGATTACAAACATACTAAAAGTACAGACATACAAAATTATAACATTTAAGGGGCATATAAGTTAAATAAAAAATATTAGATAGACCCTTGTCTAAGATACGAAAACCAAATATTTTCTATGTATTATATATTTTAGGTTCCACCACCCCTTAACACTGGCGCTCAGAGAAATTACTGCAGTAATCCCTGTACGCCGATATTAATAATAGTATATATTATGATGACAGGACATGATAGAAATTTCACACGTTCACCAATTTTATTTTGTTGTTTGACTAGATTGAAGAGAGTGGTGTGTTGACTGGTATTTTTTTTTAGAGGGGAAATGCATTATGCACCGTGACACCGCGCTGGCTAGGCGCGGCTGTGTGTGAGGCTCTCCGGTCTGACAGGACCGGCCTACCCACTAAACCCCCCTGAGTTCTCTAGGCCCATGCGGGGCACATGGCGGGGTGCGCTTTCGCGATTCTACCGCCATGAGCTCCTCCAGCCGCTCGACCGAGGCCTGGTCGAGCCTACGCAGGGGAGGGACTGTCCGAGAACCCCTGGACAATCCCCCAGACGGAGAGACATCACCACGGCGTGCGCGGTAGCAGACGCGCACGCAGCCTCGCGGTAGGGTCATTAGGCGAGCACCGCTCTTGCGTGTGCCCGCCTTCTACTACCTATTCGTCTGCGGCGGAGAGGAGCGGCCTCGACATCCTCCCTCCGCTCCCTCTCCGCTGCCTCCTTCTACGAGATGATGTTCTCGCAAAAGGAGGCAACAGCCTCCCATCCCGCCTCGCCGCAGAGCATGGCCACGACCAAGCTCGGCAGCGAGACGTCGTTGCTTCCCAAGTGTTGGTTGGTACCTAGGAACCTACAGAATATTTTTTTTGCTGTTAGCACATTATCTGTTTTATCTATATGTATTTACAATAAAACTGTTCAAATGAATTATTTTTTGTAATTTTTGTTTACGAAGCAAAATAATTCCTGCTCAGTTCTAAGACCGACTACTCATGACCTTTTTTAGTATTTCTTAGTGGGCGCGCAGCCGACCTCGATACAAATCCGTGGGAAGGCGCACTGTGGGCTGGTCTCCGCAGCGAAGTCTCAGCCACCATCATAATGAGGCCCGTTATTTGTCCCGCGACAGTGGTGGTAATATGTGAACTCAAGCGCCTCCATTCAAGATAAAACAAGCAATTACCGCTTTCATTGTAAGTTATTTGTACACAGCGTTCGTATTATTCACGGCCAACTTAATGGTATAGTTAGTTATATAAAAATAACTGTATAAATTATCAGAAATACTGACATTGATAATTATAATAACGAAATATAATCTTTTCCGAAGTCACATCCCACATTAATCCAAGAAAACTGAAAAAAAGCAAGCGAGACAGAACAGCACATTAATGCCACGAAAACCCTTGAACACAACTGTAATGGGACGGTACTTTGCTTACATTTTTTCTAATTATGCTATTATGCATAATGCTCGAAGTGCTCGAATAGAGTTTCTCAACAAATGATTCTTAAAATGGACAAGACGAAAATTATGTCGAATACTATATTGTATAATTCATATTCCAGGCCCATCTACCAACTACTATAACCCAACTACGATAATAGTAGATTTGCACTGCGATAGATGTATCACAATGCAAATTCAGGGGCATAATCTACATAACCATGGTCACCGACATACTTAAGTGGCAGACAGCCAGGCCCATAGGTCGCTGGACTTACAATCGTTGTGATATGCTAGGAAACGCATCCTTAGTTTAGCCTGACCAACCACAAAATGGACCGGCGATTAGATGAAAATCGCAGGAAGACGTTGAATATTAGCAGCGCTGAAGCGATTAATGTAGTTATAATATATACATTTTATTACTTTCTTTTTATAGGCCTTTTTTTTAATTAATCCAAGGTTTTTGAGAAGAACAAACGACGAACAACGTAACTCGCTAAATCTGACTAGTTGAGGTAAATAACAAACGTATAACAAAAACGCAAAACATACAGTCATAATTACATAATTCTCTTTTATTACCCCCACGACTCTAAGATGTGTCAATAAATTCATCACCACGCTAATAAAAATGTTTTCCAGTCATCTCTTACTTCATACTCATTTCCTCATCCGTAGATAAGTGAAATGAATGACTTTAAAGAAAACAAAAATAAATTGGCTCTATTTATACGTCTAGTGCTCCCAATGAAAACATCCCACACACTTCCATTAAGAACGGTTGTGCTACTTCGTGCTTTGTTTCACTTTTTCAGTACAAAGTCAACTTATTAAGATTTCTGTGTTATGATGATTCATAGCTCCATCATCAAATCACAAACATGAATCATGATTCTTATCAATCTTCAATATGCAATTCCGGTGTAGGGATGAAGCGACACTACTGAGGTATTGACACAATGTCGATCGAACTTTCGATATTTTTTTTTAATTCTATAGAATGACAAACAAACAGACTACCCACCTGATAGTAAGTGGTTACAGTCGCTTATAGTAAGTACCTGTAAGATTACAAATATATAGCGTGCCCCTCATTTACAACTGAGGATAAATCTATTATAGTTTTCTGGATTACAGTCAAAGCTCCTTATTCGCGCTTCCTTCATTCGCGTTTTCACTATTCGCGGATCAAAAAAATGCAACTCAATTCCTTTATACGCGGCTAAAAATTCGCGGATCTAATAAATAGTACATACATAAAAATAAAAGAATTCCAATTTGCGATTTCTAAATCAAACATTGATCCATCTATGGAACGACGTCTTATTTTTAAGAGGCAAATTGAAAATGTAACTGTTGCGAATCAGTCTAAATTGTAGGAGCTTTTTAAAAACTGCCAAGCAAGAGAAAATTACAAAATTCTTCAAACTATTACTTAGCCTTAAGATAATGAATCAAAATATTCAAAAATTTAAATGAAATTGATGTTTTTATATGTCTTTTTTTATTTTGTCACCTTAGGAACGTATCTCCTATAGTCCCATACAAATTACCATTCTATATTCACGGTTTCTGTATTTGCGGCATATTTATGAACATATCCCCGCGAATAAGGACCTTTCACTGTATTATAAAAATGTAAAATAATTTAGTAGTATTGTGCAGTTTTGTACTGATTTATTTCATGTCATTAAGGTCCTTTGTCCCTTAACTTTGCAGAGGGCGTCCACAGTGAGTCTCCATCCCGCACGGTATTGCGCTTCGCGTTTGATTTTGCTCGAGGTTTTTCCAATGGCTTTCGCTTCTAAAATGACAGTCCGTCAGTTTTATGCTTTCCTTGGGGATTCCAGTCTAGGGTTTGCTTCGGTATGTGGTTTGCATCCCTTCGGAAAGTGTGGCAACTCCATTTACATCTGCTGGTCGATCTGGACTTTTCTGCTCGTTGGGACTTTTTTCTGGCCAGTAAATACCCAGGATGCTTCAAAAACATCGGTTGACGAATGTCCTTTGTGACCTGCCATGTCTCACATCCGTACAGTAATACGGATTTCACGTTTAACCGTGATTATATCTTGAGATTGACTCTCCGAACTAATTTCCGTGATTTCCATACGGGCCTAAGCTGTGCTAAGATTTATTTCGATACTCACAAAATATCAACATAGATGAGTTTAAGGGTATTGGCTAAAAAATTTAATTAAACATTATTACCATCGTACCACGAGTTCGTCTGATCGATACGTTTTTGACACATAAGTTTGAAAGTATCGATACGAAAAGATCGGAAAGAATAGATAGGGTAAGAAATGGTATTTACTTATGCCTTTTCATACCTAGTGCTCATCTAAGAAACCAGATGCCAAAATTATATACCTTTAATATTTATAATAAGAAGGATATAGCATATAGTTAACGCTATTTCGGAACTTGTATGAACACTACTTTTACGAGCTACATAAAAGCGCCGCAAAGGTCAAACTTGTATTTTAGGCCGTTTGTACATTTAGACACATATTGACAAAAAGTTTATTTATCTAATAAAATATTTTAAGAAAACATACCGTAAGGACTACTAGTAGCCTATTAAAACATCTTTTTCTTCAGTGGATGATGAGAATATGGAATATATTATTTAAAAAAAAACATTCTCACTCTTATGATTATGACCATTTTCCTTTGAATTCTATGTATATTTTATTGTACTTACAATAATGAGCTTAAATATGTATCACTTGTATAAACGACTATTTGGGTCTGACAGACAATTAAACGCACGATTGATTTGATAACATTTATGTATTATAATAATCATCAAACCTTTATTAATAGAATACACAAATAATATTAATGAAGTTGTCCTTTATATTATATACGGATAACGTAGTCTTTTACTGGTCATTATCTCCGTCATAGATAAGTTTAGGTAGAATAGACTGCTAATTCCACATAGTGTGTTCATGTAAAACTTATTGTCACTTGTACAACTTAATTCGACTTGTTATATCTAGATGTCATTACTATAATTAACAGATTTAGTCTGCAAATTAGTAGGTATGGTATAGCGCCATCTGTCGAATGCTTTAATATTGGGGGTTATAGTATGAAATTGCTGTTTTTCAAGATTTTTGGTTTATTCCACGCTAACCTTATTTATTTAATTAACCTAGAATTAACCTATAACAGACACGTCAATAGACTTATTAGACTAAGTAATAACAGAATTTAGAAGACAATAGTTGTAATAAAGTTATAATAGTCAATAATGTACAAGTTCTGACGTAAAAAAAACAACAAGTAGTTTAAGTTTTTTTGGTTTAAAATATCCTAATTCGAAGATTTAATTTTAATCAAAACTTGCACTTCAGTGTTAAAAAGTTTTAAATACAAGCGAAATAACCGCATTTTCATATTAAAAGGACATATAATTTAATATAATAAATAAGTGCAATGATCGAAACATATACTTTCTCACAGAATAATCTGTCATATGTTGGTTTACTTTGGTCGGTCTAAAGGGGTTTGGGAAGTTTCTCATATAGAAAGCTTTCTGAGTTAATGTACGATTTATATGATACGAATACTATTACTGTAACATGACGATACAAAGTTCATGATATTACAATGATTCATAATTTACGTAAGTACTTCTTGAATTATAGTTATGTAGCAAGCCGGGTGCGATCATGTTTGTTTACAATCATTCCTACCAGCCATAGTTCAATTAAAACATGAGTCACTGAACACACATTTACTGAATGATTTTAAACGAACAAATCTAAGTAGAAAAGGTATTGTTAATGAAATGTCACTGAGTAGTTGGAATCGAATCAATTTCAGTGTATTGTACGATGACACATTTAGTGTATTATTATTATATGAAACTAACCGACTCAGCGAACTTCGTGCCGCCAACAGTCAATGTATAGTGAGCTGATGACGATGGCGTCTAGTAGAACTGTTACAATGAAAGATGATTTAAAAACTCTTCCTAACGCATTAGATCCTTTATACAAACCTTACCCTGACATAGAAGTATACAATAATTACAATTATCCAATTTGGTACAGTCGTACGAAAGTTATACGCTCAAAATGAATAATATTTTTTATACAAATGCAATCGTGTTTACCTACTCTCTGAAGAACAACACAACAGCCATTTTTTCACCTAAAAATTGTAGCATAAATATCCCGATGTTTCCCTTTTGTTATATAAATTATTCGGTTAGTAAACACATACCTACAGAAAATAAATCCTACGCGACTATTTTAAAACAACAAACTTAGCTAAATCTTTCCTTCATTTTTAAAGTATTTAAATTTTTGTAGAAATAAACAGCGGACTATATAACACTTTGATATTGGCGTCATTCGGAAATGTTTTCAGTCCGAACTGCTGTTGTCCTTATATTGAGCGAGTTCTAGACTAGCGTGACAGCAATAGACTTGATAAAAACCTATTTTTTAATTGTCGCGACCTTGACGTTTCTTCTCAAGCGATTTATTTTTATTTGCACAGATCGGTATGTTTTAGAGACGTCAATATGATGCGGCGCAACAGACAATATATGCAAGCATAATATTTTGTAGGTATTTCCTGTATCTATCAGCCAAAATAGATTAATGCGATCACATCGATATGACTTTGAATAAAAAATAAAAACACATTTGCAAGATACATATATACATAACAGCTGCGAGTGCGAACCCAGCCATTTCACTTCAGAATACATGCCGTAGCGCAAAAAATAACCGACAAATTTTTACAAGTCAATGCTGCTTGCCTGATTTCGAGGCAAAAAAAAACACATGGTGTTTCCATCGATGCACCTGCCTGCTCATCAGTCGGTACCATATTTGTAAAGCATGTTTGCGCCCACTGCCGTCGTTTTAGTAATATAGACAGATTACTGATTAATTATGATCCGATTTAGTATTTAGGTACATGTAATATTCTAAAGAGAAGGAATGTTGAAATATAGACTTTTTTATATTGGTTCAAAACTGAACGTTGTATGTTTTAAGATAAATGAAGTGAAATTGACATTGAACGTTTATCTTGCGCGACATCACAACGATTTGGAAACACAACAGAGACTTTGATGTTGATAACGTTAATTGTTCACTTCACATTATCGTAAAGCATCATAAAAACACTATAAAAGTAACACGACACAACTAAATCTTTCATTTATCTATCGAAAATATCAGCTTCAAATGAATGTTGATGTTTGACTCCACAGCTGTTAGGCCGCGGTAAATTACTATGACCGCCCGCTAAATGTAAACCCAAATAAATGACGAAGACGGAATAAGGGGAGTTATTCTAAATTTTGACAATCTAATTTTCTACTATATTGTATGGATAGTTTATACGATGCTGGGAGGCACGC
This sequence comes from Scirpophaga incertulas, assembly GCA_036419045.1. Lineage (NCBI taxonomy): Eukaryota > Metazoa > Arthropoda > Insecta > Lepidoptera > Crambidae > Scirpophaga > Scirpophaga incertulas. The sequence goes on from CM071638.1 coordinate 7,211,744, forward strand.
GCGGCGTTTTACGACGCGGGAGCTTTGAAGAGTAATATAAGACAAACGACAAATGACCGACAGAGATCTCCTTGACGAACTTTTCAGAGTAGACCCTCTCTGTCTGACTACGCAGTACAACAACCGGCTGATGTTGCGAGTGCGCGTGCACCGACTAGATTACGATTACCAGTCGAGGACACGAACGCAAACGGGCAGTCTCATCTATATATTAAATAAAAGTATCAACAACATTTACCTACAAGAGTTCTTTAAAACAAGTACCTAGACTTGCACAGCAAAATAACTTGGTAAACATTTTTACATTAATGAGAAATGGGTAAAACAACAGTTAAATCAGTTATCATTTCATATATTATAAAGTTTCAGGACGTGGGCAACGAAGTAACAACCACTCAAAGTTCGCGTTTGCCAAAATATATAAGTACAGTGTTGGACCTACCGCAATATCATACACTAATTAATAGTGAAACGAGGATCGGCTCTTTCTATACTATATTTTGATATATCTGACTACACGTTGATTCCTTTCTAACGACACTAAAATAGAAAAATTATTTAATAGTCTTGAAGACAATGTGGGTAAATGAGATTTTATTGCAAACGGCTCAATGAAATCCATAACTATAACCATATAGGCAATATAGGTACCATCATCTAAAATAGTTTAAAACTTTACTAATATAAGAAATAAGAAAAACTTGATGTCGTATATATAAAATGAATTTAAAGAAGAAGGTATCAACTCGACCAGTTCCATATAGCCTCAGTTTTACAAAGTACTCACGGTTTCATCCCCGTTATATCGAATTTTCCAAAAGGAAAGATATAATGAAAGTGGAGGAAGCAAGAGAAGTGTGCCAGGATCGTAGCAAGTGGAGAGAGGTCGTATCTGCCTACCCCACTGGGAACAAGACGTGACATATATGTATGTATACTGTAAATGAATAGTCCACGAATAAGAAACTACAAATTTAAGATGTGAAATGAATGTTCAAGACTCGTGTTAAGACTAATCGCCATGGTAATAAATGATGAAACTTGACACGAAGAAATTTCTAGCGATTAGCTGTTATTCTAATGAAACCTACCTCTGCCACTTGTTAGCCAAACACTAATAGATTCATCTTACCATTCGTAATGACAGTGACTCCTCTTTAACAGACGTCTGCATTCCAGTCATACCATTGTTTAAATCCCATTAATGGAATTGGCGTTATCATTGGCCTAATTAACGAAGTAGATACTAACTACAGAGGAATGTTTCGTACATGGCTCTTTGAAGGGAGAGGGATTAACGAGTACCTTAACCTAAAAGACAAATCCAATTGACACAGTTACGTCGAAAGAATTTGTAATCCAATCACGATATCATTAAGAATAGATATAATAACACTCTCTCGTATCAAGTTTAAAATTAATAAATAATACATTTATAATGACCTATGAACTGACATATAACTGTAATGTGTCGATCGAATCGAAATACTTATATAGAATATAAATTACTGTATTATACTATATATTATATAATTAGTAACTAAACAACATTTATTTGTTAAGAATATTAATACAAATATATAATTAATGCAGTTAGACTATATACATACATACATACATATATGTCACGCCTTGTTCCCAATGGGGTAGGCAGAGACCACCTCTCTCCACTTGCTACGATCCTGGCACACTTCTATACTTCACCAAAATATGGCATAATATAGGTCTTATAAGCAACGGACAAAAATCAAATGGATTTTTAAATAAAACTATATAGCAAATTAGAGGACAAATAATCACAATACTCATTTATAAATAATATACAAATAAATATAATAACTTAAAATTGAAAGCACTGCTCTTTATTAAATAAAAAAAGGGAATAATAGATTAAAAATAAGTTGTCGATAAGCCAGTTCCTGAGTTTCCTTTTAAGTAAACAAGTCCTTATTAACATGTTAAATATTATTATTGTCATCTATTTTTAATTTAAAGAACTGTTCTGTTTGTTATATGTTAAATAGGTTCGTCAGGAGATCTATTGTCGAAACCACTAGATTTTTTAAGAGCTCTAGATATGGTTTTATAAAACGCATAATTCGCATATATTCTAACACATAGATTCTAAAAATAATCAATATTTTAATCTTTTAAATATGAAACAATACTCTACAGGACATTGTGTTAAATAAATATCACGAAAATGTAAATACGATTTAAAAAAGGAAGTAAAAACAGACCGTTAGTTTCTTCCTTGTCCTTATCGAAAAGGCTCTATTTATTTCTAAAGAGGTGCAGTATTTTTTTCGTTGGACGTAAGTACTTATGTATGTAAAAGCAAATCCTAGTATTAGCCAGAATGACACGTGACAAGCGGGATTAATTAATTATGTTTGAGTATTACGTCTCTCGCCTCGTTGCGACGTTTAACAGACCCCGCATTGCATGTATGTATTTATGTACTTATCTTTTAACGTGTCACAAAATTATATGCGTACGAAACAGGTACACACTACAGGAAGAACAAGACGGTAAGAGATAAAATCACGCCAGCCAAACATAGCGTCAAAGCAAGGAACAAAGTAGTCACTCACTCTCTATTGCTTTGCGATTAAGGAATTTGGAGAAGGCAGACCAGATGAGATCTATCAGTCAGTCATCACTATAAAGATTTCTAAATGACTGAGTAGAGTCACCAGGTAGTTTGAACCCATCGAAATCAACGTGACTCAACCGAACCACTTACACTACTAAAAATTCGATATATAATTGTTATTATAACTAAAACTTACATACACACAGTATAGGTACAGTAAAATGCGTGGCGAATAGATAACTACTATTACACATTATTCGTCACTTCAATTTTTATTGGTACCCCAGTTATGTGTGTTCTACCGCCTGTATAATGGGTTGTGTTCTGAAGAATTGTTTGACATGATGCCCACGGCCACTTTCTATCATCGCACCACTCGCATCGACAGAGAGTTCATGCCCACACATTGGAGCCTAAATTGTCCCGCACAGTGCGGTTCCAAAGGAATTTCCTCCCGCGTACACTCCGTTTGTGGAATGAGCCCCTGCCGAGGTTTTCCCGCAGTGTTACAGTATGGGGTTCTTCAAAAGGGGAGTAAATAGGTTTTTGAAGGGTCGGCAACGCGCAAGTGACACCCCTGGTGTTTGTAAGTGTCCATAGGCTACGGTAACCGCTTACCATCAGGCGGGTCGTAGGCCTGTTTGCCAGCATCGTGGTATAAAAAAAAAGTAACAGGACCACCGAAACGCATTATAATACAACGATTTATAACGTTGAATTGTCAGAAAACAAGGAGAAATTTTAAGACAGCAGTTATAACGCACGATAAATGGTTTTTTATGTATTTTTTCGTTGCTGATGCTATGGAGGCAGGCCCAGACGCGATTAATTTTATAAGTGACTGACTGAGGAATCAACGTAAAGTACAAACCACTGCTACTAGACCCATGACATTCAGGACATGAGGACTTTCATATACACTGGTTTAAGTAGGCACATTGTAAAGGAGTTTTCTTAGTATAAATACAATACTAAGTTCGCGTACACAGATTAATAAATTTATAGAAATTGTTAGAAAATAACCTTGCAAATAGCATAATGTCTCGTGACAGAAGCGGTTCTAATTCTAACTATTGGAATGGAGCAGAAATACAAAATTACTGAATAACTTCGCCTTGGTCGGTTCACTGCACATAAACAGAAGGCCATTTACTCTATACCTATTGTTTATCGAACGATCACTTGCCTAAACGTTCATTTTAACCGAGGCAAGAACAATAGCTATTATCGTTCTCTAATGACACAAACAACAAACTCTATAAAACCTGGTTTGGTCATCAAGAAACAAGGAATTTTTGATTGACGTTGTCAATATTTGACCAATCAGTTTAGACTTGTTTTGATATTTCAGACCCATTTATGCATTCCTAACTAGCACAGTTGCATTACTGTGATCAATGTTTTTATTCTTAACAATATTCGTTTATGGTACGATAAGAAGCTTTCATATAAAGTCTCTTATTTCCGAAAATTATTATACGGACAGCGTCAGTAAATCCCATTATTTATTGGTAGACAAGTTATAAAACTTGTAAGACGTATTCGTGTCACAGATAGATGATTAATAAGCTAATAAATGTAGAAAAAACGAGACGTCTCGTTTTTTGTCATACCTATATTACATGGTACCTACAGAAACGCTCCAACTTACCGGATTTTGAAGTGTCTGTGTGGGAAATTCTGAATAGACGTAATAATACCAATGCTGCTTGTGAAAATGTAAGAAAACGACTAATCTGTGACTATGAAATTTCTAGCTTTTCCATGATTTCCAGTTATTTCCGTTATTTTTCCCAGGATATATTCGGAACATAAATAGGAAAATAACCGAATAGTTTTAGTACCTTGCTAGATCATATAACCGAAAAATAAAAACCGAGCATTTCCCCAAAGTTTTGTTCTGGGCTATATTTGTTTCATAAAATATTTGAACGATCCGAATAGACAAACAATTCGGCAATAGCTGGAACAATAATTTCAGTACTTTAATAATATTAAACACAATATCGAAAGGTCACATATTTGACATAAGTTACGCTAAGTATCAAAGCTCCCTTGGAGTTTGAACAGTATATGTATCTAAATGTATTTCTATTTAATTGTACTTTGTCAATATTTTTCCTAACACCACAATAAACAAACAAGTGTGAAATAATTTCACAAACTTTCTTTTTAGTGCGGTAAGTTGAGATATGTTAAGGGAGCTACGTAACACAATTAGAAAGAGTTAATCAGCAACATGATTACGGTGAGTACTTAAGATCGAGTCAGGAACCCGACGTCCGCCGCCAGTTGGTCATAGAAATCTACTTTTACTTTCACCCCGTCCATTCACCTGGCCGATGAGTTCGAAGTAATGGTCTTATATTCATCTACCCCTTTAGCAGACCCTTAATAGTAGAAAATTATGTTTAGTATGGCGACCTTGTCAATTTATTTTCCTTTAACTCTAACTCACACGCGTCGCCCATTTTTATTATTCCAGGGTAATAGCCGGGCGTATTGCCACTGTCTGAATACGCTGCAGATATAATTACGATGAATTTCATTAGTCGGTTCTTACGACCTCTACGGAAGGAGATGCACACGATTTATTTATTAAGTGCGTCAACATTATTGTCAAATAATTCCTATTATTTCAGTGTTCAGAAAATTATAAATTTGTATACTTGTAGTTATTATGAAATCACACATTATATTATATAGTCAATTTATTGTTGGTTGATAAGATTAATGCCTCTAGGAGGCTAAAACCTCCTAGAGGCTCACGTAGCACGGTATAAATTTTTACCTCTATGTCTTATTCTGAGATATTCAATTACAATAACAATCAATTACTAACACATTTGGAGTACATCATTTTTCTTAGATCGCAAATCTGTAGTTAATTACAAACCGAAACGAGGAAATAATTGCGGTCCGAATTCCATAGCATAATTAACAAAGAAATAACTAAGTTTTTCATCATTAATATGCTTCTATAATATACATTCAAATTTAGAAAAAAAATGTTATATATTTCGGAGATTTTGCGCGTTGCCCTATAAACTCTATTGTAAGTGGTCATGTTTTATCGCTGGAATCAAAAACTCCGTTTTAAGACACTGCGTCAAATGAGCCGAGAATATGCCCAACCGAGCTGGATCCGTCGAGTGAACTTCTCCCACATATTGGACTTATCTAATTGGACTATTTGTTGAAGATAAACATACTCCTTTTCATCTTTCTTTTCCTTTACCTTCAACAATTTCCTTTTACCTTGCCCATGTTAATTTAAGGATCTACTTGTTGGGAACCGGACCCTACTGAGGTCTGAAGATTGTACCCTTTTTGGCGATATTACTCGCCCTGAGTTCCTTGTTCCCCCTGAGGAAAACGCATTAAGTTGCATTCCCCGACTGTGGCGAGCCGGCGGTTATTTGGGGCTCTCCTCCCCAGAAGGGGGAGGCCTACCCACTAAAAATCTCAGGGATGGCCTTCCTCAGGCATGTAGGGAGCCCCCGGGAACACCAAGCTACTCCCGGGTACCCCCAGCCTCCGCTCCCCCGCCGATACAAGGGAGCCCTCCTCGGGGGAGGCTACAATACCTCCCCCGATCTCCACCACCGACGACGCCTCCCGGCCACGGAAGAGGCGTGGTCCCTCCCGGGTCGCCGCATCCGCGGGCGCGATTTCCTCGCCCCCGCCGGCGACCCACGGCGGCGCCGCAGCTGTGCTACCGAGCCCGGTGCCGCCTCCATCGAGCGGGATCGGCCATCTCCCGACCCCGCTCGGCGGCCTCCTTCTGGAGCATCACTGCTTCACAGAAGGAGGCCACAGCCCTCCAACCTCCCAATATTACTCGCCCTGTCTCTGACTGCAATACTTGGATGTTTCGATAGTCTATGTCACATCTCTAGAGAAACTGAAGCTTAAGACCTGGGCAAGGTCTCGATGGTTTTCTCATAGCTCACCAACAACAAGCATAGTGGCAAGTTAAACCCTTCAGACCTTTATATAACCTGTCTCTGTTCTGAAGTTCTGAATTCCTGTTGTAAATTGCTCCACTTTCAATTCATCATCACCTTGTATGCCTTGTCTGGGGGGATTAAAATCTCCCATATAAACATGGTATTGTTGTAGCCAAATAATATTGTCATATATTACTTCCACTTCCTTGACTGTGTGGGTAGAAGTTGGGGTGTAAACATGCAAAACCTACAAAAAAAAAACTGTTCCATGCTTCTTAGTAGTAAGGATGCAGTCCTATTTAAGAAAGTTCTGATCTGTACAGCTTTGTTGATGAAAGATGTGTGAGCAATCAACCTGACATTACCTAGGGACAGATTATAGACCTCTTGGAAAAACTTACTAGAATTCAGAACCACTGTATCCTCACCTTCTCTTAGGAAATCAGACATTTCCACAAAGGTTCAGAACACTTTTCTGCTTGGTAATCAACTTGAGGGATTTTGGTCACCATCTTCCACAATGCTGACCCTGTGCAGATTGGTAGAACCACAACCTTATCTGATGATTGACACTGAGAGCAAATGAGATTGACTTAGGACCATCAGTTGACCATCAAGAGTAATTATGAAACCCTTCAAACCTTCATCACACTAGATACCTACAAATACATGTGATTGAAATTGACTAACAATTATAAAAGTGGTGAAGAAAGCAAATTGTCACTAATTGTATCCAAAAATGGGTTACTCCAGAAAGATGACTTCTTTATTAACTATCAATATGGGCTCATAAAATTAAAAAGAAAAGATACAGGACTACAATTTAACAAACTCTACTGGCTCACAGGGATACACAATTTACTTTAAAAAAGAAAATCATGCTATAAAAACAATGAAACAAAAAAATTTTGTTCTGAGGATCAGCTAATAACTCCTAATTCCAAATTCTGCAAAGGTTTCAGAAAAAAGCATTCCAACATTCAATTCAAAAATTCAATTACATTCAGCAGACATAGTCTCAAATTCACAAACTTATGATAAGGAGGAATGAAAGAGGAAGATATGTGCCGATCTCAATAGCAAGATAATGGCATATTATATTGTAACTTCTAATACATAAGATGAATGTAAGGATAGAAACAAGTTGGTTTTTGAACTTGGTGGTCAGGTGGATAGACCCTAATATTAGGTTGTGTATTGTATCCATCTTGTTTTCTTTCTTAACCTATTTGATAATCCAGGTTTTAAATATTTTGTGATAAATTTTATTAAATTTAGACTTTGGATTAAAATGTCAGGAAAACACAACTCGAAGAAATCACATAAATAATAATGAAATACCTTTATCCTTTTTTTTTGTTTCCCGAGCATCTAATATATAATTTAAATCTAATATAAAAGAGATGGGGGACATTTGAAATTTAGAATTGTTTGATTACCTTATAATTAATTACCTGATAATTTGACCTATTATAATTAATTCATTTTTAGAACATACTGATGATGTTTAATACAATAGAATGCAACCTTCAAAAACAAACAACATTTTCAGACTGAAGAGGAATCATAACAAACTAAAATTACATCCTGACCCAACCTTTACATGTTCATTAATGTAAATAATGAACAAGTTACAGTATTCCACTTTGTATTTTACAACAAGATTGTGTTACTCTAAGCCTAAAAAGTAAAGATCCCTCATAAGCAGTGATAAAATCAAGTTTATAGTAATTGTTTTCAAGCATAGTTGAATTGTATATTTTGGTACTTACTTGAAATCCAAACTAAGGTTTCGCTGGTGAGTGGACGATTTAGTGGTCTTTTGGTCGTAACGATTTCCATGTACAGGCACATCTTCCAACATGCTCACACTTTACTGGTTGACGCACAAAATAATAAACCCATATCACATCATACGAAGTCAAAGAGTAAATAACAACATTGCCAACATGGCGTCCTATTAAATTAGCATTTGGGCTAAGACTATCACACACTTTTAAATACAGAATGCAAATACAGAATTAGAAAATAAATATATAAAATGCTTCTCAATAACAGAATGTAAAGGCATATGACAAATTTGTTATCACTGTTTAAATTATAAAACTAATCACGCCCAAACAGACAATGGCTACTTAGTGTAATAGATTTTACTGGAATACATATAAACAAAAACACATAAAAAGTATTTTTAAAAATAAATATGAGATTTTGGAATAAAAGAAATGGATTTCTCGAAAAAATAACTAAATCGAAGGTCCGTTGTCGTTTGTCGTATCGTAATCATTTTTTTACATTTTTTTTTAATTATTCTTTCTTTTAAAAAGAAACCAAAAGGTACTAAAAGTTCATACAGCCTTGTTTTCGCTAGTATTCTATCCAAGGTGATTTTTTAATACTATGACGGACGTTAATTTATCTACAAAGATGAATTTATGTTGTTACACTGAATGTATTATTTAAGGTTATAATCTGAAGAGTTGGTCAATAATACACTCTTTGATAATGATCAACTCTTCAGATCATAATCTTAAATGAAAATACTTCCCACTTTTTTCTGTGGAATTAATAAGCAAAGAATAACCTATAAGCGCACAGGGACATTGCTCGCAGGCTCGTTGGGGCGTATAGTTCCTTGAGTGGCAGCTATATGCCGGACGCCGTAATGTTGATAGGCCTCCCACAAGATAGACCAATGATTTGGTGAAGAGCGCAAGAAGACACTGGACCTATGGATGTGGAGATCCTGGTGAAAGAATATGTTAAGCAGTGGGGTTCTAAATTAATGACCTGTTAAACTGTACAAGCAGATGTTATACGAAAAAATACTTTTGATAACGGCCTATACCATAATTTGACATGCTATCTCGGAGCAAAACACCTCCAAGTACGGGAATTTTTAGTACGAGCACCCAAGGAACAACTAGTACTACATGTGTACTAAAGTATAAAAATATAAAATAAACGTCTTACTTGTAAGACATTTCATTATTTCAAAACCTCTTGACTCTTCTGGCGAAATTACCTGAACCTACAATATACTTATCTAATGGATATTTTAAGAAGCTTAAAAAAGTATTCCAATAAACATTTGCCACTGTCCTTTCTTAAATTTTATATCAAATCAAATAATTTTATTTAACATAAGTATTTACAGGCACATAATGTCTGTAACAGCATGCATTATTAGCCAGTGTATTATGCAAGCTTCACCTCGCGCAGATAATGAAAAAGGTATGCCCTAAGGCAAGTCGCACAAACATCTAGAGCTATTTAGCTGTTATCAAATCACATATCAGCTATTGTCGGGCGCGGTTCGCAACATCGTTTAAACTCGTAAAGGAAAGGTATCAGTCAAAATCGAAACTAGTCGCCCAAACTATTAACTAGATTGCATTATCCACAAAACCCTTAGTTATAAAGTGATATATGGTTATAAGATAATTTCTCTGATGAGCTGCGCACTGGCTACTTTTGTCTCCGGAACAAATAAGTTCCTCATACATTTTGTATGAAAGGATATTAATTTTCACTTTTTATATACTTACAATAGTAATTTACTTATAAAAACCATTGGTTTGATTTGAGTTCTGTGATCAAGATATGTTAACTTTATTAATAAAAGAATTAACATGTTTACACCTGGGAATGGACATAACTCGCAGAGGGTGCACAGAGGCTCTGTGTCTTACAGCAAAAGATCTGAGACTGGAGAAATGATTCTACAGTGCACAGATATTATTACAAACTACATCTAAATAACAATGAAACTATCTGACAATGATATAACAATGAAATTTCAGGCAGTATAGAATGAATATGAATAAAATTTATGAATTAAGTTATATAAATTATAATATATGAGTATGTGCACATCATACTTTTAACAAGATAATATTATATACAGTTTTATATGTTTTTTAATTGAATAAATAAAGTTCATAAATAGCATTACTTATTTTATCTATGATAAGAAGTAAATTAGTTGTAAATATTATACATTACTGGCCGACTTAACACTAGAATCTTGAGACTGCCTTGCAGCTGGTGGTCTCTTGTGTACATTTGGTTTACGCAGTCTGTGATAATTAGGCATGACTTTACTCAAAAAATCTAGCTGTAAAAGTTGAGAAGGCTGTTTTTCTAATGCTTCTCGGACATGATGCTCTGAGCCCCATATGACTGTGTTGTCAGACAATGTCTGTGATGCTGTCAAGCAACATGCAGCTCCTAGAAACAAGAAAGAATTAAATTAATACAAGGAATGTTATTGTATTTGTTTTAATAGATAGTAGTAGTAGATAAGATTGCAATCAAAATGTAGAAGAATAAAGTGTAGAAAAAAACATTTTTCAAAATTTTAAGAAAAACTAAATATCTATTTTTAATTTAATATCATAGTAGTATTCATATTTGGTGCATAGCCCTAGGCCACCCCACAGTTGATTTTATGGCCTGGCAAAAGATTTATAATGTTTTCACAATTTATAAATTGGACAGAAGCTGCTACATCTAGAACTTGTGTTTAAATAGCGAATGAATAGGGACACATTCCACAAAATCCTCCAACATAATTAAAATTTTTATAATATAAGTTAATTTAAAATCATCCAACATATCTATTTAGTTTAAGAAATATAGATTAAGAAATAACTATTTAGTTTGTCTCCAAATATTGCTATAATACCTATGACACAACCACTTCCAATTTTGACATCAACACCAACAAAAGATTTGCATTCAAATACATTGCTCTCCCCAATGTGACCACATGGAGATTCTAACTTGCAACCAACTTCAAAAACATTGTGCGCACCAATAAATAACGGCTTTGGGGGCACTTCTTGTTTGTCGCTTTTCCTGAAATTTTGAAATAAATTTAAATAAATGAGTGATTTAAGCTTTACAATTTTTAGACATCTTTAACTTTCATCCTACTTGTGTATGATCGTGGAATATTCTTCAATAATACAATATTCTGCAATGATAATGGGCCCTCCTTCTGCTATAATGGTTACTCGCGGGTGAATAATAGTACCTCCTCCTATAGTGATGTCACCTTCCAATGTACAATCTTCACAAACAGTAGCACCAGGTAGAATTTTAATACTGCAAGTAAATTTTTTGACAATTCAAGATATAATCTACGGTTTATGTACTATTATATATGTATAAATATATATTTATTGTGACTAACTTATTGTGGGACATTGTGTATCGAATGTATTTTACAGATCTAAGATTTTTCAGTTGATTCACGTCTAACCGAAGCTAGGGTGAAAATAAATTATTATTGCGGATTTTAATGTATTGAAGAATGTTAGTGATTTTATAAACTAGAACTAAAATAATTGGGTCTGTTGGAATAATATTTGTATTTTTCGTCAGCAGACAAACCAAAACATTTTTCGTAGACAGACACTGACAATTGACGTTAGCTGTCAGAGTTGCGTTTAGTGAAGTACGTTCCGATTGAGTTTCACATCGATCAGTCATAGTAGATTCTGAGTGCTAATAAATGTTCGAAATGGTATATCCCGTCAGTCGACAAACAGTGGATTATTCAAAATACTAGTACGGTATGAATAAATATTTGATTATTTTACGAGTGTATGTTAAGGTTAGTTTTGATATGAAATTAAAAATATTATAGTTATAATAATATTTTTAAAAAGCTAAAGTAATATTTTACTTTGCTCTTTTTTGGTTATATTTACTGACTCGTGTTTATCTTGTACATCTTAAATCTATTGCTAGGATAATGTCCAGCTATGAGCGAACATGCTGGTTATAATGATAATAGTGATATAAATATTGATAATGAAATCTATATGTATCATTAATTTTTAGTTGATGTATGAAGAAATAAAAACGTTACCCCAATTTTCAACAGTACAGATTTTTTGGACATTGCAGCTGTACTACTCTTCAGACGTAATTTTCACTGTATCACTTTTATGTAAGACATACTGGTTTATGATGTCATTCTGAAATTAAAGTAATCAATTTGTTTAATATTATATTTCTAAATAATTCTAAAGTTTTAGTATACTTAATATAGTATTTAATTACACTAACCCGTTTTTATAAGGCACATAAATGTTATTGATTTTAAGTACGGCATTACATAATAAAATATAGAAAATAATAATTTCATTTTTAACAATAAATGTGTAAATAAGGTTAATTTATTTTCAATAGAATTGAAATAAATTCATAAATATCCGAATTATTAGTTAAACAAATTATTACAGACTGTTATTTACTTTTTAATAGTAAATTTTAGTTGTAGAACGCAACACAATTGTGTACTATCCTAATCAGCGGCCGGTGACGAACTAAGCAATGACCGATTGTGTAAACACTACAGGCCACACTACGCCATGATTCCTTTGAAGTGTGCCCAAGAAACCGACAACTCCCCGATTGCACACCACGAATGACAATTGTCCGCCATCATATACCATTACACCCTGTACACAATGGCGATGGCCTGTAGTGGGCCCGCATGAGTCATTGTGTACTGGGGACTTAAGGGTGTATAAGACTATAACAGTATGACTTAAAGATCTATGTTACCAGGACATAAAATTAAAAAACAGTATACTCACTGTGGTTAGGGTTGTATTGTTGTTCCCTTTGCCTTCCCAGAATTACAAAATTAATTCAAGGTGTTCGGAATTATATAAAGGAAAAAATAAAGAAATAGGAAAGTGAAGAAGAATGAAGATAAAGATTTACCACTGAATAGGCTGTATGGGCTCTGCTCTTTGCCTGCTCTATACGAGCAAAGATTTAAAAAAAAATTCAAGGTGTTCGTTGAAAAAAGGCGGGAAACGTTGAAGTAGGCGGGTGTGTTTCTAGTTGTTACAAATTTTCTTATTATTTATTCACATTATATAAAGCGGTTGAGTAGTGTAATTCTACTTATTTTCTAGTTATTTATTATTTTGTAATTTAGCAGCAGTTTATTTAGTAAGTCTTTATTTACTTCTATTTAACATTAATGGTCCCCCGGATCCTGGGGGATCAATCCCTTCAGTTGCTTGCAATGTTACTGTCATGAGTCAAGATGAATCGAGCGCTGACACTGAACATACAATTGTTGATTGGTCCATTCCATCTAATAATAGGAAAAGGAGCAAAACTGCGAAAATCTGTAAACATTGCAATAAAAAGGAAAGAAAACATAAAATGGCGGGAAAGAGTGAAGAGTGAATTTGTGTTGATTCAGATGAGAAAAATGGTACTAAAAACGCTGAAATTACTGAGAAACAAAGAGACCCTTCTACTTTACCTGCATTATCTGAAAATATTGGTCAACACCAAGCTGAATCAGCCAATTCAAGAAAGTTTTGTGGTTCTTGTGATGTATCTCCTTATATTGTACATGTCCAACGCGAACAAACTTCTTTTAATGACTCCACCACACTTCACCTTGTTAACTTTGGTCAATTCCTCAAAAAACATAAATTTTCAAGTATAATTAATGGAAGTGTTAAAAGAATAGGCAGAAATCGTGTTGTGTTAGCTTTTAATAAGTTTGAGGCAGCTAATAGTTTTACTTGTGACAAGAGATTACACGATGAGAGTTACATAGCCTTCGTTCCTTCTTTTAATGTCACACGTATGGGTCTTGTTCGTGGGGTTCCTCATGACTGGACACCTGAAGAAATAAAAGAGAAAGTTACACTCCCTGATGGCTGTGGTGATATACTTAAGGTCAGACGGATTAATCATAAAGTAGTTGTAGATGGTAATGCCATATGGAAACCTACCCAATCTATAGTTATAACATTTGATGGTCAGATTCCTCCATCTCGCATTTTAGTCTGTTACAATGCATTATCTGTGAAACGCTATATATATCCAACAGTGCAATGTTTTAACTGTTGTCGATTTGGTGTGATTTGGTCACACCAAACTACAGTGCAAATCAAAGCCTCGCTGCTTCAAGTGTGGCAATGATCACACAAGTGATACATGTACTGTTGTGGAAGAAGTTGCCCGATGCTGTAATTGTTCTAGATCACATTTTGCCATTAAACGTGTCCTGAACATCAGAGACAAAGACGTATTAAAATTACTATGGCTTATGATAATTTATCTTATTTCGAGGCTGCCGAAAAAAAAAAACACAATCTACAAAAGAAACTCGCATATGGCAAATGGCAGCACCAGTTATCACGACACAGATAAAGATAAAGAAGAAGAAGGTGTTCGTTGTAACATATAACTAATAAATTATAACGTTATAAAAATTAAATGATAACACCTAATATAAAATTATAACTTTTACTACTACTGTTAAATATCTAGTAATAAATGAAACCAAATGCTTGACTTAGCGACATCTAGTGTAGTTGAGAAGAACTGCCAAATCACACCAAATCCAGCGTGGACTGGCAAGATGGCGCTGCAACGGACATTCAAAATTGAACTCTATTTCCATGAATTACGTGTGTCCAAAACTTTATTTGGATAGATTTTATTGAGTTGTTACTAATGATTAGATTGTAATAAGTAAATTAGGTTATAACTAATAACATTAAATTTAAATGAAGATGTTATTTTTCTGCTATATTTTAATTTAAACCCCAGTAATGTGTGAGACTTGATCGCGAGGATTGACGTTCGGAGTTTCATGCGCTCGGGATTGTGCATTTCGTTCGTAAATTGGCTAGTTTAATGTTGTAAATATAAAATTTACATAGGTATTAAAATGAAATAGCAAATATAGTAAGTGTAAAGTAACTGTTATAATTATAGCAGAAAAAATAAATTAATATTTTAACGTTACATAACGTTATGCTACATTATATAACTTAAGCAGGCTAACACACCTCTAGTTACAATCACAGATTAGTATATTAGATAGATCTAATCTGTGAGATAGATTCAGTTAGATTGTTGTTTTCTGTGCTTGTTTTTCAATTTTCATTTATTGTTTTTTTGTGTACCGGTTCCTATTGCTTGTGAAAGAATGAATATTGTTGATACTATTGTTTTATTTACTTAATAATTTCAGAATCTTAATTATTTATTCCTGTTGTCATTCGAATTCAGTTATATACTTTTGTATGTATGTGTAAACAAAATACTTAATAATAAATAAAAATCGTTAAGTCCACTTACTGTGATGGCAAATTGTAATCCAGTATTTGATTTTCCATTTGAACCATATGCTATTCAAGAACGTTTCATGAAAGAACTATATTTTACAATCGAAAACAAGAAATCAGGAATTTTTGAAAGCCCAACAGGAACTGTTAAGTATAATTACTTATAATGTGTATATTTAATATATTTTATTTACTATTAGAGGTGAGCTGACTATTCGATACCTCCAGCCTCTTAAATCTTACCATCCTTTTTAAACAACTATTCACTGGTGTTGACCATTAACACCTCACTATTTTCAGGTTATTGAAGTATAATGTTATAGAAGTAATTTTAAAATTACTTTTTTAGCGCCAAATCTACATGGTTTTAAGAAAAAAATACATAAATATCAAAAGGCAACTTCAAATCTATTTGTTATTGGATTTGAATTGAATTGAACCGATATGCAAATGGTACAGATAGTGCGTAAACAATCCAGTCTAAAATAAATATAATTTCACTTTAAATTGAATATATTTAAAACTATTAAGAAAAGGACTTTTGTTATCTAAACAATATTAAAAACAAAAATGGAGGTCCATTTTTGTTTTTACCATCTGAGGGTGGTAAGAAGTTTGCAAAGTACAGTGATTCCAGTCTGGTGGTTGGAATTACAATAGACTGATAGGCATTATCAATTAGCCAGCAAGATAAGCACTAACTAACCAGGTAAAAGCATAGTCAGCCCGCCATAATAATTATGTTTTTCTTTAATTAATAATGAGTTTCTATTTTTTACCACTACAATAATATGATTTATAAAATTAAACAGGGAAAATCTTTAAGTATATGTTGCTCTACCTTGAAATGGCTTAAAGATTCATCCATGAAAGCTATCAATGATTTAAAAGAAGAAATAAATAGATTACAATTAGAAACTTGTTCCAGTAATAGTGAGTACACTTCATAGTAATATAATACATAATATTTTTTTTGTATTAGTATTAGAAAAAAAAATGTTTTCAGATAGTAATGATTGGCTTCAGGAAGAGTATTCTAAAATTAAAAAATGTCAAACACTCAATGCGTTGTGCATACAATTAGAAAAATTAACAAAACAGAGTGAGCAGTATTTAGAAATGAAAAAAAGAGTCTTGAAGCAAAATAATTTTGCAGAAATCAAATTGCTTTCAAAAAGCAAGTCTAAAAATGACATTTTTGATAACAGTGAAGTAAAAAAACAAGGAGAAGCTGATATTGAAGATTATGATCTTATTATCGAACAACCTCAGTCTAATGAAGATCAGGAATCAGACAATGAAGAAATACCAGAGGATGAGAATAAACATGTAAAGGTAGTAATAGTAATAGTGACATATCAGACTATTAAAATAAACTAAAATAAGTTTTTGTGGTTGAGTCCACCATGCAGATGTGAAAATACCTCTAAGCAGTCAAATACTTATTGATATGCCTTTTATATCTGTATATGAAAGATGTATATATATATTTTACATCCCTGTATATTTTAGTTTAGATACCACCTACATTTTTGATCATTTTTTTTTCTCATATGGTGCCTAATGGTCACCATACTCTCGAGATTAAAACAATTCGATGCTATGAAAATATTAGTGTATGATTCACAAAAAAACCAACATATAATGTAGACTGATGAATACACTGACATTTAACCCCCCCAAATGACTAAATGTTAATTTTTGCTATTTCTGATTTAAGAATCTGTTTTATAAATGAATGCAATGTTTAATGAACTTGAAATGATTAGACTTTTTATTGAATGCTATTGTAAATACAGATTTATATAAGCAGCAGAACACATAGTCAGCTTTCTCAGTTTGTCGGTGAGATAAAACAAACCAGTTTCAAGGATAACACCAGAGTCGTGACATTGGCTTCACGACAGCATTATTGTATAAATGACAGTGTTAGTAAACTAAAAAATGTGAATCTTATCAATGAGAGGTAAGTTTCTATATATTTCTTTTATTTTTATTCTTTACTCTAATAATATTTAACCTATAAATATAATATAATTTATTTTGCTAACAACTTGGTTTTTGTTATGTATGACTACCATAGAACACATATTTTTTATTAGTAAAAATTATCCTATGTCTTTCCTGAGGTCTTAAGATAACCCTATATAACATTACATGAATATAGATATGTTCAGTAATATTAGGTATTACCGAAACATCGAAGCTCACAAACCTTTTTATAATAGTATTAATATTGAGACTAAATCTTGATAATTTATTACAGATGTCTCGATATGCAAAAAATAAAATCAAAATCTACCTCTACAGGAGATGATGGCAAAGTCCTTAAAAAAACTAAGAGAGGCGGTTGCTTATCGTGCCAATATTACAATCAAACTAACATAACCAAATTGAAAGAAATTCTCTTATGTGAAATAATGGATATGGAAGACTTACTAAAGGCTGGTAAAGAGGTGAAGGCTTGCCCATATTATGCTTCGAGAGCAGCTTTAGATGATGCAGAGGTATTAAACAATTTTTAATTACACCTTTTTTAAGTTTTACCATAATTATAAATAATTAATCTCAGTAAAGGTAAAATTAATGACTGTTGGTAGCATTCAATTACAGGTGGTTTTAGTGAGTCATGCTGGAATAGTGAGTGAAGGTGCAAGATCAGGCATGTCACTCAAATTGAAAGACAACATTTTGATTTTGGATGAAGCACATGCACTCACATCAGCTCTAGAAAATGCATATAGTGCTCCAGTGTCAGCACGTTACTTGGATGCAGTAAGAAGATTCCTTAAGCAATACATAAACAAATATAGATCAAGGTTATCAAGCAAGAATTTGTTGGCATTGAATCAGCTCCAATACATTGTCACAAAACTATCAGGTGCGTAAACAAATATATAGTTTAATAGCTTTATGAATAATTATAAGTCGAGTCAATATATTTTTCTTTTTTTTTTTTTCCTTATTCGTACGTACGGACAAGGTTTTTGTTTTTTTTTTATTACTTAAGCTTTTTTTTGTTTTGTTTGTTGACGTCAATAAGTGCTTGTAAAGGTCTATGTTGAATAAATTTATTTTGATTTTTTTTTGATTTTTTATAGCATATTATTCATTTAAAAATACTTAGGCTTATATTATTCAAATTAAATAATAAATATTTTTTATATTAATAGTTTTTGGTTTCAGGAGTTTTATCAACTACCAACAAAGAAATTAAACAAGAGAATCTGACCATTACAACTCTCGAAGAGTTTGTTATTGCAACGGATATAGACCATCTAAATCTGAGAAGTACTATAGAATTTTGCAAAGGCACGAAATTGGCCCCAAAATTGCACGGTTTTGCAATGAGATATACACCGCAGATGTTGCAACAGGAAGAACAGAAGGCTGTCAATAAAAAGAAGTCTTTGGAAGTGTTCCTGAAAAGTATGTCTAAGAAAAATTCTGAAGTACAGGAGGTTCAGCCAGAACAACAATTACAAGATAAAAAACTTGCAGAGGTAGTAAATATATTAAAATAATCATTTATTTGAAATATTTTCAGCTGTAAAATTCAAAAAATAATTATGAATCAAGGTGATATTGAGTGAATTAAGAGAATTCTAGAAAAATTGTGGAGTTTCTTGTTATGCAAATTAATACAATGAATAAAAGTAACTGTTAGAGGTAGTTTTTCCTGATTGTAGGTGGTATAAAGGTATAAACAATACACAAAGTGTCAATAAGACAATCTTTTAATTAACGTTTTCAATACGAAGTGTAAATAAAAGTATCAGGCTGTAAATTCAAATTTTATAAAATACTAGCTTTCTGCCCGCGGCTTCGCCCGCGTGGATTTCGGGATTGGGTGTATAGAGGGTTAAGGGTCATAGCTTTTGCCCACGGCTACATATACGCGGAAGTCGGTTTATGGTGCGAAGATTTTATCGCGCTTCCCGTGGGACTATCCGTTTTTCCGAGATAAAAAATGCCGCAAAACTCCTCAAGAATCACTCTATCTATTGATGAAAACCGCATAAAAATCTGTGCAGTAGTTTTTGAGCGAAGCCTTTATTGCGCATCCCGTGGGATCTGTCGATTTTTCCGGATAAAAAGTAGCCTATGTTACTCGGGGAGAATGTAGCTTTCCAAAGGTGAAAGAATTTTTGAAATCGGTCCAGTAGTTTAAGCGTGAAGAGGTAACAAACAAACAAACAAACACACTTTCGCATTTATAATATTAGTTGGGATGAAAACAAGTTGATATATATGCATAATGGTATTCAATATATTATAAAAATCCATATCAAAATATTGACATTATTACAAGCCTACATTGGTGTAAATGTATAAATAAGTAGTACAATACTGCAGCGGCCAGCAATAGAGGCATTGACGGACGAACGTGTACATGTGGCACACATACGTATAGTACGAGAGCCCACGACCAAAATTTTTGTCTCATAGCAATACGGCCAAAACCGCATCAAATCGATAGATACGATTATCTTGAACTCGAAAATACCAATATCAGACATTTTCCGCGTAGCGTTTGATCTGACCGAATTTTCAAAATTGTCAAAGAATTTTGCCGAACTGCATCATAGCAATATGTCTGATTTGCAGACTGTAGTTGAATGGTAGTTTTGAGATACCGGAAACATATTTTTCAGACGTTAGTGGTGTAGCGCAAACCCGTAAAATCACTAACAAAAATAAAAAATGAGACAAAAAAATGTCTCATAGCAATACGTCTGAAAATCTTTTTTATTAGTAAATTTTGGTTATTTGATGCGAAAAAACAATTTTCAGACGGAAATGTGAACGCATTAAATTTTGAGACCGTTTTGAAAATGTTAACAAATTTGACCGATCGGTATCATAGCAATATGTCTGAAAATTGTTGGACATGATAAAATAAGTTGTCCACATGTGCAAAAAATGTATATCAGACAAATTAAGTGTAGTACCTTCTCTATCAGACAACTTTTCGACTTTTCGATACCCAGATATCATTTAAAAATCGTATTGAGGCATCTTGAATTTTCTGTTACAAATCAATGAATACGTTGCGACCCTGAATTTATTAGATGATAATTAACAAAGAATTTACCCGAAACCGTAACATTGAAGTTGAAGGACTGAAATAAATACACCATCACAACCGCACAACGTATTACAACTAAGTGAGCGTCATTCCAACGTTTGGAGCAGCTGGCGAGTGAGCTGTATAATACTAAGAAAGAGACAGGAGCGTATATAACAGAGGCGTCGGTCAGGCGACTCCGAAACGTTATTTTCGTTTTTGGGAGTATATGCTACACTGAAAGTGTCTGAAAACAGGTTTTTGGTAATCCTGGCAGCAATACAAAAAGTTGAAAAAAAAAATTATCCGTATTGCTATGATACAGGTCGGCTAAATTTTTTGACATTTTCAAAAATGCGCTCAGGCTATATGCTACGCGCAAAATGTCTGAAAACAAACTTTTTCGTAATACAATTATAAAATCTATGTACATTTTCACTATCAGACGTATTGCTATAATACCGACTGTCTTTTTTTATTGACACAGCAGAAATGGCCTCCCACGCAGTTGCTACACTTTCGACCGTTACTACACGCCTAGTCGGGTTCAGAATCATACAATCTAACGATTTTATAGGGTTTTTGCCGTATTGCTATGAGACATGGTTTTGGTCGTGGGCTCTCGTACTAGTAAGTCCATCAATGCCTAGTTGTGGCCAAGGCTTGTATAGTACTTTTCTCAAATAATGCGCGGCAATGAAAACTAAGTAGTTCCAAGCAGAACTTTTATTTGAAAATACAGTTATTGAATGTACAATTATTGAAATGTAAAGTGGACTTTTCAAACTCAATGACTAACAATGAACAAAATTTTTCACGCGCCAAAGGATTCGTTTTTTTTTTTTTATTATAAAACAGGTTTTTTTTGCAAGCCAGTTCGATATTTAAATAAAACTCTGATAAGTTGCCTAAGTTTTAGATTTTCAGATTTTTAAAATACACGATAGATATGAATTTACATGTATATTTACCTATTTGGCCGCTAAAACACGACAACAGGGTCTATCAGGCCAGATCAGAGGCAGGGTCTATCTATATCAGGCCGATACTGTTTTAAATAAGCTTCCAAATGAATTTAAGGTAACAGACCTGCCTATAAATGTGTTTAAAAATAAATTGAAGCGGTGGTTATTGGATCAATGTTTTTATAGTATAGAGGAGGATATGAATTTTAAAATGTAATTTCTCTTTTATTATTTTTTTTAATTAATATAATATTGGATATTGACATGTAATAAATTTTTAACTGTAATTAACAAAGTTTGTAAATTGTAATTGACATTTAAATTTATATAATTTTGGGTATTGACATGTAATAATCTGAGCATTGATTTAACCATTTATTTTATTTAAATTACTTTGCACGCCTTAAGCAGGCAGTATGTACGGGACGAATCTTATTTATTTATACAACTATAAGACCTATTGTACCTACATTACCGCAAAATTAAGAATTAATATTATTATTATTATCTATATAACATTTGCAATTTAACATTTTTAATTGCAAATAAAATATTCTGTCATTTGTTTGGACCTTTTGTGATGAAACAATACCTGTATGTATGCATAAAAAGTTATCAATATTTGGTAACCAAGGACCCCACAAGGGGTTCAGAACTAAAAATTTTAATTTTTGTAGTAAATACCCATTTACCTTTTTAAATATTCCCGCGCTCGTTTTGTTTCGCATGTTATTCCGCCATGGCGCTAGTAGTAATACAGCTATAACATTGTGTTCGCATTTTTTTTTCTATTGAGTTACTGTTCTTCTCCCCCAAGTACATATATTCTTTGCACGACAGATATGGATATTCATACACTTTTTGCCGGCCGCTGCTCGCATGTATTTGGCCAGTACAGCAATTTCGATTTATCTGGAAGAAGGTTGTCAAAATAATGCTTAAATTTCTAAGCGTGTTTGAGAAAAAAAAATTACTATCTTCTGGTGGTAGGCACGTAAATTGACAGACTATTTCTTTTTCATAGACTGAAACTTCGCCTGGCACCGGTCTGTACGCCGTGCTAGAGTTCCTACAGATGCTTTGTGAGCGCAGTGAGTACGGACGAGTGTTGGTCAAAAAAGGGGACGACGGCATGCTCAAGTATCTGTTGTTGAACCCTACCGATCATTTTGTGGATGTAGTGAAACAATGTCGCTCGGTGAGTATTTTTAAATTCAACATCAAAATTAACTTTATTCAAATATGACTATAGAAAGCTCCTATGAATCGTCCAAATTTGATTTTCCTAGCACCAAAAACAAATATTTACAATTTAAAATGTAATATATTCAAATCAACACCAAGCATTGGCATCATTTAAATAATCATTAACTTTGGAATAGCCCAATTTATTCTGAAATGAAGTTTGCTTACTTATAGGTTATAGCAGACTCTTTCATGAAAGTTTCATATCACTTTTTGCGAAAAAGCGCCTGGATCACAGTCATTGCTTGCCTCGCGGTATGGGCGGTAGCGCCATCTTGATGGAACCATGTGTTTCTGTTAAAGCGTGAATCTCTTTCTTGATAGAACGAAAATAAGTTTCGATCATGTTTACATACCGTTCGGAATTCACGGTTATTGAGGCGCCATTTTGGTTCTCAAAAAGATAGGGCCCAATTATTCTAGAGCCAGAGATTGCGCACCATACAGTCACTTTTGGACTGTGTAATTGTCTTTGATACTTTTGTTTCGGGTTGTCTGGAGCCCAATATCTACAATTTTGTTTGTTAACATAGCCTTCTAGATGAGGGTTTCCCAACCTTTATTTCACTGAGCCTCCCCAATTCAAAAATAATATTCTCATGCCCCCTTAAGTTTAAAAACATTAAAAACACATAAATTTTTTTACAACTGAATTATTTCTTTGAATTAAAATTAAAATACATCAGATATTTGTAGATATTTATGTTTTAAGAATAAGAGAAGATATATGTATCTACAGGTGAAAACCATTAATTACTTTCACTTTAGGTAAATATCCTAGTTTTATTTTAATTATTAAATACTAATGAGATACTTGAGCTTGCATCTTCTGTACCAGTATGTCGATTCTGGGTTCAGTCTTTGCTAGAGCGCTTAAGTACTCGATTACGCCCCCCCTGATATTCCACTACGCCCCCCAAGGGGGGCATGCCCCCCTGGTTGGGAACTCCTGCTCTAGATGAAAATGAGAAATCGTGAGATTCTATGTTTGGTAGGCGATGTTTCTTTAAAAAAAATGTGTTTATAAATAGTTAGATGAATCGTGTAGTAGTTTCACAATTACAAATTAATAAGCAATAATATTCATCTGTGCTAACGTTAGGTGGTCGTCGCTGGTGGCACTATGGAGCCAATAGAAGAATTTGTGAACTTGTTAACTGGTGATCCCAATAATTTAAAAAGCGTGAACGTTGTGAAGTGCGATCACGTAGTGCCCCCAGACAATATAATCGCAGTTTGTCTGTCTAAAGGACCTACGAATGCGACCCTGAGTTTCACCTACGAGCATAGGATGTCAGCTGAACTAGTAAGTTTTAATAAAACCTGTATATATATATTACTTATAGCTACCTTAACTGGTTATGGCGGTAGAATCGTGAAAGCGCACCCCGCCATGTGCCCTGCATGGGTCTAGAGAACTCAGGGGGGTTTTAGTGGGTAGGCCGGTCCTGTCAGACCGGAGAGCCCCACACACGGCCGCGCCTTGCCAGCGTGTCACGGTGTATAATGCATTTCCCCCCCCCAAAAAAAAAAAGTTACCTTAACTGGTCTATTCGAACTGCATAGAATCTCGAATTAGAAAATAAACACAGATGGTAAATATCGTGCCTTTGCCAATATTTGTTCTGAATAGTTGTAATTGCAACTCAAGTCTTCGCAGTCTCTATAATTTTCCACAATGTAGAATCACCATTATCATAGTTCATATACATCCTCATCGACGTATCAACTCCTTTAAAATGATTAGGCTTTAGTCAATCACGCTGGCTTAGAGTGGATAGGTTCGCTTGCTGCATGCTGCCCTATAATGTTATTCTTTGCCATAGGAGCGCTTGATGACTATATGTTACATTTAATTTATATATATTTAATTCTATTAGGTACATACATCATATTATAATCAACATCATACACATATACAGAAATCAACATTCTGGAGACGAATTTTTTAAACAAAAGAAAACCAATTCGCATTCGAAATCATGAGATTCGTATACGAATTACCGAATTTACTATTTCTGAATTTTAATTTCGTGCGTTGTGCAACGAGTGGTTCAACCCACTCGTTTTTTTATTTCTACTAGTAGAATATCCAACGCCGACGTGACGTTGACAGTGATCCGTTTCACGTGTGAGATTTTCATCACCAGATTTTTGTTTTTATTGTTGTGGTTTCGAATTTTTCTGCGTGAAACGGAATTTAATTAAGAATTTGTTCTTAATGACAACACTGAATTCGAGTGATTCAAAAATCTATAAAATAGCAGTAGAAAATAACTTCGCGCACGATTTGTATTCGTATTCGAAATCCGAAATCACGTCTAATGATTCAAAATACGTCTCCTAATCGAGATCATAAACTACCCACCAGGGCTAAATAAAAATTTACACTTACAATTACATAATACTATTCACGCAAAAATTATATTATAACTAATTATAACAATGTACACAATAATTGACAATATCAATCGATAATTAAGAATTACACACGCAATAAAAATACAAAACAATAAAACCAACACAAACAGCATGTAAATATAAACATTACTGTACAGTATAATGAAAAACACATTGGCACAATAAGCTTAAGCCGGAGTGTTCGAACTTTGACTCTTATTTCACTGGAAATATATAGCAAGATCGATGGAACGGTGTTTGGAACATAAATTTTATAAAAATGTGGATACATTTTATTGACAGCTCAACGAAGTCGGTCGCATCCTTCGGAACGTGTGCAACATAGTACCGGGTGGAGTGGTGTGTTTCTTACCCTCGTACACTTACGAGCAGACGTTATTTGATCATTTGAAAACGCAAGGGCAATTGGAGTCTATCAAAAAGCGGAAGCACTTGTTTAGAGAACCGAAATCCGCGGCTGATGTCGATCAGGTGGGGAAGTTTTATCATAACGATTAAATCAGAGCGATATTGAAAAGATTATGAAGACACCATTGCAAATGAATTTCACAGAGCACTCCTCGTTAGAGCCAATAGAGAGAGAGAGAGAGAGAGAACAAAAAATTTACAGAATTTGCTTTGCAATCTAATTTTGTATTAGTATTATATATCTGTTCCCAACATTATTACTAGTATGTTTATTTATATAAATACTTAATATGTAACTATTTCACCATACTCTTAATTCAAATACTCCCAGTATTTCAAGCCTCTTTCATAGTTTAAAAACAGGATATGTAAAATGTCATAGTTATTTTATAAAGATCTAAATTCATTTTGATTGCGCAAATGAAATGCTATTATGATTAACGAAATATAATAGTGACAAACTTGACACAAATCATTATCCAAAACTATGCTGATCGAATATTTAACACGAATTCCACAGATATTTGTACATATGTAACATTTCTGAATAAACAT
Organism: Scirpophaga incertulas; assembly: GCA_036419045.1. Taxonomy (NCBI): domain Eukaryota; kingdom Metazoa; phylum Arthropoda; class Insecta; order Lepidoptera; family Crambidae; genus Scirpophaga; species Scirpophaga incertulas. The sequence continues at coordinate 7,238,074 of CM071638.1, forward strand.
AAACAATTATTTATTACTTTGTTTACTTGAATTTGTTGGGTAATTATTATATCTTTCAGGTATTGAGTAAATTTGCAGCATCAGTGCGGAATAAGAATAGCGAACAAAATGGCGCATTGTTGCTAAGTGTTGTTGGTGGCAAATTAAGTGAGGGCTTGAATTTTAGGTAAATATTTTTCGTCAATCAAGAGTCAGCCAGAGTTCTTTTAAGTTAAAACATTATTAAAATGTAATGGATAGATGATAATGTAATGGACTCCTTAAATCGACTGTATACATTGGTCCAAAACACTGTACTTTATTATATTCGTAATAAACAATTTTTGCATCTTTATAATATTAGTATCAATACTATAGTGTCAGTCAGTCGATATGAAATATAAGCGATATTTTCATAAAAAGAGTTTATATTGACCTTAATTTCATAGATTAGACATTTATCAGGTTTTGACTCGCTTATTTACATTATCCTTACTAATATAATATTATAAATCGGAAAGTGAGTTTGTTTGTTTGTTCCGCTTTCACGCCGTAACTACTACTAAAGATAAAAGTCCGGATTAAATAATAGGTTATCTTTTATCCCGGAAAAATCGACAGATCCCACGAGATGCGCTATAAATATAAAGGCTTAGCTCAAAAACTACTGCACAGATTTTCATGCAGTTTTCATCAATAGATAGAGTGATTCTTGAGCAAGGTTTATTTTTATCTCGGAAAAACGGATAGTCCCACGGGAAGCGCGATAAAACGTTCGCGCCATAAACCGACTTCCGCGCATATGTAGCCGTGGGCAAAAGCAATGACCCTTAACCCTCTATAGACCCAATCCCGAAATCCACGCGTGCGAAGCCGCGGGCAGAAAGCTAGTTTTAAATAATGCGGAAATAAAGAACAAATCTGTACAAATACACTTTTTTGTAGTACTTTCTTTAACATTTATGTAACTGTTACAGTGATGATTTGGGAAGATGTGTCATAGTCGTCGGGATGCCTTACCCGAACATAAAGTCTCCCGAGCTGCAAGAAAAGATGAACTATTTAAATAAGAGCATTGGACCAGGCGCGGGAAATGCGTATTACGAAGGCTTGTGTATGAAAGCGGTTAACCAGTGCATAGGTGAGATTGGGAAACAAATCAGTATCCAAGATTCATACTACTTGATTGCCTGAATTCGTCCAAATTATTAAATTGTGAATAATAAGTTCTACTTTGGCTTATTTAGACAGTATGTGTAATACAATAAAAGTACAGTTAGAACGTTAGGTTTCACGTGAATTTATTAATGAAAATATTGTTTAATAAAAAAAATGTGTAATGCCACATAATATTACATTTCTTAATAAAGTAAATTTAGTTATAGTCAGCTGAAAATGAATTAATGTTGTCTGAAATCTTGCCATTTACAATGGACTTTATAATATAGCTCGACAAAGCACATTGCTCGCAGTACTGTCGACTGCTCAGGAGACGAATTTTTGAAACAATAGAAAACCAATTCGCATTCGAAATCGTGAGATTCGTATACGAATTACCGAATTCACTATTTGTGAACTTTCATTTCGTGCGTTGTGCAACGAGTGGTTCAACCCACTCGTTTTTGATTTCTACTAGTAGAATATCCAACGCTGAAGTGACGTTGACAGTGATCCGTTTCACGTGTGGCTCATCGCCGGTTTTTTGTTGTTGTGATTTTGAATTTTTCTGCGTGAAACGGAATTTAATTAAGAATTTGTTTTTAATGACAACACAAAAATCTATAAAATTGTAAGCAGTAGAAAATAATTTCGCCAACGCACGCAAAATCATTCATTTGCATCATGCATCATGCATTTCATGTAGGTACAACAAAGATCACAAATTACAATAAAGTACAGGTCACATCTACCATTTCTGGCTTGCAAAAGTTAGGTGCACAAAATAATTTACAATAATTAAAATAAAAACAATGTCAAGCAATAAAAAATTCTTAACCTAAGTCTAAATAATTATCAAAATAATAGTATGTCAATTGAGAATGTGCATACATTTTTAAAAAACCATTATAAATGTCAGAGATACGTACTTAAGGTAAAAAGAATTGTTAAATAATTAAAACCACCAAAATAAAATTATGTCAATTACAATAAGGTTACAATAATATTTACGTAAGGATATACATACAATATTTATTAATGTCTGGTACATAGGGTAAATGGATATAAACTAAATTTGACCATTCCAAATTCACGTCAAATGATTCAAAAATACGTCTCCTGGTGGAACGGTTCTCGAGTGGCAGGCATACATATGTCGGGAATCGCAGCGTCGGTAGGCCTCTCACAAGGTGAATCGACGATTTGGTGAAGATCGCAAAAATGTGCTTGTTGAGTGGTGCAAGACTGGCTAGTCTGGTGATTTTTGAAAGAGGCCATTTTTTTTTACGGACCTATGCTGAAGCTTCAGATGGCTATGTTCAGCTTTGCAATGAGTGTGTTTGTGGAAGGCGCACGACACGTAAGCCGACTAACCACACGTCGTTAGGGTCGAAACAAAGGGAGTCGACGCAACTTGAGGAAGTGATGATGAATGAACGTTATTAGGTCGCGCCGTTCGTCACGCCAACGACTACGCGTGCGTGGTGCTGATCGATGAGCGATACTCCAGGCCGCAGACGACGGCTGCCCTGCCAACTTTTGTTCAGGTGAGAGGTCATGTTGTAGGTTTGTTGTCTGCACTTACAAAGATGCAGAAATATCGCACTACCCGTGTAAAAAAGTCGTCACTAAATTTGCGTCGAAAATGTTTTATTACGTAAATAAAGCGAGCATCATGGTTTACACCTTCTGTCAAAATCTCGTGAATCCATTTACAAAAATGAAGAAATAAATGCAAAAATACAAAATCTCTGCGACTTTAAAAAACACAAAATTCCAGCATAAAATAGGGGTATGCATATTTATATTTATTCGTTTTAGAATTATCCCGCTGATACAGTCGTAATTATGTTTATGTAAATTTTAAAAGAAGATTTACAAGAAAATCTATAACGCAAATATACATAATTACTTGTTCCTGTATTTTACAATCTAGAACTATTGTGTAATTCTAATTACTCTATGTACAAAAAAGGATTTTCCGTTAAATAACAACATGATTATACTTAATACAACTGTAGATTATAATGAAATATATATATATATAATATAAGTAGTATAAAGTTAAATTAGTTCATATATTTCAAAATACATAACTAAAAAGCCATGATTGTAGTTACCCCTGTAAATATGCTATGTGTCTTTTGGAATAAAGAAGTAACTGTGTTGTTTTAGATTATCTCGAAGTACATCAATCTGTTCCTAAATTAAATAACACGTGTAGTTGAAGGCAACTGTGACCTGCGATTTAGAGGTGAAAATCACTTACTTCCTTTTTCCAGGTGCGATATGTGAAATATTTTGTAGTAAATTTTATGTGCCGAGATTATTTAGCCGCCGAGAGAATTGTAGACTAGTTTCCTTAAGAATTCAATAATATATTAACAGGAATGGGTTAGTAATGAATTAAAAAACTAGCAATTTTGAAATTAACACATCCAATGATTTCCCAAGAGAAAATTTTTGTGGTAGGAATTTTTAGCAATAATATTTTAAAATAATTATTACAATATCTTTTTCTATATATTTAATAGGTGAAGAGGTGATTGGTTAATTATTCAAAACGAATAGAAGTTTTACATGTAATAGTCTCTTTCTGCCTTAATTATTGATAATTGTTTTTAGAAGTCGAGATCTAATAATTATTTAGACAAGTAAATAATGATTTTTTTTTGCACTGTTTTCAGAAATCACTTATAGCTGATTGCACATTTGGAAAAGCTATAGGCACCATAGGAAAATTCTTCAATAAGTTCAGAGATGTCAAGAGATAATATTTGTGTACTGTGTTGTAACCTACTTTTATAAGTGAAAAATAAATCGATATTTTATTAGACAAATTGTGTCACTTGAATGCCCTCAAATGAATGCTTAATGATTTCAGAGTGTTTAATAATATAAAGACTAATGATACAACTTTGTAGCGAATAGTTCATTTATTAAATTGTCTCTTTACAACCAATAACTTCATTAAAAAAACCCAATAAACTACTGTATACTTATTTTAATCAAACATTTATACCACAGTCAATACTTTTGGCTTGCTTATCTTGCAATTATAGTAAGGATTATTATGTATTTAAGATTAAATTGTAGAAAGAAAACGTCTGGAGTCTGGTGGTAATTTTATGACAGTTGTACATAATGACAAGCTTCAAAGATACCTCATATAAAAACACACAAAAAGTCAAATTATAAGAAGTTTCTTAACACACAGTACTGTACAATGCCATTATTGTATATATATAAATGTAACTTACAGTCCATAGTTAGTAAGAAATTATATTATTAATCACTCAAAGCTTTGGGCAAGGTTGTGCCACAAGGTCCCTCAAAATAGTAGTGGAAATTGGGAGTTCCTGGTGTTGGTTCTAGATTGAATTCTGCCACAATAGCCCCTCTCGCCGCTGCTTGTGGAGCATACATAGCTGCTGGGTAAACCACTGATGAAGTACCAATCACTAGGCATACATCACACTTATCCATGGCTTCACCTAAAAATTTGTGATTATTGTAGAGTTCAATATCCAGATAGGAGTGTTGTGTGTAGATCAAGTTTGCAAGACGGAAATTTGAAGTGCAATCATTTTTTTTCCTCATCTAAAGATCTATTGATGCTTAGTATACTCTGGCCAATAGTAATGGTTTGATATCAGTAGTTGCTATATTACAGCAAACAAAAACTGCCAATTGCTACTTTACTAATATTCAATATATACACATTATTAGTTGGCAGATATTCTGTGTGTGAGATACACACATAGTACTATTGTGTGCACTAGACATGATTCACACAGAGATAATTTAGAATTTACAGGTGAATATAACTAATGAGATTGGTGGGTAAGAGGTAAAGCTGATTTGGTCTGTATTCATTGTTGATCTCATGTGTTTCATAATAACTTAGCATTAGGTGGACAGATTGTTTATTTGTTAATCCCAACTAATATTATAAATGCGAAAGTGTGTTTGTTTGTTATTTGTTGTTTGTTTGTTTGTTTGTTTGTTACCTCTTCACGCTTAAACTACTGCACCGATCATCACGAAAATTTGCATACACATAGTCTGTGGTACGGGGAAGGATATCACATTTTATCCCGGAAGAAAGTAGCTACTGTTCCCGTGGGATCGAAATTAACGCGGACGGAGCAACGACGGGCGGAGCCACGGGCAAGAAATAACAATATAATTATTTAATAATATTTAATATTTGCATACACATAGTCTGCGGAACGAGAAAGGACATAGGATACCTTTTATCTGTTCCCGTGGGATCTAAATTAACACGGGCGGGCTACTAACAGTGTAATCCTTACTAATATTATAAATCGGAAAGTGAGTTAGTTTGTTTGTTCGCTTTCACGCCGTAACTCCTGAACCGATTGCTTTGAAATTTAGCAGACGTAAAGATAAAAGTCCGGATTAAATAATAGGCTACTTTTTATCCCGGAAAAATCGACAGATCCCACGGGATGCACAATAAAGGCTTCGCACGAAAACTACTGCACAGATTTTTCATGCGGATTTCATTCATCAATAGATAGACTGATTCTTGAGCAAGGTTTTGCGGTATTTTTTTATCTGTTTAGTCCCACGGGAAGCGCGATAAAACCTTCGCGCCATAAACCGACTTCCGCGCATATGTAGCCGTGGGCAAAAGCTATGACCCTTAACCCTCTATAGACCAATCCCGAAATCCACGCGGGCGAAGCCGCGGGCAGAAAGCTAGTATTAAATAAAACACCACACGATAATTGTTTCAACACTGAATTATGATGTCATTACTAGGGCTGTGGCATGATTCCTAATGTTACTTATAATACTTCAATAAGTATTATAAGTAACATTAGGAATCATGCCAGCTAATATAGTCAACTTAGTTGTATGAAAAGTATGTATATATAAAAAAATATTTAACCTGCTTTTTCTAGAACTTCAGGCTGTAAATTTTCACCAAACCAAACAATGTGTGGCCTGAGTAAACCTTTGCATTTACTATTTTTACAATGTGGCAAATCTTTCACTGGTATGTCAGAACCAACTATGTTGACATCAGGTGCTCCTCGATTTGCAAGGGCCTAAAATCAAGTAATTTTTATTTTAATGATTTGAGATGTGATAGGATTTATCAAAACTACAAAGTACTTGAAATCTAAAGAAAAGTGTTTACAAAGTAATGGAAATATTAACTTGCTGCTACAGGAGCAAATTGTCAGTAACATGTTGATGTTGTATTGGATTCTCCCATAAGAAATATTATATTGTCCCACAGTAAAAGATATTCTTATTCTTATATTCCTTTCCTGAAACTCAAAAGGTCAAAGATAGTTTCATAAAAAGCTTGCCTCACATATTGGATTGTCAGTGTTATCTAAAACCTCTTTACATTTTGTGCATCTTGTTTTGTACAAATTGCCATGTAGTTCTAACAAATTCTTTGTACCCGCTCTTGAATGTAATCCATCAACATTCTGTGTTATGACTGAAACAGTCTTTTCTGGAGTATGTTTTGCTTCATACTTTGCTACAGCTAAGTGTCCCTGAAATAAGACAAAGATACATTAAAATAATTTTATTATTATACTTAAATACAATCAGCACTAAAATATTATAGAATGATAATAATAATATATAAAACAGATGCTGATAAACAGATTATTTACGAGATGATGAGATATCATTAGTGATGTCAAACCTTTATTCTCGCAAATTTCATTAAATGTAATTTTTACATAAATGTTTTACTCCACAGTTTCTCTATACTGATTTATTACATATAAATTGTTATTTTGTAAAATAATAATATTTAGTAAGAGAACATTGAGTAGTGTCTTGAAATCTACTAGAAGTGCATTACATTTAAATCTAAATTCAATTAAAAATTAAATATTGGATACAACTTGAATATAAAAGCAACAGAACTATATAAACGATAAAAGTACATACAGCATTAGGTTGAGCCTTAGCGGCAACTACTCGTCTGTAGTGATAAAATTCCCACACTAAACTAGGGCTGTCTTTGAATGCTCCGGGTGAAGCCAGCGCAGACGCTTGGTATTTCCTCCAAAAGCCACCATCGCCTCTAAATGTAGGTATCCCAGATTCAGCACTTATCCCAGCACCAGATAGAAATACAACATTCTTAGCAGACTTTAGCGTTTCTTTGAATTTAGTCATATCACTAGATGTACGGGCACACATTATAGTAACACTATTAAAAAATTTACTCCTTTGTAGAGTTGTTATAAAACCTAAATACATAACTTTAAAGACTGCGAATTAATAATATAATAAAAAATATTTTAGATACTTAGATCAACATTAATCCTTTTCAATAATAACTAATGCGATTTTAAAAATCACAATACTTATTAAATAGAAGTGATACTTATTTAAATCAGTTAATTTTTTTTTTGGTAAATCACAAAATTTATATTAAACTCTTGTTTCCTTTTTTGACAAACAACAATAACGCATGTGAATTGTCAAAAACAGCTGTTTCGCTGTGGTCCGGAAATCGCTAACAGTTACTGCCCACACTTATTGCGTTCTAAGGCGCCCCGAAATACTGTATGTGCAATAGAGACACATGTGAAACGACAGTTACCTATTACTGGTTTTTATCAGTAACTACGTGTGTTTGTGTGTTGATAGTGTTCAACTAGTGCTCTATAAGGATTAAAATACATAAAATAAGAAAAGCAGACTATAAGCAATAATTATGCAGTGAGTGGTTTCAAGGTAAGTGAAAGGCTGGCTAGCATGAAAAGAAGATTGTGCTGACGAAATTGTTTCAGAACGCACGGTTAGTATGAAAAAAGGATAGTTTTGGTGGATGGTGGAAAATCCAAATTTTGTGGGGGTATAATAAGTAGTATTACCGACTATCTAGATTTAAAATCATATTTGTATTCTAAACTGCGATATAATATTGAAAATATAGACAAATTAGTCTTGTGATGCTTATTCTGCTTTTTACTAATCACTGAACATTGAGTACAGTGACAGTACATTATTTAGGACAGTTAAAGAGAAAAGTAGCAAGTTTGGCTGAATTCACAACATTATAATAAATATATTACTTACTCACTTGTAAGAAAATTTGAAAATGTACCTACATATGTAATACTGATAGACAAGTTTATATTAGCCTGAGGCAGTATTTTGGTGTCGTCATTATATATAAACAAACATTATATATAAATTGTACACACGATTTCTCTAAGAGATTTATTATTTTCTTTGTCTCTTTTTTTCATTGAAACCTCCATTCTATCAACTTATCTTACTATCTTCACACACCGTTATAATATAATCTATTGGTAAATAAAAAAAGGGCGACAAGCCCGTCATTCATTAGTAAATAGATTGGAACTAAAGGTCGTAGAATAATAATTTTAATTATATGTACATTATAACAGCTCAAAAAGTAGCACCCCAATGTGAATGTAAGGCACAATGAAACATTATAAAATATATGTGTATTATTATATTATATCTATATATATATCTGCTCTATGGACAAGATCTTTGAGTGGTAAGACATACGTTGGGAAATGCAGCATCGGTAGACCACTTACAAGGTTACAAGGTGGACCTACCATTTAATTAAGGCGATGAAGGTTCTCCATAACACCGGTGACAGGCATATCCGGACACCGTGTTGGTAGGCCTCCCACAAGATCGACGGATTGTGGCGGCCTGGCGTGCGCAGCTCGAATTACGGATCTGCGCGCGCCAGCGGGCCGTCGGTGCCGTACTCCCGCACCTCGAAGCTTGGCTCCACGGGAAGGAGGAGGTCACCTACCGATTGACTCAAATACTCACCGGGCACGGGATCGACACATTGTCACCACTGCGCATCCGACCTCGACTCGGCCCAGCACACGCTGGCGGAGTGCCCCGCGTGGGCCTCCGAGCGCCGAGTCTTGGTCGCAGAGAATCGGGCGAGATCTGTCTCCGCCGGCATTGATTGCGGCATTGATTGCGGCGGCCGATTCCCGCTCGAAGGAGGCGGCGCCGGGCTCGGTAGCACAGCTGCGGCGCCGCCGCGGGTCGCCGGCGGGCGCGAGGAAGTCGCGACAGCTACGGCGACCCGGGATGGACCACGCCCCTTCCGTGGCGGGTGGGCGTCGTCGGTGGAGAGGACCGGGGAGGTGGTAGCTTCCCCCGAGGAGGGCTCCCCTCTAGAGGGGAGCGGAGGCTGGGGGTTCCCGGAAGTGGCCTTTGTGTTCATGTGTGAAGGCCATCCCTGAGGTTTTTAGTGGGTAGGCCTCCCCCTTCTGGGGAGGAGAGCCCCACATAACCCCGGCTCGCCACAGCCGGGGTATGCAATTTAATGCATTTTCCTCAGGGGAACAAAAAAAAAAAAAAGTCCCTCCACAAGATAAAGCAGATGATTTAGTGAACATTGCAGGAAGGCGCTGGACGCTAGAAGCCTAGGACTAGAAGGATCGAGGTGGAGATCCTTACGGAGGCCTATGTCTGACAGTGCGGAAACGAAAGAATGAATGAAGCTATTTTATTGTGTTGTTTATTCTTATTTATTATGCTTTTAAGTGATATAAAATTTAAAAATATAATAAATGTAATATGAGATGAGAAAATAAATAAAAATAGGAAATGTCAGCGTTTAGTTTATAGTATACTATATCTACCTACAATTTAAGAACAGAAAATTGACTCCAAATTAATTTCCAAACTAAGGTTTCTATACGGCCGAAGCCTTACAACGCAAGTTCAAGTATTCGATGTCACAAATCTGAAAAAGCTTACAAACAACCAGTGCCTTCGGTTGGAATAAGTATAATCCCCGCTTCCCAAAGTTTTCGGACGTCGTGTTGTAACACTCATTTTACGATTTATTTAACGAACGAATAACTGAGGAAGTAAGGCCGCCTATCAGAAACACGTCTCATAACTTTCAGCTTTTAAGTCTTAAATCGTAGATATAATTTTGCATAGTATTGTAAGGTCTTGTATAAACAATTAACTGTATATTAAGTTGATGATTGAACCGATACAGATTTCCATACTATAGATGTTAAACATGTCTGATTTCAATTAACATTAAGTGTACTGCATATATACCAAGTAGGATGTTTGCAGACGGTTCAAGTAGCTGCCGTATACAGTATATCCGGCGATGTAGTGATCCAATAGGGTATTACACGCATTTTTGAAATGTATCTTAAATAAATTCTACAGTCCTAATATATCACAAAATGTTTTTAAATATTTTTTTTCTCGCGTTATGTACGAATATAAATTAATTATTTTTATCATAATTTCAAACTTCGCGCGTATTTCGCGAAAACGCGGCAAACAGCGGACGCCATGATTGTTGTGGAGTCATGACGTCATTACGTGAGTAAATTAAAAAACATAACCCCTTCCATGATGTTGAATTAAAATTATTCTATTAGAATATGAAATGAAATTGAGCGGGCGGGATGCGAGAAATTGTAGCAAGTAGTTAAGGTAGTTATTTACCTATACGTTTAAAGGTTAGATACATACCAAGTTGACATTGACAGCTGACACTTTTGTTTACTAACGTAATGACGTCATTAGCATGGCGGCGAAAGTTTCGTAGTGTTCAAAGACAGATAAAAAAACCTAAAAACGTTAAACTGCAATAATAAAAAAAATTCAGGCACTGTATGAAGTGAAACTAACATTTCCGATTTCTTTTCCTCTAAACAATCATTGTTAATACACTTTTAAATTTTTTCCCATCTAGACTATAATACCCTATTATAAAGAGCGAGATCTATAGAGAATTTTATGAACATTAATATCCTCAATCGCGGGTCCGGTACTACCCTGATCAATTTTCTTACTATAATTATTTTTTCGACTGATAATTTCATGAAAATTTTTGTTTTTCATGCATATGCATATTCTTGCATATGCATGTCAAGACATGCATAGGCATGAATTTATATTTAGCTAACAAGATCAACTATCAATAGAACTTACAAAGAACCACGCACCTTTTGAGAGTAGAAGAATTGTCGAAGCGTACTATATTTTAATGATAAATAATAAAATAATATATACAAATATGACATATTGATTGATATTATTTAGGATATACATATGTATGTATATGAATATTTCATCCACTTTCACTAAAACTGAAATTATGTTTAGTTTTGATAATACAAAATTTAAAAAATGCCGCTATTTTGAATGCAATATGGCGGACGGTACAAAACGGCTATTTATCGTTTTGTTATCAACCCCTATAATATAGGTATCAAATGTTTTGATAGATAGTTTGAAAAGAGAAATACGAAAAAAAAAACTAAGAAGTCAAAAATAAAATTAATATTTTATTTAACAATAGATATAAAATAAAATGTACTAAAAATGGGAAAATAAGTTTCTATTGACATTAATATATTAGACAAATATATGTTTAACATATTTAGTCATTGTGTTTGTTTATAATTACGACTATAAATAAAGTTTTGGGGCTCCTTACAAAATAAGGAGAAAAGTTAATTTTATTTTTAGTAGTTTAGTGTAGTCTAGGTGTCAATAAAAATGAAAAATTATCGTAAATTCGTTTATTTGACGTTTTTGGTAAATACTAATTCGACCCTAATCCTTGGAGCTATGACGTGAGTAGTGGCTTCACAATATGGATTCTACTGCACGCACCCAAAACGGCAAGGACAACACCGGGCGTTTTGTGTGGGAGCCCTAGGGGCCTTTAGTGGGTGCCTGGCGTGCGCAGCTCGAATTACGGATCTGCGCGCGCCAGCGGGCCGTCGGTGCCGTACTCCCGCACCTCGAAGCTTGGCTCCACGGGAAGGAGGAGGTCACCTACCGATTGACTCAGATACTCACCGGGCACGGCTGCTTCGGTGAGTATCTGTGTCGAATAGGACGGGAGGGATCGACACATTGCCACCACTGCGCATCCGACCTCGACTCGGCCCAGCACACGCTGGCGGAGTGCCCCGCGTGGGCCTCCGAGCGCCGAGTCTTGGTCGCAGAGATCGGGCGAGATCTGTCTCCGCCGGCATTGATTGCGGCAATGCTGGCGGACGAGGGAGGTTGGAGGGCCGCCGAGCGGGGTCGGGAGATGGCCGATCCCACTCGAAGAAGGCGGCGCCGGGCTCGGCAGCACAGCTGCGGTGCCGCCGCGGGTCGCCGGCGGGCGCGAGGAAGTCGCGACCGCTACGGCGACCCGGGATGGACCGCGCCCCTTCCGTGGCCGGGGGGCGTCGTCGGTGGAGGGGACCGGGGAGGTGGTAGCTTCCCCCGAGGAGGGCTCCCCTCTAGGCAGGGGAGCGGAGGCTGGGGGTTCCCGGAAGTGGCTTGATGTTCCCGGGGGCTCCCTACACGCCTGAGGAAGGCCATCCTGAGGTTTTTAGTGGGTAGGCCTCCCCTTTCTGGGGAGGAGAGCCCCACATAACCGCCGGCTCGCCACAGCCGGGGTATGCAATTTAATGCATTTTCCTCAGGGGAAAAAAAAAAAAGGCTTCTTAAAATAGGAGAGAAATATGTAAATATAATGAAAACTTGACGGAGAGTCTCTACCAGGATAATATATAAAGGATAAATCGCATTCGCAAACATAAAATATTTTTTTTAAGATAACCTTTTGGTAACCATTCTTTATTAAGGGACAAATTAGTTTATTACTTGATAGCGGTTACTTATTACTATCATATTATTTTTGATAAAACGTGGCAATTCAAATAAAAAATCCTCAAAACGGAGTAAATACAGGCCTTTTGTTGGGAACTAACAGCTGAAACCTTTTCTACTTGTGGGAGCGGCGGCAAACAAAAGTTGGCCGAGAAATGTAAAGTTCCCTTTTAATTTACCATCCCCTTTTGAACTTTCATTTCTATTCCCACAAAAGACCTTTCAAATCGTGCTGCAGCTCGGCCGTTGTACTTTTGTATGTTTCCGTTCTACTTTTATTGGCCTAGATAAAATTTTATTAATGCGTTGTCAGTTTTGATTGAATAGCTACCTAGTTGCCCTTGTGCTTACTTGTCCTACTTACTTTGTTTCGTGTCAAAATAATACATTCTGGGGATTTCGGTGTGGTTACTCTGAGTCTCGATCACTTCAACTTAATGTAAAATCAACGTGGTGATGTAATGAGGTATTATTCCAAGGATCATTCCATATCATTAAAAAAAGGTCAATAAAATATCATTGAATATGTAATCATCTATTGTGTATGATTAAATTAACAAAAAAAAAAAAACGGAACGTACTTAAAATGCCCGCACACAGAAGCGATTGACGATCCCAAAAACCGGCGGCGAGGTGTGTCGGACAGCGGACGATCGGATGCAGTTTTTGTTATATTTATATTCATACATACATACATACACTCACGCCTTTTTCCCATGGGGGTAGGCAGAGATTACGTCTTTCCACTTGCAACGGTCTTTACATATCTCTTTCGCTTCATCTACTTTCATAACATTCCTCATACATGCTCGACGATTGCGGGTACTTCTGACCTGGCCTTTTTTGAGGACACTTTCGATTTGTTCGAAATATGTTCGCTTAGGTCTTCAAATTATATTATTATTTATATTCAAATTACGAGAATTTAAAGCAATTATTTTTTATTATTTTTTTTATTAGCTTTATATTTCCTCCACGTAATTATAAACCGTGCTTTTGTTTGGTTGTCCTCATTTAGTTCTTAATTGTGAAATTTTATCGTATACGTTTTCCCCACTTCCGTTCACTTATATAAAACTTATTAATATCAAACCGAATTGCGCAGCATTACATTTACTTACATAGGTAACTTATAAGCTAAATTACTATCCTGCTGTGAAATTGTCCTTTTGTACGGATGTTTTTAAGATGTTGGTTTTTCCATAAATAATCTACATACTATCGCAATTCCACAACCAGCTATCAAAAATTAAGATAAAATAAAACCGTTTCTTAATTCTATAATATTGATAAGGCGGCTTTGCGATTCTGTTCTATAATTACCATTTTTACATATACTGCAGGCTGAAAGGCTGTGCAGGCAGGATCGAGCCTAATGTGTACTAAGAAGATTCTGTTTCTTCGACACATCAGGAGATGAGAGCTTCTTGCCCTCTAATCTATTTTGATTTTGTCTGGATCGATTCTATGAATGTATCCTTCATACTCGACCTCTTATCCTTTAGACTCGGATCATCATTTTTTAATGAACCACATAGACGTATATAAACTAAAATATTTAATGGGATTCCCAAATCGATGCTGCCCTTATATAGCATCTGTTTATAAATGATTCGATTTGTAGGTGTTAATTGGAAAATATCAGTGCTCTTTATTTATGAATCTTTAAATAAAGTAAGAAAAACCAAAAAAGTGTGGTGTAATATCACATAAAAGAACTAATCAGTGAGCGATTTTTCTATTTACAGAAATAACTTGATCTTGTCTGAACTTTGTAACTGATACGGACCGCTATTATAATCGTTGCTACGGCTGCTACAGATATCTACGGAGCGCTACACAAAGCACAGCTAATAGTAGTTAAGTACTCATATATCACTTTGTTTTGTATTTTATACTGACTTTTTCTTTGCGTGTTTGTAATTTTATACCCAATGTGCATAATAACGATGACGTCTGTTTTTATAACGGAAAATTTCGTGGTCTTTATCTTCATTGATGACAAAGCTTACTTAGCAGACGAGGCTCTGGTACTCATTAACCTGCATTAGAAGACAGTTAGAAAACAGCTTCTAATTCATAATTTAAGAGATATTCCCACTATATCTTTCGAGTAGAAAATATCGAACCAAAAAGGAAATTTACCAACCATCTAAACAAACACTTAACCTAGAACGTGGGGGTGTCTTGAGAAAGGGAGATTATGAATCGAAGTAGTCAAAGATCCACAACAAAACTCTAAAAATTAAAAAAAGTTTAGTCATAGGTATGATTATTACATACTTTTATTTATTAAATACGACAATTCTTTTGGTCTTTATATCGATTGCCAAATGCGAAATCGCGCTCCGAGGGCTCCCACAAACTTTTAATTTGTAACCAATTTTAAGAATTTCAGATTTTTTTTCTTTCTTTGTGCTCCATGGTTTTACTTTATGCTAAATTTGACGACATGGATGCACAATAGCGTCACATCCATAACTGTAAAAAATAAACATTTTACTAAAGTGTGCAGATTTTAGATCTTTGGGGATCGGAAAATTACATCATGAGTTAAATGTCTTAATAAATATTTCACAAATGCATTAATTATTGATAGTGCAATTAAAATTCAAACTATAATTCATATTTTAGTCATTCTGCATATCTTTCATTACATTTCAGCAATTTTATAGATCATGATGTTAAGATAAGAATCCTACCCATAAACTCGAATGATGTCATCAGTATTGATGACATCAGCCGTCAGATGATAATTCCTCTTGTCGGTATTCTTACGCCTATAAGTTTCCATTCAGTCCAGTCCATTTTGAATCATTCCATACCCACTGATTCATTTCCTTTTTCCTAGAAAGACTGAAGTGACACCTTTTCTCAAAAGGCCTATCCATCTGTAACCGAATTTCGACCGATATCTATTTTACCAGTTTTATCAAAGATCGTCGAGCGTCATGTCCATCACCAATTTTAGGTGTTTTTGACTTAAAATAAACTGTTAGATGCCTTAGAGTCCTTATGAAAAACAAACAAAACTTTGTATTACTTGACCTTAGTAATGCACTTAAATACTGACACTCTTCTTTCTGACATTCTTCTTTCTGTCCTAAAGTTAATTTCTCCGATTGTAAAAGTCACATTTCCTCCCCCTTCCTTGTCTTCAGGGCGCTACTCTTCCCGCCCAGAGCAACATCACTTTGCTTGGTATGAACATTCGCTGTAATCTGAATACTAGAGACTACATCGAGTCCGTCATAACCACTGCCTCAAAGAAACTCGGACCAACTCTGCCTGCTTTATAAAACTCAGGTCAGGTCCTGCGTGGAATATTGCTCGCATCTATTGGACGGCTCCGCTCAATACCTTCTCGAAGCTCTGGACATATTGCAGCGGCTCGCTATCCGCATAATCGGCGATGTAGAGGCAAGCAACACCCTCGAGCCTCTACAACTTCGTCGTGATATCGCCTCTCTTAGCGCCTTCTAGCGCCTTCATGGGGAATGCTCTGACGAACTCTTTAGCCTTATCCCTCACTCTCTTTTCCTTTATAGAAACACACGTAAGGGTCTTCGGAGCCATCCGTAGACTATATCCCCTATTCCACACCGCACTACGAAATTCCAAGATTCCTTCTTCTGACGTACTTCCCGCATTTGGAATTCTCTACCTGCGTATGTGTTTCCATCATCCTCTAACATAGGTTCCTTCAAAAGAGGCGTGAAAAAGCATCTTTTGGGCCGGTAGGGATAGGGCAGTAGGAAGTGGAGTAAAGTCGCTATTCTATCTGTCATCTCATTTGGGCCTCCTTCACCTCTTAACATCAGGCGGGAGGAAGTCATCTGCCGGGCCTAGCATAAAAAAATTGTATTAAGCTGCTAATGTTTTGTGTTAAAATATTTATAGCTAGGTGCTTTAATGTGTTTTTTTCATATATGACTTCACACTGTTAAAACTATTCACAATAAACTGTAATCCGTAAGTTGTATATTGTAGTATATACATATTTTTTTTTATTAAAAACTGGATTCTCTACTAGCAGACAAAACACGTGAATTGTAAACCATTATTCTCTCACATTAACACTCAGCAAAATGCAAGTTTCACCTCTTATCCTTTATTACTGTTATATTGTGGTAATAGTAATACGAGAGTTCCTAAGTTTCTTGCAGGCCATTAAGCACGCGTGCATGTATATCAACACCTGTACACCTGTGTGTTCTATGAACGGACCATTGACGTCATAGGACGGCGCACGCGCGCTGCCCGCTCCGCCATCGTGAGGCGCCGCGGACTTGGCCTGAGAACGCGCCACGCTGTTACTGCGATAAGACGCAGCTTACTCGGGAAAACTTCAGGTTCGGCGGGAAACCAACACCGGTAAGTAACGACGTAATACTAATATTTTGCAGCGTTTATTCTTGCGTTCTGCTCGAGATTTTTTCATTTT
This sequence comes from Scirpophaga incertulas, assembly GCA_036419045.1. Taxonomy (NCBI): domain Eukaryota; kingdom Metazoa; phylum Arthropoda; class Insecta; order Lepidoptera; family Crambidae; genus Scirpophaga; species Scirpophaga incertulas. The sequence goes on from CM071638.1 coordinate 7,255,319, forward strand.
ACTAATTTTAATTCATTATATATTTTTTTTATAACATTTACGGTTGAGCAACGTTGTGAATTTGTTTAGGAAATGTCGTATTTGGTTAAGTCGGTTTGGTTGGCGTGGTAAGTTTCTAAACTTTGATGAAGTTTAGTTTGACGAGTTTATGTAGACTTTTGTTTCGGTTCAGTATCAAAGTTTACTTATACTATTATAATATTTTATATATATTATATTTTAAAATATATAATATATTATAATATTTCACTTATATACAATATTTTTTGAGTGATTTAGTTTAGTTTAGTGTCAAATATTTTTGTAAAGCATAATTTACATTATGTGTTTTGATTTGTGAATTTATATTACAATTCATTTAGGATTATTTGATATTTTTATTAAAATTCATTAAAAATGTTAGATCAATTAATTAAAGTAAATAAAATATAACATAAGATGATTATATGTAATGCAAAAAAGTTTACCTTTTATTTCATTCTTAAATTATTACATAAAGTAGTTTGCGTAGGTACCTACGTAACAAGTACGTACGCTGCATTAAAGTACGTACCTATTATATTTTCTATTAAATTAATAAATATAGAAAACTTTATTTAACAAAATTTTAATGTCTAAAATCTGGAGTTAAAACTAAAATCAGTATAGTTACACACCAATAAAGAGCAGCAACGTTGTAAAATGTTATTATGGGTCGGGGCTAGGTGGTGATAGTTAGAGTCGCTCATGATCCTCCGACGTTCCAGTAACTTGCACGTTTCTGCGTTACATTCACTATAGACCAGTGACTCCCAAAGTGATCTATATTAACCCCGTTTTACCGTGGGAGACCCATGCTTCGGCACGAATTGGGCCGGCTTGACCGGAGTGATATCACGGCCTCACAGCGTAAAATAGCGCTTGCGCTGTGTTTCGCCGAGTGAGTGAGGGTACCGGAGGCCCAACCCCTCCTTCCCCCCTTATTCCCATTTAAAAGGCCGGCAACGCATCTGTGACTCCTCTAGTGTTGCGGGTGTCTCTGGGCAACGGTTATCGCTTACCATCAGGTGATCCGTTTGCTCGTTTGTTGCCATCCCAACTATCCCAACTAATCCCAACTAATATTATAAATGCGAAAGTGTGTTTGTTTGTTTGTTTGTTTATTTGTTTGTTTGTTTGTTTGTTTGTTACCTCTTCACGCTTAAACTACTGGACCGATTTCAAAAATTCTTTCACCTTTGGAAAGCTACATTCTCCCCGAGTAACATAGGCTACTTTTTATCCCGGAAAAATCGACAGATCCCACGGGATGCGCAATAAAGGCTTCGCTCAAAAAACTACTGCACAGATTTTTATGCGGTTTTCATCAATAGATAGAGTGATTCTTGAGGAGTTTTGCGGCATTTTTATCTCGGAAAAACGGATAGTCCCACGGGAAGCGCGATAAAATCTTCGCACCATAAACCGACTTCCGCGTATATGTAGCCGTGGGCAAAAGCTATGACCCTTAACCCTCTATACACCCAATCCCGAAATCCACGCGGGCGAAGCCGCGGGCAGAAAGCTAGTATCCTATAAAAAAAAACTCCTAGGGGTCTATGACAATCTGCAAGGGGTCTACGTCAGCGAAAAACAAAATTGGGGGTCTATTATATGAAAATGGGGTTCCACGATAATGTATCTCAACATACACTGATAGTACCTATATATTTATAGGTACTATCTTATACTACTATATATTATTTATAAAAGTACCTATGTAGTAAAAAAATAGTACATATGTTTATAACATTTTGTAAGTTATAGGATGTTGGTATTCAAAATCAGGTAAGTAGGGGGTCAAACGAAAAACATGGCAAACACGAAAAAGTTTGGGAACCTGTCTGTTTTCATTTATACGTACTTGAAATGAATAAAAGATGCAATGATAGCCATTCGGATGGACGATCGACATTTCTTCGTCTGCTGCCTACATTTTTAATATTATTATTAATTGTACTTTAAAAAAAAAAACGACGCCCCACACTAGTATTCTATCCTGTGTCGTGGGTGCAGTCAGAAACATAGAAATCTTACGTACACGAACACCCAGATCGGAACAAATTTTTGTAGCTCATACAAAATATCTATCCCGTGCGGGAACTGAACCCGCGACCCGTTGCGTGGAAGCCGATTACTCGACCACTGCGCTAAACGTGTCGTCGAAGACGACTTTCTTTGTAAGCAAAGTTTTCATAACATTAGAAGCAATAATTTTTGTAAGTAAGTAAGACGAAGTCACGAGCGCCAGATAGTAATAATATTGAATAAATAATAAAAAAAAATCAGTCAAATTTACTTTAGTATAAAGCTCTTATTTAATTGTAGTATGATTGATTGGAACGCAGTGCATAGAGAGTTATCAAACTTATAATTGGTGAAAACGTTGATAGGGGTATGCGATACGCGTAGCAAGAAGAATTAGTCAACAACGCACCTATTACTCTACCTGAAAGGTTCAAGTAATTTTATTTCGAGCTATATACTACATTTATTGGCAGTGGTGGAGTTGTGGTTAATTCTCTTTTGACTCTTACTCATCTCCCCGTAACAAAAGTAGCCATGGCATTTTCTACGTCCATCACTGCACGGACTAAATAACAAAGTAAAATTGTAATATAGACAATTTTTTTAAACTCGTTAAATAATCCGATCCACATACATTTACCGAAGTAACGTTTTTATCATGTTTCGCTTTATTTTATTCGGGTTAGACATCCAACCAGGATGTCTAACCCATGTTAGGCAAAAAGGTGTGATTTATTTTTCAGTACGATTCTTCTCCCAAACTTTTCAGACGATAGTAGAAAAACTTATATTTTAGATCTCGCGACTCTACCAGTGCTTATTTCTTTTAGTTTGACTTCTTACATTGTTTTATATCATTTCCATATTACTCAATCAATATTCATTTATTATTGTTTATTGATTAGAATTTTTATATTTATCTTATTTTGAAATATTTTAATAATAGAGTTCCAACAATGAATCGTTACACGGACTATTATCGAAAGTTTTATTCTGATAACAATTTTAAACTGTCAAGCAACAGTCAAAAGTTCATAGTCTGATTAACAAATTGTGACCCGGTTAATTTTGGATAGTTTTTGTTTAGTTTTTTATAATTTAGGTAATTATGTATATTATATATTTTCTTTGTGTGATTGTCTGTACTAATATCATAAAGAGAAATGATTTGATTGTTTTTTTGTTTGTTTGTTCGCAATGAATAGACTCCGAATCTACGGACCGATTTGAATTTTTTTTCACTGTTGAAAAGCTGCACTATCTTCGGTAAACATTGGCTATACTAACATTTCAAAAAAGTTATCTATACTTAATATAATAAAGAGAAAAGATTTGATTGTATTTTTTTGTTGGTTTGCATTGGAAAGCTTCGAAACTAATCGAACGATTTAAAAAATTCTCCCACTGCCGGGACGCTATTATCTCCAGTAAACATAGGCTATATAAAATGTTCAAAAAGTTTGGGATCCATACTAAAACTCTAATAATGTAACCCAAGGTGTGAAAAAATTACCAAAAAACTTTCTTACTTTGCATGCACTGCGAAATCTATTGATTTATAGAACAAAAAATGTACTACTTATAAATTTTATCTTAACAGAATATGTTTAACTATTATAGTTTAAAAACACTTATTGTGATAATAAGTGGTTTTTCATTTTAATAAATATATATATATAAATGCCACCGCTATAAGCTCTAACGCTCTAAGCCTCATCAAAATAATATTTTTCCTTCTTTCATATTAAGTTTGTTACAATACCTTTTAGAATTATTCAATTTGGACATTCCATTCGAAAGATATCATAAGTATTATGTAAGTTATTTCAAAAAAATTACTGACGTTCTTTCTAGTCACGTTTCGTTTGTTAGACTCTACGCCCTTACGCACTACATGTACATGAACATGTATGTGTAAACTTTTTAATAAAATTAATATGTAATGTGTTCATTAAAATTTTTTTAATTTTTAATAATTGTTACTTTTATTTGGTTTTATTTTGGGTAGAATTGCGGAAGCGCACCCGCCACAAGCGCCCCGATATGGGCTCAGAGAACACCGGGGGGTTTTAGTGGGTAGGCTGGTCCTCTCACTCCCGCACTTCGAAGCTTGGCTTTGCGGGAGGGCGGAAGTCACCTACCGCTTGACTCAGATACTCACCGGACATGGTTGTTTCGGTGAGTATCTGAGTCGAATAGGGAGGGAGGACACGACACGATGCCACCATTGCGCATCTGACCTCGACTCGGCCCAGCACACGCTGCGGAGTGCCCTGCTTGGGACTCCGAACGCCGAGTCTTGGTCGAAGAGATCGGGCAAGATCTGTCTCGCCAGCGTTGATTGCGGCAATGCTGGCGGATGAGGGAGGTTGGAGGGCTGTGGTCTCCTTCTGTGAAGCGGTGATGCTCCAGAAGGAGGTCGCCGAGCGGATCGGGAGATGGCCGATCCCGCTCGAAGAAGACGGCCTCGGGCCAGATAGCCTGGCCTGAGGCGCAGTTCGTGCCCGTGGAGGCGACCCGGGAGGACCTCACCCCCGGTTGGCCGGGGGGTGACGTCGTAGGAGGTCGGAGGGAGGAGGCGGTAAGATCACTCCTCCCCGAGAAGGGCTCCCCTAATGCACCCAGGGGTGCAAAGGCCAGGGGCCCTCAGATGCGATACTTGATCCTGAGGGCCCCCTACAACGCCAGAGGATGGCCATCGCTGAGGTTTTTAGTGGGTAGGCCTCCCCCTTCTGGGGAGGAGAGCCCCACATAACCACCGGCTCTCCGCAGCCGGGGTATGCAATTCAATGCATTTTCCTCAGCGTAACAAAAAAAAAAAAAAGGCCGGTCCTCTCAAGCCGGAGAGTCCCACACACGGCCGTGCTTTGCAGGTGTCACGGTGCATACGGAGCATTTCCACTCGCAAAAAAAAGTGATGTCGCTATACGCTGCAAGAGCGATATCTCTGCTTCAATATTGTTTCAACAACTCTAAGCGGTCTTGGTAAGGCCTCTTGATCAAGTACCAATAACACATATTGATTATGCGACACGAAAGTTTGAAAGTTATTAACACATATTGACTCAATTCGGACCTTGGGATCTGTGTATCAGTTCGTATTCGTGTCGATCGTTTTGTGGTATAAAATGGATGACATCACACAGTATACAGTTCTGTGATGAAACCTCTTCAATGTATAACTTACTTTTTTTTGTTCTGTGGTATTGTTGACATGGCGTTGTAAAAATATATTGTTTTTTGAGTTTAACACTAATTATTATTTTTCAAATACAGTTTTTATCTCTTGATCTCTGTCATTTATTATTATTATTAAACACAAGCGGCTCAGTGCCGCAACAAGTTCCATTGCCAATTATATATTACCAGATATAATATACATATAACACGAGTCTATCCTATAGTAATAAGTTAGTTTAAGTAGCTTACCAAGAAAGCAGACATTGTCTGAAAAGAAAATTTCAGGAAATAGACAAGATGATATGAACATCTCAAGTTCTGCATAATAAGGTTAATTGATGTCGTACATTTGTTGAAACAACTTCATTAGTCAATTCTTAACTCTTCTCGTTTACAAATCTATTGCCGTCCATTCTAATTCATTTCATGGATCATTTAGATAGCAAAATAAAATTTTAGAGGCACATTTATGTAGAGCGCTCATCTCACAAATGAGTCGAATGTTCGCAAGCCGGAATGTGATTTCAATTTATGTAAGCCAATTAAGTTTATTAAATTCCTAGCGCGGACCCTTCGGTTTTCGGATCAACTTGATAGACAACCTTCATGGAACTTTCGCTAAATTGAATTCTCTAAATAAAAATTGAAGTCTCTTAATGTAAATTACTATATGAATTTATTTTACTTTTTTAATTTTGCAAATAATTATTTTTACTGGCAAAAAAGAAATAATTCTCATCTCTTTAAGCCTTCTACTGTGCTACTTTTTTCTTAACTACTTACTTGATTAAAGCTAATAAATAAAGATAGAAAATATATAGTTATTAATAATGTTTTAGGGTTCCGTAGCCTAATGGCAAAAAACGGAACCCTTATAGATTCGTCATGTTTGTCTGTCCGTCTGTCCGTCCGTATGTCACAACCATTTTTTTCCGAAATTATAAGAGCTATACTGTTGAAACTTGGTAGATAGATGTATTCTGTGAACCGCATTAAGATTTTGATGCAAAAATAAAAAAATAATAATAAATATTGGGGGCTCCACATACTTAGAACTGAAACGCAAAAATTTTTTTTTCATCAAATACATACGTGCGGGATATCTATGGATAGGTCTTCAAAAATGATATCGAGGTTTCGAAAATATTTTTTTTCTAAACCGAATAGTTAGCGTGACAGACGCTTCCAAAGCGGAAAAAAGTTGCCCTCCCCCCCCTCTAACTTCTAAAATAAGAAAATGAAAAATCTAAAAAAAACATATGATGTACATTACTATAAAATCTACCAACTTGGTGTTCCCGGGGCTCTCTACATGCCTGAGGAAGGCCATCCCTGAGGTTTTTAGTGGGTAGGCCTCCTCCTTCTGGGGAGGAGAGCCCCACATAACCGCCGGCTCGCCACAGCCGGGGTATGCAACTTAATGCATTTTCCTCAGGGAAAAAAAAGGGAGTTCCACTGTCTCGGTTGCCTATTCGTACAAAATGGAGGGCCATTATGAACAACCCGAAGCCCAACTTCTCCGCATCGGTAGCATACGATGATTCTACGTCTTTCTTCCGCCTTGTACTCCATTCTTAGGCGTGCCGTTTCTACACATCTGAAATACTTTCTTTCTAATTCAATAAATTTCTTATTTACTATTATTCTAAGGTGAGTTGTGTTTATAATATAAATTTCGTAATCATGTATTACTATTTAGCTTCTTCGTCAATATGTTAATTAGTCTTTAATGAAACTTGACCCACCGCCTACAACTTTACAAGGCACAGGTCAGGCCACATATGGAATACTGCTCTCACCTCTGGGCCGGAGCTCCTCAGTACCAGCTCCTTCCTTTTCACCGTATCCAGCGAAGAGCGGTTCGAATCGTCGACGACCCGGTGCTCTGTGGTCGTATGGACTCATTGGCGCTGCGGAGAGATGTCGCGTCTCTTTGTGTTCTCTACCGCATATACCATGGGGAGTGCTCTGACGAGTTGTTTGGGATACTGCCGCCGACCGATTTCCTGTATCGTGCGTCACGGAGAGGACTTGCTTTCCATCCCCACCATCTTAATGGTTGGCTGCCCTCCACAGCGCGGTTTTCGCGTACGTTTTTCCCGCGAACGACAAAGTTATGGAACCAACTTTCGGCCGCGGTATTTCCGAACAGTTACGACATGGGAAGCTTCAAAAAAAGAGCGTATACATTCATGAAAGGCCGGCAACGCGCTGATGATACTTCTGGTGTTGTTTGTGCTATGGGCGGCGGTGATCACTTACCATCAGGTGACCCGTTGGCTCGTTTGTCTGCTCTAATATAAAAAAAAAATGAAACTTCCCTATGCTTATTTGTTGAGCTTCTTCACATATATCAGTTTTCTATATGTTTATAATATATTAATACATTAAGACTTAATTTCAGTGGTCCTTAAAGATTGATAATTTGTTTCTTAAACATTTTTGATAATTATATCAAATTGTATTCTTAAAATTCGAATATATACAGACAATTAATAAGTAATACAATAAGTTTGTATATAGTCGGTCTGTATTAATTAGTTGGTCTATATTTATAGTCGATTGCTATATCATTATATCTGTAAACAAGTAATGACGATCAATGGCATTTAATCAAGTAGATGAAGCTTCTAAAACTTTGTTTAATTGTTTCACGATAAATTAGACGTACCAAGTAATTTATTGTTCAAATTTGCTGACAATTAACACACAATGAAGAAATTGGCTGACAATTAACACATAATGAAGAAACCCCCACATAATGAAGAAACAATTACGTTGGTTCACTATTACTTTTCAAATCCTTCATAAAATGCTTTGCTTTATTTTTATAGAGCTTTTCGAATAAGACGATTTTGTTTAAATGAATTCAGGGATATAAATATTTTTTGATATCTTATTCAGTTAAAATGTTTATTTTCCTTCCCATTTTATAGAGCTTTGGCTACAGACCCTACTTATATAACCCTGTTTCTGTCAAATTTGATTATAACTGATATATCTATCAGTAAAGTTTCTAATCTACAGAAGAGTGCATGTTATATGGGACTTCGACCACTTTTTGGGAAACTATATCATACTTCACTTGCGTCGTATTCGGTTTCGAGTTTTGATCCTGAAGATAGACTGATTTTGTGCCGTTTTCGTATAGTGATATGTGGATAAACTGAAGCACGGCTCAGGTCTCGATGGAATTGAATGGATTTACCATTCTACAAATATCAATCATTATGTCAGCTCTTCGGTCTTCTGTAAAACACACTGTAGTCGTTTCGGCATCTGACTTGTTTGGAAGGTTGTCGTGTATGTCGTTAATAAATATGACTCTGGAGCGTGATGGGTTTGTAATTGTATCGTGCAATTACATTGCTGTTTTATTAAGATTCAATATGACAATTATGTTCATAGAGCAGAAATGAACTGCTCGATGAACACTACGTGTTAGTTGCAATCAAAATCTGATAGAAATACTTACATAATCAACTTACTGATCTTTTCTGCGAATCTCCTTATATGGGCAAATACATACGTAGCCTCGAGCCTCGCTCTATAGTAGGTGTCCGGCTTTATACTACAGCTCGCTTACAAGTAGCATACATAAATATATCATCGTCTTATCAATGAAAACTGGTTAAAATACTGCGATTTGCAAAAGAGACATTGGTTAAATATACTACGTATCAATTAAGTTCCCTCGATTCTATTATATTGTGATAGATTCTAATTTAGCTGATAATGTTGTGAAATTAATTAATTGATTTCATTTATGTCTATAAGTAGTTTGGTACTCAGAACTGCGTAGCAATATTGTAACCAAATTAACCGCTAGCTGTGCGCAAAATGGAACAGGTAACTTCAGAACAAGGCCACAGCTAAAATTATGGCGACATTGATTTTGTAGAATATCTCTGATAAATTCAAATTGACTATTAAATACGTTTATTTTAATTATATTAAGTTGTGAGATATGATGAGGAATGTTACATTAGTAATCACATAATTAGTTAGAGTATGTGATAGATTTTTTATGAATATATTTACGACTTAATTAGTGTTAAAAAGTATACTAATCACAGAACTATTTCGCAGAACAATATTTTTTATCGATTTAGATTAAACATTACGTATCAACTAAGATGACTAAGACCTAATCGCCCTAACATAGTTTAGGGAAGATGCGTGCCTCTCAGTAGGATTATATACGTGCAGTAATGATGAAATATCAATGTATATATTAAAACTCAGCTATGAATACATTAATATTCATAAATAGCCTGAAAACCTAGTGAATAATGCGTAAAAACAGCTACAAGCAAAACGGAAATTTGTGTCATGCTCAGAGTATTTGTTGCGGCTATAGTTAATTTTTACAAGTAAACAGTCCTAAATAAATAGACTTTGATCAAACTTAAATGTTTCGAGGGTAATAAATGAAGATGATTTAAATTTAGGTACATAAATAACATCCGCCTTGAGTTGAACAGTGCTTGGACCGTAGGCGTCTCACGATAAGCTTTCTTTAAGTTTGTGGATTATATTTCATCAAAATTTGGAAATATTAATGTTCTGCTGTCGTATAATTTGATTTGATCATTATAATTAAATACCTTAACATCGAGGTTCAGAGCTCATTGCATAGATGGCAGCACAATGAATTGTGAAAATTATGTCTACGGCACACTACTTCTTCTCATCAAATTTCTACACACATGTTTTACTACCTAGTGTGTAAGTCTAAAAACAAGTGGAAGAACAGACTCATAAACAGCAGCAGAACTAATTATAAACAAAATAAAAACGTTTCCAACCAGTATAATTTAAACAAAATATAACAATATTTACTTTACGTTTCCATTTCACAAAAAAAAAAACACTATTGGTAAAGGTATAGAAAAAAAATAACTTTTTTTATGTGGAGCTTCATTTTGCGATGGCTAATTTACATGAGTCCACTTTGACTGTTCTGAAAGATCATTGATGTTCAATCATCAATCTTATTTATATTTTATTTGGTGCAATAAAGAGAGTTATAAATAAACCTAAGGGCCGAAGTGACCGGTAAATATATATCGCATTATGTCACGCAAAAAAATCCATAATAACTTTGAAAGTCTTGACTATAAGATTGGATCAATACCGATATTTTATTGTATTTTAGTTAACGCAATTTATATTTTATTTTATTTATATATGCACCTAATTATTCTTCTATGGGCTTAAAACGGTGAAATTGTAGCCGCGTATACACTATCATTACTTCACAATCCGTTATTTAAACTAACATTACGAAATGAATACACCTTTTTCAAAGGTTATCCTTCTATCATTTAAAATATTTATTTTCTTCTTAAATTAGTTATAACACGAAGGAAGTCATTTGCGCTACTAAAACTGTAGTTATTCCGATGCAAGCGATTAGAGCGACAGGGCCAAATGTCAAACAATCCGGATTGATACGTAGACATCTGAAATCTAATTTTATTGTTGATATTTTGTAATGAAACAAAACTTCGTTAAGCCTTGAACATGCCTCGTAGCAATCGTAGCCCAGATTCTTGAGCGCGTCTGCTGGTAAGAATGCAATGCTATTGTTGGCGGATTCCTGCTACGATAGCGGTATGCGGCCAATTTGACCCACGTAGTAGCTCGCAATTTCTCTCTGCCTTTCTGCTCTGCCTTTGTGAAATACTGCGGCATATTTACCGATCACTTTCGTCTTTAAGTTCATTCATAAATGTATTTAGTACAACGAATATTAAAAAGCTGTATAAATATGTAGCAGTAAGCTGTAAAAAAGTACTGATGTTTTTCAGCCAACTCGTAACAGGAGTGTTAGTTCTTGCTTAACCTACTAGTAAAAAAAAGATAAATCTACTTCTCTATACTTGATAAATAATTATATATATGCATACCCACCTATATATACACATAAAACTTTATTTTATTTTTACCCTATGCTCCTATACAAATATATTTAAACAGAAGAATTGGTATTGATGTTCTTCTATGAAAAAAAAAATATTTACAAAAATGATTTTATATATTTATAAGAGATATGATATTAAACAAAAGTAAAAATAATTTTATATATTTATTAAGTATTTTAACTTCATAAAAAAAATCCTAATCTTATTATAAATTCAAAAGTGATGATATATGGGTTGACGCATTTTCTATCACGTTAAACTATTGAACAGATATTAATGAAATGTGATATGGAGATAATTTGAGATTTATGAAAGAACATAAGATATTTTTACTACGGTAAAGTATCTCATTTGCGTGGGGAACCCAACCAAGTTGATGTTTTGGAATAATTTGGGATCCCAGGGAGGATATGAGATAATTTTTGCCGCGGGAAAGTATATCTCTTCAATGGGAAAATAAGACAAGGGCGTGCTTCGCCCTAGACTGGCTGAAAGTTATTATAATAATCAATGTGAAACTATATATCAAATGTTAAAAAAATCAACTATAAACATGGAATAAGATAACATTATAAATCAATGAATTAAAATAAACATTACTGTAATACTAAAAAAAGAAGTGTATATAATTATTCATCTAATATTATTTTTTATACAACTATATTAATACAAAATTTGACTTATAATAAGTGCTAAAGTCCACTTCTTCTCCCCACAACAACCACAGCGTACGTTGCCAAATTGAGACCTCACATGTAAAGTCACGGTACTCAGTAATATTTCACTGCCTATCTTTATCAAACCAGCATACTATTCAAATACTGTTTTTCGACAGAACATATGTTCTTAGTGTCGAAAGACTTTGTTGCGATACAGTCAAAAATTTGGTTACTGTATTTAGAAATTGACACAATCCGCTGTTTGGAAATTATTGTCGTCACTTTTGTTTATACATAGTGTCCAGTCTCTGTTTGATTAATTCGTTCAATAATGGAGCGATTTGTTACAATCAATTTAAGAAATTTATAATCACATAAGAATTGGTATCTATGTAAACAGATGATCTTAGTAAAATGTCTCTATATCTATATATTTCATTCACCTTAACCAATATAAAACGCACCAAAAGTAAATTATGAATGAAAACTAAAATCAAATAACTCTTCGGTTTATTTAGTGTATATTATAGGGCAAACCAATTTTTTTTTGTTAACCCAACATTAGTCGTCCAGTGACTATGAATTCAAAACGTCAGCTTAATTAAATAAATCTTGTTCTTTAATTAAAAGTTGTTTTATTTAAATTTGTATTACTCGTGCAAATAATACTAATAAAAACTGAATCTATATAAATGATTTAAACAAATATGAACATAAAATACAATATGTATTTTGATCCGATCAAACAAGACTAACAAAGCAAAGTGAAATACGGTATGTACAAACGAAGTTGAGTTAAAAATAACCCAGTTGAACCGTGGGTTTTATTCCTCAATCAGCGTGGGCGGACCTCGACGCAATATTAGTACATAAAAGGCCCTATTATCCAACGGGTACTGAATGGGCATCTCCACCGTGGCCGGTGTATTCTTTGACTCCTTATTAATGTAATTTTAGATTCGGTCAGACTACTAGCTTTTTAGCCCAGCATCTAAATTTGGAATCTACCTATTGATTCTTGAATAAAATGCTTATCAGAAAGTTTGCCTTTACAAGGTGAAAACGACAAAATGGCGATTAAAGGTCAGAATCGCGAAGCTCTATACACAACAAATCGAACAATCATTCTGATAGATATTGTAGAATTAAGGAATATATTTATTGTAATTTATTTATTTTAATTTTAGGTATTTGGCTGTGAAATTGCGTATAATATAATATATATATATATATTAATATATATATATATATATATATATATATATATATATATATATATATATTATATATATATATATATATATATATCTAATATATATAATCTCATGTCACAATGTTTGTGCTCAATGAACTCCTAAACTACTTAACCGATTATAATAAAATTCGCACACCATGTGCAGTTCGATCCAACTTGAGAGATAGGATAGTTTAAATCTCATTGCTGAGTGTCATCATCATCATCATCAATTTTAAAATTTATTCACCAATAGAAAGCCACATTATTGCGGAGTGTCATCATCATCATCACATCATCATCATCATCATCAGCGGACGGCGCGCGATGGCTTCGGGTTTAATTCAGTTCGCTTTCGTGCTCGCTTCGGGGATTATTAATATTATGCCCAACGAAGTGGGCGCGGGTCAGCTAGTATATATATATATAAGTCTAAATCTATACATAAGTATAAATCTATACATATAATAAGACAGTAAAAATATTTTGTCTGTACATTTAGTATTTTTGACTGAAATGGATAGAGGGGCACTTAAATAGATTATTAGAAAGCAAAAACATTTTTTTGGAATTTTTTGTCTGTCTGTCTGTCTGTCTGTATGTTTGTTCACGTTTATCTCCGAAATACTGAACCGATTTGCTGAAACTTCACTATTTGCTTTGTTTTAACTCGGAATAATATCTAAACTTTGTTTCATCAAAATCGGTTCATATAAAAAAAAGTTATCGTCATTTTAATGAACTCAAGGCATGATAATATTGCGAATTATAATGTACACCATTTCTTACATAAGTTACATGGGAAATTTAAAATCTAAAGACAATTCATCAATCATGATACAATACATACATAAGATAACGTCTTTATCCCCTGCGGGGTAGACAGAGCCACAGGTTATAAGACCCCAAAGGCCACGTTAGCATGTTCGTGGGCAGTGAGATGGAACAGGGAACCAAAATACGATGAAACGAAACCAGTTTTTATCAAAATAATATGATAAATGCGAAAGTTTGTTTGTTTATTACCTCTCACGTTATCTATACATATAATAGAACAGAAAATATTTAAGTGTAAATCAAGTTTCATTACGCATGTTAGTTTTTTCAAATAAATCACTAGTGGCGGAAGGAAAAACGAATAATGTGTATTAAAGAAATTCTTTGAGTTTACTTACCTCAAGGAATTGCTTTTATACCAAAAAAATATTTTAAATCGTAACAATCGTATATTAATATGATTTGTGTATCAATAACATTCAACTCGAATTTACTAGCAGACGAAGTCGCGGGCAACAGCTAGTATATATATATATATATATATATATATATAGTTGCGTTTTCCCGAACGCCCGTAATTTGGTTATATTATTTAATTATATAATAATATTGCTTACCGGTCCGTAGTTCTGGCTTGGCTTGAAGTGTGTTTTGTGTGTACTAATGTGCCCTACCGTATGTGGTTATAAATATATATCATATACTACAATACTTGTAGTGTATAAATAGGAGAACGCGTGGCCGACCACTTTTCCAATCCAAAGAATATATTTAAAATAAACTCAATAAAAATGCCGTGAAAAAATCCGAAGTGACAGTCAAGTCCCGAAAACCATAATGTCCAAATCTTTTTTTTTTTTTATTACTTTTTTAAATTTCCTTTTCCGCGGTCCGAAACTCATAAGTTCTAAACAATCCCCCACCCCGAGATGAGCAACCCTCATCTCGCTAGTCTACCGGTAGACGGGACAGGGTTGCCACCGCACGGCGCATCACAGAGTCGCCGATCGAGACCTCTGCGAACCGAGGTACACCGTCAGAGCCTGGATAAAGCTTCAAAATGCGTCCTCTACGCCAACGTAGAGGAGAAAGATTTGAATCCTTAATCAGGACAAGATCCCCTACCCGTGCAGGAGCCGTTTTATCTGTCCATTTCAGCCGCTGCTGCAACATGTGCAAATACTCCGAATAAAACCGTTTATTAAAAATTTTGTGACATCTGTTGCAGCATTTGAAAGCGAGAAAGTCGACTCAGTGGTACATTCTCAAAGGGATACTCAGGGAGAGCTGCAAGGGGCTGGCCGATGAGGAAATGACCCGGTGTCAAAACCTCCATATCGTTGGGATCCGAAGAGAGTGGGCATAAAGGCCGTGAATTTAAAGTTGCTTCCACTCTGTAAAAGACCGTAGTAAGTTCCTCGAACGTAAGAACCGTTTCCCCAATAACACGTCTCAAATGTGTCTTAGCCACCTTCACGACAGCCTCAAAGATGCCTCCCCAATGAGGACATCCAGGAGGATCAAACTTCCACGTAATGCCCTGAGTAGCCATTGCTTGTCCCAAGTCCGTACTATGTTTCGTTAAAAAATCATGGACCTCCTTAAGATACCTGTCAGCACCCTGATAATTTGTGCCGCAGTCCGACCGTACCAAACTCGGTAACCCCCTCCGTGAAACAAAACGTCCGAACGCCGCGATAAACGCTTCCGTACTAAGCGAAGATACTATTTCTAAATGTACTGCCTTCGTTGACAGACAAACAAATACACATAAATAAACTTTGTAAGTCTTAGAGGTCCGCAAGTGAGAAGCCCTGACAATAAAAGGACCAGCGAAATCCGTACCGACACCGTGAAAAGGTCTGGTGACACTAACCCGATCGCTAGGTAGGTCACCCATCATAGGCTGCATGGTGTTAGCCTTTAACCGATAGCAAGGTATACACTTAAATATAACCGATCGGACGCACCGTCGCGCCGATAGTATCCAAAATTCCCGCTGAAGAATAGCAAGCAGTGCCGTACAACCTGCATGCGAGTTAGTAATGTGCCGATCACTTACTATCAACTGCGTCAAGGGTCCGTCCTTGGGCAGCAAAAGGGGATGCCTAGCCGAATACGGCAGCTTCGAGTTGCGCAGCCGTCCGCCAACACGAAGTAATCCCTCGCCATCAATGAATAAGTTAAGTTTCTGTACGGCACCCTTTAACCGACCCGTCGTCCGTAACGATTTAAGCTCGTCAGAAAACCGTTCCGATTGTACCCGTCGTACCCAAAACATGAGAGCAGCACGCCGTTCGCCTGCCGTCAGAAACAAAGATGTATTTCTTACAACCGGTTTGCGAGTATTCGTTATAAACCGACGCATCCATCCCGTAACGGCCAGTAATTTATTAAGAGAGCTAAACCGCAGTAAAAGAGGGTTTGTGACGATTTCTTTCTCCACAGCCATGACACGCACACAGGGCAGCGGATCCGATCCGATTAAAACCGTAGGGGGCCATGACGACTCCGGTGCCGTCAACCAAGCAGGTCCCCACCAAAGGTTATGACTCACCAACGAGGAGGCATAACAGCCGCGAGAGGCCACGTCGGCGGGGTTCAACTCGCCGGGTACGTGCCGCCAATTCAGATTCACTGACGAGTTTTGAATTTGCGAAACCCGATTCGCAACAAATGTTTCCAGCCTATGTACCGAGGTCTGGAGCCACGCCAAAAAATTTGGCTGTCAGTCCACGCATAAACGTTGCCTATGTTAATGTGCTTCCCGAGTGTATCACAAACATGATTCAATAACCGAGTAAGTAACGCAGCTCCCGAGAGCTCCAATTTGGGTATGGTTTGGCGGTTGCGTATAGGAGCCACCTTGCTCTTCACCGTGATTAGATGTAACGCTACTGAACCATCTGGCTGTATCGTCCGAAGATATACGACTGCCGCGAAACCCGATTCCGAGGCGTCACAGAAACCGTGAAGTGACGCATGATACTTCCCCGGTGGAAGTATTTTACGAGGTATAACAACCCTTCCGATAGTGGGTAACTGATCAATAAATGCGAGCCAGTCCGTTAAGAGTTCAGTAGGTAGGGTCTCATCCCACTTAAGCTCAGCCAACCATAACCGTTGTAGAAAACATTTAGCCCAAAATATTATAGGAGCGATCCACCCGTTAGGATCATAGATACGAGCAACCGTAGACAGGACTAGCCGCTTAGTCCATATCTTTTCCGTTATTGTTAAAACCCGAAAGGAAAAGATGTCAGGAACCGGTAAATACTGAACACCTAAAACCGATGTTGAACGAGGAGAGTCCGGATTCTCAAATAACAATGGATCTTGAACGTGATCCGCTGGTAGTCCTTCTAAGAGACGTGGACTGTTCGAAATCCATTTCCGTAGTTCATAGCCAGCCGTTGCCAATAACGCTATGAGCTCGTTACGTAAAATTAAAGCCTCCTGTTCCGAAGATCCACCCGTGATAACGTCATCGACAAAAATTTCCGACTCTAAGACGTCCGCCGCACGAGGGAATCGAACGCGTTCCCGTTGAGCGAGTTCCAACAAGCACCGCATAGCCATCCAGGGGCTAGATTTCAAACCGTACGTGTTTGTGTTCAGTTCGTAGACGCGTAATGGGTGAGACGGGTCCTCGCGCCAAAGAATCAGCTGATACCGTCTATCAGCCTCATCAATCACCGTTTGCCGGAACATCATGCGTATATCCGTCGCGAAGACCACCTGGTGTCTACGAAAGGCCGAAATAAGATCCGAAATATCTTTATGTAGTTTAGCACCCGAGTGCAGGATTTGGTTCAATGAAACACCGTTAGAGGAAGGGGCCGACCCGTCAAACACGACCCGTATCTTACCGCTATCCGATTTAAAAACCGCGTGATGTGGTATGAAATAGTGTTCTTCCGATGAGTAGTCCCTCCGTGCCAGGGACATGTGACCTAATTGTACATATTCCCGCATGAACTCAATGTATTTGTCGCGAAACTCTGTATCTCGCTTCATGCGACGTTCCATAGAAAGCAGGCGTTTCTCAGCAGTGAGGTAGGACTGCCCCAGCGGTTTGCGAATGCTCACAAAGGGCAACCGAGTAACGAAACGACCGTTCGGTAACCGATAAACATTTTCGATAAAATGGCGCTCGCATTCTTCGTCGAGCGGGTCCTTCCGTGAAACCGTGGGTACCTCTTCTGTCTCCCAAAAACGCTGTACTAAATCCGAAAGAGAAACGCCCGTAAAAACCGTATCAGAAACCGTATCATATGCTGGGCCCATAATCATATATCCGTAGTGCGATGGTATAGCAACCAAGCCATTATTATTTAAATTTATAGTGCGTCCGGTGCACAATAATTGACCAAGCACATCAGTACCAAGCAACAAATCAATTTTTCCAATATTTAAAAATTTTCTGTCAGCCAAAGACAGGTGAGAAGCCGAGTTCAAAATTTCCGAAGGTAATTCCACCTGTGGATGTTCTCCTAAAATATCATGCAACACTAGTGCTGTAACTGTAATAACAGGTTGAGAGACCGATTCTCCAACAATGTTAAAGGTACATTGACCATAAACATGTGACACGAGCACATCACCTATGCCACGAACCGAAATATTATTATTAAATATGTATAGGCCTAACCGTCTCGCCAAATTAACTGTTATCATGCAACCTTGCGAACCGTGTCCGCTAGAGCCCGTGCTCTAACATAAAAACCGTTAATATCACAAATCCTTACCGCAACGGTAGGCAATAAAATAGTATTTAAAAAGGTTGCATTTGGCGAGGCGGCGGCGACTACCTATTCTTGAACGTCACTATGAAATGAAGCATTCACCCGATTAAAAACCTGGGCTGCCGACAGCGCCAGAGGGTTATATGTAGGGGGTCTCGAGCGCCCCAATGGTGCCCGAGTCAGGTGCCAACTGGCATCCGGTGTCCGGTAACCAACCGGATGACCGAAAGATGGCGGCGTGTTCCTCAATCGCGGCCGTTCCGCGAGTGGTGGTGAGAAACCCCTCGCTCTCGCTGCATACGAGGCCGCAGACGCATACTGTTCCGCAGTGACGTCACGAGATTCGTCCGCTTGAATATGCCCTATGCCCGCTGCATAGGGTGCTTGTACCATAGGCCCGGTGCCTCCCCCACCCGTATGTGGAGATGCCTGTGAAGTAGGCCTAAAGCCACCCCCACCCGTATATGGAGGTGTCGCGCGCACGTCCACCCGTCGAGGCGACGCTCGTCCAGAATGAGGAGGTGAAGTCCGTACTTGTCCGCTTTGACCCCCTCCTGAAGGAGAACCAATCCGTGCCGCTGCAGGCCTAACTCCACCATTCCTATTCAGGCATAACATCCCGTGATGTTTGCCGTTACAATGAATACATGGCCGTGCCACTGCACAACTATTAACAAGATGATCCCCTAAACAAAAATAACAAACTTGTGATTTTGCACAAAACGCCTCCGCTGTTGAGGGGAACAATTTATAAAATGTTGGCATTTAGATATAAAATGGCCTATGATGCCACAAAAGGTGCAACCAACCCGCTTGGATTGCAACCTATTATTAATAGTATGGTCCGATGTAGCCATACCTACCCTAGTCCCCCGAGTGGGTGGCCTAATCCTACCCTGACTGAATACAGGTCTTCCCTGACTGGACACAGGCCTCCCAGATGGCCCTGAGGTAGCCGTTGCAGGAGGTGAGCCTACATTGTCAACAATCCGTGCTTCTTCCTCCAAGAAGGTCAAAAGGTCAATAAATTTAGGCAACGGGCTTGCCTCATCTCCGCTTCCATATTTTTGTTCAAATCTTAATTTTAAATCAGAGGGTAACTTATTCAATACAATATGGAGCAACAAGAATGACCACTCCGTTACTGGTAAATTTAATTTCTCCAAACAATTATAGGCCACCTTTAATGGATTTAAAAAATCATCCCTTATAAACATGATATTCCTTAAATAAGGCAAATTTAATATCTTTGCCACATGGGCATCCGCAATTAACCTAATATTTTGATATCTGCCCATCAATAGCGCCCTTGCAGTCTCATAATTGTTATCTGTTATGGTTAAATGTGAAATAACCTGGTGAGCGTCTCCCGATAGACAACTCAACAGATAACTTAATTTTTTGTGAGAGTGATATATCCATCCGACAATGTACCAAAGAATCAAAAATGTTAATAAATGACATCCAAGTTTCATACCCACCAGAATACTTGGGCAAATTTAAATCCGGCAATCTAGTATAAATTGAGGCATTACTACTTGACTGACCCTTAACCGTGGGACTACTGGCCAGATCCAGTGTCCTTACCGCCTGAATAATGCTGTCATAATATTCTAAGCATTGCTTGTAGTCTGCCTGAGCTTGAATCAACCTTGCCTGCAAAGTTTCATTGTCTGGATTCATGTCAGCCCTATCATAACACATTTGTAAAGCTTGATCCAGGTCCGCCATGTATCTGTTCGCATTTGAAGCCCGCTCTTTCAAGGCCTCAACCCTGTCTGGTCTACTCACCAGAGAAAATGCGCTTACCAACCATTGTAATATGCGACGAATTTCGTTGTAACCGTCCGACATTTTAATAATTAAAGTAAATACAAAACAAACAGAAAAAAACAATACCTAATATAACCCCAAATTAAATTTAATGTAAACCCGTTTGACACCGATGTCAAATATATTTGTTACGCATATAAGTACAAATCAAAGAATTTACAAAATAACAGGTCCGTAACCGAAAAGTAAACCACGCTCTGCTACCAAAAAATGTTGCGTTTTCCCGAACGCCCGTAATTTGGTTATATTATTTAACTATATAATAATATTGCTTACCGGTCCGTAGTTCTGGCTTGGCTTGAAGTGTGTTTTGTGTGTACTAATGTGCCCTACCGTATGTGGTTATAAATATATATCATATAACTACAATACTTGTAGTGTATAAATAGGAGAACGCGTGGCCGACCACTTTTCAATCCAATAAAATATATTTAAAATAAACTCAATAAAATGCCGTGAAAAAATCCGAAGTGACAGTCAAGTCCC